>CM076578.1:1269251007-1269924638 GCA_034641835.2 Pinus albicaulis | reverse complement strand
GATTGCTTTTCTAAAGAGTAACATTGTAGATAACCTTAAAAACATTTGTTAACTATTTTTGTTTGACCATTTGATTGTGTTTGATATGTAGAACTCATGGCGGCTAGTGTTTCTCCACTCATATTAAATAATTATTTCCAAAAGTTTCTTGTTACTATTACTTTAGGAAAACCATGAAGACTATGAATTTATTTCATGGACACTTCTACCACTTGGCTTGTTGTTTATGTACTTTGAGCTCTACAAAAAAAATCTACAAAATTTGTCTATATAAATGACCACAAAAATGTAATACTTACCTTTATATTTTAGTAACCATGTAATAAAGTCTATTGATATATCTTCTAGTCTTTGAATATGTATGTGGAATGGTTGAAGTAACCCTAGAGATTTTACTATCTCTCTTTTATTTATTATGCAAAACTGACCTTCTCTTACAAAATTTTGAATATCTTTCTTCATTCCTTCCAAAAATATATTTTTTGATCCTTTGAGATGTTTTAAGGAACCCTACGTCCTACCATCAGAGAGACATGGGACTCCCTTAATATTTTTTTATTCAAATATGCTTGCGTGCATAAAAATATTCTACATTTGCACCAAAGTATATCTCTCTTTCACTCCCAATGCTCCATAGAGTTCATCCATCCTTTATAAATTTTAGTTTTTGTTTAGTACTATTGTCATTTTTCCATTATGGCAAGCTTCTTCTAGCCACCTAGGAATAGAAAATGTAATTGGATATAAATTTGAGGCCTCTTCTATTTTAGAAAGAGCATCATGTACTAAATTTTCCTTACCCTTTTTGCAGATTATCTCAAAATTAAAACTTTGCATTTTTCTCCTCATTTTTGTTAATCTTCCAATGAAATCCATAGCTTCAAAAAATAATTTATGCTATCATGGTATATCTTGACTTTAAAGTACCTCCCAATGATATAATATCCCCATTTTTTATTGCATGTAATATTGCTTCCATTTATTTTTCATACGTAGATTTCACCAAATATTTTCTTTGAATTCCTTGCTTTTAAAATCCAATGATATCCCTTATTGTGTTAATGTTACGTAAATTCCTTGTCCTAGTGCCTCACACTCTACTATGAATGTTTTACCAAAAGTAGGTGCAACAGATGTTGGTGTAGAAGACATGGCATCCATTAAAAGAGAGAATGCCAAAGTAGCCTCATCATTCCATATAAATGATATTTTCTTCAAGAGATATGTGAGTGGACTTAAAATGCATGCATAATTCTTAACAAATGATCAATAATATCATGTAAGTCTAAAAAATCTTCTAAGAACCTTGATTTTCTTAGGAATAGGTCATTTTGTAATAGCCTGCATCTTTTGAGGCTCCAACTTCACTCCTTCCTTTAAAACAATATGAACCAAATACTCAAATTCTTATTTCCCAAAAGCACATTTGGATATTTTTACATAAAAATGATTGTTCTCAATAATTTATATAACTTTTCCACATGTTTAGTGTGGCATTACCATGATTTATTATAAATATGTGTATTATCAAAGAAAACCAACACAAATTTTATAAGATGGGATCAAACAAAATTGTTCTTAAGTCGAGCCCGCTGGACTTCAAACGGCGATAAACCATAATTCAAACCAAATTCGTGTTCCAAAATAGCCTGCTGACGTCGGCCAATTTTGTGACGCGAAAACCAAATGAATTCCGCCCTAATATTTTTCGGGTCCGAAGTTGGGTTGGCGTACGGAGGGAGAGTTCGTGTTCCAAAATAGCCTACTAATGTCTGCCAATTTTGTGACGCGAAAACCAATTGAATTCCGCCCTAATATTTTTCGAGTTCGAAGTTGGGCTGGTGTACGGAGGGAGAGTTGTGACGCGAATTTCTTATCAAATTCGCCCTAATATTTTTCAGGTCCGGATTTCCACTGCGCGAGCGGCCCAAACAAAGATCCGCTCCAATCAATTTCTGCCATGTGTTCTCAATCAAATGTTGCCCTGTTCCCAGATGCGGGTGCATTCGATGGCATTTAAGGCGATGGGACATGGATGTGGCGATTTCATATCAATCACATTAAGTTTTAACGCTGTTCAATTAAGTTCCAAGATTTTCACATCAAATCGCATTAAGTTTTAACATTGTTCAGGATCGGACCTCCACTCCTGTTAGCGATTCCGCATGCTCCAATATGATCTGGCCTTCGGCTCTCATTAATGATCAGAGATTAATTATGACGGGCGTCCTTCAATTGCATTGCAGTCGGGTCCATAAAATGGTGTTTCGCTATGGTTTTTTAGACGAGCCGGTTGCTGGGTTACACTGCTTGCTCGTTGTGACGAGAAGGAGAAGTGGCCAGCTGAACTGCTGATTAGACCTTGCTGCATATCTACATTTCTCTCGGTCTGGTCTGTGTCTGTCTTCCTCTGTTTCTTGGAATTCTGCTTCTCCGTCTCCTCTTGTGCCCACTGCTGAGACTGCACCCATGCCTCGCCTGCATCAAAGGATGCGTTGCCACAGAGGGAGCACTAGAGGTCAACCCCTGTGCGCTCCCTCCAGCCCCTCAACCGAGTCATCTTCCTAGTCCAGTGATTATCATGCAGGTCGCTATCCAGATACTAGAAGTGGGCGGGGTCAGGTTCTAGGATCTGGCCACCGTATGGGCTCCCCTGCTCCTCATTTCCCCACCGCTTCACCTTCTCCCACGATGCGCACTGCAATTTTTTCCTTTAATTTCTCTCTGAACCGCCCACGAATCATAGCTTCAATTACAGTGGTTTTCCATGAGGAGGCCCAAATGGAGGAACAATGCACCCGTCCGGTCGGTCTGAGCTCAGAAAAATCCAGCCATCATTTGGGCCTTTAGGAGGAGAGCAGTGGCATGAATGTGGAGATAGCACCCGGCGATCCTGGACCTTCCGAAGGATGGTGCCGAATCGTCGAGGAGCCACTGGAGGAGTAGTTTGGTTAATTTGTTTTTCTTGCTTCACGGCCCACTTAATTGGGCTACTTTTAGATTATATTACTGTGCTGGACCTCTGTAATATTTTTGAATTCGGTAAACGTTCAAAACTGGTTTCCCCGTATGATGGAATTCTTCTTAATTTTTTTATTTTTTGATGACAAATTTTCCATGAGTCTGGGCAATGTTTTTGACTTCGGTGTAATTTTATTCCCACTGTTAATAGATTAACTTTACTTAGAAAAAATAAATGTTTCCCTGTTTCTATTTTAAACCTGTTTTTTGAAATACAGAGCCATGTTTATATGATTGTTTATAGTCGAAGCGCTGCGAGGTGGTTTATTATATTAATATTTCACGGTCGAATTATGTTCATAACAATTGGAAAAAAAAAATGTTGCCCTGTTTCTATTTTAAACCTGTTTTTTGAAATACAGAGCCATGTTTATATGGTCTACGTATTATACTGTTTCTCTGTATATCTATAGGAACCATTTTTCTATGAACAGGGTGGATGCTATAGTGGGCTACTAATGGAAACAAGCGAGCTTGAACCTTACATCTCGGATGCAACAGATGGTTACCAATTTTGGAATCAAGCAAGCCTAATCTTACAAGCGAGCCTGGGTTTCTGCAGATGGTTTTTATTTTCGGGAACAAGCGAGCCAGAACATACAATCGACCCTAGGTTTATACATATTTTTTCTCTATCATGGATGCTTTTTGTGTGAGGCGTATATCAACAGTACATGTCTCTGCACATTTCCTGTATCCACTTTATGATACTATTTTATGTGTTGACAGGTTATCACTCTACCTTCAAAACTAGCGATGCTGGTTTATTGATATGGTCTGATGGTATTTTTATATTTTGGACATATCACACTCCTCACATGATTAGCGTTTTTCTCTGTTCAAGGATTTGGGTACTTTAATTTGTATTTGGAACAATGGACGTCGGTACTCTATCTGTTGCTTTACTATTCTACATACTGCTATTTCACTTTCTTATAGATGCCTCGGGCATATTTGGATGCTTTCTCAGATTTGTAGATAATCTCCATGTGGACCGTTACTGGGTTTTATATCATGTCCCTCTATGTGACATGGGGTATTTTTCTATCATTGTCTGGGGTGGGACTTCCACTTTTCTGGATGGATATTTGGGTTCCAATCTTCAGATGTGAAAATGTAATGACTTCATGGACTGTTTTACTTCATATAATATATTCAAAACAATGTTTTTTCTCTTGTGAAAAAAAAATGATTGTTTATAGTTGAAGCACTGCGGGGTGGTTTATTATATTAATATTTCACGGTCATTGGAACGCCCACAATTCATAACAAATATTGGAGATTTACTGTGCTGTTTTAAAGTTTCATTTTTTTTTTTTTTTAATTGAACCCACTGTCGGTATACCGACGCCTTGTAAGCGTCGGAATTGCGACAACTTAAAAATGTCGGAAGAGTGACAGTATAAAAACGTCGGACGAGTGACGTTCAAAACTTCGGACCACATTTCGTCGGAATTGCGATAATTTAAAAACATTGGAAGAGCGACATTCAAAACGTCGGACCACATTTCATCGGAATTGCGACAGTTTACAAATGTCGGAAGAGCGACGTCCAAAACATCGGACCATATTGCGTCGGAATTACGACAGTTTACAAACGTTGGAAGAGCGACGTTCAAAACGTTGGACCAAATTTTGTTGAAATTGCGACAATTTACAAACGTCGGAAGAACGACGTTCAAAAAGTCGGACCAAATTTCATCGGAAGTGCAACAATTTACAAATGTCGAAAGCGCGACGGGTTGGAAAACGTCAGAAGAGCGACGCTTGATTGGAAGCGATGGAAAAGGTGTCGGTAGTGCGACACTTTTTAAGTGCATCGGAATTGCGACGGTATGGAAAACCACGTTTTTCCCGTCCTCGAATTGTCGCTCTTGCGACGACTATGTTTTGGAATAGCGACGAATTGGGCGTCGGAAATTGGGCCAAATTTTCTAGTGAATGTTAATGTTTCTAATTTTGTTTTACATGCAAATATTTGGAAAGGTTCATAATGTATTGTGAGAAAAAATCCATGCAACCATAAGGAGGAAGGAGAGAGTGGAGTGACCACTTAGTTTCTAACATTGAGAAACTCTAGGGGAGAGAGACAGAGGAAAAATGAAGGAGAGGGGAGGAAGGGAACTAGAGTAATTAATACCTTATACCTAGGGAATTATGTAGGGTTATAGGTTAATTATGGTTTTAAA
This sequence comes from Pinus albicaulis, assembly GCA_034641835.2. Taxonomy (NCBI): domain Eukaryota; kingdom Viridiplantae; phylum Streptophyta; class Pinopsida; order Pinales; family Pinaceae; genus Pinus; species Pinus albicaulis. The sequence continues at coordinate 1,269,919,428 of CM076578.1, read as the reverse complement.
CAAGTAATTATCAACAAATTTAAAATAAAATCACATCAAACTATGACTCATTTCTAATAATTTTCATTAAGTAATTAAAGTAAGAGCTAGGAAATGAATTGAGGAGAGATGGAGAGAACTCCCTAAAGTTATAGTAGTGTTGTAGGGATTATTTTTTTTGGGTCAAAAATTACAATAGTGAGAAGTATCTAAGTGATTGTTTTGCCTCCAAAAAAAATCCCCACATGTTGTTTAATCTCCTTGCAAAACATACATGTACTTGATCTCTAGTACCATGTAAAAAAACATTAGATCTGCCACATAAATGACGTAGCAATGAAATAATGGACAATGACTCAAGGCACTCATAGAGAATGTGGGATACGTTCATCGACCTAGCTATGTATGAACCTACCTTGAGATGTTATGGTTGAATATTTAGGGTACAAAAGTGTTGAGCTTTTAAATATGCCCTAGGAGGAAACAACATCCACAAGGTTTGAGCCAAAGTAATAAAGATCTTATTGAGGTGTTGGATAAGAGAGAGATTATAATCCCAAAACACCCTTGAAGGTATATTAGGGACATAGATAAATATTAATTGACACCATTATGAACAAAATGGTGGTGGTGTTGTGTTGTATTTATCTGCCCTCAATTAGCTATTTTTTTTTCATTGGGGGCTTGATCCCTTACAAATACTACTCTTGATGTTGCTTAATATAAACCACTAGATCCTAGGCCTGAATAACATATATGCATTCAGTAACTTGAGGGAGCATGCACCATTTTGGTGTTTTCTATATGATGAGTTTTCAAATACCCCATGACTCATTTGTTTGGATTTTAACTTAGAGCTTAAGGAAGTTAAAGAAGAGGTGTTTTTTGTAAGCATATGAGCATGAAGAATATAAGGGGCGTTTTCTGCTTCCTTGTTTAGGGGAAAATAATCTCTTTTAAATGCCTATGATGGGCTCTATGACCTTAATCATAATCACAAACAAGACTATGTTGAGGTTTGGTTCACTTGGAAAAAAAATAGAGAGGGGCTAGAGGGAATGTTCTAGTGGCTCAATGGAGCTTTGCGTCAGAGTAGAACTTGTTCTCCTTCAACTTTAATGGAAGTCTAACAATGTGTGTTAATGGTACAACCACTTATGAAATCACTAACATATGTGGTTTTGAATTATTTAGGGATCTAAAATGATGTGTTTGCTATGGAATTGGTATATCATGAATGTCTCACACCTCCAAATATGAATTTACTTTCCATACATATGAAATATGTGGAAATTGATTCCCCAACCATTCAAGGATTATTTCTAAGATAATCTAGTGGGAAGATTTGATTTTAACAATATTTATGTTTATAAACAATAAGGTCACAAAAATGCAGTGCATGATGAACTAGAGAAAGTTGTGCAAGCACTACAATCCCCCCTATGATAAAAAGAAACAAGCCTTCATAGAAAATGTATGGATTCTACTCTGGAGGTAAAAATATTTGATTGAGGCTTCAGTAGCTCAAAATAAGAGATAATCCCACCAAAGAATTATTTGTGATGATCTCCACCAAGGAGTTGAGAAAGAGTATATCTAGTTTGAAAATTAGATTTTCTTGCAGTACCAATCAATAACTTATCAAGAAAGAGTTCATGGAACATTACAAATTTGTAATCAAAACCCAAGGCCTTACAAAGGGGAGATGAGTAGCCACACATGAGTGTCTTTTTATAATCCTCTATTTTTACTATGAGGAGAAAAGGGAACCACATGACCTAGATTTTTCTACTAAGGAGCTCTTGATAACCTTCCATCACATGGATGATGATAAAGAACATAAGAGTGCATGGTTCCTCACAAATTATATACACATGATAAAAGGGTAGGAGAAATGTGCTAAGGAGAGTCTTGGGAAGGACATAATGAGGAAACATTACTATGAAAGAGCCCTACTTAAAATTTGATAAGAGAGAGATAATATAGGAAAGTGGAAGATTACCACTAAAGGACCTTGGGCAAGGTCTATGTTGGGCCTCCAAAATGTCTTCAAAATATCATACACTTTCACCCTTATTTCCATTTTATTTCCCTCATTTCATCACCTTGTCACTTCATAACCTTACATTTTCATACTCATATGGGTTCACATTAGTATTTTCCAAAGTTATTAATTTCATGTATTTAAGTGAATTTATGATTAAAAGTTAGAAAAATAACATCTATTTTCTTATACCTAAAAGTGGCTTGAGTTTGATGACATGTATAGGTCATTTGGAAGCTTCCAAGGCACTCTTATGTGGCCTCTAAGGATCAATTTCGAATTCTCTTCAATATTGGAAGAAGATTTGGGATAGGAATCAACCATATCTCATGGAGAAAATTCATGGATAAAGGGATACGTGTCTAATTGGTTGACATTTTTATTGATATAGGGAGAAAATAGTGGATCTCCATTAATAGGGAAAATTATTATGTTGTTTTAAAAATAGGAGAGCCTTATCCTCTCAAAGACATGTGTAAAGTTTGAGAAATGCTCATGTTTTGAATAAAGAAGTTGGATTTGGCAACATGCTCATGAGTGATATTCACTTGATTTGGTTATGCTTGCATTTGGAGCCTCTCAAATTTACATCCTCATGTACTTTGGATTGACCATCTAATGAATGTGAGATGTATCATATTCTTTTCGTTTCTTTATGTCTAGTTTAAATTTTATTTATGTGCTTTCATAGATTAAGTTATTTCTTTCATATGCTCATTTCATTTATGTGTTTTTGCAGGGTAGCGTTGATTTTTTCACTTTGCTTTCATTTCATTTGTATAGTTAAGATTGCCTTGTTTTGAATTTCATATATTTTAATTAATTCATTGATTACCATTAGAATAGATTTCATTTCATGAATGGTGTGCTTTTCAATTCTTGTAAGCATGATAGATCAGATTTCCTACTTTCCTAAATTAGATTTCATTTCATGTCATTAGCTGATATAAGTGGATATTGGTGGCCACCCACCTATTCCATTTGGAACCCCACCATTAGTTCTTTCAGTTTTTTAGTTTCAGCACAACTTACTATTTTTAGCATTTTTTCGGGTCCTAAACTTCCGAAGTCGTTTTGAGGCCCTAAATGAAGTTTTTTGGGAAAAAAGGGATTAGCATGGGTCTATAGATTGATGTTTCTCAGTAAAAAGTAGTATTCCTCGAATAGATATTTATAACGAGGTATTGAGTGCATCAGACGGAGATCATATGCCAAAGTTATGTCCCCGGGAAGATTGATGTACCAATTTACCCAAACAGGGCCCACAATTTTGGCTCTTCATCTCCTAGGGTTAGGTTTTTGGATGTTTAGGGTTTTTTATTATTTCTCAATAATAAATAGGCCTTCGAGCCTCATTGTAATACAATTCAAAGGCATGTTGCTGCCACATCTCTTCTTAGAGATACGCTACCAGCGCCCTAGCTAGTTTATTTCCATTATGTCTCTAAGCATATTTATGTTATTTGATATTAATGAAATGAAATATTATTTCCGCTGCATCTCTATGTTTATGTTTATTTCTGTGTATTATTGCGTTCCTGCATAAATCAAGATTAGTGGTATCAGAGAGGTCTGCTCTTTCTCTATTTTTCTTTGCATGCCCCCAACAAGGTCAATAAGGAGTTAGGGCTCGATCTGGTTGAACCCTTGCAAGATTAGCCTTGCAAGCCCCGACGACCTCCCATGGCGAAAGAAAAGAGAGACGAGAAAGTAGGAGATCCTATCAAAGTATTGCTCGAGGAGGGCCTCAAGAAACAGATGAACACGATGATGGATAACTTTTCCCAGATCCTTCAACAACTGCCCACTGATGACACATCTACATCCAGCAGCCACTCTGAAGGCACCTCTCCTTTAAAGGTACAAGTCAAATTTGAAATTCCTGTATTTGAAGGCCATATAGATGCAGAAGTTGTATATAGATGGTTGAATTTGCTGGAAGGGTATTTCTTGGTCCATGATTTCTTAGACCGAGAAAATATTATTTTTGCACTCCTCAAAGTTGCCCCCCATGTCAAAGACTGGTGGGAAACCTTATGCGAGAAAAAGGACGAGAGGGAAACCGCTCTATTCTCGACTGCAACCACTTGGAATTCATTTCGAGATGGAATCAAAGAAAAATATTACCCTGTGGGGAGATATGAGGACAAGTACATCCCATGGACCATGCTGCGGCATCAAAGGGATCAAGATGTGCATCAACTGATGAATATGTTCCATACCCTACACAAAAATTTGGGTATTATAGATTCAAAGATATGTTTGGTGCTCAAGTATTGTAGTTGTCTACACAGATACATTCTGGAGGAAATGGAGTTCCTCGAATTTACATCGCTTGGCACGACATATCGCTATGCCACTAATATCAAGAGAAATTTAAGTAGAAGAATTGAGACTTTGGATCCGTGAATCTGAAGCCAAGGAAAGGTGTCCCCGAACCGTAGAACAAGGGGAAAGGCCAAAATGGGGAGACTCATAACAACACCACAAATCCAAAGAAGGACACGAGGAAGTAGTGTGAATTTCATACCAGCCCCACTCACAACGCAAAGGAGTGTCGGGCCAAACAATTGTTGGTGACCAAACTAAAGGCACTTGAATCAGATGCATGTTATGATCTTGAGTCAGAACTATATAAGGGCAATGAAAAAGGGAAGAAGATCATTGATGCGGATGCTAGTGCCATTATTTCCACCACCAAGATCCAAGGGGTGGATCTTGAGGATCCAGAATAGGGGGAGCACCTCTTCCATTCACAGATGTGGGTGAAGGTTTATCCACTGCAATTCCTTGTTGATAGTGTTAGTCATCAGAATTTTTGCATGTTTTGATGACTAGATTCCTTGGCTGAGTTTTCTAGAAGCTAATCTCAATCTGTCAATTTGTCATCGAGAAAACACCTCAAACAAATTTTTGTCTTCCTACCCCTCCTTTTTAGCCTATGATTAGAATAGTCTTCAGTTTCCCTACCTATCGCAATTCAGCAAAGCCTCCCTGTCTATAGTTGTTATAAGTTTGTCTCTCTACCATCAAAATACTTTATTTTTCATACAACCCACTATCCAACATTCAACAAAGTGACTACCCCTCAATCCCTGATCATCCTGTCATATGATAACCTGTTTTTCCTAAGAAGCCATTCAAGAACTGTGACAAAATCTATAGGTCTAGGTGGTGGTGTTTTAGGGAAAACTCCTTGGAAAGATTGTTTTAAGCCAAAAACCATGTTTTTCATCATCATGTCAGCCATCATTTTCTTCTCACCCAACAAACAAAACCCTGGTCTATCCTTAGGTCACACACCACTAAATCTTGCTTTGTCTCTTTTAAGCAGAGCTCACAAGTGTTCAAATCAGGAAAGGAGAAAGAGTTTCCCTGTCTGAAGAAAGATGATCAAATGAAATTTCAAGCATTATCATCATGTCATATCAACAAAGGCCTTCAGTGATCAAAGTCATTTCATCAATGCATCTCTGCAAGGGTGCTAAGGATCAATGGCACAAATCATTTTGGGGCAAGGGAACATTTCAGGGAACAGCTCCAAGTAAAAAGAATAGTTGACTATTTTAAGGACTAAAGGAAATACAAAGTTTAGAGAGAAGAGCACATACAGGATCCATCCCTGTGAGTCAAAACACCAAGAATGTCAAAAAAACCTCCATCAGGGAAAAAAGAGCACAAAAGTTAGAAAAATACTATCTATAGTGTTTCAGGTCAATTACAATGGAATTTGTTCCCAAAAGTATGGAACAACTCACAAATTAGTCTTATGCAACCAACAATGATAGTCTTCTAGAAAAAAGAGCTTTAAAGCAAATTAGGCGTCATAGTGAAGATATAAGAAGGACAGCTGCTTCTTATACCTTATCATAAACTAAACTTTGAAAGACTGTCACAAACAATTTCACTACCCTTGAAAACACAGTCAAGGGAAAGAGTTAATTCAAAGATACATCGCAGTGAGCGCTCACCATTTACAAAGCACATTATTTACTCCTGAAGATTCACAGTAATTTTATGCAAAAGGGATGTACATTATTGACAGGTCCTCATGAAGCAAAGGGCATTATGATTCAACTGATTTCATCAAGGATAAGTACCAAAGATTCATTGTTTCCTTCTATTTGTATTTTTCAAACAAATAGACAGGGGTCACAGTTTTGAAATGAATGAAGTTTTATAGTTTTAAGGACCTCCATCAGTAAATAAGTAGGGGACCTCATAGTAGGTCTGAAGGGTCACAAAGAATGTGTTTTGGAAGCCTCCTTCAAAAGATAGGTAGAGGGTAAAGGCATGGTCTCAGAGGGCCCATATTTGGAATAGGTAGCCTTTTTCAAGGGTTAACACTGTCAGATTAAAGGCCTCCTTCCCGAGAAGAAAGGGCACCCCTCACAGTCCTAAAGAAGCCTCCCTTGAATGACAAGCACAGGGTCTCTTTTGAAGGATAAACATAGTTTGTCTAAAGAGCCACAAACAGTTTGTTCATGGACATTCTTCAATTGGTTAACAGAGGTCAAATAATCACCCATGCAGATTTTCAAACATTGCCTCCTTAATGATAAGTAGAGGGCCCACAAACAACTTGTTCAAAACTAGTCTTCAAATGATAAATAGAGATGAAAGAAAAATTTGTGTTTATAGGGCCTCCTTCAATTATGAGTAGATGGAAAAAACACAGTTTTTCAAGTGCCTCCCTTAGTAATAAGCAGAGGGAAACTCTTTGCTTACAATTCTAGACCTTTCATTAAAAAGAGAATGGGTTAAAGGCTTTTTAAACAAAGGGCTAAAAGTTCAAAGGCTAGCAGAGATAAGCAAGACACAACTTGTTCATAGGGATAAAATTTGGTTAAAGAAGACCTTATTTAAATGATAAATAGAGAAAACACATATGAAAATACCTTCTTCACATCATAAACAGAGGATTTACATAATGGTGTTGAGAGGCTGCAATAGTGGTGTTTATGTAATCCTTTTTCAGATGATAAGGACAAGGTCATAGTTTTGAGGAAAAATTTCTTGACAGACAGATCTTGGATACATAAAAGTTGAAACCTAAAAGTATAAAAAAAGTGCCCAGAAAGTGTTTTTATAGGAACTCCTTCAAATGAGAAGAGGGTCAAAAACACATTTTTATGGCCTCCTTCACAAATAAGCAGAGGGTCAAATCATCAAGTGTTAACTCTGTATTTGAGGAAAATTTTTCATTGATAGACAAAGTTGAGAGACCTTATTTAAAAGAGTTCATTAAATGATAAACAAAGATAACAAGCAGTTTGTGCTTAGTGCCTTCCATCAAATGATGAGAGCAAGTTTCAAATGTTGAAAACAACCTCTTTCAAAGAAATAGACAGAGCTTTAAAAAGGGTTGAAACATGGAGTATAGGACAAGCACCTGGAAGAGTATGTTGAAAGTGCTTCCTTTAGTAATAAGCAAAGGGCATAAAACAATTGGTTTAGAGAGAGCTTCCTTCAAAAAGGGGCAAAGTCCACTTTTCATCATTTAGAAAGAGAAAAGTGTCAAAACACTTTCAAAGAGGGAAAATTTGCTTTCAAATTCTCTAAAAAGCACATAAAGGCCTCATCGAGCATCTTAAACCTTGGTTTCCAAAACAGCAGAGAGAGCAAGTCAAGTGTCAAAACCCGGGCAAGCTTTATTATGGGTTTTCAAAGACACGACGCACCTGGAAATGCTCGCGACGTGCCTGTAGATGCATTCAGAAGACTTTTTCATAGGACGCGACGTGCATGTGCAAGCACCGGCATCTAGTCATTAACATGCGGTGCGTTTGCCCGGGCCACTCCTGAACGGCCCACCGCCCGACATTCAATCAACAACACACAGCGTGTTTGCGTGGGCCACTCCTGAACGGAGTTTTGACTGCCTGGGACCATGCTCAAGGGAGATGGTTTCCATACACATATACCCTCAAAAATTGCCAAAAAACAGTTGAGTCTCCTTCTAAGAGGTATTTATGTTTTCTTTGCTTAATTTTTTGAGTCAAAAAGAGTTTGAAATCAAATTATAAGGAAGAAGAAAAACAGTGATTTCAAAGAAGAAAGACAGTGATTTCAAAGGGAAAACAACCTATCAAAGGGGAAAACACAGTTTGTTCTCAAAACTACCATGATTACTAAAATTAAAAAAGACAATGGTTGTTGAGAAAGAAGGCCTATTTACAGTTTAAGGACCTATTTTAAATCAATAGGTGAAAGAGGACACAGTCTCATAAAGGAAAAATGCAGATTTGTTTTGAAGGTCTTGCCACTCGATAACAAGAAAAAAGCACAGTTATTGAGAAGGAAACCTATTTTCATTAAAAAAGGAACTTGTTTGCTAGCTAAGAAAGAAACACAGTACTTAAAGAAGAGAACTATTTTCATTTGAAAGACCTGTTTTGATAAGAGAGTAAAGGAAAGTCTAAACAACTATGCCTCCAAAGAAGGTCAACAAAGGGGGGTATCATAACCGGTTTGAGCCCACTACAACTCAGGAAATAAATGACTCCCCTTCAGTTATTTTTAATTTTCAAGAGGTAGGGTGCCTTAATTTTTGCCAAAAAGTACAAGAGGTCACCAATCACCCTCCCCTGACACAATTGTTTGCCTTGAGGCTACAAGGGGAACATGTTCACATAGTAGGCCTTGATTTTGTTCTCACTCCTAGGTCAGTGTCAAAGGCCACCAAGATTCCTTATCTTGGTGAGAAATGGTTCAAACAATCCTATTTTGACCTAGACCACTACAAACCCTTCCTAAAACCAGACCATCAGGATGCTTTCCAAGCTATATTTCCATTTTATCACTTATTGAGCAACTATTCCCCCCTCATGAAAGTTATCATGAAGTATTTCACATGTGAAGGGAGATATTCCCGAGTTTATTCCTATCACATCAGGCTTCTCATGTATTTCACAAGAACTCAGTTGCTAAATATCCCTTTCTTCCTATGCAAAATCATAGACAATATGTCCTCCCTTGTCCAAAAGAGACCTCCTGCTCAGCAAAAGGCTGGTCTTTTCCATCATTCTCTCATCAAAATCATCATCCTTCACTAGCTTAAAAAGAAAGGAGTTTCTTGGGAGACTTTCATTTCTCATCCAGATTTTACTACTGCCTCTTCATCTCATGGTCCATCTCATATGTCCTCCTCACCCTCTTCTCACTATGTCTCCCCTTCACCTAGCCAATCTACCCCTCAAAAGCAAACATCACCCATGATTGATAGTGAAAAAGAGCAGTCTCATGAAAACATGCATGAAGTTAGTGATGATGAGGAACATAGTGATACTCAACAAAGTAGTGAGCATGAACCAAGTGACAAACCATAGAACAATGACCATGAGTATACTAGTGATGGTGAAGAAAGCTCACCAAAGGATAAGGAAGTTAGTGGCACTCAACAAATTAGTGAGGATGAAGAACAAAGCAACCCTAAGCAGAGCAATGAAAATGATCATGGGGACAGCCCACATATAGATAGTGAGGATGAAGAACAAACTGAAGAGTAGCAAGGGAGTGATGATGAAGAGCAGCAGGGTAGTGATGATGAAGAGAAAAGGGAAGAGGTTCAAAGCAGTGATGAGAAATAGAGTGACAGTCAACATGAAACCAATCAAAAGGACAGTGAAAAAAGTGCCTCCCAGCAAAGTAGTGACCATGGTGGCAGCCCACACACAGAGTCTAAGGAAAACAGTGAAGATGATGGTAGCTTGCAAAATGACAATGAAGACAGTCATGATGGAAGTAGCTCATGTGAAAAAATTGAAAACAATGAGCATGGTAAAGGCAATACACTAGAAGAAGTTCAATACAGTGATGGTAAGGTCGGCAACCCAGAACAATTTCAAAACAGTGAGGGAGGTGATAGCATGCAAAATGACAAAGAAAACAGTCATAATGAAGACATCCCTCAACAAATTCAAGACAGTGAGGGTAAACAAGGCAGTCCACAAACAGGTAGTGAAGATAGTCAAGCAACAAAAAGAGATGATAAAGCTAACAGCCCTAAAAAAAATACTCTAAACAACACTGATGAGGTTGAAGGCAACATATATCAAGAGGTTCGAAACAGTGTAAAGGTGAAGACAATAGCCCCAAACAAACTCAAAACAGTGAGGAAAACAGTGAACAAGGTAGCAAAGCAAGTGATGATGGAGGCAGCAATGTAAAGGATCAAGTTGAACAAGTGCTAGTGATAAAACCTCCTCTCTCTTCTCCTCAACACAGCCAAGAACATGTGCTTGCTACCTCTCCTAGGCAAGGGGCCATGATTCATTCCTCAAAAGCACCAAAGGCTAAAAACACCAAATCTGCAAAGAAGAAAATCACTCTAGCAGTGACTAGTAATGTCACTAGGGCACTAAGGAGTAGAGGCAAACTACCTAAGAAGAGTATTGTTGAATTGCCAAAGAGAAAAAGAGAAAAAAAGTCTATCCAAAGCAAGGGCAAAGAAAAAGTTGAAAAACAAGAGAGTAGCCATGAACAAGAAAGAGAGTTTGACATCATACAAATAGACAGTGATGTTGGAGATGATGAAGCTAGAATCCTTGAGTCACTTTTGCAAAACAGAGAAGCCCAAATCCATGACTTAGAAACTGATCTAGAAAGGTCAAAAGACCTCATACACTTTCTACAAATGAAAAATAAACAAATGAGTGGGCAAATGGAAATTTATGAGGCTCGAGCTTTCAAATACCAAAGGGAAGCATACAAAGCACAAGTCAAAATGAAGAGTATATGGGCGAATTTGATGATATTGAAGAAGAAGACCAACCAGTAAGAAAAAGGCCTAGGACTATGGGTTTTAGGAAAGCTTTGGAAAAATAGAGGGAAGAAGAAGCAGCCCTTGCTCGATCATATCCTCTCACACAATTGCTTGCCCAAGAGATAGAAAATGATAAAGAATCATGGCTTGAACAAGCCAACAAGCATTTGGAGGACAAATTAGACAAGGCAAATAGATACTTGGGTTTGCAAAGGAATATGACCAAGCATTACAAGAAATTGAGTCAATTTGCTCGAAGAAAACTCAAAATTGCTCAAGAAAGGCTCAAAACTGCCCAAAGGAGGCACCCGGTGAAAAAAGGGGAAAAATACATGTCTAGGCTTAAAATCTTGGCTTCAGCTTCCTTGCATGCTTCTAAAAACCCATGAGGGGTTTTCTTGCCGAAATTGAGCAAATTTTGACATGATCTTGTTTTTTGTGTTTTTGGCCCTAATTGCACATTTTTCTAGGTGCCGCCATGTTTGTTAGGAGCATCCTAAGCTCATGAAAGTCATTTTTTTGGATGTATTAAATTTGGGGGCATCTACTCACAGATTTTCAGATCAAAAGAAGGTGTTTTTGTCCCCCAAAGAGGCAAAAATCAGTCAAAATTCACCTTTCTGCCTCACATATCAGCAAATGAGACCTTCCTGGGTTTTTTCACTCAGTCCAATTTTTGATAGACTTATAGGGATTTTTTTGAGAAAAATCAAGTAGTTCCAGAAACTAGACATCTAGTACTTTCCAACGAGCTATCATGGGCCTCATTTTGACATCAGGAAGTCCCTCAACAGTTATCTGCAAAACATGATTTTTTCTGGCGCTGTGCTCCTGTAGCATTTTGGCTGAAAAAGCAGTTTTCTAAAGGTGGCCATCCAAATGTGAGTTTAGCTATTTTTAACTCTATCTCAGAGATTAGAATTCAATTTTATTGCTATTTTTAGCTTAAATAGATATTTTTTGCCTTGGGCTTTGCAAAGCCTCAAGGACAAAATCAGATATTTATATTAGGCCAATGGCCTTCTAGTTGCTTTAGGAGGGTTTCTTCCTCTTTGGCCTATATTATCCAAAAGGATTCATTGTAACCAGAGGCTAAACTTGATGTTATAGAGAAATACATAGCATTACAGGCTTTGAAGAAATACTTTGTCTTATGAAGTGGATGATCTCTTGCTTGACTTTGATGATGGAGGAGGATTGTATGTAGGATTCCATGGCTTGGTGAATGGTATTGTATCCCTTATCTATTATGTTTTCTTAGTTTATCATACATGTTTTCATCCTTCTTGCTTGTTGTAGTTCAGTGAATAATAAGTTTGAGATATGCCAATGGAGGCACCTCAAATTTCTTGATTCATTACAGCTTAAATGTTTTCATTTTTCTTGGTTATGTCAAAGAATTCTTAATTGCTCTTTGGTACCCTAAGAACTAGTTATCAGTTTCATTAATGGTTATTATGTATGCTATCTAGTATGATTCACGGTATGCCCTGCTTACTCATAGCTAATCAAAACTCCATCTCTGAAATCTCTCTCTGAAATATTGATTGTCTTAGTTGAGTCAAAGAAGTCTTGTTTCGATCTTGCCCCTTTTCCATGTTTTGCAGTCTTATTTCAAAGTTCCCAATAGCTTAAGATATGATGTTAGGAGTTCCCTCTTCATATATTGAGTTGTTTGTTTGTCTTATTTTTTTTCCCAAAAAATTTGAAGGTGATTTTCCCAAAGTTAGAGGGTCTTATACTTCTATGCATCACCTAATTGTTTTTTTTTTGCATCTATCAGTTTTAGTTTCATTTATATTGATTAATGGTTAGCCCTACCACATGATGATTTTTTTTTAACTATCTATGCTTAAAACCTCTTTGTCTTTCACAAAATTAGTGTCCATCTCATTTCACTTTCACCCAAATAATCCATTTACCTCGACCAAATCGGCCCTGCAGTAATACCACCATTGAGACAGTATCGACCTTTTCGACCCCATAGCCCAGTTGATCTGAAGAATTTTTTATCTATTTATCCTTTGATCAGTTCCCCTCAAAAACCCAAAACAAACTAAAAACATACTTAAAAACTAGCCTAAAATCAAATATACTAAAAGCAAACAAGTTTACATCCTTTGCATAATAGAGAGAGCCCTCTCTGAGTCCGGGAAGGCTAGGTCCTAGGGCTCCAAAGTTGGTTTGATGTTACCCTGTCATTTGGATTGCCAATCTGCTAAATCACGAGACCTTAACATAATGACGATCACGGTGGGACTTTTCTAAGTTAGTGAAAATCTAAGTACACCTTAGGACTCCAGAAACCCTTTGTCTTCAAGAATATCTAGTGAATCAGCCACCTCATCGCCACCCTAACATAATGGTGATCACGGTGGGACTCTGAGTCAAAAAATCCTAAGTATCCCTTAAGACCTCTCAAAATCTCATTCAAACTTAGAAAACTTAGGTATTGTCTCAAGAGTATAAAACTAGCTCTTTCACCATCTTAGCAAAATGATGATTCAGCTATAGGACACTCTTACAAAGCTTAGGGCTACATATAGGAACTCAGAAAACCAAAAAAAACATCCCTATATTGGCTTTTTTCTTAGTTATTGGTGGTGTACCATAAACACATATCTCTAAAAACAACAAAAACATCCACCTGGCGACTCCACTAGCCTCCAGTAGGCCTAATACTCCGCTAAAAACCAAAAATTTCATAATCATACTATCATGTTGACTTACCTTTCCAAAAAACACAAAGTTCATGATGCAGCCTCTGAAATCAGTGACAAAATAAGTGCAACTTATGAAATTAGGAATCTTCATCTAAACATAAGAAATCAACAGAATAGCCTAAGAATATAACTATAGCTTTCTCAACAATCTAGCAAACTGTTGAACTAAGTTTTAAGTCATTATTGCAAGTTTTCACATAAAAGTTTTATAATTAAGAATTTTTCCCAAAAAACATCTTTGTTAGTATTGGTGGTGAACCATAAATCTCAAGAACATCCACCTGGTGACTCCACTAGCCTTCATTTAGTTTTTACCTTACTCACATCCGCAAAACCCCTAGAGAGGAAAACCATCCAAAAAACAATCACAACTATCACCCTCTCTAAACTTTGACTTTGAAATCTGGCTTCACGAAGAATTAATACCAGATCTCACCCAAACCTGAATCCCCCTATCATAGTTGATGACCCAGAGAAGATTTTGTGGCAAACTTCTGAAACTGGTAACTTAACTACCAATAGGAACATCCGCAAAGAAAACTCTGTACCTGAACATCTTACATCCTAGAAATATTCCCAGTTTGACTTAAGTTCAGTGAAAACCCTTTTTAGAAGCAAGTCACAAAGCAAAATAAACCTTGCTGATCTTGAGCCTTTAGATTTGCAACAGAGTCCTAACAGAGAAGCCTCACCCACTACACCTCCTAATTTTTAGCTTCTCCACCACTTTGGCTCTTATCACCCCAAATATGCTCAGAATCAGTCTACAAGTCCAAGTACCTCCACCACACTCATTTAGACCACCACTTTTCAAATCACCTCATCCCATACTAAAAATCCTCATATTGTAAATCCACCATTAGCCCCCATCATGGCAGCTTGGTATGCGCCCTTAGTATTACAACCATCTCTGGCACCTTTGCAAAATGATTACCAATCTCGAATCCCACACTTCATCAGAGCTAAGGCTACTACCGCCCAACAACATGTAGATAGAACCAGTGACGCTTTTGAATACATGGAAATAGAAGATGAAACCATAAGAATGAGAATGTTTTCCAAAAGCCTAGGCGGAGAACCCAAGAAATGGTTTAAAAACTTGGCTCCTAACAATATACATGATCTCCCAGAACTTTACCAAACTTTCATAAGCAAGTGGAAATAAGGAAAAACCCCATCCAACTCCTTTCTGAATATAACAATCTTAAAAGGAATATGGGGGGAAGTGTTCAAGAATATTGCACTAGGTTCAACAGTGTCTATAACACCCTTCCACCTAACATGAAACCTCCACTTGGCCCAGCATTAGCAAAATTTCCAGAAGGTTTCGATCCAGATATGACATACCAACTAAGAGAAAGATACCTCGCAACTTTAGAAGAAATGAAAAAAGTACTATCAGTGCCGAAGCCAACCTAGCTGAGAAGAGATCTAGGATGAGATCAGAAAAGAAAGTCACATACCAAGATGAGGCCATGCCTTCGGTTTCCTCCTCAGATCCCAGAATAGACAACCTGGTTAGATCCATGGAGAGAATGTGTGAAAGAATGAATCTAAATGAAAAAGCACCTCTTAAGAACAACCAGCCAAATCCTCAAAATAGAAACCAGAACCAAAACTTTAGAAGAGACCCACCTCAAAACAAACCAAGGGAAAATGATCAACAGATCATGCCACCTTTCCATGAAAACTATGTTGATGGGGTAGAAAGAGATATGGAACCACTTGATGAAAATCACTTAAACTTGATAGGTTCTGATAGCGAGGCTGAGGTTTTTCTCACAGAAGAAGAACAAGTTTTCTTCTCCTCAAACCAAAATGAAACAAATTATGAGGACCTAGAAGATCCTGAAATAGGATTACGAAACACCATAATGGAAGTTCATAGGCAATATGATCTTAGGAGTAAGAAAAACCAAGACAACTCTAAGAAAGGTATCTCAGACACTACTGTTACAAAAGCCCCTGATACCATTCTTAGAATAACAGTAGATAGTAACAAAATCATGGCTAAGAGAACTGACCAAAACAAAGACAAAACCAGCCAGGCAAACCTTAATCCTAACCATCCTAGTACCTCTACTGAGATCCCCGAAACAACTATATTGAACAAAACCCCAAATCAAAATCAGCATTTTTAGGAATATAGAGAAAGTCATGGCTGAGAAAACTGAAGCAAGTCTATCTAAACTACAAGCACCCTTCACTTTTGAAGGGGAAATCGCCAAAATTAAGATCACCATGCCTCTCACTGAACTTATTGCCCAAAGCTCATACAAATCTCAAGTGTTAAAGGTCCTAAACATAGGAAATGATGTAGATACTTTACACCTAGCTGATGATACCCCTGAGGTGTTTTTTGGACCAAAAATTGAAGGAAAATATCAAGAGGGAACTACTCTTCCTTTTTACATTAGTATAAATATACATGACCAAATCCTACATAATGCCATGCTAGATTTTGGGGCCTCTCACAATCTCATGCCGAAAGTAGTAATGGAAAGATTAGGCCTAGAAATAACAAAACCTTATAAAGACTTATATTCGTTTGATTCAAGCAGAATCAAGTGTCTAGGCCTAATAAAAGATCTTTGTGTTAGTTTGGCCCAAGTACCTGCAAAACACTTGGTCATGGACATAGTGGTAGCAGACATTCCTCCCAAGTACGAAATGATTTTATCTAGATCCTGGGGGGCCAAGCTTCAAGGAAATATTCAACTAGATATGTCTTACGCCACCATTCCTGTGTTTAACCAAACAAGAATACTGTATCGGAAATCACACATGAAATATATGGTTAGCAGACAAGAAAGGCCAGATAACATCCCTATGTATTCCATACATTCAGACCTAAATTCCTTCGTTTTACATAATGATGAAGACATTGATAAACAGGTGGGAAAAATTGAAACAAATCTAGGCACACTGCATCAGACACCCCAGATTCTCTATGATGAGATGGATACTCAAAGCTATCATGACCCTAAAAAATTGTGTCTTGAAGAGAGGGAATTTGATTTTCTAGAAATAGAGATAAAATAGAAAACAGAAAACATTCTACACCCTCAAGCAAGTTGCTCAAGCCAAGGACATGTTAGATGATCCAAAATAAATACTATCATAGGTTATAAAGTTTGAATAAAATAATTATTAATTTAAGATATTAAATTAATAATTATTATTGTAGAATATTTAATAAATATTTGAGATACTTAGAAATAGAATTTTGTTATTAAAAATAGGACTCTAGAATAGAGTCGTTTCCTAAACTCTTGCATAGAATGTTTTTGTTGTTCGGGTGCAAACTCTTGCATAATTCCAATGTAATTGTTTTTCTGATTAATAAAATTACGTGTATGCGGACACTTCGGCCATTATTGTGGTATCAGAGCTATGGTAATGCTGCAGTGAATGTGAGGAGGAGATTCCAACTCTTCAAGTTCCTGGAAAACTCCATTGAATTCATCAGCAAATGTTTGGTATGAAATCAAGTAAATTTTTTTAGAAAAAGAAATTTAATTGTGCTTCATTTCTAATTTTTTTAAATCTGAAATATGCGCCCATTTCAAAGGTTGAAATATGAATCCATCATATTGTAATTCTTGTTCTAGCTATCTGATATTTAATTTGCATTATAAGTCAACATTATGACCTATGTGTGGAGATCTCAGTGAAATGTTGTAGAAATAAACTCAGCTAGCATTATACTTCACCAATTATACTTCCAGGCTTGCTAGTTTTCGCTTTTGCAGCTTGTTTATTAAGCTCACCAATAACACTTCCTGACTTCATGAACCAACTCACATACAGAAATTTTTTATTGTGTCCCACGTGATTGCAAATCAGTTTCACTCTTTGTTTTTGTTTTTTTTTTTTTTCATCCATTATAACATTATCTTCAAGTGTGTTTTGTTGTAAGTCCTTCATTCGTGCATCCTTTTTCATCCATTGTTTTGCTGTAAATCCTTCATTCCTGTGTCCTTTTTCATCCATTGTTTATTCCTACATCCTTCACATGATCCCCGGATCCTGAAACGATGAGAGGGTTATGAATCACGCATCACGCTGGTTGAGAACATGCTGGACGCAGAGCAAAAGAGGCGAGAGGAATGCTGAGGAGTGTGGAGATCGTGTACTGCCATGAATGAATGTCAAGCTGTGAATTCCGAGCCCGTGAATGAAGGTTGTGTATTTTATGGTTCGAATTGAAGCCCATGAATGAATGCCGAACTGGTGAATTTGGTTGAACTATAAGAAAAGCGTTAGCATATTCATTGTCAACTGGTGAATTCGGTTGTTGCTGAACATATCATGTGCGTTATTTATAACCGCACCCATCTCATTTCCCTTCAAATGAAATGCAGAGATATCACCCATCTCATTTGTCTTTTCCTTTCAACTTAATCTAAAATCAAATTGCAGCCTTCTCATTTCAAAATGAAACTCAAAATTCGGCCATTATGTTAGGTGAGAAAGACACACGGGTTTTCATAGCACTTGATTAGCCTGTGGTTACTTTTGTACGAATTATAAATGCAGTTTGCTGCTCGATATTCATATGTTGTTCACAATCCGTGATTTGTTCGCCAATCTGCGCTGAAGAAGCCGTGTGTTCTTCCAAGAATTGTTTGAAGGTTTAAACCTTTTTTGTATTTGTTACATGAGATTTTTTGGGCTGAGCTTCATGTACTCTTGTAATTGAGTGAAGTAGCACTTTGTATTTGGAGGAATAAGTAGAATATTTTTTTTACTTGAAGAACATTGCAATATTTTGTAATTGGAGTTATAAGGGAGATTTTTTTTTTTTTTTTGGGAGCAATAAGGAGTGATATTGTGACTCAAAGTAATTTTACTTTGAGGGGGGATAATTTTTTTTTACCACATTGTGCTAGAGCATCATTGTAAAAGTCAAATTTTGAAAGTTACCTTGTAAATATTTGAGAAATTGACTAGAGCCAACTGCAAAGCTCAGTCATTTTTCTCCTGTTTCAACGACTATTCAAGGGTCAAGTCCAAGCCCCAATAGATCATTTTTTTTTTGCGTCGTGTGTCATTTTTTACGTGGCGTGTGTCATTTTTGCGTGGTGTGTGACGAGTTGCTCAATTTTTTTGTGCTTGATTATTTTGGTGCACTGCTTCAACACTCCAATGTCAAAATTAATTAATCTCTTCTCTGAAACTGATAAGCTAAAAGGAGTGAAATCCTATAAGACATGGCGATGTCTAATTAAAATAACTCTTATTTTTAATGAATTATGGCATGGCATTTGTGATGGCAACATTAAGCCAAATAAACCAACAGATCCAGCTACACTTGCAAAATGGGAAATAAAAGATGGCAAGGCATTATCTCTTATAAAAGCTTCAGTTAGTAATGAAATGTACATACACATTGAGAATTCTTCAGATGCATGGGCTCCTTTACATACATTAAAAGATCTCTTTGATACACAACCTGAATCAAAGAAGGTTGATCTTCAATTAAAATTGCTTCAATAGAAATTAACTGAAGGTGGTGATGTCCTTGAGTACAATTCATGACTTAAAAACATTAAGCAAGAAATCATCAATGTTGGTTTTCAAGCTGTTGATGAAAGCTTCTTAACTACAATTTTAATTGTTGGATTGCCATCATCATATACTCATTTTTTGGAAACTTTGCAAGTCACTGGCAAGTTAGAGAAGATCAAATTTGATGAAATGACTGACATGTTAGCACAACATGATAAAAACTTCGGGAAGAAGAAGCAGATTGGAGAAGATGTCTTCCTCACCGAAGCCAGTTCCAGCAACTCCTCAGCTGACAATTATAGAAACAAAGGAAAAGGTAATTTTAATCAAAATCAAGCAGCACAAAGTCATGGTCGCAGTCAACACAGAGGAAACAACTCCAACAGAGGCTCCAATTCAGACAGAAATAATTTTCAAGGCAAAGGCAACAATCAAAACAGAGGATATCAGCAAGGCACAGGACAGAGTCTAGGGAGAGGACAATCTAAAAACAGAGGACAAAGCAGAGGTCAAGGACAATCTCAAGGCATAGGACAGTCTCAAGGAAGAGGCACCGATTTGAGTCAAATTGTTTGTAGGCGATGTAACAGAGTTGGTCATTATGCAGCAGATTGTAGAACTTCTATTGAGAAAATTTATAATTTTCATCCAAACTCAGCTCAGTTTGCAAATGATGAAGATGATCCTAATAGTTCTGAATATGTTTTCACAAACACAGAAGCAACAACTTTACAGGTTTCAAGCTTTCTCCACAGTGATTATGAAGATGCATGGATTCTTGATACAGGGGCAACTCAACACATCAAATTTCGACATGACTACTTCTGGAGTTTCAAAGAATGTCATCTGAATTCAATTTATCTTGCTGACAAAACCAAACATACTCCTTCAGGCAAAGGTGTAGTTAAAGTTTTTTTACCAGGAATCAGAGAAAGAATGATTTCTAATGTATGGTATGTCCCAAAATTCAAGCAAAATTTGTTGTCCTTAGTCACAATTCGACAAGCAGGGCATACAGTGATTATGGAAGATGGCTCAGTTAAAATCAATTCAGTCAAACAAAACATGCAAATAGTAATGACAGGTTATGAAGATGAAAAATTGTTAAGGATGAAAGGGACAGTTATTCCAAGACACTAAGACTTTGCAGGTGCAGCAAGTACAGATATTTCACCAATAAAATTATGGCATGTCAGATATCACCATCTCAACTTTGACATTCTCTCTCAGTTACAAAAACAGGGCATGGTTAAAGGACTTCCAACCTTCAAAAGGGAAAATGCAAAGTGTGAATCTTTCATTTTTGGAAAGCAACATCGAGAGACTTTTCCCACCAGTTCCTGGCGAGTAGACAGGAATTTGCAGTTGGTTCACAGTGATATTTGTGGACCCTTCCCAAATTCACTTGGAAGTTGCAGATATTTTTTACTTTTTATTGACGATTTTAGCAGGCTGACACGGGTCTATTTCTTGAAGCAAAATTCAGAATCATTTGAAAAGTTCAAAACTTTTCATAAGCTTATTGAAAATGAAGCAAAGGAGAATATTGGCACTCTTCGAACTGACAACGGCGGATAATTCACTTCAAATGAATTCAAAAAGTATTGCATGGAAAATGGAATCAAACGACATCTTACCAATTTCTACACTTCGCAGCAAAATGGGGTAGTAGAAAGAATGAATCGTACCTTGTTAGGAATGGCGCGATCTATGTTAAATTTAAAAAATATAAGTCCTTCACATTGGGCTGAAGCAGTTCATACCATTGTCTGCTTGAGAAACAGATCTCCCACAACTTCTTTAGATGGAATCACACCCTATGAAGCATGGTTTGGATTCAAACCATGGGTTAAGCATCTCAGAGTTTTCGGATCTATCTGTTATGCCTTAGTTCCCAAGGAAAAACGAACTAAGCTTGATGCACGAAGCTTAAAGTGTACAATGATCGGGTATTCTGATGAGAAGAAAGGGTACCGACTTTTGTCGAATGGAAAATTTATTGTAAGCAGAGATGTGATTTTTGATGAAACTAAGAGTAAGAGTGTTGAAGAAGTTGAAAGTCTTCTTCAAAAGTTAGAAACAAAAACTGATAAAAGAAATTGAAATGTACAAATTCAACCACATTCACCAAGTTGGTGTGAACTTGAATTTCCTTTATCTGACGATGATTCATCCAGTCCATCTTCCTCACCAGCGCCATCCAGGTCTTCTAGCAATTCATCCAACTCTCCTAGCATCAACAGTTCTTCTGACAATGACTCTCCGCCCCCAGAACCTGTTGTTGCTCAACAGACATCAGTTTACATCAACCCTCTTTTTAATGATGGTGATTTTTCACAAGCCCAAACCAGTGAGCATCAATTGCCGAAATGGGCGGTTCAACTTTTGAAAGATGTAAGGCCTAATGAACAAAACAAAACAGGAACAAGGGGATCAAAACAAAATGAAGGCAATTTTGCTTTAATAGAAAATGAGTTTACTGAACATAAAGCATAAAGCAACATAAAGCATGGCAACAAGCAATGGTTGATGAATATCAGGCAGTTCAAGACAACATCACTTGGCAACTTGTTGATTGTCCTCAGCATGTTAAACCTATTGGATGCAAATGGGTTTATCGAATTAAGTACAAGAAAAATGGTGATATTGACAAGTATAAAGCAAGACTTGTTGCTAAAGTTTTTGCGCAGCAGGAAGGGATCGATTATGAGGAAACGTTTGCTCCTACAGCTAAATGGAACACCATCTGCCTCACGCTTGCCTTAGCAGCTCAACAAGGATGGAAAGTTCATCAAATGGATGTGAAAAGTGCTTTTCTCAACGGCAATTTACAGGAAGAAGTCTACATGACTCAACCACCAGGTTTTGAAATTGAGGGACAAGAACATAAAGTCTGCAAACTGATGAAGGCTTTATATGGATTAAAACAAGCTCCCTGAGCTTGGTATGCCAAAATGGATGAATACCTTCACAAAGTTGGTTTTCATCGCAGTGAATCTGATGATACCTTGTATGTATGCCAACAAGGTAAAAACCTAGTGATTTTGATTATGTATGTCGATGATTTGATCATCACAGACAACAATGATGATCACATTGAACAGGTGAAAAAGGAGTTACATGCAGGTTTTAAGATGATATATTTGGGACTACTTCACTACTATCTTGGAGTTGAAGTATTCCAATGTCCACATCAGATCTTCATTTCCCAGAGTAAATATGTAGCAGAAATTCTTCAGCGATTTGGAATGCAAGATTGTAAGCCTGTCCTTACCCCTATGGAACAAAACTTGAAACTTTCAAAATTTGAAGGGGGAGAAAAGGTGGACAACACTACTTACAGATAGTTGATTGGCAACTTGATTTATTTGACAACCACTCATCCTGATCTATCTTATGCAGTCAGTATTCTTTCACGTTTTATTCAAGAACCACTAGATAGCCACTGGAATGCAGCCAAAAGAGTTCTTCGATATATCCAAAGAACAAAAGATTTTGGTTTTCTTTACAAAAAGACTAAAATTTTTGTACTTGGTGGATTTTTCAGATGCCAACTTTGCTGGAAGTATTGATGACAGGGCATCAACCTTAGGTTACTTAATGAACATGGGATTAGCTGCAGTTTCCTAGAGTTGCAAGAAGCAAGATAAAGTGGCCACTTCTTCAGCAAAAGCAGAGTACATTTCATCATGGGAAGCAACATGTGAGATTGTTTGGTTATGTCGCGTTTTACAGGACTTGGGAATTCCTCCAGCAGAAGCTACTTTGTTATTCATCGACAATCAGTCAGAAATAAAGCTTGCCAAGAATCTAGTTTTCCATTCAAAGACAAAGAATGTGGACACCAAGTATCATCATATCAAATCTCTCATTGCAAAGGATGTCATCAAGCCAGTGTATTGTCCTTCAGAAGATCAGACCTCCGACATTTTCACGAAACCCCTTGGCAGAATAAACTTTACTAAGTTCAGGGATGAACTTGGTATCTGTTGTAATGTATCTTTGGATCATAGGGGGGAATGTTGGATGATCCAAAATAAATATTATCATAGGTTATAAAGTTTGAATAAAATAATTATTAATTTAAGATATTAAATTAATAATTATTATTCTAGAATATTTAATAAATATTTGAGATACTTAGAAATAGAATTTTTTTATTAAAAATAGGACTCTAGAATAGAGTCGTTTCCTAGGCTCTAAGTTAGGAGTAAAGTTAGTAGAATAGTTAGAAGGTCATTTAGTGTAAGTGGACACTTGTTATTTAATAAGTGATCCATAATTAGTGGAAGTTAGGACATTGAGCTTATAAATAGCTCATTGCAAGAGTGTTTTTGTTGTTCGGGTGTAAACTCTTGCATAATTTCAATGTAATTGTTTTTCTGATTAATAAAATTACGTGTCTGAGGACACTTCGGCCATTAGGACAAACAACAAAACTACAATCAAAAACTTTTTTCAAAACAAAAGCACTGAAAGGCTTACATAGTACAAACCTCTTTGGAAATCAGGAGCAGGGGAGCCTTATGTTCTTGCCATACTTAAATACTTCACCATCCCAAGACTTTACATCTCCAAGTAAAACTTTAACTTTTGCAACTACTTTTATGAATCCAAGGAAAATGCCTGATAAATTTAATGAAAGGGAATATGATAACAACAGTGCTAAAAAACCTGAGCTAATTGAACTAATTGAACTTCTGTCATTTCACCAAAGATTAAGAGCTGCTAGAATATGCAAAATTATTCAAGATACTAATACATGTCGGGAAAACAGTTTGAAACACTATGACACTGTCATCATTTCAAGAAGTAACCCTTACAAAAATAAATGCAAAAATCTCAATCAAACATTAACAATTAAAGACAAAACAAATGGACATAGGATATGTGTAGATTTTAGGAAAACAGATAAACCTCCCCAGAACAACACTTATATTCTTCCTAAAACAGATTATACCATACAGAAACTAGGAGTCTCTAATCATATGTTTTTGCAAGGTTATGTTTCAGGATATCATCAGTTAATTCCTCTTCAAAGCAAACAGCTTAAAGATTTTTTCAAATACACTAGAAGCAGTTACAAATTCAAACCTAGGGTTGCAAAAATGCAAGACACCAAAGACATGTTCCTAAAGGCCATGTTTCCAGTACTGAATTTCTTCACTATGATGTACCTTGATGATGTCATTATCTGTTTTAAAAATGACAAAGAGTATCTGTATTACCTAAAGAATATTTACAACAAAGGCAGGAGCGGAAATCAAAAGTATAGAGAAAAACAGCAAACAGATACAGAATTTTTCAGAGACTCTTGCAAGAACCCTTATGTTGTGCTTGAAAGGGAAAAATTTCCAAAATTTTCTTTTCAAGAGCTGACTGGACCAAGAGCATCAGGAGATCCCTTTGAAGAAAACATGCTCAAGTTCCACCATTTTGAAGATTTCTAGTTTCAAAAACATCTTCACTCATTGTACATATCACTGTTTGAAGAAATAAATAAAATACAAAAACAGTAGAAAAGTTGAAAAGAGGGAAGTTTTAAAAATAAGCAGAAAAGCCCCATGTTCAAAAAATAAACATGATGAAAGTGCGCAAATCTAAATGCCACTACTAGTGCTAAAAGGATGTCTTGTTCAGTTATCTAGCCTAATCATAACTGAACATGTTTTAAATTGATTGCTGATAAGTTAGTAAAAGAAGTGATAGTCAAAACTGTGTAAGCTTAACTTATCAATGAAAGTAGATTAGGAAAAGATACTGGTTCCACACGCTCAAAACATAAACAAAGAGAAAAATAGGGATGAAAAACAAAATATGTATCCTAGCCCTGATTTTCCTAAATCTCATTTTTGTACGAAAATAACATTTGTGTGCAGCTTGTCTTTATGCCACAAACACATGACAAATCAGACCGTCTAATCCTGATTTGGTCATTTTTCAATTTCATGTTTTAGTTTAGTGAATGAAATCCTGTCAAACAGCTTAATCTTGACAGTCGATATAGCATAGGTAGAGAATCAAAGGAGTTCATCAGTTTAATCTAAACTCCCGGAAGATATAAGTGTAGAATTAGATAGTTTTCCTTTTTTCAAAAATATCATGTCAAAGGGTTGCTAGTCCAAGTGCACCTAAAGAAGAAAAAATGTTAGGAAATATAGATGGGTAGGTAGAGATGACTCTGATGCTAATCATGCTGTGAATATTCAGAAATAGCATCAAGAAAGAGATAAATTTGCGCCAATGGATAAGGCACTGGTCTTCACAACCCATAGATCTGCAATTCTGGGCACCTCCCAAAAAGGAGCTGCCCTCCCCAAATGGAGCCACTGCTAGTCATCAATATTTTTGCATGTTTTGATGACTAGATTCCTTGGCTGAGTTTTCTAGAAGCTAATCTCAATTTGTCAATTTGTCATCCAGAAAACACCTCAAACAAATTTCTGTCTTCCTACCCCTCCTTTTCAGCCTATGATGAGAATAGTCTTCAGTTTACCTACCTATCACAATTCAGCAAAGCATCCCTGTCTATAGCTATTATAATTTTGTCTCTCTACCATCAAAATCCTTTATTTTTCATACAACCCACTATCCAACATTCAAAAAAGTGACTACCCCTCAATCCCTGATCATCCTGTCATATGACAACCTGTTTTGCCTAAGAAGCCATTCAAGAACTATGACAAAATCTATAGGTCTAGGTGGTGGTGTTTTAGGGAAAACTCCTTGGAAAGACTGTTTTAAGCCAAAAACCATGTTTTTCATCATCATGTCAGCCATCATTTTCTTCTCACCCAACAAACAAACCCCTGGTCTATCCTTAGGTCACACACCACTAAATCTTGCTTTGTCTCTTTTAAGTAGAGCTCACAAGTGTTCAAATCAGGAAAGGAGAAAGATTTCCCCTGTCTAAAGAAAGATGATCAAATGAAATTTCTAGCATTATCATCATGTCATATCAGCAAAGGCCTTCAATGATCAAATTCATTTCATCAATGCATCTCTGCAGGGGTGCTAAGGATCAATGGTACAAATCAGTTTGGGGCAAGGGAACATTTCAAAGAACAACTCCAAGTAAAAATAACAGTTGACTATTTTAAGGACTAAGGGAAATATAGAGTTTAGAGAGAAGAGCACATATAGGATCCATCCTTATAAGTCAAAACACCAAGAATGTCAAAAAAACCTCCATCAGGGCAAAAAGAGCACAAAATTTAGAAAAATACTACCTCCAGTGTTTCAGGTCAATTACAATGGAATTTGTTCCCAAAAGTATGGAACAACTCACAAATCAGTCTTATGCAACCAATAGTGATAGTCTTCTGGAAAAAAGAGCTTTAAAGCAAATTAGGCATCATAGTGAAGATATAAGAAGGACAACTGCTTCTTATACCTTATCATAAACTAAACTTTGAAAGATTGTCACAAAAAATTTCACTACCCCTGAAAACACTGTCAAGGGAAAGAGTTAGTTCAAAGATACATCGCAGTGAGCGCTCACCATTTACAAAGCACATTATTTACTCTTGAAGATTCAGAATAATTTTATGCAAAAGGGATGTACATTACTGACAGGTCCTCTTGAAGCAAAGGGCATTATGATTCAAATGATTTCACCAAGGATAAGTACGAAAGCTTCACTGTTTCCTTCTATTTGTATTTTTCAAACAAACAGACAGGGGTCACAGTTTTTAAATGATTGAAGTTTTATAGTTTTAAGGACCTCCATCAGTAAATAAGTAGGGGGCCTCATAGTAGGTATGAAGGGTCACAAAGACTATGTTTTGGAAGCCTCCTTCAAAATATAGGCAGAGGGTAAAGGCATGGTCTCAGAGGGCCCATATTTGGAATAGGTAGCCTTTTTCAAGGGTTAAAACTATCAGATTAAAGGCCTCCTTCCCGAGAAGAAAGGGCACCCCTCACATTCCTAAAGAAGCCTCCCTTGAATGACAAGGACAGGGTCTCTTTTGAAGGATAAACATAGTTTGTCTAAAGAGCCACAAATATTTTGTTCATGGACATTCTTCAATTGGTCAACAGAGGTCAAATAAGCACCCATGTAGTTTTTCAAACATTTCCTCCTTCATGATAAGTAGAGGGCCCACAGGCAACTTGTTCAAAAATAGTCTTCAAATGATAAACAGATATGAAAGAAAAATTTGTGTTTACAGGGCCTCCAATTATGAGCAGATGGAAAAAACACAGTTTTTCAAGTGCCTTCCTCAATAATAAGCAGAGGGCAACTCTTTGCTTACAATGCTAGACCTTTCATTAAAAAGAGAATGGGTTAAAGGCTTTTTAAACAAAGGGCTAAAAGATCAAAGGCTAACAGAGATAAGCAAGACATAACTTGTTCATAGGAATAAAATTTGGTTAAAGAAGACCTTATTTAAATGATAAACAGAGAAAACACATATGAAAAGACCTCCTTCACATCATAAACAAATGATTTACATAATGGTGTTGAGAGGCTGCAGTACTGGTTTTTATGTAAGCCTTTTTCAGATGATAAGGACAAGGTCACAGTTTTGAGGAAAACTTTCTTGACAGGCAGAGCTTGGATACATAAAATTTGAAACCTAAAAGTATCAAAAAAGCACCCAGAAGGTGTTTTGATAGGACCTCCTTCAAATGAGTAGAGGGTCAGAAACACATTTTTATGGCCTCCTTCACAAATAAGTAGAGGGTCAAATCATCAGGTGTTAAATTTGTATTTGAGGAAAATTTGTCATTGATAGACAGAGTTGAGAGACCTTATTTAAAAGAGTTCATTAAATGATAAACAAAGATAACAAGTAGTTTTTGCTTAGTGCCTTCCATCAAATGATGAGAGCAAGTTTCAAATGTTGAAAAAAAACTCTTTCAAATAAATAGATAGAGCTTTAAAAAAGGTTGAAACATGGAGTATAGGATAAGCACCCGGAAGAGTATGTTGAAAGTGCCTCCTTCAGTAATAAGCAAAGGGCATAAAACAATTGGTTTAGAGAGAGCTTCCTTAAAAAAGGGGCAAAGTCCCCTTTTCATCATTTAGAAAGAGAAAAGTGTCAAAACACTTTCAAAGAGGGAAAAGTTGTTTTCAAATTCTATAAAAGGCACATAAAGGCCTCATCGGGCATCTTAAACCTTGATTTCCAAAACAGTAGAGAGAGCAAGTCAAGTGTCAAAACCCAGGCAAGCTTTATTACGGGTTTTCAAAGATGCGACGTGCCCAGAAACGCTCGCGGCGCGCCTGTAGCTGCATTCAGAAGACTTTTTCACAGGACGCGATGCGCCTGTGCAAGCACCGACGTTTAGTCATCAACACTCGACACATTTTCCTGGGCCACTCCTGAACGGCCCACCGCCCGACGTTTAGTCATCAACACACGGCGCGTTTGCTTGGGCCACTCCTGAACGAAGTTTTGACCGCCCGAGCCCATGCTAAAGGGAGATGGTTGCCATACACATATTCCCTTAAAAATTGCCAAAAAATAATTGAGTCTCCTTCTAAGAGGTATTTATGTTTTCTCTGCCTAAGTTTTTGAGTTAAAAAGAGTTTGAAATCAAATTATAAGGAAGAAGAAAAACAGTGATTTCAAAGAAGAAAAACAGTGATTTCAAAGGGAAAACAGTCTATCAAAGGGGAAAACACAGTTTTTTCTCAAAACTACCATGATTACTAAAATTAAAAAAGACAATGGTTGTTGAGAAAGAAGATAGATTTACCGTTTAAGGACCTGTTTTAAATCAATAGGTGAAAGAGGACACAGTCTCATAAAGGAAAAAGGCAGATTTGTTTTGAAGGTCTTGCCACTCAATAACAAGAAAAAAAACACAGTTCTTGAGAAGGAAACTTATTTTCATTAAAAAAGGAACTTGTTTGCTAGCTAAGAAAGAAACACAGTACTTAAAGAAGAGATCTATTTTAATTTGAAAGACCTGTTTTTATAAGAGAGTAAAGGAAATTCTAAACAACTATGCCTCCAAAGAAGGTCAACAAAGGGGGGTATAATAATCGGTTTGAGCCCACTACAACTCAGGAAATAAATGACTCCCCTTCAGTTCTTTTTAATTTTCAGGAGGTAGGATGCCTTAATTTTTGCCAAAAATTCCAAGAGGTCACCAATCACCCTCCCTTGACACAATTGTTTGCCCTGAGGCTGCAAGGGGAACATGTTCACATAGCAAGCCTTGATTTTGTTCTCACTCCTAGGTCAGTGTCAAAGGCCACCAAGATTCCCTATCTTGGTGAGAAATGGTTCAAACAAGCCTATTTGGACCTAGACCACTACAAACCCTTCCTAAAACCAGACCATCGGGATGCTTTCCGAGCTATATTTCTGTTTTCTCACTTATTGATCAACTATGCCCCCCTCATGAAAGTTATCATGAAGTATTTCACATGTGAAGGGAGATATTCCTGAGTTTCTTCCTATCACATCAGGCTTCTCATGCATTTCACAAGAACTCAGTTGTTAAATCTCCCTTTCTTCCTCTGCAAAATCATAGACAAGATGTCCTCCCTTGTCCAAAAGAGACCTCTTGCTCAGCAAAAGGCCAGTCTTTTCCATCATTCTCTCATCAAAATCATCATCCTTCACCAGCTTAAAAAGAAAGGAGTTTCTTGGGATACTTTCATTTCTCATCCAGATTTTACTACTGCCTCTTCATCTCATGGTCCATCTCATATGTCCTCCTCACCCTCCACCCACTATGTCTCCCCTTCACCTAGTCAAGCTACCCCTCAAAAGCAAACATCACCCATGATTGATAGTGAAAAAGAGCAGTCTCATGAAAGCAGACATGAAGTTAGTGATGATGAGGAACATAGTGATACTCAGAAAAGTAGTGAGCATGAACCAAGTGACAAACCACAGAACAGTGACCATGAGTATACTAGTGATGGTGAAGAAAGCTCACCAAAGGATAAGGAAGTCAGTGGCACTCAAAAAAGTAGTGAGGATGAAGAACAAAGTAGCCCTAAGCAGAGCAGTGAAAATGATCATGGGGACAGCCCACATACAACTAGTGAGGATGAAGAACAAACTGAAGAGCAGCAGGGGAGTGATGATGAAGAGCAGCAGGGTAGTGATGATGAAGAGCAACGGGAAGAGGTTCAAAGTAGTGATGAGAAACAGAGTGACAGTCAGCATGAAACCAATCAAAAGGACAGTGAAAAAAGTTACTCCTAGCAAAGTAGTGACCATGGTGGTAGCCCACACACAGATTCTAAGGAAAACAATGAAGATGATGGCAGTTTGAAAAATGACAATGAAGACAATCATGATGGAATTAGCTCATGTGAAAAAATTGAAAACAATGAGCATGGTAAAGGCAGCACATAAGAAGAAGTTCAATATAGTGATGGTAAGGTTGGCAGCCCAGAACAATTTCAAAACAATGAGGGAGGTGACAACATGAAAAATGACAAAGAAAATAGTCATAATGAAGGCAGCCCTCAACAAATTCAAGACAGTAAGGAGGGTAAACAACGCAGTCCATAGACATGTAATGAAGATAGTCAAGCAGCAAAAAGAGATGATAAAGCTAACAACCCTAAAAAACATACTCTAAACAGCACTGATGAGGTTGAAGGCAACATATATCAAGAGGTTCAAAATAGTGATAAAGGTGAAGACGAAAGCCCCAAACAAACTCAAAACATTGAGGAAGACAGTGAACAGGGCAACAAAGCAAGTGATGATGGAGGCATCAATGTAAAGGATCATGTTGAACAAGTGCTAGTGATTAAACCTCCTCTCTCTTCTCCTCAACACAACCAATAACATGTGCTTGTTGCCTCTCCTAGGCAAGGGGCCATGATTCATTCCTCAAAAGCACCAAAGGCTAAAAACACCAAATCTACAAAGAAGAAAATCACTCTAGAAGTGACTAGTAATTTCACTAGGGCGCTAAGGAGTAGAGGAAAACTGCCTAAGAAGAGTATTGTTGAATTTCCAAAGAGAAAAAGAGAAAAGAAGTCTATCCAAAGCAAGTGAAAAGAAAAAGTTTAAAAACAGGAGAGTAGCCATGAACAACAAAGAGAGTTTGACATCATACAAATAGACAGTGATGCTGGAGATGATGAAGCCAGAATCCTTGAGTCACTTTTGCAAAACAAAGAAGCCCAAATCCATGACTTAGAAACTAATTTAGAAAGGTCAAAAGACCTCATACACTTTCTCCAAATGCAAAATAAACAAATGAGTTTGCAAACGGAAATTTATGAGGCTCGGACATTCAAATACCAAAGGGAAGCATACAATGCACAAGTCAAACTTGAAGAGTATATGGGCGAATTTGATGATATTGAGGAAGAAGAGCAACCTGTAAGAAAAATGCCTAGGACTATGGGTCTTAGGAAAGCTTTGGAAAAATAGAGGGAAGAAGAAGTAGCCCTTGCTCGATCATATTCTCTCACACAATTGCTTGCCCAAGAGATAGAAAATGATAAAGAATCATGGCTTGAAAGAGGCAACAAGAATTTCGAGGACAAATTAGACAAGGCAAACAGAGACTTGGTTTTTCAAAGGAAGATGACCGAGCATTACAAGAAATTGAATCAATTTGCCCGAAGAAAACTCAAAATTGCTCAAGAAAGGCTCAAAACTGTCCAAAGGAGGTGCTCGGTGAAAAAAGTGGAAAAATACATGTCTAGGCTTGAAATCTTGGCTTCAGCTTCCTTGCATGCTTCTAAACACCCATAAGGGGTTTTCTCGCCAAAATTGAGCAAATTTTGACATGATCTTGTTTTTTGTGTTTTTTGGCCCTAATTACACATTTTTCTAGGCGCTGCCATGTTTGTTAGGAGCATCCTTAGCTCATGAAAGTCATTTTTTTGGATGTGTTAAATTTGGGGGCATATACTCACAAATTCTTAGATCAAAAGAAGGTGTTTTTGTCCCCCAAAGAGGACAAAATCAGTCAAAATTCACCTTTCTGCCTCACATATCAGCAGATGAGACCTTCCTAGTTTTTTTTCACTCAGTCCACTTTTTGATAGAATTTTAGGGATCAGTTTAAGAAAAATAAAGTAGTTTCAAAAACTATACATCCAAGGCTTTCCAACGAGATATCACGGGCCTCGTTTTGACATCGGGAAGTCCCTAAAAAGTTATCTGAAAAACAGGTTTTTTTCTGGCGCTACGCTCCTATAGCATTTTGGCTGAAAAAGCAGTTTTCTGAAGGTGGCCATCCAAATGTGCGTTTAGCTATTTTTAACTCTATGTCAGAGATTAGAAGTCAATTTTCTTGCTATTTTTAGCTTAAATAGATATTTTTGAAGATATTTTGTGCCTTGGGCTTTGCAAAGCCTCAAGGAAAAAATCAGATATTTGTATTAGGCCAATGGCCTTCTAGTTGCTCTAGGAGGGTTTCTTCCTCTTTGGCCTATATTATCCAAGAGGATTCATTGTAACCAGAGGCTGAACTTGATGTTATAGAGAAATACATATCGTTACAAGCTTTGAAGAAATACTTTGTCTTCTGAAGTGGATGATCTCTTGCTTGACTTTGATGGTGGAGGAGGATTGTATGCAAGATTCCATGGCTTGGTGAATGGTATTGTGTCCCTTATCTGTTATGTTTTCTTAGTTTATCATACATGTTTTCATCCTTCTTGCTTGTTGTAGCTCGGTAAAGAATAAGTTTGAGATATGCCCATGGAGGCACCTCAAATTTCCTGATTCATTACATCTTAAATGTTTTCATATTTCTTGGTTATGTCAAAGAATTCTTAATTTCTCTTTGGTACCCTAAGAACTAGTTATCAGTGTCATTAATGGTTATTATGTATGTTTTCTAGTATGATTCACGGTATTCCCTACTTACTCATAGATAATCAAAAATCCATCTTTGAAATCTCTCTCTGAATTATTGATTGTCTTAGTTAATTCAAAGAGGTCTTGTTTCAATCTTGCCCTCTGTCCATGCTTTGCAGTATTATTTAAAAGTTCTTGATAGCTTAAGATATGATGTTAGGAGTTCCCTCTTCATAGATTGAGTTGTTTGTTTGTCTTATTTGTTTTCCCAAAAAATCTAAAGGTGATTTTCCCCAAGTTAGAGGGTCTTATACTTATATGCATCACCTGATTGTTTATTTTCTGCATCTATCAATTTCAGTTTCATTTATAGTGATTAATGGTTAGCCCTACCACATGATGCTTGATGTTTAACTATTTATGCTTAAAACCTCTTTGTCTTTAACAAAATTAGTGTCCATCTCATTTCACTTTCACCCAAATAATCCATTTACATCGACCAAATCGGCCCTGCAGTAATACCTTGTCCACCATTGAGACAGTCTTGACCTTTTCGACCCCATAGCCCAGTTGATTTGAAGAACTTTTTATCTATTTATCCTTTGATCAGTTCCCCTCAAAAACCCAAAAAAAACTAAAAACATACTTAAAAACTAGCCTAAAATCAAATATACTAAAATAAAACAAGTTTACATCCTTTTCATAATAGAGAGAGCCCTCTCTAAGTCCAGGAAGGCTAGTTCCTAGGGATCCAAAGTTGGTTTGATGTTACCCTGTCATTTGGCTTGCCAATCTGCTAAATGATGGGACCCTAACAAATAGAGGAAGCCAAAAGAACCTCATTTCAGCATAGGTCATGAAGCAGCTCGGCCTACCCACCATAGCACACCCGCAATTATATATCATTGGGTGGCTTCACGAAGTAAGAGATCTCTTTGTCCGCCAACAGTGCTGCCTTCCATACAACATCAATCCATTCACAAATGAGGTACTGTGTGATGTTGCTCCTCTTTATGTGTCTAATGTATTATTGGGCTAACCATACTTGTGGAGGCAACATGATGTGTATGATTCTAGGCCTTGTGCTCTTATTATTACTTTGGGAAATAATTTATACATGATACTGGAGGTAGTACCACCTCATTCCATCTCTTTGACTACTGCAAAACAACACAGTAAGATTATTTCCCAAACTAGGAAATTTATTTGCATTACCATTTGCCCACAAGGAAAGAAGAAGATTGTGGCCACAACCTCAAAATAGGGCTCCCCTACACAGTAACAACATATGGAAAAAGGCATGGAGTAATACGAGGATATTTTCTCCTCACCCACACAGGTTCCTCTACACTGTCAGGTCAAGCGCTCCATTGATCTGACCCCAGGCATACCGCCACCTGATATTTTGATAACTCATGCAAACACACAGATAGAATCCACACATGTACTGTCTGAGGCTGACAAAGAAACCAAATTTACTAAACACATCCAGCATGTCTGCCCGCGGTTCCATGACATCTTCGACAAATCCAATACCCAGTTCAGCAGAATTTGCTTCATCTCATGGAGGATCTCAGCACAATGGGGACCAATGCTTCCTAAGGGGGGAGGAATGATCCAGGTGGATATTGGTGGCCACCCACCTATTCCATTTGGACCCCCACCATCAGTTCTTTAAGTTTTTCAGTTTTAGCACAACTTACTATTTTTAGCAGTTTTTTGGATCCTGAAATTCTGGAGCCGTTTTGAGGCCCTAAACGATGTTTTTTGGGAAAAAAAAGGGAGGAAAATCAATTTTAGACCGATTTTTCTCACTCAAAAGTTGTATTTCTCATATATATATTTATAACGAGGTATTGAGCGCATCGAACGAAGATCGTATCCCAAAGTTACGTCCCTAGGAAGATTGACATACCAATTTACCTAAATGGGGCCCATAGTTTTGGCGCTTCGTCTCCTAGGGTTAGGTTTTTGGATGTTTAGGGTTTTTCATTATTTCTCAACAATAAATAGGCCTTCTAGCCTCATTGTAACACAGTTCAGAGGCCTTTAGCCGCCACATATCTTCTCATAGATATGCTACTAGCACCCTATCTAGTTTATTTGCATTATGTTCGTAAGCATATTTTTGTTATTTAATATTAATGAAATGAAATATTATTTCCACTGCATCTCTGTGTTTATGTTTATTTGTGTATATTATTGCGTTCTTGCATAAATCTAGATCATTAGCATAGATTCACTTTCTTTTCATTAGATTAAGTTTTATTTTTTATTCCAAAAGTGTGGTGTGATTTACTGCTTTCTAGAATAGATTTATTTTTATATCAATTGTCATTTTTTTTCATTTAATAGATTAAGATTTTTCTTTCAAAATTGGAAATCGATCTCTAGCACATATGGTGTACGTGTTCCTTGCAAGTCCACGAAATCCCGGGTTGATAATTTATGAAAAGGAATTTAAGTAATTAAATTACCTCTACAATCTCCTAACATATTTGTGAGAGCAAGGATAATCATGAGTGCTAAATAAAGGAGTTGGAAGAAGTGGAAAACGACTCCATTTCTTCAAAGGAAGGAGAGAAGTTAGAGGAAAAGAGATAGTCCTTACTCAAAAGAGGAAAGTGTTGAATCAAGCTTATAATGGAGTCTCTAAAATATAGAATAATTATTGTAGTTAGTGCCACCCAACCAAAAGGAGAGTGTAGTGGTCAATCAGATATAGGGAAATATTAATTAAGTTAATTCAATGATTTATCAACAACAAGTAGAGATAAAAGATGAATTAACAAAGGAAGGAAAGCTAAATAAGGTTACTTTATTGATATCCTTTCACGAGCCAATTGCTCTGAGTGTTGAAGTGAAATATTGAGGTAAAAAAGGAAGAGAGAATAATGTTTTTGTAGGGGTTGAGTATGCTTGGGATGAAGATGAGAGATGCCACATTCTTTGTAAGGGAGGGTTTTCTCTACTTTTACAAGGATAAACTCATCGCTACACCTTCCTTCAAAACATATTCGATTGCAATATCTAATACATGGAAATAAAAATAGCTAAATCTACTACGCAAATGATGAATTGTTGTATGGTGGCCCAAAATTCCCCAAGAAAGGTAGTGCATTTCTTTCCCTTATTTTTTTTTAACCTCCCATGGTGTAGATTAATTAGGTTAATTCAATTATGCATCGACAACAACTAGAAATAACAATGAATTAACAATGGAGGGCGAGTTAACTAGGTTTAATTGATATTTTTAGGTGTGCCAATTATCCCGAGTGTTGAAGATGAAAGAGAGGTGAAAAATGAACAAATTATAATATTATTGTAGGTGTTGAAGATGCTTGAGATGGAGATGAGATATTCCATGGGCTTTCTCATATAAAGATAAAAATGTCACTACACCTTCTCATAAAACATCCTAGATCACAATATCTAATGCATTGTAATAAAAAAACCTAGATCTACTATATATAATGAAGTATTTCATGATGGCCCAAAATTCCTTAAGAAAGGTGGTACCTTTTTTTCCCTTCATGTGTTCAAACCTCCCATGAGATAGAAGGGTTGATTTTTCCAAGGTGTAAGAGGGGAATAAGACATTGGAGACACCTTAATATAAAATGAACAAACCTTTAAATGAGAAACCAGACAAAAAACAAGAGATACTTGTAGAAGTATTGGTGTAACACTTGTTGAAATTCTATTGTAGTTAGGACTAGAATAATTTTTCACAATTGATAACTACTTCTAATGATGGAATCAATTATTCCTCTACACTTCAATCACCATGTAGCTATACATGAAAAACTTCAACCAATTAATTCAATTATTCAATAAATGCAACAAATAGAGATCACAATAAATAATTAATAGTAGAAAACAGACACCAAGAATTAGGTTCATAGCCATGGAAAACCCACAAGGGGAAAACCCAAAAAAAACTATTTCCTTATGAGAGAGATTTTGTCCATCAAAATTACATCAAGAATATTCCAATAATTCCAAATCTGATCTCAACAAAGTACGAGTCAAAATTGCCCAATAGAGAGAAAATTCAACTTCAGGTCAACTGTAATAGTTTGCATAATGAGTCTAAAATTTGGCCCTAAGGTGAATATAATGAGAGGCCGAAATTCAGCACTGAATCCACCACAGAAAATTCAACACATCGATCAAAGAGTCTCAGTCAAATCCATAGTCAAGGAATGCGGTTAACTCATTTCAGCGTCCCAATGTAAGAGCTAAATCACAATCAATGAGAATCAATATAATTATGAAGTATTTTGCCTCCAAATATGATCTGAACTGAAAGTCAAATAGATACCAAGATTTCCCAAGTCAACTATAGTCAATGTAGCTTCAAAAAGAAAAATCAACATAGCTGAAAAAATTCTTCTTTATGTCCTTTGCATGTGTGGAGATACTATCTAAAATTGCAGATCGAACTTAATGTGATTTAATGCCAAAATGAGTGCCAACGATTTCCTCTTTATTATAAAATCAAAGCGGTAGATATATTTTCGTTACTTTGATAATTACTTGTGATGTTTTTATGTTCTTATTAACTTTCTTGTGTTATTTTATCTTATTTCATCAAGAAATTACCAAAATAATAACACAAATATCAGGGACACCAGATGTAGGCATACAACCAGGGAAAAACCCCACTCTAGGGAAAAACCTAGTCAAAAACTCTTCCTTCAATAGTTTCATGAGATAACCCAAGACTTCTCGACCTAGACACGAGCTTCCTCCAATCACCAAGTCAACCCTTTCCTTCTTGTGCAAATGATAACCTTCCAGCACTATCTTTGACCTAGAATAGTATTAGCATTAGTAACCACAACACTTCAATGCAGCATAAACTTTGATCTAGTAACTTCGACCTAGCATCAACTGGAAGCAACAACTGAACTTCGACCTAGGTACAACACTTCAGCCTTGAATCCATTAGGGGAATTTTGAGGTCTAAAATGGGCCTCCTAAGGAAATTATAAAATAATAGTGGAAAAAATCAAATAAGATTTGATGACATCATCAAATTTTAGAGGGAAAAATGGAAAAACTACTTTTTCAACTCATATTTTCAACTTATCTCCCAAAGTTTTTACTCAAATTTCGAGTGGGATTACTCGTTGGATGCGAAATTTAATTCCCCATCCAAGGAGTACCCATGTTGCATACTTTCGATGGGTCCTACTACACAAAAAATGAGAAATACATAAAAAAAACGTGATTACAATCACGTTTTTTATGTATTTCTCATTTTTCGTGTAAAAGAGAGTTCTGCCCTAGCATGCAACATAAAATTGATGAGGGAACAATTTCTATCCAATGAGTATTCTAATAAATTTGAGTAAAAATTTTGGGAGATAAGTTGAAAATACGAGTTGAAAAAGTAGTTTTATTATTTTTATTATTTTTTAATATTTTTACCCTTTTATTTAAAAAATGGCGAATCATCCCCCATGGTTGAAATCATCATCTTGAATCCTATTGGTTGTTATAAAGTTTATTTTTGTTGTACATTTTTCTTATGAGGCCCATTTTAGACCTCAAAATTCCCCTAATGAGTACTTCGACCTTAAAGCATTACTTTGACCCTGAAGCAGTACTTCGATACTGAAGCAACACATCGACCTTGTTGCAATATCCTAGAACTTCAATCTTGATGCAATGTTTTGATCCTATTGCAGTAGCCCAGAAAATCCACACGTGGGAGAGATAGATGCCCTAAAACTTTGATCCTGCAACTTCTTTTCTTCTTCTTGCAACTTCGCATTTTTTCACTGCTTCTTCTTGGATATCAAACTTGTGTGAGTGATGGTATCCAAATTAATTGAATTGATTTGTTTATATACCCTTTTCTAGATTTTGAATTACCTTCTTGTAGGCCAACTTGAATAGGTAAGGGACGACTTGGTGTGCAGGTGAAAAAATTCATTTTTGACTCAAAAATAATTATTTTTATATGATTAAAAAGCCCAAGAAGGGTCTTACTAAATGTACAATGACTCTAATTAATCAATATAAATCCTATAATTTATCAATGGGTACTTTGACCTAAAACATGATGACCCAAGCACGAAACCCATGCTCTAATAAGTCATAATAATAATATTTAAAAAATTCTTTTTCATTATTTTGATAAGTACATTTAATAATGACTCAAATTATGAAGACTGGACCTAGTTTCATTCTTCAACACTCCCTCTTAACTAGGGAGGTATTCATAATGATATATACAAGTACAAGGAAGATCTCAAAACATATGAACTATGAAGAGTTTAGGCACCACAAAGCCATGGACTAGATTCTTGACTAGGGAAATCTATCCAAGGTCCTCAAATAGTTTAGGCACTCATGATGCCATAGATTAAATTCCTGACCAGGGAAATCTATCTGGGTGGGACTAAGATGGACTAAATATTTCAGCCTCTCTATGTACCATTAAGCTTACTTGCTAACCATCAACCCAGGGATCTGAGTGCGTATCTGAGGTTAGAGATCTATGACCAATGCCACCCTCCATACTTTGGGATCCAGACATTAACACATAGTTTCAGCCTAATGTCCTCCCAAGAAATGTGTATCACACACAAAGCCTCAACACTCCCGATTATTCAAATCAGTAGAAAATCCTCCCCGATCAAACATATCAGTAACAGATCTCTCTAGATCAAACTGATTGGTAACAAAAATCATGTAAAACATGCTATCAAACCTCTGAGAGATTTAATTGTACAAATACAACCCCAATTAGTAACAAATTTTCAAATACTTAAGTAAACACAAACCTTCACAGTCTTCCATACATCTTGATGTTTTTTCTCACTTTATCACAATAGAAATTAGAGACTTCAAAATGAATATTGATAGAGGAATCCTCAACCATACAACCTCCCACTTCACATGAAACAACATATTCTACAACCATATCTTGCTTTCCTTCTTTCAGCAACACCTCAAAATGCATTCTCCAATTTCGTCTTTCAAGGTATCTTCCATGACTACAATATTCCCTCCCTCTTAACTAGGGATATTTATTCTATCTAGGGTCCCACTTTACTTAGGGATATCAACTTACTTTTATGACATTGGAGAATATTTCATGGCTTCCATCCTTCTTATCAAATTCATCTTGATAATCACCATTCACATAAATTCGAACATCTTCACCATCTTGAATATTATGTACCTGTACAACTTAGAAAGCAAGTACAACCAAATCCATAGAAGTGTGAGGTTAACCTTATCATAATCATACAATAATGGAAGCATTAGACTTTAGACACTAGATACCTAACCTTAGTTAGGTTCATAATTTTATACTTCAACTTCTTGCCCCGGTTTTTGTTACAAACCCTAAGTCACATCAATAGCTCAATCAAGGTATCAATCTCATTATATCTAGGTCTATAATATCACTTTCAAAATGAAAAATTCTTCATATTTCAAACCCTTGAAAAAATTCAAATAAATACAATTCGAC
This sequence comes from Pinus albicaulis, assembly GCA_034641835.2. Taxonomy (NCBI): domain Eukaryota; kingdom Viridiplantae; phylum Streptophyta; class Pinopsida; order Pinales; family Pinaceae; genus Pinus; species Pinus albicaulis. The sequence goes on along the minus strand of CM076578.1, from coordinate 1,269,879,176 downwards.
AATGCATCTAATAACCTTAGAATGTGTTAGAATTCTACTAGGATTTAATACAAATCCTAGATTCCATCTATGAGACACTAAGCCTCAATAATCAGAGACAATCACAACAAATTCTTCGGTTTCAACAATATGAAAAACTTATACTAGGGTTGTTGTAAACCCTAGATTCATCATCGAACCAATATCATCCTAGAATATCAAACTTCTACTAAGGCTTAGTTACAAAACCATATATTTCACAAACTAGGATCGACAACAATTTTGTCAGCATATATACATATATAGGATATCATACCCATGCACAATCATACCATATATGTCAATTAAACAGAAAGTATTAATGTATTAGACATATAACAAACTTTATCATACTAGGGATTCAATCAAACATACACCTAGGGTTTCATTTCTAGGATATCACTCTAATATAAGGGTTTTTCTCATAAAACCTAATTTACCAAAACCTCGAAGGTTTGGGATTTCAGACATCACCAACCAACCCTAAAAATGTTAGGTTTTACATAACCTTACCAAAACCCCAAACATGACATTATAAAAACTTTAAACGTCAAAAATAACATTTTCTTATACTTCACTAATAACTGTTGGACGGATAAGTTGTTCTTGCGGACAAGACAGACCTCCCAAGTGTCCTACTGATAGCTAGCAACAAACAGACAATTAAATCTATCTTTCTCTAGATATATTGCGATTCATAATTAAATGCTATAAAAGCTTAACGATCATACCTTTGATACATCGCTTATTTGTAGTAGTAGTCCTTTAGTCGCCTGAAAGAGTTGCCTTCGAAGATCTGTAATCACAAACAAGCAAACATCAAATAGCACCTGCATATCATATATTCATAAATCATATCTATTATCGTGATCAAGGAATACATAAAATAAACCAATCAATTGACAGCTTATTTAGAAAAAACAGACTTATTTGTATTAACTTAAATAAAGAAGAGCCTTACAACTGTGTCCACCTTGATGTCATACAGGCCTTCCTGGGGTCCGGAACAAGCGTTTCCTTTACTCTGACCAGCCTTGCACTCTTCCAACCGAGATACATACAGGGATGTAATCTTTCCCACATGAAATCTTAGCTAAAAGGGTCTGAGTTTCAATAGAATTTCACCTCCAACGATACTAAAACTTCAACTCATCAATTGTAACCCCTTGAGGCTGCCCTATGCCTCTTTTTATAGTAAAAGAGAGGAATTTACAGCTCCATACAAGAAGGGATAGAATCCTCCTTCAAAGGGATTAGTTCCTTACATCAAGGGGTTAGCTCCTTAATGGATGGGATACATGAAGCTGAAAAGAGCGGACTTTCCACCGTAGGAATGTTTCTAGAAGCTTCCAAAAATGACTCAAACTGAGCTTCTAGATTTTACTTGCGCCTTTTCTTATCTTTTACAGGGGTCTGCACCTTTAATAAACAAAAAATGCGTTTAGCTCCGCATGATTTAGAGCAATAAAGTGCGGCACTGCAGGAAATACTAAGAGAAAGTGCGGTACAAGAGTTTTTAAGAATTTTATGAGCTTTTCTCTTAATTTCAAGGCTTGACTTTAGGAACTTTGATATTGTGGAATTCTAAGGGAATACTAAAATGTCCTGGTGACAAATTTTAGTGTAACAAATTTCCCCCTAAAGTGAGAAGTCTGAGAGTATTCAAAGAGTGATGTGCTTTATCATTTCAAGGATTAGCCTGTGGACACCCCAGTCAGAACCCTGTAAAAAAATTCAATGCAACACACACACACACACACACACACACATATATATATATATCATCGCTAAGGTAGGCATTCCCATACTTAGATCAAAACTAACTAAACTTGTTCTCATACAGAAATAATTTTAATATTACATCAATATTCTAGACACAGCATGGGCGCAGCCATCTGTAATGAATATTCTACTGCATAATGAATAATAAAACTCCTTGCAGCCTGGATGGTGGAAACTAGATCCTTCGTCTTGATTTCTCCTTCCCGAACTAGTACGATTCTATCCATGTGATTAAATGTGTTGAAGTCGAACATGGTAGAAACCACTTGATTACCAGTCAATGATGTGAATTGTTAACAAGTGTGAGAGAAATCACCAATAATGACAATGGCTCTCAAAGTACTCAGTACAATCCATGAAACGTGAATAAGTGATCTGAAGTCGAACACTTCACGGAATCGTTCGATCAAAGGTCAATGATGCAACCTGTCGTCGAAGGCGAGAAACCTGCCATTAAGGCATGCATATTCCAAGGTACTGACAGATTTTAGATCAAATTCCTAGATGATGTGCTGTCATTGATAGAAAGTGATCCGTCGTAAGCAAGCTCATGACACGAAACCATAGATCAAATTTTGAAGAATTTTTTTGCAAGGACTAACTCAGGGATGGTCAACACGAATGGAGACAAATGTTTGCAAATGAATGGTTTGTTTGACTGTCCTCTTGAACACATAACAACACTGCATATGGTTTGGTGATAGTTGCCCTAAGATAATACCTAGAAACCGGCTGAAGACCTTCAATGTGGTTTGATTAACTGATAGGCAAAGGATTTCCCAACCCAAGTGGAAGTGCGAAAAAAAGTTCCGTGTTCAAGAGTGGTGTAATGATTTTACAAATCAAAGTGTAACAAATGAATCTATTTTCTCTCTTTTCCCCCACCATTTCTGGCAAGTACCTCTTTATTTTTGACAAGCTTGAGGAGGATAACATTTTCTTGTTTATAAGCTCATCTTTCAGATGAGTCCAACTTAGTTTAAAATAGAACCCTAAGAAGGAGTGTTCTATTCCTGTTTGTAATCGATAGGTCCTTTATTGTTAAATTTTAACGAGTCCAGTATAGGAGAAACTCGGTGTTTTTCATTTTTAGGGAGTCAGGAGAAAAACTTAAGAAAACTCCATGGGTGTACTTTTTCGTAAATTTAGTCTCTCTGGCCCGAAAAAAGGATAAAATAATCAAGAGAGAACTCTATTGACCATGATTAGTCAACGTATACCTTTTTCATAAATAGTCCATTTCAGTCCGGAAAAGGGGTAAACTTATACTGAAGGGATGATCGTTCATTTACTTTAACGAGTTCGAATCGTCAAGTACTCGACAATCTTTTCATTTTTAGGGAGTCTGAAAAGGGCTTAAAAGAGGATTCCATGGTTTCGCTTTTTCGTAAATTTTAAAGAGCCCAAAAAAGTGATAAAAGTTTACTCTTCGTCAAAAATGATCATTTCGCCTGAAAAATCCGGTATTCTGCACAAAAACTCGAAAAATTAAACATACATGTTTCAATAATAAAAATATTTTGAAAAAACAGACTTTTAAAAGTGAAAAATAAACAAATTTAAAATTCATTTATTCGAACAAACTTATAAAAAGACGTTTTTCAAGTTCATTTTTACCGTTTGAGTTTGGAGTGAAAATTTTAGAGCTTTTGGCAAAAAATGTTTTGGAGAAGATTCTGGGCAAACCGACCGTCGGAATTGAAAACCGTCTGCTCCAGGAATCCACAACCTCTTTCTCTTGCTTTTCATCCATTCAATTTTTTAAATTAAGGTCAAAATTTCATTTTTTGGAGGAAAATAGGTTCAAAAATTCGCCCTCAGGGGTCCGCAGGCAGGGCACTAGGTACCTGCGGACCCCGACATTTTCTCACAAAGGAAAATGTCGAGGCCCCACACTTTTAACACAGAGCCCATGCGGAGCTACGCACTATCTCTGAGCATAAAGTGCAGGGGCTCCGTAACGAATTTAAAAACATATTTTCCTCCTAAATTACCAAAAAATTTTGCTTCAAAATGATTCTAAAGCTTCATTTTACTGGTTTTACGATATCTACAATGCTCATTTGGCGAGAACGGGAACATGAGGAGGTAGATGAAGTAGCAATGATCCATCAACCTACTTTGCAAGTTTTAAGAGCATGTGGGATTTTCAAATTTTGGGCTATCAGTGGCATGAGAGCTCAAGTAGATCTTCTTACTTGGCCGGTGAGAAAATGGGACGTTCAGGACCATTGTTTCGTGATCGGAGGTCACCGGCTCGAGATTGAGCTAGAGGAAATATATTTTTTGACTGGTTTGTCTAGGAGAGGTGAACCACTATCTCTATTTGGGGCTAGGCCAGGTGGCCAGTCTGTTGCCAGCCTGCAATTAGAGTTCTGTAATGATGAATCCAATCCTAGAGACAAACGGATTGACATTAAAACTATCATCCGTCCCGAGTTAAAAGTGATTGCTTTTACCATTGTCAATTTGTGTGTAAGTGCAGCTTTGCATGTATTTACTGGATCTCAGATGCACATCGCAGTAGATTGTTTTCGAGGCACCATATTCAACTGGTGCGAGGCAGTGTTGGCAAATGTGAAAGGCCAACTTACCAGAGCAAAGAATGGGAAGTTAAACAACTTTAGATATGGATATATCGTCATCACCTTTTCTCTAGAGAGGATCCCTATGTTAGCCCCAAAACATATTCCCGTTGATGCTGGTCAACCTCGAGAGCCTAGGATGGTTCGTTGGGTTGCTTTGATGGCCCGCCACAGCGAGGGTGGGGAGATTGTTTGATTTCCCTCGACTTATTTTCATTGGCTAGAACGCCAACTTTTTGTGATAGAGGATTTTCCTTATGTGGGCATGGATTTTCGTGGCGACCGAGATATGCCCCTTCCTCCTGGAGCTCAATGGGATGAGTCAGGTAAATTCTAATTTCTAATTTTTATTTTGTTTTTAAATCATCCAAAACTGATAACAAAAAATTTCAAATGCAGATGTGGGTCCGAGTCGACCAGCCATTCTCTGCCCCTTTGATCGGAGGAAAAGGGATGCAGCAGCAGTACCACCACCCCCACAGGATCAGACTACAGAGATCCTGAGTGATTTAGAACACCATTTGGAGTGGCTCACTATAGATAATCCTGAGACTACCATAGATGACATCCCACTCTGTCTACAGAGATACGTCATTGGTGTTCCTGGACCATTCAGGAAATTTTTGTCTAGGGTGGCATGAGTAGTAGTGTATTATCGTGATCATCAGCATGGATAGTGGATGATTGAATTGTATACTCATTTTTTATATCACTTTTTCCGAATCATAAGGTGTTTTAAACCTATGATCGAAGACGATGTACTATTTTTTGAACACTACATCTATACTATGATATACTATTATTTCCAGTTACATGTTCAATCATGTTATGGAATGTTGATTTATTACTTTGTTATTGCAAATGTCTGTTTATAACACTAGAAGATATTGCATCTACTAATGTATTTAAACTTCTTGTAATGTGTTGATACTCAATATAATCGAACTCTCGTTCCAAGAGATGAGCCCTTAAAAATAATCTTAATAATACTGGATTTCTAATGGCATATACTTGGTTTAAATGTAATACAACGAGTTCAGAATCTAACCTAATGATCAAACTCCAAATTCCAAACGAAATGGATTCCGACAATAATTCAATAACTGCACTATATTCAACAAAATTGTTCGTTGTTTAACCAAGGCTTACCCCATACATTGATACTAACTCGTTAGTGGGTGAGTAAATAACCCAAGCCGCGGAAGAGATGTTCTGTGTACTACGACAAGCACCATCAGCAAAACCAATATACTTTGAAAGGACGTCAAAATCTGTGATATCAAAAGTATCCAGATAAGAAGGAATAGTAGTAAGAGAACACTTAATCTAGGCACACTTTTCTAATCTATAAAGTAACTAATATACAGAGAAGATCTCCACACAAAAATCAAGCGTAATATCTCTTTAGATAAATTCCATTTCTGGGTTTACCTAAAGAGACCCCGTCAAAATCAATCAATTCATAGGCCCCTTTTGCAAGCTGTCGCTTAACAATATAAGGACCATGCCACATGGGTTCAAATTTCCCAGCCCCTAGTTTATCGTTGGCTTGATCATAAATCAAAACTAGGACTCCTTTTGAAAAATTACGAGGGGTAACACTTCTATCATACTGAGCTTTCATTCTTTTCGCATGAGTCTCGGTAGCTAATGCAGCGGTGCGTCGATTCTCATCTAATTGAGCCAAGTATAAAAAGCGTTTCTCCTCTTCAGAAGTTTCTGGTAGTAACTCTATGGCTAGTTGGAGTGACGGTATCTCACATTCAATGGGTAATGCCGCTTCTAAACCGTAAACTAGTTGAAAAGGGGTGAAACCTGTCGATGTTTTTGCTGAGGTTCGATATGCCCAAAGTGCTGAAAAGAGCATGGTATGCCAATTCGACTTATGAATTCCAATGATTCGTTTGATCATGGTGACTAAAAATTTATTAATTGCTTCAACTAAACCATTAGCCTGTGGATAATATGGTGTAGAACTGTCATGGCACAGGCCAAGTTGGTCCGTTAATTAGGTCATCATGATATTCTGAAAATGGCTCCTGTGATCAGTAATTATCGCTTGGGGTACACCGAAACGAGCAATCACATGATTGAATACGAAAGTAGCTACAGTTTTTCCATTTGCTGCAAATGTAGGCATCACCTTGGCCCATTTGGTAAAATAATCTACTGCTAGAATAATATACCCATGCCACACCGCCGAGTGAAGGTTACATGTAATGAAGTCAATGCCCCATTTTGCAAAAGGACCGACAACAATTATAGGGTGAAGAGGAGCAGGTGGTGCATGCATTTTTCGATCGAAGATTTGACAATTATGACATTTTTAGACCACGTAAATACAATCTTTAAATAAGGACGGCCAGAAATAACCTGCGCGCAATACCTTTTGGGCTGTGGCGTACCCAGACATATGACCGCCACATGCTCTAGAGTGACAGTAATTTAAAACCTTTTCGACTTCTTCATGTGTTAAACAACGTTGAAAAACTGAGTCCCCACCACGACGGTATAATGTGTCGCCAACAATATGATATTGTTGAGACTGGAAACGAATTTTTCGTCGTTGCGACCATGAAAGCTCAGGCTGAAAAAATTGGGTCTGAAGATAAAAAAATAATATCTCCATACCAAGGATCAGTGGAACTAATATGAAACAAGGATTCATCTACGATTGGTTGTTCCACCACAATTTTTGTATCAGTACGTGGGAAATCACACATAAGTTCAGCAAATATCAATGATTTCTTGGATTTGGATTTTTCAAATTCCAAATCAAACTCCTGCAGGATAACAATCCATTTAGAGTATTTGCCCCCTAGCAATTGTTTGGTCAAGATGTACATCATAGGGTTAAAATCAAAGATCATTTTCGTTTTGCGTAAAAGTATGTAGTGACGAAAACGTTGGACAGCTTGAACAGCTACCATGGCCAATTTCTCCACATGTGAATATTTTATCTCAATCGGATGCAAATTTTGACTAAGATAGTAAATCACATGTTCACTATGGAATTCATATTCCAGAACTAAAACCATCCCTATCATGGAATCAGAAGCCGCGAGGTACAAAAAGTAATCTTGGTTGTAGTTGGGAGGATGCTATAACGATGCATGGGTCAATGTGTTTTTCAGGGCATCAAAAGATATATCAGCGACCTCATCCCATAAGAAAGGAATATTCTGTTTCAACAACCTAGTGAAACCTTTCGTTAATTCGGCGTAGTTAGGAATGAATCGACGTAAAAAAATTTCTTTCCCTTACAAACTTTGGAGTTGGCGAAGAGTAGAAGGAGGTAAATTGATGATTGCCTCAAAATTCGATGGATCAACACAAATGTCTGCCTTTGAGACAATAAATCCCAACAATCGTCTGGATTGTACGCAGAAAACACATTTGTGAGGATTCAGACGAATCTTATCATGCTTACATCGTATAAAGATGGCTCGTAAATGAGTAATATGATCTGCTCTGCGTGAAGAATGAGCAGGAAAATCATCGAGGTAGGGCTGCAAAATGTGCTTAATGTCGTGAAATGCATAAGACATGGCCCTTTGAAAAGTAGCGCCAACATTCTTAAGGCCAAAAGGTAGTTTGCGATAGGAAAAATTTCCCCATGGACAAATGAAAGTTGTTTTAGGTTGATCTGTAGGGAGTATGTTGATTTGATTGTAGCCAGAAAATCCATCCATGAACAAGAACATTTCACTTCCAGCACAATCGTCAATAATTTGATCGATGTAAGGGGTTGGATAATTGTCTTTTGGACAATCTCGATTTATATCCCTATAATCGATACATACTCTTATTGTTCCTTGTTTTTTATTTGACCAGAACAATATTAGATACCCAGTTCGTTAATGGGATCAGATAAATAAAACTTGCATGAAGTAATTTTTCATCTTTTTCTTTAATAGAGGTAGCTTTTCTCAGATGTATCTGAAGTAATCTATGTCTAACGGGTTTAGCATCTGGGTATGTATTAATTTCATGAACAACAATCGACAGATCTATTCCTAGCATTTCTTCATATGACCAAGCAAAAATGTCACGGAATTCCTGAAATAGGGCTTTATATGCTTGAATTTCATCTGGTGTACAAGAAGCACCTATATGAATGTTTTCAATAATTCCAGGTTTTACTGAAATGTCAAGAGGAACCGTTGTACAAATATTTTCTAAATTCAATTCAGAATCAATATGTGAGAGAGGATTCTGGGGTTTTTTGACATAGTCAGTGGTAAAAATGGAGGAAAAATCATTCTCAAAATGATCGAGATCAGGTAAAAATGAAGACCTATGATGAAGATCTTCCCATGGTAACTCATCTACCGACAAGAATTCACAAATATGTTCATCAGTATTAAATACTTGTTGAGCGGGATCCGGAATTGGTTTCAAAGCTAAGCTCGATATTGAAAATGACTCCTGACTGGTCACATTCATTGGATCAGACTCAATTGAAGGAATATCAGAAAATTACTGTACATTTTTATATGGTAACTCAAATGGACTCAAAGGCATCGGACCATTGAAAGAATCCAATTCTGATTCTGAAGGTACTATCCAAGGATCATCAAAGGACATAGTAATTGATGAAATCGTATTGATATTAGCAATAGGAAGTTGTACGTTGGGAGCAGGTAGAGAAAAAGTTCCCAGTAAAGTTGAATCTTTAATCAAACCTACTCCGACATCCCTCTAAGGGATAAACGATTTTCCGATGTGTTGGATGCTATCATTAGAGGCTGGGCCAGATGAATAATATGAGAGATGATCTATCTTAACGATCTTTCCTTTATGAGGAAACATGATGAGACGAAAGATCGATGATAAAATAACATTCATTGCGTAAGACCAATTGCAACCCAGGAGAAGGTTGTAATCCAGAGGGGCATCAACCACCTCCACATCTAGATTAACCATTTTGCCTTCAACCTCTATTGGTAGATCTTGTAAAATACCATATGGTTGAAAACCTCTTCCGTCAAAAGCTTTGAGAATAGTTGGTGATTGGTTAATGGTCAGATAACCAAGTGATTTCCAACATTTTAATGACATAATACACGTAGAAGACCCTTCATCAATAACAGTACGAAAGATAAGTTTGTTTTTTACTATTACCAAAATCTGAAAAGCCATTTGATGGGGTAGGCGGGGTGTAAAATTCTCTAAATCGAAGATCATGAGGTTCAAATCCTGGAGATCTACAGCTCCTAAGGCTGACAAAAGCAATTTTCTTTGGCTCGGGCATGATTGCAATACTTCCAAAGCCGACATTGCTGAAGGGGAAATTGCCAAATCTTTAACAATATTGTAATTCTGAGTAGCTCTCGCATGTGGATTGAAAGCTGATTTACGAAGTACACCTTTTGCAGGTGATTTAATCACTAAGTCAGGATTTTGTTTCTCAATCTGTAATGGATCAGAAACTGAGGGAGATGTATTCGATGCATAATTGGATGTTTTTTCTTCTTTACCAGTATTTTTACTACCATAATCTTGCGATCACGTCGCAACCATCAAGATATCCTCAACTGTATTGGAGGAAGATCCAACCATGTTACTATCTTGAGTGGGAAATGGATCCTTCAAGAGTGCAGGTATAGGCGAACCCTTAACAAATTTTGATACCTCGGATCTATGCGGGCACTCTTTTGTAAAATAATCCTAGTCACAGATGAGACAAGGATATCGAGGTTTGTGTTTTTCGTCAGTTGGTTCAGTTGTATCATTTTTCTCTTTTGAAGATTTTTTCTTTTTATTCTTACCTTTATTCTTACCACCAGTTTTAGATTTGGTCATAGATGTCTCTACAACATGAATATAGGTGAAAGATTCTTGGGAAGAATATCCTTTGGGTGAATTGAGTAAAGTGATAATAGGAGAAGTAGTCTTGGAAGACTTCTTCGTACTTTTACTAGTACTAACAGAACCAATTACACCATCAGTGGGATGAGAGCTAGAAGGAGTTGCAGTTAACTGACCAGGTCTTGGTAAATCGAGGATTTTATCATACAGAGTACTTGACTGAGTATATACAAGGTAAAGGTATTGAGCTTGAGCAATGACTTACTCTTCCATAACAATGCCTCCTTTGGCCACATCTTCAGTAATTTTGGGCAATAATTATTTAATAAACCATTCAGCCAAAATTTGATTAGGAATAAAGACTTTCACTAAACACCTTCTACGTCTCCATTCATGAATGTGATCAGATATGTACGTAGACGTAGATTGTTTTAATGAAGTCAGCAATTCTGTGTCGTTGTCGTATCGGACAGGAAACTGAAAATGGGTTAAGAAAGCAGTAGCTAGCGCATTAAAATTATTAAAAGAGCCGCGTGGTAACTCAATGTATTATTTGGTAGCTAGACCAATGAAATTTCTCTGAAAAAGACATAACCTAATTGAATCATTGACTAGTGAATTGGATGCACACCAGAGGTGATAAGTCATAACGTGATTAGATGGGTCCTCTTCTGACTTACCTTCAAATTTCGAAATATCACTAGGTAACTTGTTAGGCATTGGCGGCCAATATGGAAGATAAAAAATGGGATCGTTCATAAGGCGTGATAGATCTGGTAAATCTAAAGTTGCTATGAATGGTAACCGATGGCTAGGGTCTTGATAACCTTGTGTGATCGAACCAGTGCCAGGAGGAGGATATCCAGGATACCCTAGAATTGGATGTGCATTTTGAATCATGAAACCTCCTGGGTAACCAGGATTAACGGACCATATTGGGGTTGTTGAGGTATCTGATAAATATACCCAGGGTACGGATGATACTGATATGCTAGATTTTGTGTAGCTCGACAAATTTGATACTGCCCCTGGTACGGTTGATAAGTAAACTGTGTTTGACTAGATACAATCGTACTAGTACCAGCTTGTCTTGTAGGCATCTGGACCGTAGTCTAAATTGTAGGTCCTGACTGTGGTATAGAGGCTTGAGGGATTTGCACTAATTCAGGGATAGAAGAAACTGAAGCTATAGATACTCCAGAAACAGGTGTTGTAGGTTGAACAGAAGTTGCAGTAGCTGTAGCAGTATGAGGCGGAGTCTGAGGTGTACTAGGCCCAGGCTGCTGAACAGAACCAAGTGCGGGGACTTGAACAGTAGGCTGGACAGGTTGTTGGGTTGGACTAGAAACTAAAGGCTATCCAGATTCATTAGGTAAATGCACATTAGGTTGCATAGTCTGTTTAATTTGAGATGGATTCCACACCATATTCATTACGGGGTATTGACCCGTAGAAGGTTGTGCATATGAAGGACCATAAACTGGTTGAACGTAGGGTTGATAATTAAGAGATAAATTTCTAGCTCTTTGTAAAAATGACTGACCAAAAGGAGGTTGGAAACCTTGAGTTGCGCATTGACCTTGAGGTTGATAACCTTGAGGCATGTACTGAATCTGGGGTTGATAAGGACCCTGAGGAATATACTGAGTCTGGGTTGACCTTGGGGTATGTATTGTCCTTGAGGTTGATAACCTTGAGGTATGTACTGTCCTTGAGGTTGTTCTCCAAGTAAATAATATTGTCCTACAGTTTGTCCTGGTAAAAAATTACCTTGAGGTTGCCCCCCAGGTAGTAACTGACTGCCTTGAGGTTTCCCCCTAGGCGGTAACTGACTACCTTGAGGTTGAGGATTTGGAATATTACCAGACATCATAAAAATTTTCTCTGCATTCAATGTTTCAGTTTTAGCTCCATTTGTACCAGTTGATAACACTTGTTCATTTGGTCGAGGAGTTGATCCTGAGAAAGTACCAGAGAGTGAATGGTACCCCAAAGGAATAGAAGGACCACCGTATAAAAATGTTTTCGGTGATTGGGAAAACATAGATGACTCACCTGACATAAATTATGAAGGATAATAACCTCTTGGTGTAGGATGAAAAGGAATTAGGGGTGGTGAAAAACTAAGACCCGGGTTTTCTAAAAAATTTGTCAATGATAAATACCAAGCGTCACTTCTAAAAGGACTGTAGAATATTTATTCACGCTCCCTAAGATTCAAAGTCTGTTGGGTTTCGAGAAGAGTTACGTCTTTGTCTGGACCGACAAGTTCTTCAATGGAAATGAGGTTAGAAGGAATATTTTCAGTAATGATATGTCTTACCCTAGGTGAACCAGGATCACTAGAAGTTGGAGTAACAAATCCTGAAGATGGTTCCAAAACAACAGGTTTAGTGTCAGGTTAAGAAATTTTAGGTTCTTCAGCTAATTCACTGGAAGGAGAAATACTACCAGTAAGTTCGGAAACTGAAATCGGCTCTTGAATATGCTCTGTTGCTTGTAATTGATAATCAGGATGAACAACTATAGATGACTCTCTTGCTTCTGTTGATCTAATTCTACTGTCACTAGGCGATACTAGAGCTCGCAGCCCTTCAAGTTGGCTTGGTGTATACTCAGGGGGCTTCCCCTGAAGTCTACGCGATTGTCTTGGTAATTTAGCCACGATTAAAAATTATTAATCACACGCAATCAAATAAAATTTCGATGAAAACTCCTAGAGTCGCTAAGGAAACAAACAAATGAATCACACGCCTAAAAATCTAGGAGATCAAACCACACAAAAACAGTAACTTCCCACACTAAAAACACTAGTTGGTGATGAAATCCAACATTGTAGTATTTAATGTAGAAAGGGCGCTTGGAACAATTACCTTAAAAACCTAATTAATGAAACATACTGGTGCAAGTTTCTCCACTTAAACCATCTTGAGTGAAGATAAACCTCCGTAGAGTCCAAGTGAGTCTAGTCGACGTCTGCTCCAGGTACAGTGGGATCTTTCCTCCACCGTCACCTTAGGAAAAAACCGTAATATTATGGTCACTATGATTACCAACAAGAACTAATATACCTGGGGGAACAGTCTATTGTCTGACATACGCGCAAGGGCAGAGTAACAAAGCTCAATCCCCTTGAAGGCTCCTTGACATAATCCAAGGTATACTGACAACTGACCCCGGGCTTCTCGACAATGGTCTATCCAAGGTTTACCGTTGTTAATACGCACATATCTTCTATCGTTCCCAACAAGGTAGAATTTATTATCCCATTGGTTCTGATATGACCTTATGCTTAACTCCTTTAAGAGGAGCTTCCCAGAGTATACAAGCTACTATTGGATTTTTTCCTACCACAAGATCAACTACTTGTTTGTTTTAATTGTCTTGGAGAGTTAATTACTCCCTACTCCAAGACACTAGCCTAAGCTATATTGGTGAAAAGAGCCCTAGAAATATAAAAATTACTAGATTGATTTTAATTTAAGTGTTGATTTTAAAAAGTTGTTTCTTAAGACGATAGGTGCGAAAATGAAATTGATGATATGTAGTAACCCGACTCAAAAAACACTAAAAATGCATCTATTATGAGAAACAGTCTGTTTTCTTTCAATGAATTCTATCTAAAGGAAGAGTTGAGAAATGCAATCTTTTAAAAACAAATCTTTCCTTCAAACAAGAATAAATGAAAAGAAATCTAATTTCAACGAGAACTAAAAATGATCTAATGCTCAATTAGAAATCCCTTTTATTCAAGATCAAAACTACAAACAAGTTTTTGCTTCAAAAGACACTAAAATTTCTAGAAATAACACTCAAAGCTAAAAACACTAATATTGAGATCTAAAATTATAAGACTAAATTTGAATTAAAACTTCAAATATTTTGAGGATGTTTTACTTAGCTTTTAATCTAACTAAGAAATTCTTTGCTTGAATCAGAAAGAACTCAAAAAACATCCAATTTTGGTTTTTTAAGTGAAATTCCAAACTTATCAACAAAAGTTTTTTCAAAAATTTGCAAATGAGAAAAATGGGATCTAAATCTCACAAAACAATTTCTACTATGATGTTAGACTTAGCAAGAAAACAAGGGAATACCAGTGGTCTAAAGGTATACCAGGGTTTCTAATCTTTGAGCGGGATAAAGACAAAGCAAAAAACCATTATAACATGCAGATCTTTCAGAAAATCAATTAAAACAAAGAATGCTGAAATAAACTCTTAACCAAGGCTTTCTGACAAATGATACAAGTCTGGGTATTCACTGAGAATCTAACAAACTAATCTAGAAAAGAGGATTTTAATATTTTTCAAAAATTTTCACAGGGTTCGCAGGATTCAATGCAAACTAGTGCGGTCCCGCACTGAGGGTACAGGAAAAGTGTGGAACTGCCCGCACTGTCTATAAAAGAAAAGAGCGGACACAAGAAAACTAGAGAAAAAACAAAAAATTCTCAAACATTTCTCAGGGATTCTACAGGGATAAACTACCCAAGCCATTATCAATTAATCAAAATCAGAAAATAAATTCACAAGTCAAAAATAAAATAAAATCAAAGTTCAAAATCCATTCCCCAGTGGAGTCACCATTTTGTTGGACGGATAAGTCGTTCTTGCGGAGAAGACATACCTCCCAAGTGTCCTACGAATAGCTAGCAACAAAAAGACAATTAAATCTGTCTTTCTCTAGATATATTGCGATCCATAATTAAATGCTATAAAGGCTTAACGATCCTACCTTTGATACAACGCTTCTTTGTAGTAGTAGTCCTTCAGTTGCCCGAAAAAGTTGTCTTCGAAGATATGTAATCACAAACAAGCAAACATCAAATAGCACCTGCATAGCATATCTTCATAAATCATATCTATTATGGTGATCAAGGAATCTATAAAATAAACCAATCAATTGACAGCTTATTGAGAAAAACAGACTTATTTGTATTAACTTAAATAAATAAGATCTTTACAACCGTGTCCGCCTTGATGTCATACAGGCCTTCTTAGGGTCCGGAATGGGCGTTTCCTTTACTCTGACCAGCCTTTCACTCTTCCAACTGAGATACATATAGGTATGTAATCTTTCCCACATGAAATCTCAGCTAAAATGGTATGAGTTTCAAAGACATTTCACCTCCAACAATACTTAAACTTCAACTCATCAATTGTAACCCCTTGAGGCTGCCCTATGCCTCTTTTTATAGTGAAAGAGAGGAAGTTACAGCTCCATACAAGAAGGGATAGAATCCTCCTTCAAAGTGATTAGTTCCTTACATCAATGGGTTAGCTCCTTAATGGATGGGATACATGAACCTGAAAATAGCGGACTTTCCACCGCAGGAATGTTTCTAGAAGCTTCCAAAAATGACTCAAACTGAGCTTCTAGATTTTACTTGCGCCTTTTCTTATCTTTTACAGGGGTCCACACCTTTAATAAATAGAAAATGCATTTAGTTCTGCATGATTTAGAGCAATAAAGTGCGGCACCACAGACAATACTAAGAGAAAGTGCGGTACAAGAGTTTTTAAGACTTTTATGAGATTTTCTCTTAATTTCAAGGCTTGACTTTAGGAACTTTGATATTGTAGACTTCTAAGGGAGTACTAAAATTTCATGGTGACAAATTTCAGTGTAAAAATAACCCCAAGTAGGCTAGGGGTCTTACATTATCATCGGCATACCCTTAAGTTATGGTTTTGCAGACAACCTTTTTAGGGTTATATAAAAATGATCAATTATATGAGGAGGGTAGATTTATATAAAGATTAATCACTTGATCAAGAATATTTATGATTCAAGAGAGCTACACATAATAATTTTAGTAATATAGAATAGATTACCATAATTTTATCATGAAGAGAACAAAGCTTATAGTCTAAGGCATGCCTTTGTTTCTTAACAAACCATGTAATTCCAATGTGTTGTCTTGTGAGGCCTTCTTCATAATCCTTGAGGAGATCAACAAGCTTTCCTTAAGAAAGAAAAATATAAAAGAAATGTAATTAGAATATAGAACAAACATACATAGACAAGAAGAAAGAAACCAAATATGAAAATATAATACAAGGAGTAAGATACTTATATTTGGAAAATGGTGAGGACTCCCTCTTAATACAATCTCGAGGGATACCTATAACATTATAAAAACGATTCACAATTTTTTTTCCAAATCATGTTAAACCTTTCAATACTAGAAATAAAATTACAAATGAAAACAAATAAAACTTGAGTATAGGACTCAATAGTGTAAGTCCCTTATTTTTTATTCTTCGGTTTTATTTTTCTTTGGAGATCCTTCTTCGACAACGTTTGCTTGATCCTTGTTCCTCTTCTTATTCTTCAGATTTTCATGACAACCACTTTTATAGTGACCCATTTTATGAAAATGGTAGCATTCTATCTTGGATAGTTATACCTTCCTTCTTGGCCCTTTATATTTCTTGAAGTTTCATTTCTTGTGATGAGCGGAGTAGGAATTTGAAACTTTCTCTTCTTCATTCTCTTTTTTGGTTACTAATGACATTCTCATCTCTTCTTGATTACATGTGTTCCATAATTCCTCGAATGAGGGATTATTTCTTTGACTATTGATCCATGAAGAAAAGGCACTCCAAGATGGTGGAAATCCCAATAATGCATCAATAACTAGCTCTTTTGGCAGGCACTACATCAGCCTTTGTCATTTTTGTGGTACTTAGTTCATTCTTAAGACTTGCAACTTGACCAATATTCTTTATGGTGAACAATTTTGATAAGGCTTCATACATTTCTTGAGCAGAGTCTATGTTGGAAATGTATGGGACTATACTTTATACCTTCTACCATTAGGTTTTTCATATCCAATATCTTAGACTCTCTAAACGTCACTTTATCTGCATCACTAGATCCTTCGGTAGGTTTCTTCACTTTTCCTTTGACTAGATCCAGGAATTTATTATTTTTGAGGATGAGATCTATCATCTTCTTCCATGCCCTCTAATTTGATGATCCTTCTAATTTGTTCTCTCCTTTTATTGTGTTAGACATTTTCCTAGGAAAAGAAAGTGTATTTCCTTATAGGACCCCCTTTGATAATCCTTATTTAATATTCTTGAGATTCCTTATACTCCTTTCAATAGATCTTTAGGATGCCTTTTTCCTCTTTCTTCACCTTAGCTCTGATACTATGTTAGAAAATCAGACAGGAGAAATATTTTCTTTACTTTAATAAACACTTATGATGTTCTTATGTTCTTATTAACTTTCTTGTGTTCTTCTTTTAGATCAATTTGTCAAGAAATTTCAAAAAAAATAGCATGAATATCAAGGACACTAGATGTAGGCATACAACTAGGGGAAAACCCCACTCTAGGGGGAAACCCATTCAACAACTCTTCCTTCAATAGTTTCACGAGATAATCCAAGACTTCTTGACCAGGACACAAACTTCCTCCAATCACCAAGTCAACCCTTTCCTTCTTCTGCAGGTGATAACCTTCCAAAAATATCTTCGACCTAGAATAGTATTAGCAACAACACTTTGATGCAACAGGAACTTTGATATAACAAATTTGACCTATCATCAATTGGCAGCAACAACTCAACTTCGACCTAGGTGTAGCACTTCTTCGTTGAAGTAGTACTTCGACCTTGAAGTAGTACTATGATCCTAAAGCAACATTTAGACCTTTTTGGAGTAGACCAAAACTTTGATCTTGATGAAGTACTTTGATCCTGTTGCAGTAGCCAATAAAATCCACATGTGAGAGAGATAGATTCCCTAAAACTTCAATCCTGCAACTTATTTTGTTCTTCTTGCAACTTCACAATTTTTCACTACTTCTTCTTGGATATCAAACTTGTGCAAGTGATGGTATCCAAATGAATTGAACTGATCTATATATATACCCTCTTCTGGAGTTTGAATTACCTTCTTGTAGGCCGACTTGAACATGTAAGGGTCGACTTGGTGTGGAGGTGAAAAAATTCATTTTTGACTCAAAAATAATTATTTTCACATGATTCAAAAGCCCAAGAAGGGTCTTATTAAATCTATAATGACTCTAATGACTTAATATAAATCCTAGAAGTCCTAAATGTGGAATTTGACCTAAAATGTGATGACCCAAGCATGAAGCCCATGCTTTAATAAGTCATAATAATAATAATAAAATTTTTCTTTTTCATTATTTTGATAAGTACATTTCATAATGACTAAAATTATGAAGACCGAACTTAGTTTCATTGTTCAACACTCTTTATATGAGTTTCATGTGGGCTAATTAGCCCTAATGAGGTCGATTTGAAGTACTCATAATCGACTTGTAGGGTTGACAAAAACAATTTTTTATTCATTACTTTAATGAAAAATAACAACCGTAGCTATCCATATTTTCAACACTTACTCTTATGTAGGGATTTCATTTTTCATTTTCTCTCATGATCAATTTTCTCAACCAGTTCATAGGTCTCACAACCCACAACCTAAGGAAGATATCCCAATCCAAGTCTCTCTCTCTCTCTCTCATCATAAGGAAAAATACATAACATCCATCTCAAAGCATCTCCCTGACCACAAGGTTTCATAACACATAGCCTAAGGGAGGGATAATCATTTATTGGACCACAATGTCTCACAACACACAACCTACATGAGGATTCAACAATAGATATCCCAGGTCACAAGGCATCACAACACACAATCTACAGGAGGAATAAATAATACATCTACCAGATCATAAGGTCTCACAACAAAACCTAAAAGAGGAATCAATAATACATCTCTGACACCACAAGGTCTCATAGCACACAACCTAAAGGAGGAATCTACAATACATCTCTTGGAACACAAGGTATCACAACACACAACCTACAAGAGATGGTCCATAATATGATGCTATGTAATCAGTGCTCCCTCTCTCCTAGAGAGGGGTTATAAAAAACTCCAAGTTGTTCTCTGAAATAACCAAACTTCATCTGGGATAATGGCTTTGTCAACACAAAAACAACCTGCTCGTCAATAGGAACATACTTGAGCCTCAATTCCTCTCTAGACAATTTTATGTATGTAGTAATATTTGATTTCGATGTGCTTTGATCTATCTTGAAATACAGGGTTCTCAGAAAGCTTTACACAACTTTGATGTCACAATATATAATAGTCGGCTCCAACATTTTATCAAAAAAATCAAAGAATAATTTTCAAAACCATATAACCTTGCAACAGGCTGCACTAGTAGCAATGTATTCAACTTCAGTTGTACTCAGGGAAATAAAGGCATGTTTTCTTCTATACCAGGAAACCATAACGGAGCCCAGTCTAAAACAATATCTAGAGGTGCTTTTTCTATCATGAGAGCTACCAACCCAATCAACATCAGAGAAACCATACAATTTCCATTCCCCGTTAGAAGCATACATCAAACCATACTCAATGGTACCTCACAAATATCTTGATACGTGTTTAGCTGCAACCCAATGTACATGATGAGGGTCAACCAAGAATTGGCTCAATGTATTCACTACATAAAAAATATCGAGCCTGGTGTTCAAAAGATAATTCGATGAGCCAATCAATTTGCAATACATAGTTGGATCAGTCAAATCAGAATCAATATCTCGGATCTTCTTCAAATTCATCATGCTAGTTCTATGGAGAATCGTAAAAGTGTACTTTCCTTGGCCTAAAAATATCCCATAAGGATTTTTCCGAATTTCCAATCCCAAATAGTCATGCATGAGGCTAAGATCCTTCATTTCAAATTTGGACCAACTCTCTCTTGCATTGGAAAATCACTGCTTTGGATTCTGTTAGAAAAAAATCATCTACATACAATAACAATAACTTGGGTTCACCTTCAACAACTTTGAATATATAAATTTAGATCAATATCACTCTTCTTGAAGCCAAGACTCAAAATATAACCATCAATGATGGAGAACCATGCACGATGGGTCTGTTTCAAGGCATATATGGCGTTCTTCAACTTACAAACACGTGTCTCTCTATAATGGACCTAAAAACCTTGAGGTTTTTCAATATAAACTTCTACTTCAATGTCCCCATTTAGAAAACAGTTTTGATATCCATTTGATGAAATTTTCAACCTGCAATAGATGCAAGAGAAAAAATATATATAATAGATGCATACCTGGAAACGGGATCAAAGGTGTATTCATAATCCTCTCCCTCTTTCTGGGAGAATCCATGAGCCACGAATCTAGCCTTGTATTTTTCAACACTTCCATCAGTTGCATGTTTTATCTTGTAGATCCATTTTTAAGACACAACGAATTTTCCTTCAGGTTTAGGCAAAATTTCTCAAACATCATTCTTCAATATAGATTTATATTCTTCATTCATCACACCTTTTCATACTTTTTCTTCAATAAATTCTTAATAGGAAGATTGTTCAAACTTGATGATATTATAAACATAATACTTCTTATGCTTCTTTCTCTCCCTGAAAGTTCCTCGAGCAACAACATGACCTTCAACGTCCTTCAACGTTTTCTCTAGCCAGTCATGTCTCTTTCTTGTATCAGGTATAGGAGCTTTTTTATATTCAAAAGGTTCATTATTGATATCTTCTTCATGTGGGTTTGATTCATAGGTTTAGGTTCTTTAGACCTTGATTCCACATTCTTTGGGGCTAGTTGTACTTCATCATCAGAGTCTAAGTGTAAACTCTTGGACTTCCAAAATGCAACATCCTCATAAAAAATAGCATCCCTACAAGTTTCAATATATTGTTTCCCTAGAATATATACCATAAAGGCCTTTGAATTCTCACTATAGCAAATAAAGGTACCCATCTTTCCGGATGGTTCCATTTTTTTCCTTTTCTCTTTAGGTACATGAACAAAAACATGAAAATGAAAGACTCTTAAATTTTCAACATTTTGTCTCTCACCTGTAAAGATTTCTTCAGGAGTCTTGTAATCCAAAATTCAACATGGGCTTCAATTTTGAACATAGACAACAATCCTTGCAGCTTCTCCCCGAAGAAAGATAGTCAACTCTTGGTCATGAAGCATAGATTTGAAAACTTCCAATATAGTTTTGTTATTTATTTTTGCAATTCCATTTTGTTTGGGGTAGTCGGGAACTATCAATTCCCTCTTAATTCAAACATCCCTATAGAAACAAATTAATTCATTTGATACATACTCCCCACCATTATCAAACCTTAGAGTCTTGATTCTTCTTCCTGTAGAATTTTCAACCTATGCTTTGAACTCAGGAAACTTCTCAAATACTTGATCCTTGGTATTTAATAGATATATCCATGTTTTTCAAGAACATCCATCAATTAAATTTACATGATATAAGCACCCACCCAATTTTTTATCAGGCATGGACCCACAAACATCATAATGCACTAGAATCAAATATTCCTTCTGATCTACTATCATTGTTAGTGCATATTCCCTTAACATTTTCCCCAAGGGAACATCCTTTACATATTCCATCATGGTTTTCTGTAATTTCAGGCACACCTTTAACAAAATATCTCAATCTTCCTAAAGCTAGTGTACCTTCGATGCCAAATCTCACTAAGTTCAATAGTGTTGTGTAGAAAAGCTTGGATTGAGTGACAAGGGAGATGATATAGCCTCTAATTCATAACCGAATGACTTTATTAGTTTCAAAATATGCATTTCCTTCCATAGAAAGACTTTTCCATCAAAAAAATAAACTCTATATCGTTCATCTTGAAGAGATGATATGGAAAACATTTTTTTCTTGAAACAAGGAATATATAAAATATTTTTAATAGGTACATTACCTCTAGATTCTAATTGAAAGGATGATGTAACAGTGCATTTGAATTCATATTTTCCATTATCTCCAAGCTTAACCTTTTGAGTAAAAAAATTTTAAGTTAATTTAGATAGATGATCACGACTTCCAATAATGTGCCTAGAAGCACCACTGTCCACTAGCCAAATTTCATCATGATTTTAAATGGAACTTGTGAGAGCACAAATAAATTAGTATTCAGATTTAAAATCATGTCTCCTATGCCTCCTCTTTGAAGATGGATAATTCAAATCAACAATGGATGCATGATTCCTTCCTCTTCTTTTACGATAATCATTCCTTTCATAGTCATCTCTTCGATTATATAAAGGACAATGAGCTTAATAGTGTCTGTTAACACTGGAAAATCGTACAGCAGAAGACGACATCAATTAATTTCTAGTCCAAGGATTTACAGGACAGGAATACATTATGGAATCAAGAAGTATTTAAAATCTCTAAGGTTTTGAGAAAATCAAATTTGAACTAGTCATGAATGCTCAAATTCGTGCTTTATCCTTCGAGAAGAGCACCTTCTTGTTGCCTTTTTACCCAATAAGCGTGCATTCCTGGAAATGGAAAAAAATCACTTTCTGGGACCACAACAAGCAAAAGACAGTTACTCATTATGTTAAAGCCACCTAAGGATAGCCACCAGCACCTCCTTAGACATTATGTGAGCACACAAAAGAATATTTGAGCACACAATGGAATCACACCTCTCCCTTGGGTCACCATCCATCATGTGCCAAGGGAGGGAAGGAGGATTTGAAGCTCACCTATATAAACCCACCAAGAGATGAACAAATGGTGATCACAAGGTTATGCTGGCCAAAGTTACCCCAAGCAACACCGGCATTGTGTGTGACCCTGAGCTGGAGTTAAAGAGGACTCGATAGTTGGCCACCCAACATCTTAGTCCACCACAACAGAGAGAGAGAGTGAGACTGCATCAGAGGCAGAGCTTGGAAGGCAACATCCTTGCATCGGAACCTAAATCCATTGCCTAGGTGCCCTTTTGGAAAGTGGGTAAAATTTCTTCTCCATTTCGAACGTTTAATAAGAAGAGGCCATCGAGCCATCGTTTGAATTATTATCATTTGGAACTCTCTATATAGATTCTATATATTTGTGTTTTTTAGTTTTAGTTTAATTAGAGCATACTTTAGCATACTATTTCCATTAAGTTTTATGCTTTTGAGCTCCCCCCACTTTTTGCCTGTTACCAATAGTTTAGAGAGTAGACCACACTCTCTAAGCTTGTGCGATTTCGTACACCCATGCGACTAATCCACTACAACAGGATTGGCAACTCCACTGACATGTTCCAAGTTTATGTGGTTGTGCCATATTTTGTAGGAGACCCTTTGTTTATGCTGGAGTGGAGCTAACAGTCCTCTGACCCATCTTGCAGTCCGTAGACTCACTGAGGTGACAGATTGAAGAAGGCACCTCCTAATATTTTTACTTGCAGGATTTTTGCATACATTTTTTCCTCACAGAGGCGCATTGTGCGCGTTCAGGAGTGACCTGCGCACAGGAAGGCGCACCTGTTAAGGGCTTTTGCGTGCAAATTGCAGAGATATTTTTTCTCCCTATTTTCTGCATTTTTTCTACTTGTAAGTGTGTTGGGAAACCCCTAATGTATCTACCAACACCTGTGTTGATACCCCATAGCTTCTAAGAACTCATTTTTGCTGCTTTCTGTAGGCATTTAGTTAATTTTCATTTAAGTTGGTTTTTGCAAAAAGTGTTCACATAGTTTAAGTAGGGGGCGAATTAACCATTGCTTTCCGAACAATTTATGTTTTTTGCACATTCTAGTATGAACACTTAGTTTAAATAGTCCAAGTAAGTGGCTCATGACCACACATGCATAAGCTAGTGTAGAAATTGTTCAGTTTAAATTCAATTTTTGCATCTAGGAAATTGCGGGACTAGGATTGAATTTCCAATTAGAGCAAGTAATCTCTGTTGTCTTTACACCATTTGGTGATCCTAGACAAGCATATGAACGCTCTACATTCGTGATTCTCTATCTCCCTTTATTCACTCACATAGACTAACTAGGAATATTTGGAAGCGACCCATTATCCGCAAATGCTTTACATTTGAGCAAGGAACAACATCACATAGTTTAAATAGGGGACTTTTGTAAAGGATCATTGATATCCAAATGTTCAAATTATGAGATTTTTCACCATAAGCTCACACGAATTCACCCACTAAGAAAAGAAAGCCACCTAAAAATAACTTAAACCAACTCACTAAATTCTCCCCACAGGGGCCACAAGAGAATTTATAGATTAAGTTAGGATCAAGGGGGTAGGCATCCAATTAGCCGCCTTGATCACACTTCACATTGAAACATATAAGTTGTGTATTTATGGAGTTTTAAAATCCACCTATCAGCCCACAGAAAAGAAAACCCGAGCGCGACAGAGACCCAATTCAGAGGGGGTTAAGCTTAGGCGCAGTGCGTGCGATATCAGTTGGGGCTTCCTGACCCAGCTGATACTCGGTACTGTTAGCTAACTACCAAGAAGCCCAAGACTCAAACACTCACATGGGACGGTGGTTCATAGAGGCCAAAACTAGGGCATCCTTTACCCTATAGGTGACGGTGCAGGCAAGTGCCAGACCCTCTACCCTTACCTTGGCTGATTATCTTCAGCTGACTGGGGGCGTCGCCAGCTCTTACGGGACGTTGTGCCAGCATTCGCAAGAAATCCTCTCAAGGCCCAGTTACTTTTGAGTGTGTAAGGATGTATTAGGTCTTCTAGGATTTTGAGTATCATGCACAAACAGACAAAACCATTTTTTTCTTGATTGATCACATAGATTAAGTTAAGGGAAAATTCATTTCATTTTTCGCTTTTTTTTTTATGTATGTGGCCATAAATTTGTCGTGATCACAGAATCAATCCCCTAAAAAATTTTCCAAAACCTAACCTGGTCAACATTCAAACAGTTCCAACGGAACCTCGTCGGTCCAAGCATCTTTTGGACCTCCCCCCATTACTAGGAGGGGTTCCAGGTCTTTTGTTATTTAGGCGTCAAAGACGGAACATTGCCACAGTGGTTGGTTCCTCCTTTCTTGGAGCAACCTTAGTTGGGAACCCTAGTCGGTCTCCCAACACCACACCGCACACCACTCCACCCTCGTCCCGTAGGGGGCAGAGGAGTGCATCCCATACGGGAAGCCAGCTGAATTCACAACAATGTACATCACAAACTAACCCTCGTTCTAACCAAAACTCCGTGTCTTCACACGTTGCCATGGCATCAACTCCTAGTCACCCTTCTTAGCAACGTTGAATCTACCAGATTTTACCAAGATCACCAATTACCCCATCGCACACGACCCCAATAGGCCTCCCATGCCAACGAAGCTCCCTTCAGACATACCAAAGTTTGAAGGCAAGCAAGCGGAAGACCTAGGAAATAATATAATGACCTTTCACCTGTGGCGCTCATAGAATAGCATCATTGAGGATACTATTCGGTTGAGGCTATTTCAACGCACTCTTATGGGAGTGGCCGCGAAATGGTACGTGGAGAAACCTCCTACTTCAC
This sequence comes from Pinus albicaulis, assembly GCA_034641835.2. Lineage (NCBI taxonomy): Eukaryota > Viridiplantae > Streptophyta > Pinopsida > Pinales > Pinaceae > Pinus > Pinus albicaulis. Next base: position 1,269,853,625 of record CM076578.1, on the reverse strand, counting down.
ATGGAACCTTTAGCACCCTCGCTACTGTGTTCCTCACGTACTTTCAATTACCCATTCACCACGATTCGGGAATGGAATTACTAACTCATTTCAGACAGTCTCCCTCTACCCATATTTCAGAGCATCTCCATGAGTGGAGGTAGCGTCACAGTTTATGCAAATCACAACTCGACGACCGAGTCCTTCTAGATTTATTCTTGAAAACTCTGACTTCGGAGATTTCAAAGGATGTGGTGCAACGTAACCCCACATCTGAAGAGGACGCAATCAGTAAAGCCCAACAACTTGAACTGATCTATATGCAATCAGGAAACATATACAATATCCTACCCAATACCCCGCGCCTGCAATATTATCAAGAATTGTTAGGCACGTCTAACTCTGCAGACGGACTTATTGGGTCAATGACCCAAGGGTACCTAGGCAGCAGTAGTCAGAATCCCGGTTATACACATGGGTCTACCCAAAACATGTTTCAACCCGGATCTCAAATTCATCATCTGCAACAACAAAATTTGACTAATAGGGCACAAGCGTATCACCAAGGAGGACCTTATCCTCTGGCTGAGGGGACCCAGTACGCAGGAAGAAAAACTAACGGAAGAACTCCCCACCAACATCCAAGTGCAAACATGGGACAAAAATATTCTCAGTCCCAAGCACATAACCCACCTACGAAAAAAAATGCACAGGTGAACTTTGTGCAGCTGTCCCAAAATCAACCACACCAGTATGATCCAGAGAATTATCCTCCTAACGTGGTTAAGAGAAAGGCAAAAAACAAGCCCAAAGGGAACCCTAGATAGGGGGGCAGCAACCAACAGCACCCACTGCGATCCCAGGCTAGAGCCAACTCCAACTGGAATGAGAAACAGGAGCCAAGAAATTCCCAAAGGCAAGGAAAAAGGCCACCTCTAATAACAAACCATTATTGTTCAATATGTGGTGAGTACGGGCACTATACTCACCACTGTCCCGAACTCCTTGAGCTTAAAAAGCTTTAGAGTAACCGAGGACATGGAGGATCTTCCCATACAACTGTGGTTATGCAAGAACCCTTTCCCCATCAAGGAATGGTCAGCACTCAGCAGCAAAACCCTGATGATTCCGGGAAAAACAACCATGAAATTTACATGGCCAAGGAAGAAATTTTCTTCCAAACTCGGAATCGCAGCTACGACACCCCACCAGACACCAGTACGTTAGGGGCTAGTACGAGCGTGCCAACTGCACCTTTAACCATTCCAAAGATTCCTTTGGAACCCTTGCCAAAAATTGAAAAAGGGCCTAATAGGTGAGCATGTAATTACTCCAAAGCGGCCCACAATTACAGCATCATAGACGATTTAGCTCAATCGTCTGCTGCTATGTCCACATTGGAAGTACTGCAGTCGTGCCCAAAGCAAAAAAAAGCCCTACTTTCTGCATTAGGCGTTGTTGACCTGGCCGACATGTGCATGATGGCTTTTGACTTAGACAAAGCCACCCCTAGGCTTCCCTCCATGGTCGCCTTCCAGATACCAGTATCGGTACAGAATATCACTATTCATTGATGTGTCATTGACAAGGGTGCATCCACATGCATCATGTCAAAGAATGTATGGCAGAAGTTAGGAGCCCCCGAACTCAAACCTTCCATCATCACACTCAGAGCATACGACGGTCGTCCCTCGACCCCCGTCGGCCTCTTCCAAAATGTACCGGTCTGCTTAGTCGGAAAGACAGTCCACATAGACATCGAAGTCTTGGATGCTCACTTGGATTACAATATACTCCTTGGGCAGAGTTACATGTATGCCATGTCTGCCATAGCATCCTCCATTTTCCACATCATGATGTTCCCCCATGAGGATCGAATCATCACAGTAGACAAGCTGACGCACAGTGAAAAGCGACCCTTGACCAACACGGATGTAATTCTACCCTATGTAGATACAACTACATATGGTCTTTCATGGTATTAAGAATATGGCCTTGGCCAATTCAGACCGTCGTCCGTCCTAGGGTCATTCCTTGGAGATCCTCCCATTATCCCTGAGGTATCGCCCGATGCCACAGGGGCCCTGGTATGCATGATGTCCACATCGAGCATCGAGGTTAGTCAAGACACGGACTCAAGCAGTAATGACACCGAGGCATTAACCTCCCTAGTCTACGCTGCCTCCCAAACTCCTTTCCTCTACCCACCTCCTAGCTTCACCTCCCAGCAGGTCTTAACAACACTGGTATTACCCAATATATCATTGGCATTCCCAGTGTGGTATCTCATTCCCCCTCCAACAATGGCAGCTACCAATTTTACTACATTTGGGTTAAATCCCCACAGTCCCGAGGAGCCCCAGCCTACCCAAGCAACAGTCGAAACCGCCCTCGCAAGGGAAATTCCCATTGTGAAACCGGTGACCACGACCAAGAAAATTACCAAGAAAGGAAAAAAAGTGGTGACCCCCACCATGCAAAGGGAGTCATCAGCCTGCGCTATATGTGATGTCACAGGACACCCTACCCACATATTCCCAGAGTTGGACGAATTAAAACCACTCCTCGGCTGCGAAGCAGGCACCTCGACATGGCATTCCCATAAAAATGAACATGCCACCAAAAGTACAAGAAAACCGTTGCGTACCAATCACGCATGCTCTCTTTGTGGCACCTACGGGCATTATACCCACAATTTTCCAAAGATACCATGATATAGGGACGCATTACATGCGATCGAGTGATCCTACCAAGAGGACCCCTCCACCTAGTCTGTCAACGTTGAACCTTGTACCATCTGGTACCTGCAGGAGGAGAAACAGTCACCAGAAAGACAACCATTTGTCCCTCCTCCCCCCAAGCCACCATACACCAACCAGGGATAGGGGAACCTGGTTGCCTCATCCTCTTGAGTTATCATGTGCATTTATTATTGCAGAAGGTTTGATCAGGTCTTTGACCCAAGGTCACCTAGGCAGCAATAATCTGTATTTGGGGAGTGACCATGCGCGTAGATTCTGCAGACGACTTGATCGTGTCTTTGACCCAAGATCTCCTAGGCAGCAGTAACACCCATGGTACTCAGGAAGTTACCAGGTAGGTATATTCTGTAGACGGCTTGATCGGGTCTTTGACCCAAGATCACCTAGGCAACAGTAGTATCATGCGCATCGATTCTGCAGAGGGCTTGATCAAGTATTTTTCCTAAGATCACCTAGGCAGCAGTAGCACCATGCGCATTGATTCTATAGATGGTTCGATCGGATCTTTGGCCCAAGGACACCTACGCAGCAGTAATCAATACCCTGGATACTCATATGATTCTACTTAGAACGTATCACAACCTAGCTATCATTAAAGTCACCCCGACATTCATATACCAACCAGGGATAAGGGAACCGATATCCCCCATTCCCCACATATAATGGACCAATGGCACAACGTAACGCGCCGATCAATCTAGTGCAACCCTTCCTAGGCTCATCAACAACCATACAACCAGGAGAATTATGACAATCCTCCAAATGTCGCAAAAAGAAGCCGAGAAACAAACAAAAGGGAGATCTTGGACAGGGGGCAATAACCGGTAACGCCCCTGATCTAAGTCTGGGGGAAACCCCAATTGAAATCAAAACTAATACCCAAGTAACAACTCCCAAGAAAAAATTGGAGCTTATAATATTTGATCACCAATCCGAAAGTAGCACGGTGATCAACACTCCATAACAAACAGAGGCGATGCCACACATTCGCACTCCTGAAAAGATATTTTTTTCAGCACCAGCAGGTACGCACCCTCCCATATTCATGGTTTTCAATAATATTGGATGAAAAGAAGATGCTTTCACTTAATGTAGTTGTTTTTGCAGGAAGAACCCACAAATCGTTCACAACACCATTCACTGAAAGTTCTGGAGCAGGTATCATTCTACCCTCAGCATGAAAGAGTCCTAGAGAACTTTTCATATCCTGGCACCATTTCTCCATGAGAAATAAATCATAGGGTCCTCATACCCAACCATGTTTATCACCACCTCAACCTGCATACGATAAACGTCTGTGATGGTCGGTAGAGCCTCACCTCCATGGCGATCGTCATCCAAAGTAGACCATACATCACCCCACAAGTGATGCCATGGCCATACCATGTTAGTCCGGGAAGCACCTCATGCCCATCCACATATCATGTATAAGGTCAAGTTCACCATTCAAAATCAACCCCCTTACAAGATGATCAGGTTGTACAAGCATATTGAGAGCTCACCTCCGCGCACTGCATTTGGCCCGCCATACCTCCATCGCCGTAATCCCATCTGCGACATCTTCCACTTCATCAATCCCGCACATGATACCAACCAATGGAACCCCTACCCCCATCAAAACACCATCCTCACACCTTCAATGAGTGACCCTCTTTCATGTTTTGAGGTACCCATCTCTGTATTTTGTACAAACCAAACCCCATTATTTTATTCTTTTGGTAAGTGTACAAAGACCGCAAACGATGCCCTTCGCCACTTCGCCCTCATATTTCACTTTTTCTCCCATGGCAGCAGTCCCCCATCTCCCTTGGTCGAAGTATTTCACCCCCCATGCATGCACCATTACGAAAATCATAGCCGGTTCACACCCGCCCTGGAAGTCCTACCGACTCCAGGGATTTTTCCTTCAGAAATACCTATGACTGTCGCCAAGCTACTCAAGTATACTTTGACCTCGGGCCACTGAATCCCCATCATCCATTTTCAGTCACCTCTCACCAACATGCCTATGTTAAACTCATCACATCTCGGCCCCCGACCCCTTAGGTCAGCTACCCATGGTTCGGTTAAGGCTTCCTTTTTGTCGACTTCAACCCCTCTTTTCCAAAAAAGAAGTGGTACCTTGGATAACCCCTCCCCATGAAAAGGGGTATCCTCGGATGGCACTGTGGGAGACATCATTGTCCATAGATGTCGTCGATCCTCTTGACATTCAACTACAGCAAAATCTTTCATGTCACGATGGTATCATACCTTACAACCATTGCACTTTGATCAAGATCCATCGAAGACTCGTGCCTTCATAAGCGTCTCTTACAACAATGCTTACACGGGGAGGTCCCATCCAGTACATATGTGTACATGGTACAATGATATGCCATATGAAGGATTACGCATATGGGTACCACATTCCACCTACAGTCAAAGAAAAAACGCTCCTGAGGGCGTCAGCAGTCGTCATCAACAACCACCAGCATCACTACCACAGTAGTGGCACAGAGAGCACATGTATATGTCAAGTTTGTTTAACTAGCCATAGCATCATGAGCATGGGACATGCTCGCCTCGTTGAAATTTTTTAAATATGTTGTATATTTTGTCTGCTTGCAGGGGGTCCCTTAGGCCATGGTTATCTCGGAAACGATGCAAGGTGTTGTCAATTCCAAAAATACACGCAGACCTCTCTCTCTCTCTCTCTCTCTCTCTCTCTCTCTCTCTCTCTACGTACGATACAAAAAAGAAAATATAATGTATTTTGGCTATATAGTTCTTCCTAGACCTCACACATTAGGGGGAAACTGTTAACACTAGAAAATCGTACAGCACAAGACGCCATCAATTACTGTCAAGCCCAAGGATTTACATGACAGTAATACATTATGGATTCAAGAAGTATTTAAAATCTCTAAGGTTTTGAGAAAATCAAATTTGAACTAGTCATGAATGCTCAAATGTGCGCTTTATCCTTTGAGAAGAGTGCCTTCTGTGTGCCTTTTTTCCCAATAAGTGTGCATTCCTGGAAATGGAAAAAAATCACTTTCCGGGACCACAACTAGCAAAGGACAGTTACTCCTTATGTGAAAGCCGCCTAAGGATAGCCACTAGTGCCTCCTTAGACATTATGTGAGCACACAATGGAATCACACCTCTCCCTTGGGTCACCATCCATCATGTACCAAGGGAGGGAAGGAGGATTTGAAGCTCACCTATATAAACACACCAAGAGATGAACAAATGGTGATCACAAGGTTATGCTGGCCAAATTTTCCCCAAGAAACACCAGCATTGTGTGTGACCCGGAGCTAGAGCTAAAGAGGACTCGATAGTTGGCCACCCAACATCTTAGTCCACCACAACAGAGAGAGAGAGTGAGACTACATTAGAGGCAGAGCTTGGAAGGCAACATCCTTGCATCAGGACCTAGAGCCATTGCCTAGGTGCCCTTTGGAAAGTGGGTAAAATTTCTTCTCCATTTCGAATGTTTAATAAGAAGAGGCCATTGAGCCATCGTTTACATTATTATCGTTTGGAACTCTCTATATAGCTTTTGTATATTTGTGTTTATTAGTTTTATTTTAATCAGAGCATACTTCAGCATACTATTTCCATTAAGTTTTATGCTTTTGAGCTCCCCCCACTTTCTGCTTGTTACCAATAGTTTAGAGAGTAGACCACACTCTCTAAGCTTGTGCGATTTCGTACACCCGTGTGACTAATCCACTACAATAGTGTCCATAGGATTGAAAACAAAAACATTGAACATTTGATAAATCATTTCTATCTCTTCTATCTTGAGAGGGAGGAGGAGGTCTTCTTTGTGAAGTAGATTCCTTGTTTGGAGCAGCTCTAGGACTCGTCTTTTACTAGCACTTCTTTGAAACTTTCCAAAATTTGGTTTCTTCTTATTTCCCTTAGCATGTGATGCAAATGCTTTTATGTTTGGATCTTCAATGTCTCCTCTAGAAAGGAGTCTTGATTCTTCTTGAATACATGCTTCCCAAATCTTGTCAAATATTTAAACATTTTCTCTTGCACTAATACCTTATGCAAACAAATCCCAAGATCCAGGAAGACCACCCCAGGTTAAAACTATTGTTTCCTTATCATATACTTCTTCATCAATGGCTTTGATTTGGTCTCTTATTTGAGATACCTTGACAAAATATGATGTTACTATGTCATTATTTGTCATCTTGATATTATGAAGTTGTCCTCTTATATTGATGGATTGATTCACATTGTTAATGGTACTAAATCCAATAATAACATAATACATAGCCTTAACAGTATTATGTTCAGCAATATAGGGAATCAAATGATCCCTAAAAGAATCCAATATGATCCTCCTTGCCAAAATATCATCTTCATGAAACTTGTCCTTTCCTGCTTGATCATATGGTTCAATAACTTTACATGTAACAATTTCCAAAACCTTGTTTCTCTCAATAATTATTTCAAACTTGACCTTCCATGCTTTGTAATTAGTAGCTCCTTCAAGCTTGCTTTTAGTCTTCATGAAGGAATTCATGATGAATATTTTTTGTCACAATAGAGAAAAAAAATCCAAAATTATTTTTAAGAACCTTTTGGATTCCCATCAAATGCTCTTCAATATGATCTCATTGCTACTTTTCCTTCACCAAAGCTCTGATACCATGTTGAAATTCTAGTGTAGCTAGGACTAGAATATTTTTTCACAATTCATAACTAATCCTAACGATGCAATCAATTCTTCCTCTACACTTCAATCATCAAGTAGATATACATGAAAAACTTCAACCATTCAATTCAATTCTTCAATAAGAGTAGTAAATAGAGATCACGGTATATAATGAATAGTAGACAAGAGACATAAAGAATTAGGTCACGGCCATGGAAAAACCCATAAGGGGAAAACCCGACTAAAATTATTTCCTTATAGAGAGATATTTTTACCATGAAAATTATATCAAGAATATTCCAATAAATCAAAATATGACGTCAACAAAGTACTAGTCAAAATCTGTCAACAGAGAGAAAATTTAACTTCAGGTCGATTGTGATAGTCTTCACAATAAGGCCGAAATTTGGCCCTGAGGTGACTATAATGAGAGTCCTAAATTCGATCTTGAATCCACCTCAAAAATTCAACGCACCAGTCAAAGATTCTCGTTCCAATCCATAGTCAAGGAATGTGGTCAACTCAATTCAATGTCCCAATGTAAGAGTGAAATCACATTCAACGAGAATCGATATACTTCTGAATTATTTGACTTCCAAATATGATTTGAACTAAAGTCAAAAAGATACCAATATTTCCCAAGTCAAATGTAGTCGACATAGCTTCAAAGGGAAAAGTCAACGCAGCTAAAAAAATCTTATTTTTGTCCTTCGTAGGTGTGGAGATACTTTGAAAATTGCAGATTTAACTTGATGTGATTCAAAACCCAAATGAGTTCCAGTGATTTCATTTTTATATGAGTTTCATGTGGGCTAATTAGCCCTAATGAGGCCAATTTGAAGTACTTATGAGGCCGAATTTTAGGGTTGAAAAAAACAATTTATTATTTATTATTTTAATGAAAAATAATGACCGTAGCTATCCAAAATTCCAATAACCCCCTATGCTACCCTTGCTTATTCTAATTATGATTGTGATTTTAATGCCAATGTGGAAGGACCACGATTGGATGGACCTCTAATTAAATATAAAATTATTATTATTAATTAATTCACACAACTGAAGGTTGGATAGCCTTACAAATCCTTCGCCTGAGGGGAAACTTTATTTGTCACCTATATTTACCCAAAGTTAGTTTAATGCCTAAATATTCCCCACCAGCTTGTCTTTCATGAATAACCATGACCCATACCAGCGGATAAAATGTCAAGGTTTTTCGAATACTTCGGGGTCAATTATATGATAGATGATTATGAAATGTGATTGGGCCTAAATTAAAGTGGGAATATCTCATCATCGAAAGTTACCCAAGTGAAGGAGTGGAGAAGTGCCATAACGTGAAGAGGTAGGATGTGGCATAACAAAAAGAACCACCTCCTAATAGGTGAAGGGATGTGATCAACTAGATGGTATAAAAAAGGGTAGGCGATGCCAATTTAAGGGTTCAACTAGGGATCACAGGAACAGAAGAATAGGTCAGGGCTCTGGTATCTACATGAGAAGAGAACAAGAATGTGAGTTGGACCTTGGGATGTTGGGAGTGGTTGACCTGGGCTAGGTCACATTCCCATGTTTTTGATGCATTTCCACTATATTGATAGCCCAATATTTGTGATTTGTGAATCATTCATGTGACTATGCCTTATAACCAATGAGATATTTATATGAACCTGTGTGGCTTGTGCAAACTTCAATGAGTGAATGGTTCGTTGAGTGTTTACTATTGAGCTAAAGAAGCACTGGAAAAATGGACTCCATCTTTTGAAATTATGTTTAAACAATTGGTGTGGACCCTTTCCCTATGTAAGCATTTCCCTCGGGCCCTGGATCTGACTTAGCGGTGGTTAGCTATAAGAAAAAGTGCAGTGTATTTGGCCTATGGTTGGGTGGAGAGTGGAAGTCCCTCCTTTAGTTTCCAGTTGAATCAACAAAATTAGTGAGATGATGAAATGAATGATCCCATGGTTTTGAAGGCTGGTAGATCCCCATCTTTACTAATGTGTTTATGTATGGTAGGTATATTTGTAGGAGCATATGTGGTTGCTTAATATACTTATTTAACTTCTATAGCATGTAAATTTCCATTGTTTGACATGGTTATAGACATTTGACTAATTATGTTTGTTATTTTCTTCGCACTCCATAGTATATTAGTGGAATTGATAGAGTGGGTATGGGTCCATTCAGTAAAATTCATATGTTGTTGCTATGTTTGAAAGTTACTAAGCCTTGTCTTCTATGTCTTGGGCTTTTTCAATGTCTATTAGCAAGCATGAGGTTGGATTAGTCTAAGTACTATGGTCATTTATATGCCTAAAATGTGTTGAAGAACGTAACTAGGTTCAGTCTTCATAAAATATATTTGAGTCATTATGTAATGTATGTTTGGTCAATTTAGTGTGTCCTAAATTGCTAACATAAATTATCAACCAGGGATTCGTAAGCTGACGAAGTGTGGCGCACTATATGTGCAAGATAACCTATCTCTTACTTTTTGTCGTTTTTGGATTTTTATTGATCTTGGTTGGTTTCCTAATGTGAGATGGAAATTCTAAAAGACAAGTATGGTTATGGATATTCAAGGCAATGATGTCCTTTATAATGATTTACCAACTTGAAACTGAAAAAGGAATTTGAAACATACAATGACAAAACTTGAAAGAAAATGAAAATGTGCTACTGAAATGAAAAAGGTGCTGCTAATCTAATAAATCAAAACAGTGAACTAGTGAGCATGAAACCAAACTATTCTTGCTGCTGTTTAAACACAAAAGAAACTATGCTGAAAGAAATCCAAAAGTTGCAATAAAGTAAATCTAAATCAAATTACATCAACTTGTCTTCTGATCCCTCATCATTAGTCCAGCTATGATTTTCGGAAGTAACCATAAACAACTTGAGTAATTGATATCTAACTTGCAGAAAGTAAACTAATATCAAACCACACATTCATAATTCAATCCCTCACCATCAGTCCAGCTGTGGCTTTCGGAGGTAACTCAAGATGTCATGCACAATTTAATATTTCTAACTTGCAGAAAGGAAACTAATATCAAACTACACATCCATAATTCAATCCCTCACCATCAGTCCAGCTGTGGCTTTCGGAGGCAACTGAAGATGTTATGAGTAATTTAATATATCTAACTTGCAGAAAGGAAACTAATATCAAACTACACATTTCATAATACAATCCCTCACCATCAGTCCAGCTGTGGCTTTCGGAGGCAACTGAAGATGTTATGAGCAGTTTAATATATCTAAATTTGCGGAAAGGAAACTAATATCAAACTACACATTTCATAATACAATCCCTCACCATCAGTCCAGCTGTGGCTTTCGGAGGTAACTGAAAATGACATGAGCAATTTAATATATCTAAATCTAACTACTGAAGCAAATGTGCAAGACTGAAATAAACAAAGCAATATCGGAATTAAACAAAAACTAAGAAAAAATAAATTAACAGCAGAACAATATTGATTCCATGTCATTAGTCAAAAGATATGCAAATGCCCGGGCTGCCATGAAAAATTATGCTAAAAGCTATGATTTCAAAAAGCAATCTAAGTAAAGAAATATGAAAAAACAGAATTGAAAGCAACTTATCTAGAAAACATGTAAAAGCCTCCTTGGATAGCAGGGGCCCTCTGCTACCAATTTGGTGAAGTCCTTCAGCTCCTTAAAGATAAGATCACAATAGCATCAAAGGACTAAGCTTCTTTATTCAAAAACTCATAAATCTACATCCCATTCCATCTTGAACTTTGTTACAAATCTACTTCCTCATTACTTTCTCATTACCTACTCATTACCTATGATAGGAGAAAGCTTCTCCTATTTATACAAAATATGAGGAGACATCTCATTAATGGGAGTCCATGAATCTCTCCCTCCATCTCTAGAGTTACAATCAAAATAGGAAATGATAAGACACATGTCTTTCTAAAGTTTCAACACAACTTGAGGAATGAGACACATATCCTCTTAGAGTTTCAATACAACAAGGAAGTGAGACACATATCCTCTTGATCCCATAATCTTCTCCAACCAAATTCGAATTTGGCTTTAGAGTCACATAAGGGTCTTCTAGAAGTCTCATTTTGACCTACACATGTCACAAGACTCATACCCCATATATAGATATATGAAACTATGTTAATTTTCTAGTTTCTAATCATAAATTCACTTAAAATACATAAAATAAATAACTTTGGAAAACAAGGATCCTAACCCATATATTTATGAAAATGGTTACTTGATGTAGGTTTTTAGGTCAAATGGCTATGAAATAAGAGCTAAATGGTTATGACATAATGGAAATATGTATGAATATGGAGAACAATTTTGAGACTCAACATACCCCCCAACTGAAGTTGTTGCATGTCCTCATGCAACCATTGCAATGATTCATTTGTCCATGAGTTGATCTTTTATGAGTTTTGACTCATATAGATTCATTCCAAACTTTGCTTTTTGATATTTTCTTTTTTGGCAAAGTATAATACATTTGATTGCAACACATTTTTTTTTTTTCAATGGTTGGTTCTTGTGTGACAACCATTTTTTTTTTTTTTTTTTTTTAGCATTGGTTCTTGTGTAACAATGCTTTATTTTCTTTGTTGCATCAAAGTTCATGAAAACATTTAGAATCAACTACTTCATCAATGAATTGATCATTTGCAAGGCATATAATCTTTTGAATCAGTTGCAACAATAGTTGGTTGGGAAGTATATGTGGATGGAAATGAAATGAAAATGTGTGATAGTGTATGACATGTGGATATGAAATGATGTCCCTTACCCCTCAACTAAAGATATGACAATGTGGAAAAGGGAGTGAGGAATTTTTCCAAAGTTACAATTTTAGCATTCTAATGAATTACATGACTAAAAATTAGAAAACAACATACATTCACTTACCTTAAATGTGGATGAGTTGTGTATGTGTGGTGGCTGCAAAATTCTGATCATATTCTTCTTCAAGTGGCTGAACAAGAGGAGTCATGGATAAAGAGATGAGATGACTTTTATTGCTTCTACTAAAACTTGCTGAAATCTGCTCCAAAATGCTGAAAATAATAGTCTTCATGTCTTCAAAACTCATTGGCACAATTCCTACTATGTGAAAATATGTTCTGATGTCGAACATAGTAGGAAATTGTTGAATTAGTGGCCATTAATGGATGCCACTAGTCAACACGAGATCTCTCACCATTGATAACAATGAGAGTCAAGATGCCCAAACACATCTTGCTAGGTACGAATGATTTTGCTGATGTCGAGTCACCTAGAAGATCTGACGAACAAGGGACATTAGTGTATTCCCATTGTTTGTCAGCATGAGAACTTGCCATTAAGGCATGCAAGACTCAAGGTGTTTTTACAAAGAACTTAGACTCAAAGGACTATGGACTCAATAGTTTGCATTGAAGCAGGGCTTATTTGTGGAATGAAAATGACAAGAAATGGAAAATGAAAATGGAAGATGGTAATGGGCAATAAGCATGTGAATGAAAAATGGCAATGGGCAATAAGCATGTGAATGAGCCTCTTGCTTTTATTTATGGGTTATGAATGGACAAAAAGAAATGGAAAGTGGATGTGAATGTAAATGGAAAATATGAAGTGAAATGAGGTGAATGGTTTATTATGAGGTATGGATGTGATGGAGACAATAGTATCTGAAAGTTTTTCAAGTGTTTGGATCTGATTTTACATCAGCATATTTCCTCCTCTTTGTTGCTGATCATCCTCTTATGAAACAAATTGGTCTCTTAGAGAGACCCCATTCTCTTGTAGTCATTTGTCCTCCCTCCTGGAACCTGCAAAAAACTAATACTTCTTCTGCAATGGAATGTAAGATTATCAAAGGGAGAGAGGTGATCAATCTCTCTAGTTATGATATTTACACACAAAACTAAGAATTTGTATTAATGAAACAAGTTCTCAAAGGAAGAATTAAAAAGAATTTATACCTGTTTTGGAATTAGTGCCTCGAGTTGAATGTAGCTTCTTTTCAGCAATTTATTTCATTATTTGCCATTTCAAACTCTAATGATGGATTTATCATTGTATAGATCTTGTTGAGACCTTTCCAACGATATTTGGATCATCAAAATCTGATTTTGTATGAGAAAGTTAGGTTGATTTGAACAATGAGGTTTTGAGGCTACCAGGTGCGAGCAGTGAGTGGGACTTCGGTAGGGTGGACTTAAATTTGCAGAATTGGAGAACAGCTGCGGAATTGGACTTCAGCTGCAGAATGTCGACGGTTTCTGTAGCTAAAAATCTTGAATAAAAAGTTAGCCATTCATCATTCATCATCAATTCAAATTTAATCAATACCTTCAGAAAAAGTGAGCAAATAACTTATTCATTTCATTGATTCAAAATTACTGATTTCTTCTTTTTTTCTTTTTTTTTCTTTTTTTAACAACAAAAGAGATATGCAATTTTTTTAAATTTCAAAAAAATGATGCTAAATAAAGCAAACTCAGATACATTGACCAATCGTGACCTTGCAATGACCATAGAATGGTAAGTGAAGATCACATAAGATGAAAAATAATATATTGGTAAACATTGAAGAACATAAAAGGCATGATTGCTATTTCAAAATATAATCTTTCATCTCTTCAAAATTTATTTTTGTATCTGTTTGATCCTTGAGGACTATCACAATCAGTAACCGTTCAGGACCACCCCCCTCAGTTGGAATTCCAATTGCAGCAGTTGCCATTACAGACACGTTCAATCTCAATTGAGCTTACCTTTATGCTACTAAGGTTCATTGTGCCATCTGCACGACCATGTGCTTGATAATATCCTCTTGTAGTTTGCTCAATTCATCCCCATGCCCTCTTAATGTCTTTCCATAGTGATGTGGCATCCCTTTGAAATAAACATCATAATGGTTGGTGTTTAATAATGTCATTGAAGCACCAAAAATTGGTGGGCAGATGATAAAGGAGATGTGAAATCCAACATTCAGAAAACGAAATTGAATTAAATTCAAAAATGAGTGGAATGTGCATTGAATGCCATGATAAGAGTTTGATTTTGATTAGAATTCCTCTTCTTAGAAATCAGGAAACCGAATTATCAATGCAGAGTGCCGTTTTCAAATTCTTCACTCAGAAAAAATCGTTTTTCCTCACGCGGCAGGCAAAAATGGCCTTCAAAGAACCGAGAATTTCTCCCAGACCGCCACGAATTTCTTAAAAAGGTTTCTGGGTTATCTAATTGACCATGTTGGCGAAAAAACCCATGTTTTATTTTTTCTAAATTCATCTCCAATCGATCAGAAAACGTGTTTGAAAATGACGTGTCAATAACAGTTTGCGTTTTTCTGGGTTCTGCCTCAGCAACAAAAATCGTTTTCTTCAGAACGTGGTTCAAAATTGCGTTTCATGTGCGTCTTGTTTTCATCCCTGGACTGTTCAAAATCACAATCTCCCTTTTCATCTACAGGAATGGACAGAAAAATGCTCTGTCATTGCTATTTGACAGCGTATTATAGTGAACAGTATACCAAGAAGGCCACTCTTTCATTTGTACAATCGCAGGTCTGCTGCTATGATCAGAATCAAAATATTCACCTGGATTGCTGGTTCAAAATTTACAGCAGTGCTATAAGCAGCCGGCATCAAATTGCTCATCTCTGAATGATTGTGACTACAGCACTCACAAGAGCACGATTTCTGCAAAAATTGTTATTCTCAGAAAACTGGACTGTGCATGCATTTGAATTGTTTTGAAATGGGGCGCTAGGTTTGAATTGAATTGTTTTGCATGCATTTGAATTGTCATATCTGATTTGCCTCTTTGAATAGATGGAGTTACGAGCCTGTGCAAAGGTTCTCAACGTGGAGAAACTGTGGTGTTTTGTTTTATTGAAAAAAAAATGCCATGGCTATTTCATGGATTTTTGTTTATTGATTTGATTTGTTGTTGTTTTGTTTTTGTTGTTTTTTTTTTTTAATTTGTTTTGTTAATAAAACTATATATGTTATATTTCAAGAATTAAAAATATACATATATGTTTTACTAAACAAAATGATTATTATTTTTTTTTTTTTTAAATTGTTTTGTTAATAAAATTACACATGTTGAATTTTGGAAAATTAAAAATATACATATGTAATTTACTAAACAAAAACAATTTATTGATTTTTTTTTTTTAAATAATTTGTTATTAAAATTATATATATATTTTCAAAAATAAAAATATACATATATATCTTAGTAACAAAACAACTTAAAATTTTTTTCCTTTTTTTTTTTTATTTTCATTTTTATTTTAATTGATTTGTTTAATAAAATTATGTATGTTATATTTTCAAAAATTTAAAAATACACATATATATTTATTAAACAAAACAATTTATTGAAATCAAAATTTTTCATGAAAACAAATTTTATTTTATTTTTTTTAAATTGTTGAATCAATTGAAATGATGAAGTTTTATTGTGTCTCCCTTTTTTTTTCACATAACAATTCTTTTTCTGATCCTCCAGATCACACAAAGTGCAAGAGGGGAGCATACTCAAGAATTATTAATTTTTTTTTTTACATAACAATCATTTTTCTGATCCTCCAGATCACACAAAGTGCAGGAGGAGAGCATACTTGAGAATTATTAATTTTTTTTATGTAAGAAATAAGGCTACCTAGTTACACTTCCCCGGCAACGGCGCCAAAATGTTTGGTCAATTTAGTGTGTCCTAAATTGCTAACATAAATTATCAACCGAGGATTAAGTAATTTGTGTGATGTGGCGCACTATATATTGAGATAACTTCTCTCTTACTTTTTTGCAACTAGTTTTGGATTTTTATTGATCTTGGTTGGTTTCCTAATGTGAGATGGAAATTCTAAAAGACAAGTATGGTTATGAATATTCAAGGCAATGATGTCCTTTATAATGATTTACCAACTTGAGCGAAAAAGATTTGAGCAGCAATGACAAAACTTTGAAAATGAAAATGTGCTACGTGATCGAAAAGGTGCTAATCTAATAAATCAAAACAGTGAACTAGTGAGCATGAAACCAAACTATTCTTGCTGCTGTCTAAACACAAAAGAAACTATGCTGAAAGAAATCCAAAAGTTGCAATAAAGTAAATCTAAATCAAATTACATCAACTTGTCTTCTGATCCCTCATCATTAGTCCAGCTATGATTTCGGAAGTAACCATAAACAACTTGAGTAACTGATATCTAACTTGCAGAAAGTAAACTAATATCAAACCACACATTCATAATTCAATCCCTCACCATCAGTCCAGCTGTGGCTTTCGGAGGTAACTGAAGATGTCATGCACAATTTAATATTTCTAACTTGCAGAAATGAAACTAATATCAAACTACACATCCATAATTCAATCCCTCACCATCAGTCCAACTGTGGCTTTCGGAGGCAACTGAAGATGTTATGAGCAATTTAATATATCTAACTTGCAGAAAGGAAACTAATATCAAACTACACATTTCATAATACAATCCCTCACCATCAGTCCAGCTGTGGCTTTCGGAGGCAACTGAAGATGTTATGAACAGTTTAATATATCTAAATTTGCAGAAAGGAAACTAATATCAAACTACACATTTCATAATACAATCCCTCACCATCAGTCCAGCTGTGGCTTTCGGAGGTAACTGAAAATGACATGAGCAATTTAATATATCTAAATCTAACTACTGAAGCAAATGTGCAAGACTGAAATAAACAAAGCAATACCGGAATTAAACAAAAACTAAAAATAAATAAATTAACAGCAGAACAATATTGATTCCATGTCATTAGTCAAAAGATACGCAAATGCCCGGGCTGCCATGAAAAATTATGCTAAAAGCTATGATTTCAAAAAGAAATCTAAGTAAAGAAATATGACAAAACAGAATTGAAAGCAACTTATCTAGAAAACATGTAAAAGCCTCCTTGGATAGCAGGGGCCCTCTGCTACCAATTTGGTGAAGTCCTTCAGCTCTTTAAAGATAAGATCACAATAGCATCAAAGAACTAAGCTTCTTTATTCCAAAAACTCATAAATCTACATCCCATTCCATCTTGAACTTAGTTACAAATCTACTTCCTCATTACTTTCTCATTACCTTCTCACTACCTATGATAGGAGAAAGCTTCTCCTATTTATACAAAATATGAGGAGACATCTCATTAATGGGAGTCCATGAATCTCTCCCTCCATCTCTAGAGTTACAATCAAAATAGGAAATGATAAGACACATGTCTTTCTAGAGTTTCAACACAACTTGAGGAATGAGACACACATCCTCTTAGAGTTTCAATACAACAAGGAAGTGAGACACATATCCTCTTGATCCCATAATCTTCTCCAACCAAATTCGAATTTGGCTTTAGAGTGCCACATAAGGGTCTTCTAGAAGTCTCATTTTGACCTACACATGTCACAAAACTCATAACACATATATAGATATATAAAACTATGTTAATTTTCTAGTTTCTAATCATAAATTCACTTAAAATACATAAAATAAATAACTTTGGAAAACAAGGATCCTAACCCATATATTTATGAAAATGGTTATTTGATGTAGGGTTTTAGGTCAAATGGCTATGAAATAAGAGCTAAATGGTTATGACATAATGGAAATATGTATGAATATGGAGAACATTTTTTAGACTCAACAATGTACTTGTCAAAAGAATAAAGAAAATAATTTTTATTATTGTAACAATGAATTATTAAATCATGGGTTTCATTCTTGGGTCATATTTATATTATTCAAAGTCCCCATTGTAGACTACTAGGATTAATATTGAGTCAACAAAGTCATTATATATTGAAAGAGACCCTTATTGGGATTTTGAATCATGTAAAAATGTTTATTATTGAGTCAAATGTGAAATATGTCACCTCCACACCAAGTCGGCCTAAAGGGGACCAATTCAACCTCATTTGAAGCCTATAAAAGGAAGGATATCGAATTCATTTGGAGCATCTCATCTCAAGCTAGTTTGATATCTCTATGGAAGTCGGAAACAGTGTGAAGTGGGTCAAGGAAGCCAAAATAAGTGTGATTTTGTTCAAAGAAATAGAGAAGGAGAAAATAATTTTTTTGGTGGTACTCTCTCTCTCCATTTCGTGCCCTAGTTTGGGAGATCAAAGTATTTTTGTGTTGTTGTTGCTTCCTCATGTCGTAACTACTGCATAGTCAAAGCTGTTGGGGACAAGTTGTTGCTGCTATTGGGTCAAAGATCTAGAAAGGATGACTTGGTGTGGAGGAAATGTTTGGTCTATGTCTAGGGTGAAGGGTCTCAAAGAAAACTATTTAAGGAAGATAATTTTGATTGGGTTTTCTCCTAGATAGGGGTTTTGCCTTAGCATAGTGCCTACATCTCGTGTCTTGTTTTTTTGTGATCTCCATGTACAAATAATTGGTAATTTCCTAATGAAATATAATCTAATAAAGAAGTAAAACAAGACAACATAATTCAAAATTAATTATCAAGAAAGAGGAATCAAACCCTAATCTACTTGCTTCGATTTCTCAATATGGTATCAGAGCTAAGGTCAGGAAAAGGTTGAAGATTAATTTGTTGGCTCAAAATTATTGGACATGGATTCTCCCTCTTTGATAAGCTATATAAGAATGAGTATCAGCACTGCTAGAATCTGGATCAAGAAGGTAATCCACTACTTATTTAACAAGGTCAAAATTCAAGTATTCATGGATGCTCTTACAAGTTCTCTTATTGATGACAATGCATGGATCACTGATAATGGAGCAACAAGGCACATGACAGGAGAAATTAAAAAACTTCATACACTATCAAAGGAGCCATATTCTCATGTGGTGGAATTGGGTCACAACAAAAGCTATGTTGTTAAAGGCATGGGATCAACATTGTTGAAGTTGGAAAGTGGATCAAAGTTACACCTCAACAACATACTATATGTTCCAGGTTTGAAAAATAATTTTCTTTCTATTTATTTTTAGAAGATAAAGGAGATAGAATTTATTTTGTTGATGGAAAAGTATGGTTTGGGGAAAAGACTCTAGTATTGATAAAGCTAGATTTATTGGAGTTCGTGAAGGAAGCTTATATAGGGTCATCACTCCACCTCCTCAAGCTTTGGTTCATATGGAAATTAGTCTTATTGAGCTATGGCATAGGAGGTATGGTAATCCACACTACAAGGTTATTCCCACTCTCAATAAATTGGTTAATGGCATCCCTAATATCAAGGAATATCATGAAGGTGTGTGCAAGGGATGATACTTGGGAAAACATACAAGAAATCTGTTTTTAAATAATGAAACTAGGTCTAAAGAAATACTAGAAATCATTCACTTGGAGATCATATCTACTATGTAACACTTATATATTATCATTATAGAAATACATAGCTCTACCTTTTCAAGATAAAGGATGAAGTGTTTGAGAAGTTCAAGGAATTTCAAGCTGAACGGGAAACCCTAACCGAAAGAAAGATAAAGACTCTAAGATCCGACAATGGTGGGTATTACACTTCTAAGGAATTGATTTCATATTGTAAGGAAGCAGGAATTAATAAGGAGCTCACTATTCCCTACTATCCCAAAAAAAAAAGGAGTTTCTGAAAGGAAGAATAAGTCTATTAAAGAAGGTATTAAAACAATTCTCCTTGATCAAGACCTACCAAAATTATTATGGGGGGAAGCAACCATGACAATCATATACATTCAAAATAGATGTCCTCATAGAAGTCTCAAGAATATAACTCCCGAAGAAGTATTCCCTGGGAAGAATCCGAGTGAGGATCACCTCTGAATCTCTGGAAGCCCTACCTACATCCATGTTCCAAAGGAAAAGCAAAAGAAGTTGGATTCTACAAGCATAAAAGTAATATTTGTTGGATATAGTCTCTCCTAAAAATCATATAGAATCTAGATCAAGGAGGGAACACATATTGAAGTAAGCAGGGATGTCACATTTGATGAAAATTAAGCCTACAAGAAATTAAAGGATATCCCCATTGATTCTGATGATGAAGAATATCCTATATTCGAAGAAGAAGAAGTACACCACGAAAACCATACTACAAAGAAAGAAGAAGAAGTAGGACCAAGTGAGTCCATTCAATCTGTGATCAACCCGACCACAAGGAAGAGGAAAAATTGGTTGAAAGCTACTTTGTAATATGTCGAAGGACATGAAGATGTGAAAGGAACCTTTCAAGAAAGTAATATACCGAAGATATATTATGGGTATGTTGCATATATGACAAATTTTATTGAATATTAACCATCTACATTTGAAGAAGTTGCCCATCAGGAAGTTTGGAAGAAGGCGATGCAGGAAGAATATCAATCCATTATGAAGAATGAGGTTTGGGAAATCGTTCCTAGACCTAGTGACAAATCAGTTGTTACATCTAAATGGATCTACAAGATTAAGCACATTGTTTATGGGAACATAGGCAAGTACAAATCGAGATTTTGTGCAAGGGTTTTATATCAAACGGAAGGCATAGATTATGAAGAAACCTTTGCACCTACATCAAGGTATACTACTATTATATCCTTGGTTTCATTAGCTGCTACAGTGGGTTGGAATATCCATCAAATGGATGCGAAGACCACATTTCTAAATGGGACCATTGATGAAGAAGTATACATCGAAAAACCCGAAGACTTTGAAGTGAATATCAAGGACTCTCTTGTTTGTAGACTCAAGAAGGCCATATATGGATTGAAGCAAGCTCCTAGGGCATGGTACACGAGAATGGATGTGTATCTCCTAAGAATTGGGTTCGTGAAGAGTACTGTTGAGCCAAATATCTACATCAAGGTTTTGAATAATGAGCCTGTCATTATTATATTTTATGCTAATGATATATTCATCACTGGTGTGGAGAAAAGAATTCAAGAATGAAAGAAGATGTTGGTAGCTAAATTTGAGATGAAGGATCTAAGACTGATGCACTACTACCTGGGTCTAGAAGTATGGCAAAAACTCGGGGAGATATATTTGGGGCGAGGAAATTACATCATCAAAATGTTGCAGAAATTTTGGATGATGGACTCCAAGGCCATTACTACTCCTATGATCAGCAATCTCAAGAAGTTACGAGGTTCTGACTCAAGTCTCTTAGATCCTACCTCCTATCGACAGTTGGTGGGCTCCCTCATCAAGGGAATTTTGAGGTCTAAAATGGGCTTCCTAAGAAAAGTGTATAACTAAAATAAACTTTATAAGAACTAATAGGATTCAAGATTATGATGTCAACCATGGGGGATGATTCACCATTTTTGGAGTAAAAAAATAAAAATATTAAAAAATAATAAAATGATAAAACTACTTTTTCAACTTGTATTTTCAACTCATCTCCCTAAGGTTTTACTCAAATTTCAAGTGGGAGCACTCGTTGGATGCAAAATTTAATTACTCATCCAAGGAGTACCCATGTTGCATACTTTTGATGGACGTTGCTACAAAATAAATGAGAAATACATGAAAAACGTAACTGCAATCACGTTTTTCATGTATTTCTCATTTTTCATGTAGTAGGGTCCATATAAAGTATGCAACATGGGTACTCTTTCTATGAGGAATCAATTTTTTCATCAAATGAGTGTTTCCGCTCGAAATTTGATTAAACCAATAAGGAAATAAGTTGAAAAAATAGTTTTTATTTTTCCCTCTAAATTTTGATGATGTAATCTAATCCTATTTTATTATTTTATAATTTCCTTAGGAGTCCCATTTTAGAAATCAAAATTCCCCTAATGAATGTATCTGGTAAACACTAGGCGAGATATATGATTTGCAGTGAACATCCTTAGTCAGTTTCAGTTAGAGCCTCTTCATGATCACTGGATAGCTTCCAAACACTAATTGAGGTATCTTCGTGGCACTATGCATCACTGCCTAAAGAACAATAGTAAGAAATTCAAGCTAATCGGCTTAACAGACTTTGATTGGGGAGGCAGTGAGACCGATGGAAGGAGTACTACAAGTGAATGTTTTAGTATGGGGTCTACCATGATTTCATGGATGAGTAGAAAGCAAGATCCTGTTGCTTTGAGTAGTGCTGAGGTAGAATATGTGGCTGCATGTGAAGTAGGAAAGGAGGTTATTTGGTTAAGGAAGCTTCTGAAAAATTTGTTCGAGAAGTCTTTGGGTCCTACTGTGATTAACTATGATAATCAAAGTTGTATCGACGTTAGAGTAAATTTTAGCCTAAAAGTGTTGGGAAAAATACTGAGAGGGGGGGGGGGGTGAATCAGTATTTACTGCATAATCAAATCTTTTTACCTTTTTATTCCTTAAAACCCATACGCTACTTTCTTTCAGTAAACTAGCGTATATACGCGGATCCCCTTTATGAAACTAGCGTATACACAGAGATCTAGATCTGTCATTAAATCTTCACTTATATTATTCCATCATTCATTCATCAGATGTTCAATAAACGGTAAACATGTGCAGTAAGAACAGAATAAATCATCACACAAAGGATCACACATGAACACCAGGATTTTTAGGTGGAAACCCAAATCGGGAGAAAACCACCGCTGCAGTTGCTCAGCCTTCAATATTTTATTATAGAGAAAACATCTTACAACATATGTACTGGCGCAGACTTGACCAGCACGCAGGCACCCACCTGCGCTCGTTTACCAGCCTCTCCTGGAAGGGAGCTACGACCCCCTGACTCGTTTACCAGCCTCTCCTGGAAGGGAGCTACGACCCCCCGATCTCGTTTACCGGCCTCACCTGGAAGGGAGCTACAACCCCCTGACTGAAGGCTACAGCCCTCGGCACCACCTTGGACCACGTTTCATCACTTTTCACCTTTGGATCCAACCACTTTGTCGAACAACACTTGCGAGCCCACATTTCATCATATTTCGGGCTTGGACCCTTTCTCGCATAAGCACGGTCAACCATGAGCGATACTATGAGTGTTCAGCAGATATCGGTAAACCAGCGAACGAGATCGGACATTTCTTACCACGGACTTAAATGCGACCCTAGTTTGCATCACCTTTTCCTTCCTTTGATGTCACGTATATACGCGCTTTCGTTCACACAAACCAGCGTATACCTCTGTACATATTATAGAGCTCATTTCATTGCGCATACGCGCTTTCTCTTCGGCGAAGCCGCGTATATACGCGCTTCCTCTGCGGCGAACTAGCGTATAGATCTTCAACCATTATAGAGCAGCATACTTCTTCAGATCAGATATTCAGTTCAGATTTACCCTTTTACTTCAGACAGATGTTCGCCTCATCTCAGATCTAGGCCTTCCATGAACAGATCTAGCAGATACAAGTACATTCCAGATCTAGATATTTCGCTTCATCATTTCATCAAAGGTGCATCATAGATTCAGATCTATTATCAAACCTTTCCCCTTTCCATACAGATATACTTCATAGAGAAGTATTCATTCAAGCTCAGACATCTTGCTCCCACGCTTATGATTTGCACAATGAATTTCTTCTCCTTATATAGGTTTATCCTTTTTCCATACCATGGGTTAAAGCAATACCATGAGCCTTCAATACCACGGGACAAAGCAATACCATGAGCCTTCAATACCACGAGCCAAATCAATACCATGAGTCTTCAATACCACGGGCCCCTGGATTTGCACTTTTTGAGCGCTTTTGCCCATACGCGACTTGGAACGTTCTTTTCCGCGTGCATACGCGACTTGCCTTAGACAGATCCACGTATTCATAGAGACATACTCTTTTCATCATAATTTGAGCATATTCTGAATTCTTTTCTTCATTGCCTTCTGTACACACTGTAGATACATCATATTTTCTTCATCAAGAACATATTCTATCAAGCACAACTTCATCAAGTAAGTTGCCATCTTCTTCATCAAGTGAGTTGCCATTCAATGACAACACTTAGCATCATATTGCTAACTAACATCATATCACATCATATTTACATCATTTACCAAGTCCATCAAGTCAAGAATAACTTCATCAGGTGGATTGCCATCAAGGACAACACATGTCAACAGTCACATGTCTTCATCTTCATTCAGTGGGTTGCCATCAAGGACAACACTCTGCATCATATTTCCAACAATCTTCCCCTTTGGACTTGATGGCAACCACGATGGTGTTTGGTTACCACAACAGATAAGTACATTGACACCATGTCACTCTCCCAATTCTTTGACACCATTATCTGCATTCAAACACCATGTCACTCTCCCCCTTTGACATCAAGGGCAAAGGGCGGATCACAACCAGCGGATCAAAACCAACACACTCTCCCCCTTTGACATCAAGGGCAACGGGCGGATCAAAACCAACACACTCACCCCCATTTTCTCCTCATGTAGAAGAAGTGTTCTGCAGATCTGATGTATACTGAAGTGACCAAGCTTCCCCAGAGTTCATGCTGAATCTTCAAACATATTTTTCAATGAAGTACATGACTCTATGAACTTCCTATCACCAAAAGACCCATACTTACATCAAACATCCAACCAAGTGGATTTACATATGAGACTCAAGTACCCAACCAAGTGGGTTTACACATTTTGACTCAGCTACCCAACCAAGTGGGTTTTACAAAATTTGACTCAGCTACCCAACCAAGTGGGTTTACAAATTTGACAAGTCCTTACATGACTGAATATTACAATTTTACATCATGGGTCTCAACAAGACCTTTTCAACAAATTACAAAGATGACCATTTAAGACCAACACCAGAAAGTCCTCAAGAAAGAGAACATATTTCAGAACCATCATAATGCCAATAATGCATTATACTCAGCAAAGCTAATGCTCCCCCTGAATCTGTGCATCCATGCATCCTTTTCATATGACTAAGGCTCCCCCTTAGTTTGTGCATCCTGAACACTTTCACCAACAAATCATCAAGGCATCTTTATCAAACATGAGAAATAGAATTATGAGAACTGGAACACCACCAGAGATACCAAACAGTATCAGATATACCAAACAGCACTGCAGCTGTGCTGAAAAGAGCTGACTCCAAGCAAAAATTGTCAGCAATCAGACATACGCGGTTTTCTGTGCAGGAACTCGCGTATATACTATCATCTTCTAAAATTTATGCAGATTTGTTCTTTTGATTGGTAGAGAACACTCCCAGCTTCTGTCTTAGATACTCGAACGCTTCCCTGGGCAGAGGTTTGGTAAAGATATCAGCAACTTGTTCTTTGGAGGGAACATACTCCAACTTCACTTTTTGCTCAAGCACTTGTTCACGTAGGAAATGATATTTGATGGGAATGTGCTTGGTCTTCGAATGCAAAACAGGATTCTTTGAGATACTGATGGCACTTTTATTATCACACATAATGGGGATATGAGGAGTACACTTGATTTGAAAATCTTGTAAGGTTTGCATCATCCAAAGGAGTTGAGTGCAACAAGATGCGGCAGCCACATATTCTGCTTCTACTGTAGATAAGGCAATAGAATTTTGCTTCTTGCTGAACCAAGATACTAACCAGGGTCCCATATAGAATGCACCACCACTAGTGCTTTTTCGATCATCAACACTTCCAGCCCAATCTGCATCAGTGTAAGCATGAAGAGTAAGATCAGCATTCTTTGGATACCATAGACCAAAGTCTTGAGTTCCTTGTAGATATTTGAATATTCTTTTAACAGACTGAAGGTGAGACTCTTTTGGATTAGCTTGGAATCGTCCAACAATCCCAACTGCATGCATAATGTCTGGTCTAGTCCCAGTGAGATAAAGTAGACTTCCTACCATTGATCTCTAATCTGGTTGATTCACCGTGGGAGAATCATCATGAGAACTGAGATTGCATCCGGTTATCATTGGAGTACTTACAGGTTTGCATTCTTCCATGCCATACTTCTTCAAAAGTTGCTTAAGATATTTTTCTTGTGATAGGAATATACCATCTGTAGATTGATGCACTTGCAAGCCAAGAAAGAATGTTAGTTCCCCAAGTAAAGACATTTCAAATTCTTGCTGCATGACAGAAGCAAATTTCTGACTCATAGATTCTTCGTTACTCCCAAAAATGATATCATCAACATATACAACCACAATCAATAGTTTATCATTTTCAACTTTTGTGTATAAGTTTCTATCAGCAGACCCCTTTGAAAATCCTTGTTGATGAAGATATTTGTCAAGACGATAATACCATGCCCTTGGAGCTTGTTTGAGACCATATAGAGCCTTTTTAAGTCTACAAACAAGATTTTCATCATTTCCCAAAATGAATCCTTCCGGTTATTCTATATATACTTCTTCTTCTAGATCACCATTAAGAAAAGCAGATTTAACATCCATTTGATAAACTTTGATTTGTTGATAACTTGAAAAAGCAAGAAACATTCTTATGGCTTCAAGTCTAGCTACAGGAGCAAAGGTTTCTTCAAAGTCTATACCTTCTTGTTGAGTATACCCTTTGCAAACCAATCTATCTTTGTTTCTTACAACATCCCCATTCTCATTTAGCTTGTTCTTGAAAATCCATTTAGTTCCAATGACATTTTTATCATGTGGTCTTGGTACCAATTCCCAAGTGTCATTCTTTTCAATTTGATCAAGTTCTTCATTCATAGCTTGCCTCCAACATTCATCTTTGCTTGCTTGATTGACATTGGGTGGTTCAATTGTGGATATGAGTGCCAAATGATTAGAAGATCCCACAAGAGTTCTCCTTGTTCGTACCCCAGATTCCTTGTCACCCAAAATTTGAGATTCAGGATGATTCTTTTGAACATATCTGGATGGAGCTTTTTCAGATAGATCATCTTCGGGTTCTTCATTGGATCCACTGTCTATATCATTGCTATCTGATGTAGAAGGCCATATGTCGCCATCATATTCTTTTGTTGTTTGTTTTTCTTCTTTAGGAGCTGCAGGAGACTCATCAATAACAACATCAATACATTCAACAACCTTTCGAAGCCTTTTATTGTAACATGTGAATGCTTTGCTTGACGATGAGTAACCAAGAAATATCCCTTCATCTGATCTAGGTTCAATCTTGCCAAGCTTTTCATCATTATTTTTGATAAAGCATTTACTTCCAAAAACCTTAAAATGCCTCACAGTGGGAGAATTGCCATACCAGAGTTCATATGGAGTTTTGTCACTATTTACCCGAACATGAGCCTTATTGAGAATGTTAACTGTTGTATGTGCTGCTTCACTCCAGAACATATCAGGAACATCAGAATCAGCAAGCATAGCTCTAGCCATTTGAACGATTTTTCTATTCATTCTTTCTGCTACACCATTTTGTTGTGGAGTGCCTGCTACCGAGAACTGTCTTTTAATGCCATGTTGTTCACAAAATTCAAAGTATTCATTTGATGAATATTCTCCTCCTCGATCAGATCTAAGACACTTGATTTTTAGATCTAATTCATTTTCTGCCAATGCTTTGAAGCTCTGAAATTTTTCAAGTGCTTGATCTTTTTGTTTAATGAACCCGATCCAACACATTCTAGAGTAGTCATCAATAAATAAGATATAGTATTCTTCCCCACGTAATGAATTTTTCCTCATAGGTCCACAGATATCGATATGAATGAGTTCAAGAGGCTTACTTGATGATCCTTCTTTGACATTAAATCGTACTCTGGTCTGCTTACCAAATTG
This sequence comes from Pinus albicaulis, assembly GCA_034641835.2. Taxonomy (NCBI): domain Eukaryota; kingdom Viridiplantae; phylum Streptophyta; class Pinopsida; order Pinales; family Pinaceae; genus Pinus; species Pinus albicaulis. The sequence goes on along the minus strand of CM076578.1, from coordinate 1,269,825,595 downwards.
ACAAGATTTGCATATGGTACTTTCCGGAAGATTGACCTTGGGAAGATCACGAACAGCTGGAAGTCTGCTTGCTTTGTTGATTTGAGAGAAACTCAGATGCCCCAGCCTTCTATGCCATAGCCAATTTTCTGAAGACTTGCTTAAGTAACATTGATCTATGCCGTTTAGAACATACAGGTTGCTTGGATTTCTTTTTCCTTTTATAATGATTTTACCTGTATCAAGATCACGAACCACACATTCTTTGGAACTGAAGACCACTTCTGCTCCTTGATCACACATTTGACTAACACTTAACAGGTTATGCCTTAATGCATCCACATACATGACATCTTTAGCCTTCACCTTTTGTTTTAGAAAAACTGACCCTTTTCCTTTAATTACAGCAGGAGTATCATTTCCAAATGTAACTTTCTTTTCTTTTTCTAGAGCATTATAAGTATGAAGTTTGCTTTTGTCACCTGTCATGTGTCTTGAGCACCCACTATCGATGTACCATTGATTTTTTTCACCTTCCGCAAATAATGCTATCCCACAATTTTCAACTGGTGGTTCTTTCTTTTTCCATATTTTAGAGCTTGAGGGAACATGTTCTTTTGGCTGGATCTTGTTCCTGCATTTAGATTCTTCATGGCCAAAGTTATTACAATAAGTGCATTCAACTTCACTTTGAAGAGGAGAAAAATTGTTATAGGTATTCTTCTTTGGTTCAGTATCCAACCTATTCTTTCTTGCTTCTCTTGTCATGATGGTTTTATATGCAACACATTGAATAGCTTTATGACCAAAATTGTGACAAGTGAAACATTTCCCATTGAAGTAGAAATTTCTGCGATCCTGGAATCTTCTATTTGAATTTACCTGTTGGTTGTAGCGTCTTTGAACGCTATCCCTGTTAGTGTTCCTTGAATTGAGATGGTCCTGCTTTCCCTATAGAGATCCTTTATTCCCTTGCTGAGTGGCTGAATGATGTAAACCATCTGAAACTGCTTTTAGATAGTTTGGTGCTGAAGTTTGAGAAGATTCTCCGGTATGTCCAAGACCTGTCTTTATAAGAGGAGAACGTTGTACCTTGATGATCTCATCTAAGGTTTCAGATCCTTTAGCAAATCTAAGATTCAAGGTTTTTTCTTTCTCAACTTCTTTTCTTTGACTTACCACTTCACATTCTAGTTTTTCAATATGTTTCCTTGCTTCTTCAAGCTGCTTTTCAATGGTCTCTCTGATTATCTTTTGTTCTTCTAAGAGAATTTTGTAATCTTCTAAGCGTAGTTTGAGTTGATTATTTTCTTCAAGAAAATCGTTTTCCTCTAGAGCATCCATAAATGTATCCTTTTCTTCTTTTTGTTCAAAAGCCATGAGAAGTCTAAGATCTTCTTCACATTCTTCCTCACTATTAGATGACTCATCACTATCTTCATTAGCATAGTAACTTTTCTTAGAGCTAGATCGGTTCTTATTCCTTCTTACTACTTCTTTTCTTTTATAAGGACATTTTGCAGCATAATGACCAACTTTACCACACTCAAAACATTTGAAGGGAAGCTTACCTTTGAATCTTCCAGTGCCTAGTTGGAGCTTTCTCACGAAATTTGCTTCTTCTTCATCGGATACATAGCTGGATTCTTTGACAACCTCCTTTTCCTTTCCTTTTGTAGATGCCTTAAAAACAGCTTCTCTTATTTGAGAAGGACCTCCTTGTCTCATTTCAAAAGCAGTCAGAGTACCATGTAATTGAACAATAGTAAGCGATTGCAGATCTTGCCTTTCTTCAATAGTTGAAACTTTAGAGTCAAATTTTGAAGTCAAGGATCTTAAGAATTTTTCCACCAGAGTAGTATCAGTTATGGTTTCACCCAAATTTCTCATTCGATTTACAATATCATCCAGACGAAGAAAGAAACTGGCAACACTCTAATCACTATGCATCTTCAAATTTTCATATTCAATTCTAAGAGTTTGGAGTTTTGCACTTTTTACCTTTGTGTCTCCTTCATAGCTCAGAATGATTTTGTCCCATATTTCTTTTGCTGAATGTAGCTGCATCACTTTAGCAAATTCTGATTCAGACATGCTTCCTAGCAAGACATTTACTGCCTTGGCATTGGTTTCATACTTCTTCCTTTCTGCTGCATCAGTAGGAATACTTGCCGGGTATTGATAACCTTCTTCCACGATTGCCCATACATCTGCACCAAGACTTTGCAGATATGCTTTTGTACGTACCTTCCAGAATATCAGATTGCTTCCATTGAATAGAGGTGACTTTATAGACATTACTCCTTCTTGACTTCCCATTGCGACGGATCTCCTTTAAGCGATCAAGCTTCTGCACAAGGACCTGCTCTGATACCAATTGTTGGGAAAAATACTGAGAGGGGGGGGTGAATCAGTATTTACTACATAATCAAATCTTTTTACTTTTTCATTCCTTAAAACCCATACGCTACTTTCCTTCAGTAAACTAGCGTATATACGCGGATCCCCTTTATGAAACTAGCGTATACACAGAGATCTAGATCTGTCATTAAATATTCACTTATATTATTCCATCATTCATTCATCAGATGTTCAATAAACAGTAAACATGTGCAGCAAGAACAGAATAAACTATCACACAAAGCATCACACATGAACACCAGGATTTTTAGGTGGAAACCCAAATCGGGAGAAAACCACCGCTACAGTTGCTCAGCCTTCAATATTTTATTATAGAGAAAACATCTTACAACATATGTGCTAGTGCAGACTCTACCAGCACGCAGGCACCCACCTGCGCTCGTTTACCAGCCTCTCCTGGAAGGGAGCTCCAACCCCCTGACTCGTTTACCAGCCTCTCCTGGAAGGGAGCTACGACCCCCCGATCTCGTTTACCAGCCTCTCCTGGAATAGAGCTACGACCCCCTGACTGAAGGCTACAACCCTCAGCACCACCTTGGACCACGTTTCATCAATTTTCACACTGGATCCAACAACTTCAATAGAACAACACTTGCGAATACATTTCATCATATTTTACAATTTGGTCCATACCCATACTTTTAAGCCTGATGCCTCTCGCTCGATACATACTCCTTGTGAGATATCGATAAACCGGCGTGGAATCGGACATTTCTTACCACGGACTTGATGACCCTAGTTTGCATCTTGCTTTCCTTTCAACGTGTCGCGTATATACGCGCTTCCGTTCACATAAACCAGCGTATACTTCTGTACATATTATAGAGCTCATTTCATTGCGCATACGCGCTTTCTCTTCAGCGAAGCCGCGTATATACGCGCTTCCTCTGCGACGAACTAGCGTATAGATCTTCAACCATTATAGAGCAGCATACTTCTTCAGATCAGATATTCAGTTCAGATTTACCCTTTTACTTCAGACAGATGTTCGCCTCATCTCAGATCTAGGCCTTCCATGAACAGATCTAGCAGATACAAGTACATTCCAGATCTAGATATTCCGCTTCATCATTTCATCAAAGGTGCATCATAGATTCAGATCTATTATCAAACCTTTCCCCTTTCCATACAGATATACTTCATAGAGAAGTATTCATTCAAGCTCAGACATCTTGCTCCCACGCTTATGATTTGCACAATGAATTTCTTCTCCTTATATAGGTTTATCCTTTTTCCATACCATGGGTTAAAGCAATACCATGAGCCTTCAATACCACGGGCCAAAGCAATACCATGAGCCTTCAATACCACGAGCCAAATCAATACCATGAGTCTTCAATACCCACATTTGGATTTGCACTTTTAGGCACAACACCCTCCCCACGCGACTTGGAGACGTTCTTTTCCACGTGCATACGCGACATGAACGGACTCCGCGTAGAATTGAGGAACCTCTTTTCATCTCTTTGATGGCTTTATTAGATTCTTTCTTCATTGCCTTCTTGTACACTCTTGTAGATACATCATATTTTCTTCATCAAGGAAGCACTCTTCTATCAAGCACAACACATCAAGTAGTTGTCTTCTTCATCAAGTGAGTTGCCATTCAATGACAACACTTAGCATCATATTGCTAATAACATCATATCACATCAGATTTACATCATTTACCAAGTCCATCAAGTCAAGAATAACTTCATCAGGTGTATTGCCATCAAGGACAACACATGTCAACTGTCACATGTCTTCATCTTCATTCAGTGGGTTGCCATCAAGGACAACACTCTGCATCATATTTCCAACAAAAAGTGCCCATGAAATTTTCACGTAATTTCCATGTCATAATAAATAAACCAATCAAAATCATTTAAATTCAAAAAGAGGTACATGTAAATATTTTGGAGGGAAAAGAAGAAAAACTTCTTCTTTTTTAGTTTTATTTTTGGCTTATCTCCTTATAGTTTTAATCAAATTTCAATTGTAGACACTCGTTGGATGTGAAATTAAATTTTGCATCCAACAAGTACACATTATGCATAATTTTGAGAAGACCCACATTGATTAAAATTCGAGATACATTAAAAACGTGGGTTGAACACACATTTTTAATGTATTTTGAATTTTTATCAATGTGGATCTTCTCAAAAGTATGCATAATGGATAATCGTTTACATCCAATAAGTGTCTACACTTGAAATTTGAGTAAACATATAAGGAGATAAGCCAAAAATACAATTAAAAAAAAAAAAGTAGTTTTTTTTCCTCCAAAATTCATAACAGTTATTTTAATATTTTAACTATTATTTTATTATTTTTCCTTAGGAAGCCAATTTTAGGAGAAATTTCCTCTAATGGATTTCTAAAGATCCCGTGTTTCATGCTAGGACGAAGCATATCAACAATAAATTCCACTTTATTAGGAATTTGGTGTAGGATGGGATCGTGAAGTTGGAGTATGTCTCAATATATGAACATGTAGCAGATGTTGGGTGTGGAGCTTGATTATCTTGTTTGTTTTGTATCACAGCGTTGTACCCCTGTACCTTAATGGGGTGGCAATGCCGCCCGTAATTAAACATTGTCTGGGGGGTCCAGAGGGGGGTGGCTACGACTTTATGGATCCCCCCCTTGGTGGGGGGTTTCAGGGGTAGCGCCCCTGAAGATAAAAATAGATGTAAAATTTCCTTGTAAAAGTATAGTAATTTCTATTAAATTTGGGCCGTTGATTAGGCAGACGATCTGACGGTAGAAGTTATGTTTAGTTTAGGGTTTTTTCCCTAGAAGGCAACCCCTTGCTTGTATGAGGACATTGTATTGCGGCTATGTATTGGATGTGTATTCTCAGAGCGAGAAACTGATAGGGAGACTGTGAGAGAGAAAAGAGGATATTACAGCAGATCTGTTGTAGGTTGTGTCTCTTCATTTTGTTGGATAATATAAAGGAAGGACTGGCTGTTCGGGATGGACATAGCCCAAACTGGGTGAACCACGTATATCTGTGTCTCTCTGGTTTTATGTGTTTCGTGTTCTTGTGTTTTCCACATATTTTATGTGTTGCATTGCTCTATAATATATAATTTTCTAACAGTAGACATACTGTCAAAGTATCTTCCTAATAAGAAGTTTTAATATCTTAGAGACAAGCTTGGTCTAATAGATATCACTAATTGTATTAATTATAAGATGTTGGAAGATATATGTTGAGGCTTTGCGAGTGAAGCATTTCCTAGGAGGACATTGGGTTGACAGTTTGTATTGATGTATGGTAGGGAGCGTGGCATTGATTGGATGCACACCTAGATCCATGTGTTGGTGGTTATTAAGTAATCCCAATAGTACCTAGAGAGGCTAAAATATTTAGTCCACCTTAGTCCCTCTTGGACAGATTGCGTTGGTCAGGAATCTAGTCCATGGTATTGCAGTGCCTAAATTGTTGAGAGGCCAATGGATAGATTTCCCTGGTTAGGAATCTATTCCATGGCATTGTGGTGCCTAAACTCTTCATAGTTCATATATTTTGAGATATTCCATTTGATTCGTATATTATGAATACCTCCCTAGTTAAGAGGGAGGGTTGAAGAATGTAACTAGGTTCAGTCTTCATAAAATATATTTGATTCATTATGTAATGTACTTGTCAAAAGAATAAAGAAAATAATTTTTATTAATGTAACAATGACTTATTAAAGCATGGTTTTCATGCTTGGGTCATCTTTATATTAGTCAAAGTCCCCATTGTGGACTCCTCGGATTAATATTGAGTCAATAGAATCATTGTATATTTAAAGAGACCCTTCTTGGGCTTTTGAATCATGTAAAAATGTTTATATTGAGTCAAATGTGAAATATTTCACCTCCACACCAAGTCGGCCTAAAGGAGAGCAAGTCAGCCTAAATGGGACCAATTCGACGTCACTTGAAGCTTATAAAAGGAAGGAGATCGAATTAGTTTGGAGCATCTCATCTCAAGCTAGTTCGATATCTCTCTGGAAGCTGGAAAAAGTTCGAAGTGGGTCAGGGAAGCCAAAAAAAGTGCAAGTTGGGTAAAAGTGATAGAGAAGGAGAAAATCAAAGTTTTGGTGCTACTCTCTCTCCATTTTGTGGCCTAGTTTGGGAGATCAGAGTATTTTTGTGTTCTTGCTACTGACTGATGTTTTTATTGCTGCATAGTCGAAGTTGTTGGGGACAAGTTGCTATTTCTATTGGGTTGAATATCTGGAAAGGATAAATTGGTGTGGAGGAAAGGTTTTTTCTATGGATAAGGTGAATATTCTCAAAGAAAACTATTGAAGGAAGATAATTTTGGCTAGGTTTTCCCCTAGAGAGGGCTTTTTCCCTAGCATAGTGCCTACATCTTGTGTATTTTGTTTTTGTTATCTTCATACACACATAATTGGTAATTTATTGATGAAATAATCTAATAAAGAATTAAAATAAGTCAACATAATTCACAAGTAATTATCAAGAAAGAGGAATCAAACCCTAATCTACTTGATTCGATTTCTCAACAAAATTTTGGCAGTGAAATGGAGGTTTCATTCTTGTCGTGGTCGTGGATTGAGTGACACTCAACTATGAGGAAGACTTAGAAAGCCATCGAAACTCTTAAAGCTTCCAAGTCTAATTTTCATAGAGATTCAAACTTATATATTAGCACAGGGCAACAATAGTTTTGTTACTTGATGTGAAAGTTCATGTCGTGCCACACCCATATCAAGGTAAGATCTTGCGGTATTGTGGCACTATTGATGGGAGGCGTTGGGAACAATGGGAAATCTTTCCCTTAATTATCGAATGAGAAAAAGTATGTCTCGGGGGATGGGAACAATTGTGTTCCCAAGGACGGAAGAAATTATGTCGCGGGGAATGAGAATATCCCCATTACTCAATGTGAATATTCACTTTGTGTCGCGCCCTTCCAACCTCGACAGGTAGCATGTAATGGCCTGAGCACTATTGGCAGAAGGCATGAGACAAATTCTCCCCTCCATCACTTATCGCGGAATTTTTCTTCGTGCCACACCTGATTGGTTTAAGGCCTGGTTGTGGCACTATAACATTGTGGTGTGAAGGTGGAACGACCATATCTCCATATGATCAGGGGATGGAGAAATGAACTTGACAATTGACAAGAAAATCGTGTCGCAAAGCTCAATTTATTATAACGTAGAATATTAGTTTTTCATATAGGTATTTGGTCTTATGGGACCCTGTGGTGATGGTTAAAGTGGCAAGTGGAACGTAGGTCAGGTAAGGCTACATGGATGCAAGTGATGTGGAATATTGTTATCGTGTAATATCCCTTTTTACGAATGGCTAGCAATCTATGGCTAGAAAATGCACTTTGCAAAAATGGAGGCAGCAGGAATTAATACCAAGGCCTGGATCCCTTAGACCAATGTGTCTAAGACCAAAATCCAAGAGTTGGGATCAAAGAAATCCTTCGATGGTGGTGAGACAAACCTCCCACACCTAGTTCCCTTCAGAAATTGCCCAAGGAATTGGGTTGCAACAATACTTGAGCAAGGATTGAATACACAATGTTATTTTAATGAGCCATGACACATGAAGATGAAAATAGCTGATCAATATATAATATAGCAGCAAGAGAGTACAATGCTTTGAGGAATCACTCACTCAAGCTAGGAAATGAAAGCCTTAATAAGACATGTACACCAAATGTGACAAAACACTGCTACATAAATATGTCGTAGCTATGGTAGCGTTGTCTATAGGAGGCACTGCAACATATAATAAGGAAATACAATGATATATCAATGATAGCTCAAGAAATGAGGGGGAGAAAGCTCTCAACCCCCGAAAACACGAATACAACAATCCTTAGAAGGATTGGCTACAATACGTGTACAAAATGGGAAAATACAATAATGCCAGAGTTACTGGGTAGAAATAGCAACTCAAGAACTGGAAATAGATGGAGAAGGCTGAAACGGCTGCAAGAAATGAAAAACCCTCCTCTAATGGAAATCTGAAGTGAAAGGTTGATCCCTTCACCTAAGATCTCACCCTCCAACTATCTGTTAATCCCTCACAGCAAATGGTCTCCAAGAATAACGTTGTCTAAGAGAGGGATTGCACTGCATATGATGGAAAGTGGTTGGCCTGGTGCCAAATATGGTGTAATAAGCTCATGAACCTTCTTTTCTGATCTCCCAAAGGGATTGAAGCTCCCTCCTCTGAAAAACTAGCCAAGGATGGTGTTGTAGAAAACCTCCCCAGCAACACCCAGTAACAATGCACAATCTCCAGCTGAAACTGCGTTGATGAAGAAGGATGATGCTTGAACTCAATGTCTGAATATGGGGAATGGAGTGAAATCCTCCAAGAGCTACTCAAGAAGGAGAGAAAAATCCTAAACAGGAATCTCCCAGCAATTCTTGCTAAGCAACAAGTCCAAAGGACCAAAGATGAATAATACTCAAGATGATTTTCAATGGCTACCTTGTCCTCATTTTAAACAATGTGAGCTCCCTCTCAATGGACCCCACTCATTAGGGTTTCCTTCCTCTAGAATATTCCCTCCTTATCCCACTGCACTGGCCCACAATGTGCTCTCCACCTCATGCCACTATGCTTTTTGACTTGGTCAAACTTGACCTAGTCATCCTGCAAAAGCCCCTTTTCACACATGGAGGTGTGAAATCCAGCTCTATAAGTGATCCCCTTTCATGCTAAGAGGATTTTTATTCCCTATAGATAAAATGAATGGGTCTCCTACCCATTTTATTCTTCTCCTAAGTGCAAATGGCAAAAATTAATATTCCACAAAATTTGGAATATTACATATTGTGGTGCCTATGACGTGTGCATTAGAGGAAATTTCAACCTATAAGTGGTCTCCTAAGGAAAAATAATAAAATAATAGGAAAATAATAAAATAAGAGTTATGAATTTTGGAGGGAAAAGAATAAAACTACTTTTTTAATGTCTTTTTGGCTTATCTCTTTATAGGTTTACTCAAATTTCAATTGTAGATGCTCGTTGGAAGTGGAATTAAATTTTGCATCCAATGAATTCTCATTATGCTTACTTTTAAGAATACCCACATTACGAGTAAAAATGTGTGTTGAACACACTTTTTTAATGTATATTCAATTTTGATCAATGTGGGTCTTCTCAAAAGTATTCATAATGGGTAATCGTTGCATGTATATTTTAATTCTGCATCCAACGAGTGCCTACACTTGAAATTTGAGTAAACCTATAAGAAGATGAACAAAAATAAATTTAAAAAAAAAATAGTTTTTTTTTTGTGCCCCTCCAAAATATTTACATGTACCTCTTTTTATGTACATGAAAATTTCATGGACACTTTTAGGTCGAAATTTCCTCTAATGACAGGAGGAATCAACCCTGTTGGATGGCCCAAGGGTCCATTTTTTTGGTGACATGTGTCACTATAAGGGGATGCCATGTGGTAGGATGATATCGTCACCTTGACGTGAACATGATGTCAGTAAGACACAATAGGAGAAGGTGATGTGGAGGTTAGGTTGATGTGTTGGTGGTTTTTTGGCTCCACCTAGCTTAAGGAATGCCACATAACATTGACATGGAAGTTAATGTGGCTAGGTGACACATCATTGCAGACCATGAACTTTGGTGTTGTTTGCAATGTTCATTGTAGTGGAAACGATAGTAGAAAAGAGTTGTAGTAGATAAAATCCGCATAATAGGAAATTTTTCTAACACATAATGTAAGATTTTTTATGTCCCGGTGCACTGTAGAAATTGAGCATGGTAGTTTCCCCAAAGGAAAGGTGTGGTGACATGGAGGCATTATGATGCAAGGATGTGGTATGAGCCATAATGGCTCATGGGTACATATAAAAACTACATACACCACTTGGCAGTGCCATGTGGCGGTACATACTAATGTGGGATGGAATTAACAAGTAAAACATCCAATGGGCATAACTTCCAATCTAGGAATCAGATTGAGATAAAATTTATATCGCTAGAAATCTCTAGATGAAATAGATGCGATGGCCTTATCCAGAGTGAGTGTTGAACACTTTGGGTGAGAGGGAATTTTTTAATCCCATTTTCATAATGAGACCATGGAGGTTAGGTGTAACCCCATTCCACAACCTAAGAACAACCCAAGGGGGTGGGAGGGCGTGTTACAATTGGAGATTACAAAAAAAACAAAATCTAGGAACATGGGAGATTTATGCCAATCTGGTAGTTTTCATGACACATAGATTTTTAAAGATAGAAAGAGGTTTCAAATGAAGAGAAGATATATCGAAATAGGCAAAGAAATGACCTCACGGTGTAAGTGGAAATTGGAATATCTATCGAGTGAAGTGTTCAATTTGGAGGAATATATTAGCGAGTTTTGAATGGAAACAATCCCAAGACCCTTCTTGTAATGATATTGGTGTCAATAGACACTATTACATGTCATAATTTAAAATGGTGATATTACCCCTTAAAATTTAAATTTACTTGGAATTAAGAAATTATGAAGGGTTAAGGAAGGCTTGACCTTATGGATCCCCAATTAAGAAACCTAACATAGATATGGGCCTCCAAGGTATTGAATTAAGGCATCCTAACCCAATTGTGGGATGGATAAATGATTTTATGCCTTTGACATACTATAAATAACATTAAGTTCCCTAAATGGTCTAATAAACTCAATTCAACCATCAAAGGTTAAAATCAAACATGTGATTATGATGGGGGACCCTACCTATGCTCTAAACATCTCGCAAAGGTCACACATCTATGCCAATGAAATATTAATTGAGGGAGATATATCCAACACACGAGTATTCATAATGAAGAATGAGAGGTAAATGGTTCATCATAGGGTAGGTCATGTGTGGACATGACATAAATGATACCCAAATCATGGCACGTCTGGTGGGTAGATTTATGTGAGTATGAAAGTTTAAAACCCATGCATTACACCTAGTTCTTGGCCTTCACACTTTTTAGAAAAGGTGTACATTATATCCATAATTTGTTGAAAAAACTACCAAGGAATGGGCTCTGGTGGGCTAAGCTCAAGTGGAAGCTCATCCTATCCAATATAGACAAATTTATTGTGGAACACAATCAAGGTATTATTTGGAATGATCTTGTGATCAATTTTTTCCTCCCAATGCATTGAATTTGGTGGCACAACATGAAATGGGGAAAAGTTAAACTTCCTGAAAAAACAAAATTGCTATGAGATACAAGTAGTAATGGCCCGAATTTTTCTTTGATGTCTTATTGAGCATATTGTGGCACTTGATGTATAAAGAAAGACTCTTTTATTCCAATTTTGTAGTATTTATAAACCATTGTTAATACACTTCAACAATTTCAAAGGTTTCATAAGCCATTGTGGGTGTTGGTCTTCCCATCTCCAACTTTATCTTCCATTTGAATTATCTATCATGAACCCTTATGAAATCAAAATAAATCCTATATTTCTCTCTATGTGGAATTTCTTATCAATTGGTATCATTAAAGAAAATGGAAGAAAAAATTTATTATCTCAAAAAGGGGATTGTTGTTGTTGCGACAAACACCCTCCAAAATTTTACGTACACTCGAATTTTGGAGCCTATTGTGGATCTTGCGATCGGTCATTCTATAGTCACTTCTTGGGCAACTGATGCTTTTGAGATCTCTCCTTGGATTAGAAGTGTCGAAGTCACTTGCTCACACATGTCGAGCTAATAAAAATTGCATGAGCGCATTCAGTTATGCAAGCTTGGATAAGAATAGTAAGTTCAATACAGATTGTGCTTATGCGATTTCCAATCTATGTCGACAGTTAGTGCGCACTCGTAACGACAATTTCTCACATTCTAGCTACGTTTGTACTTCCATTTCGGCAATTTTTTTAAACTATGGCTTCCATGCACCTTTTTTTTCACAAGTGTTGATTTCATGTTTTCGGCTGCCACTTTCACTTTTTTTCACTCTAATTAGTTTCATTTTCATGTTATATTTTCTCTGGCATGTGTTAGTTTCATTATCGTTCATATATCGCAAGTGTTGTTCACAGTGTAGCAATCGTCATCTTTTTGCATGTTGACTGTCACACGATGTACATAAGATTGTTTTGCTGGTTTAAAGAGGCTGTATTTGTACAAATGAGTTGATATTACCATGTAGACATCCATCACACTTATTTCCAAAGTTTTAAGCACGGCCACACAAGTGTCATCATGGTCGTTGCAAAGTGTATCTTTAGTGTCACAATTATCGTAAGTTGTTGCAAAGTTTTTCACACTGAGGGAGGTATGTGTTCATGTGTTCCAGATGATCTACATTGTGTCGTCAAATTTCTAAGGGTGTGATCACAGTAAAGTCCTATAATTGTTCACATAAGTTTCATTGATCCTATACTTAGCCAAATTTCTGAAAATTCCTAGCAATTTAAACTCATTCGACCTTCCTTAACTCTGCGTTGCACTGTCCCAACCCTCAAGCTACAACCTTTCCTCTTGACACTGCGCAATGTGCATCTCCTGCCTCCTAGGATTGTTCACTGTGCAATTTCAGTTCTCAAGCCCGAGCCTTGGTCTCAAAAATATTGCAATTCAACCCTCCAGCCTAGCCCCAATTGCGCATTACGCAATCTCCGAGCTCAAGCTCAAACCCTGAGCTCTTAAACTGCGCAATCACCGGGGCTTCTTCTCCTCCCAAAATTGCACAATTGGCTGAAAAAATGCAAAATCCATTAGCCTAGCTTACTTAATCCCAAAACTACGCAATTTCTCTCTCCTACCGAGTCAGTACTGCACATTGCACAATCTCAAGGCTCAAGTCTTAGGCCTGAGCTCTTGAAATGAACAATTACGCAATCACCTGGGCTCCTCTGTCATCCAGAACTACGCAATAGGATAATCCAATGCCCATTCCCTCAACTTGTCACACTGAGCTCCCAGATTACGCAATTTTCTTCCTCAATCCAGCGTGAACTATGCATTCTGCAGTCTTAAAGCTCAAGCTTTACTCCTTATTTTCTGAGTTGTGCAATTGAGTAGTTACTAAGCCTCTTTCCCAATCCGTCACCTGGTTCCGACTCAGTAAGTGGATCCATATGAACCATATTAGAATAGGGTTTTATCAAACTGATGTCATCTTGTCATGAGTGGATTGCATATGTGGGTATTTTATCATGCTATGGAAAGACGATGAAGAGGGAGATGGAGAAGAAAGACATGCTAGAAGACACATATGGAGATGAAGAGATAAGATGATCATCAAGTGAGAAGATGAAGGAACATCAGACTATAATAGAAGATCAAGATCAAGATCACATGGAAGAATCATCATCTTCAGGTCATAAGGAGGAGGAAGAAGAAGAACATGTACCATATTTTCAAGAAAATACAAAGACAAAAGCAACAAGAAGGAAAAATTGGCATTGTCACGTCATCTTGCAGTCCATGTCATCAGTATCATGTCATGTCATGTCACAAGTCATCATATGCCACATCATTATTGTGGATTATGTAATTGCCTATTCAAAATGTATTGTAAAGTGGAAGTCCAAAGAACAAATTTAAAATATGAAGTCATGTAAAGTTGAAAAGTCATAGGAATTCAAACAATCATGAGGGTAGTCAAAGAGTCACAAGGAAGGTGATGCATCACCTCATGGTTATGTATACACCCTTATTATATGAGCAAAGGAATTTTTCACCTTGTCTCCTCCCGCAAGGCATTAGAGAGACATACTAGTTATTTTGGGGAATAAGGAGTGGCTCCAATGCTCCACTGTTGGAGATAGTGATGTTCATTGTATACATGTGTCTTGGAACGTTTACTTAATAACAAAAGCCTTCAAGTCCAACACATTCTTCATGCATGTATTATGAATATTTGTAAGACTATTATGCAAAGGTTTGTATTTCATGTTTTCTTTCTTATGTGCTAAAGTAGTTGAACTATTTCAGCTATTTTAGTACCTATCTTATTGAAAATTTGTTGTAATGGTTGTTATCATTGTCCCATATTTGTGGACTATTTCGCAAGATACTAGATAGATCTTTCTCATTGACTAGTTGTAATTATCATCACATCCTTTTGTGGACAATTTCGTTGGATGCTAGACAAATCCTTCTTGTTTGTGTGTGTCTCTATTTGGGCTGTACTATTATCTCTCTCTTAGAGGCTCAATTTACTCTTTCCCTCCAGTATAATAATTTTGACACACTTGCAACCGAATATTCACCAGGCACACTTGCTTTTCGAAGGCACATACGCATTCCTCTCTCTTACTGATAGTTAGAGCCAAGGAAAATCTATAAGAATACATGGCAACCAAGCCAATACTCCAGATGGGGATCTTATTCCAAACGGTGTGAGGTCTAATTGGGACTTCACATTGGGGAGACCCCTTGGTTTACGTATTTCCAGCACCGTCAACAATGGCACTAGAAGAAGGGCCAGATGACAATATGTGCCCGTTGAATCTATTTTGAACCTCTTATCTAAAATGGCTCATCCTAAAATCTTACTCCCGGGTTTTTTCTCTAATTTATCCATTTGTCAATTTTCAATCCTCGATGAGTCTTTCTATCACTTGTCTCAGTTAAATTTTGATGGTGAGGATGGAACATCCATAACCTAGAACATTTCTAAGTTTCTTAATTTTTGTGAATATTACGAAATCGAAATGAAGAGTTGGCTTGTGTTCTTTTATTCCTCACCCTTGAAGGTTTTGTTAATTGATGTTGTCATACCTTGCCATCTACTTCCATCCATTCTCTTCATCATTTCCTCGGGGAGCTTCATCAATCCTTTGATAGGTATATTTACCGAAATTTTTGTAAGAGAATCAATCACTTAATAATGAAGCCTAATGAATCAGTTTGGGATTTTTCTGATCGATTCCTTAACCTTTGTTTTGAATTTCCTGAAGAAGATATGGATTGGGATTTATTGAAATAAGAGTATGAGCACTTAGTTCTTATCTCTTTGCATGGTGAACCTGAACCCCTTGACTTTTCTACTTCCCCAACTCTTGTGAATTAGGAGACACCTCTAATATCCTAGGAGGAATTTACTGCTCCTTTTTTTCTTTGTCCTCCTTTTCTAGTTCTAATGAGGGTCCCTCCATGCGCTGGTAATAAAGTTGGAAAGTATGCAAATCAAATTCCTAATCCATTTTCTCATTCTTCTTTTGTTTTTCACGACTCATATTTAATGGAGTAAATCCCATAATGGCTCATGAATCCCAGTTATAGAAGTAGTTGGTGGAGTTGTATTTAGTTTAACTCAGTTAGACTCAGTTGAACTAGTTGTATTTATTCTAACTGATTGATACACTAGTGAGAGTGGTGTGAATTAATTAGTTAATTAATTCACTAAATAATAACTCATTAATCAACTGAAGAACACATCAGTTAACTACAGTGCATGGACAATTTCAGTGGAGATAGTGGAGAGGCAGGTGAAAGAGAAAGTGTGACTATCAGTTGTGACTATAGTGATGCATTGATTTCATCCAACACTCAGTGGAGATGCCAATGAGGATTTCTCAGTGCAATATTGGTGGAATTGAGTTCATTCAGAGCCATTCTTCAATAGGGATTGTGAAGTAGAGGCAGGCTAGCAGGTGGCAGAGATCGGTGCATGGATTTGCAAGATCTAGCCTGATTAGTGTGTAGCGATTATATTGTACTGAGAGCTTGATATGTTCAGGTTTGTATGAGGATTTTTACATGATCTCTATGAAATATATTATATACAGATAGTTGGGGTTTTTAGCTTCAGGCTTTCCCTTTAAACAGCTGTGTTAATGTGTGTGAATTTTTATGGTTTCATGTGTGCATTGCAATCGATTTAATTTCCACATGTGATGATCAATAGTGGAATAGATTATGTATTGTGCATGAAGTCAAATAGTGTGTGATCAGGAGAATCTTGGATATATAACACATAAGTTATATAATTTCTACATGGTATCAAAGCGATATTGATCAGAGCAGATTGCAATTATTGAAGCGGTTGAGTTTTGTGATGGTGGAATTTGAATTTGCTGCAGTGTTTTCTTGGTGTCGAAGTTGAGCATTCATTGAAATGTATTTCAATGGATTGAAATTGGAGTATTCCCTTGATGGAAGCTTGAATTATATTGCATGGAAGGACAGGATGGAGGCGGTGCTGGATGATAATGGGTTAAAGGAGTTCATAGATGCAGCAATTCCAAAACCTGCTTTTGGCGATGCAGCCGCACTTGACGCATGGAAAAAGAAGACAAAAAAATGTCAAAGGATTTTGTTAGAAGGTGTGAAGGATCACATAGTGTCCAGCCTTCATGTTAAATCTTCTCGATTCTTGATGTGGAAAGCTTTGACAGAATTTTTCCAAAGCTGAAGCGACTAGAGGAAGTTGGCGCTTAAAGACAAGCTCAGAAAAATAAAAATGGAGAAAGGCGACAGTATACCCAAGTACCTCACGAAGTTCATCCACTATAAGGATGAGCTGGGACGTGTGGGGGTTACTGTAGATGAATAGGACTTGGTGAGCTTGGCTCTCCTTGGGCTTCCAAAGATTTGGCATAGCTACGAGGACTCTGTCAATGGTTGGGAGAAACTGTCGGGATGGGAGCGACTTTGGTCATATCTTGTGCAGGAGGAGATAAGGCGAGGTACCGGGGATGTATCTTCATCGAAGAATGAAGATAAAAAAAATTGCGCTTTGGCTGCCAAAGCAAGGAAAGGGAACGGAAATAAAAATCCTTCTCGATCCGGTGCGAAAGGAAAGAAGCAGGCCTTGTCCAAGGTGAAGTGCTTTCACTGTCACCAACATGGACATTACGCCACTAATTGTCCATAGAAGAAGAAAAATAAGCAAGCTGTTGGATCTGCACCTGGAAAGGCCTTAGCCTCGTAGTTTGAGTTGGATTTTTTGTTGATCACATGCTTAGTTTCAAGTGTGATGGTATCAATGTGGTTTCTTGACAGTGGTGCGTCTTTCCATATGACCAGAGACAAAGATTTGTATAGTGATCTGAATGAGAAGGATCTTGGAGTGCACATCGAGATGGGCGATGATGGTAGATACAGTGCGACTGGTATCAGGACCATTTCCTTTGAGAGGGAGTCTGGTAAACCTTTCATATTGAAGGATGTCATGCATGTTCCAAGATTGATGAAGAATCTTATCTCTGTGGCGATGCTGGAAGATAAGGGCTATGATGTTGTTTTTAGCGAGGGAAAGGCTTTCCTGTGTAGTAAGACAATTGGTGAAACCCAGAGGATAGGGGTTCGAGTTAAGAACCTTTATCAATTGCAGGTAGATTACTGCGCAGCAATGGCAGGCAAAGCAGAAGAAGTGGTGAGCCAGGATGAGGGCGAATTGTGGCACAGGAGATTGGACCATCTTCACCATGGCGCTTTGAAAATTTTGCAGCATATTTCTACCGGGCTTCCCAAGGGTACACTTGCACAGTCAGACAGGTACAGGGCACTGGTAGCACAGATTTGTGAGGCCAAACTTACCTATGAGAAGGATAGTCGCGCCACGACGATCCTTGAGAGAATTCACATAGACGTGTGTGGACCTTTCTCAGTAGCTTCGACAGCAAAGCACAGGTATTATGTGATATTTGTTGATGACTTTTCTCGTAAGTGCTGGATCTTCTTCATGCAGGAGAAGAGCGAGATATACTCAAAGTTCTGTGAGTTCAAGGCGCTAGTTGAGAAAGAGTCGGGGAAGTAGGTGAAATCTCTTAGGAGTGATAATGGTGGTGAATACCTCTCTGGCGAATTCAAAGACTTTTGTAGCGCAGAAGGAATTCGAAGAGAGCTCATAGTGCCTCATAACCCACAATAGAATGGGGTCGCGGAGAGAAATAATAGAACAATCATGGGTGCTACACGGGCGATGTTTCATGATCAGGGCCTTCCCATACACTTGTGGGCTGAAGCATGCAACACTGCAGTTTATGTGCAAAACCGTTGTCCTCATAGAGTACTTGGCATGAGTACACCCGAAGAGGCGTTTTCTGGTAAGAAGCCTGGTATTTCTCATTTGAAGATTTTTAGCTCACGTGTTTACATTCATTTGATGAAGGATGCCAGGAAGAAGCTGGAGTCGACCGCAGAGGTTGGGATATTTTTGGGGTACATAGAAACACCCCACAATTATTGTGTGTATTTTCTAGACAGTCAGATGACTATTGTGCAACGGGATATCAAATTTCATGAGGAGAAAGCCATGAAGTTGTCGCTTGAGAGGGAGCTACACTTGCATGCAGATGAGGAGCTACTAGTTCCTAAAGATGAGCCTCTGGATGTGGATCAGCCACAAGAGGAGGTTCATGGAGTGGAAGAAACCACTCATGCAGCACCAAACATCAGAGGGTAGAAGCACACTACGGAAGGTGAGCGACTAAATCTTGATGCAACGCAGAATGTAGGAGCACCTACATCACAGCGTAGACAGAGATAGTCACCTGACCGATTTACTGGATACATGGCACTGATGAGCAAGTGTATCGTGACAGAACCATCTTCTTTCGAGGAAGTTGTGGAGGATCCCGCATGGGTAGATGCCATGGTGGAAAAGTATGATTCGATTGTCAGAAACAGTGCATGGGAGATTGTCCCAAGGCCGGAAGGGAAATCAGTGTTAGGTTCGAGATGGATCTACAAAGTGAAGCAAGTTGCAGACGGGAGCGTCGAGAAGTACAAGGCAATATTTGTTGCCTGGGGCTTCTCACAGATCGAGGGGATCGACTATGAAGAAACCTTTGTGCCTGTCGCAAGGTATTCTTCCATATGGACCATCCTTGCTCTCTCAGCACAGATGGGTTGGCACATTCATCAGATGGATGTGAAGACTGTGTTCCTCAATGGAGTCATTGAGGAGGAGGTGTACATAGAGCAACCTGAAGGATTCAAAATCTTCAGCAGCGATTCGCATGTGCAGGATCAAAAGAGCGATGTATGGGCTGAAACAAGCACCTCGTGCTTGGTACACACGGATAGATAATTATTTCACCAGACTTGGTTTCGCCAAGAGTGAGGCAGATCTAAACCTATACCAGATTGTGGTGGAGGGTAAGTTGCTGATAATTGTACTTTATGTAGATGATTTGGTACTAACAGGTGATGAAATGTTGATACACTCATGAAAGGCATATCTTGCAAAGGAGTTTGAGATGAAGGACTTGGGCCTCCTTCATTATTTCTTGGGATTGGAAATTTGGCAGCGCAAGGGTGGACTATTTGTGTCTCAAGGCAAGTATGCCCGGGAGATACTAGAGAAGTTCAACATGCAAGGCTGCAAGCCTATCGACACTCCTCTTCCTGGTGGTTGGAGGAAAGAGGATTCTACATCGATATAGGTAGTGGATGCCACTGTTTATCGACAGTTGGTTGGTTCCCTCATTTATTTTGTCAATACACGACCGGACATATGCTATGCTATTAACCAACTTTCACAAGCTATGGTTGAGCCTACCAAGCTCTTTTGGAAGGCAGGCAAGCATTTCCTAAGATATCTCAGGGGCACATCGGGATATGGATTGTGGTACAGACAGTCGGATGAGTTGAAGCTGCATGGCTTCACAGATGCAGATTGGGTAGGGAGCCCAACGGACAGAAAGAGCACATCTGGAGGGATATTTAGTATCGGGTCTACAACATTTTCTTGGTACAACAGGAAACAAAGATCCATGGCACTCAGTTCAGCGGAGGCTGAGTACATGGCAGCAAGTTTGGCTGCATGCGAGGCTATATGGATGAGGAAAATCCTGGTCGGGTTGTTCGGTTCACACTTAGATCCTACTGTGATATATTGTGATAATCAGAGTTGCATTAAACTCTCGGTTAATCCAGTATTTCATGATAGATCTAAACATATTGACATCAGGTACCATCATATCAAATATTGTGTGCAGCAGAAGATCATGTTAATATCTTACATTCCTACGGAGGATCGGGATGCTGATATCTTGACGAAGGCGCTCACTAGGAGAAAATTCGAATACCACAGGGGCAGGATAGGGGTTGCAGATAATCCATATCTTGTTGAGAGGGAGTGTTGAGATTTCAACAAGATGATGAGCTTAGTGGAAAGGAGTCGCCTTCACTAAGTGGGCCCGCAGGCTATTTTTGGCGCAAAGTCTATTTTTAGACTATGTCTATTTTTAGACATATGGATCATGTTCTATGAGTTGCAGGATGCTATTTGTGGATGGTTGGTCAAGTCGGAAAAAATAGATGGACTTCTATTTTTAGACATATTGGGTAGAATCTATTTTTAGATTGCCAGTCTAAAAATAGATATGTCAAATATTATTAGCTCTTAATAATATTTGGACTCTAAACATTATCTTATTCTCTTGGAGCACTTCAGTTAAGTGCACAGATGTGGCACAATAGCTGACAGAAGGAATTACACTATTCCTGAGGGTTTACTGGAGCTAATGCAAGAGGACTTCAGTTAGAAATCATGTGACAGAGTTTGGTGGAGTTATAGAAGTAGTTGGTGGAGTTGTATTTAGTTTAACTCGGTTAGACTCAGTTGAGCTAGTTGTATCTAGTCTAACTGATTGATACACTAGTGAGAGTGGTGTGAATTAATTAGTTAATTAATTCACTAAATAATAACTCATTAATCAACTGAAGAATACATTAGTTATCTACAGTGCATGGACAGTTTCATTGGAGACCAGTGGAGAGGTAGGTGAAAGAGAAAGTGTGACTATCAGTTGTGACTATAGTGATGCATTCATTGCATCCAACACTCAGTGGAGATGCCAATGAGGATTGCACAGTGAAATCTTGGTGGATTCGAGTTCATTCAGAGCCATTCTTCAGCAGGGATTGCGTAGTAGAGGCAGGCTAGTAGGTGGCAGAGATCGGTGCATGGATTTGCAAGATCTAGCCTGATTAGTGTGTAGCGATTGTATTATACTGAGAGGTTGATATGTTCAGCTTTGTATGAGGATTGTTACATGATCTCTATGACATATATTATATACAGATAGTTGGGGTTTTTAGCTTCAGGCTTTCCCGTTAAACAACTATGTTAATGTGTGTGAATTTTTATGGTTTCATGTGTGCTTTGCAATTGATTTAATTTCCGCATGTGATGATCAATAGTGGAATAGATTATGTATTGTGCATGAAGTCAAATAGTGTGTGATTAGGAGAATATTGGATATATAACACATAATTTATATGATTTCTACATAACTACCCTGTTGAAATCAGATTTTTCTTCAGATCTAGAACATGCCTTACCTCCTTTAATAGCCATTGGTTTCCATTCTATTGTTTTACAAGAACTTTACCCATTCCAAATATTTTACAGGGTTTATAATCACCCAAACAAACTTGTCCAAAATCTCCTTGAACATAGTCATGAAAATATTTCTTATCAGGTGTGGCATGGAATGAGGCCCCTGAATCTGCCACCCAAGAATCAATAACATTTTCGGAAGAAAGAATCAAAGCATATTGTAACACATCACCTGTCACATTTGCTTCATGATTGTTTTCTTGTTGCGTGTCTCTTTCTTTTCCCTTCCGAGATCTACAATATTTCTTCAGGTGTCCTTTCTTTTCGCATTTCCAGCACACTATCCCGTTCTGGACTTAGATCTGCCTTTCCTTGATTTACAGCGATATCCTGAGCTCTTTCCTCTTTCCATGTTTCTTCCCCTAGACTCTGCACTCAAAGCATTACCCGATGTATCACCAGAGCTTTTCCGTCGCATTTCCTCGCTAAGGTTAGCACCGACAAAATCATCAAAATTTAAAGTACTAGATCCAGAGATAGAGTTACTAATGGCCATAACTAAACCATTCCAACTTTCTGGAAATGAGCACAGAAATAAAAGAGCCCTAACTTCATCATCAAATTTTACCGCTACAGAACTTAACTGACAACTGTATTAAAATCATTTAAATGGTCTACAACAGATCCACCTTCCGACATCTTCATATTAAATAAACGTTTCATAAGAAATACCTTGTTTGAGGCCGAGGGTTTTCATATAATTTCACCGATGCCTTAATCAAACCCTATGTTGCTGTTTCCTTCAAAATATTGAAGGCTACCGATGCCGCGAGGCATAACCATACTGTTCCGAGTGCCTTTCTATCGAGAATCTCCCATCCTGCGTCTGTTATAGCTGTCGGCTTCTTTGTTTTTATGCTCAATGGTAGGTACAGATCTTTCTGATACAAATAATATTCCATGTATATCTTCCACAGCGGGAAGTTTTGGCCGTTAAATTTCTCGACCCTAAACTTTCCATCTTCCGCCATTGCTCCCACTCAAACCAGGAACCCTTCTTTCCTGCGAGATTATCAACCAAATATACCTTCGGCTCTGATACCAATTGTTAGAAAAATTATATATTACAGAGCAATGCGACACATAAAATATGCGGAAAACACAAGCACACAAAACACATAAAACCAGAGAGACACAGATATACGTGGTTCACCCAGTTTGGGCTACATCCACCCCGAACAACCAGTCCTTCCTTTCTATTATCCAGCAAAATGAAGAGACACAACCTACAACAGATTCACTATAATATCCTCTTTTCTCTCTCACAGTCTCCCTATCCGTTTCTCGCTCTCTGAGAATACACATACAATACATAACTGCAATACAATACCCTCATACAAGCGAGGGGTTGCCTTCTAGGGCAAAAAACCCTAAACCAAACATAACTTCTACCGTCAAATCATCCGCCTAATGAACGGCCCAGATTGACTAGAAATACAAATCTGCAAAGTATGCATGGCAGCACTTGGGCTGAATCAACTCTCTGAAATGTTGGAAAAAAGAGGTGGTTTAGGGACATTTTTCTAACCTTTGGAGCATAGGGATAAGCATGGGTTCCCGGAACTCTTCCAAAATTGGCAAGAAGTTGAAAGCACGCTGGAAGTTGTCCCTCATAAAAAAAGGAGGCCTTCAGCCCTAGAATAGAGGTCTCTTCTGTGATGGAGGAGGATGACAGTAACTCTGGAATGCTTGAATCTGTTCCTGGAACTCAACCAAAGCTGGCAAGAAGCTAAAGGCTTTTGCTAGGGGAAGTGTTCCTCATATATGAAAGGGAGACCTTCGACCTAAAAGAAGGGAGGTCTACTACCTGTGATGGTTTTAGGTTATCCACCAACCAAAGATGATGGTCAAGCACTGGACTACAACCGAAGAGCATGCTTAATTGAATTCGTGTCTGCGGCTACAGCTCTGAATCTGGAATGACGAAGTGTGGCTCGGGCTCGCTTGAACTCTGGCTACAACTCTGAACATGGAATGAGAGATTGTGGCTCAGGCTCGCTTGATCTGTCGTCGAAGCTTGTACATGACCACCATTTTCCCCCCTGTCAGGGACAAGGTGAGATGATGGCGAAAACTCAACTGCAAGTTTTCTCAATATCCGTGAACAAGTTCTGACATGTGTCTTAAACATCTTCTTGGCTGCTGATGCCCATTGCCAAGAAGCGATCCATCCAAGATGAATCTTGGTTCTTGCAGGAGGCTGAGGCTTGTTTCTGAAGCATCTATGTGAATAATGAGTGTGCCGAACACAGTGCTTGCATGGATGAAGATCAAAACAGTGATCTTTCAAATGGCCAACTCGATCACAGTGTTGGCATTTTTCAATCTGTTGTTGTGGAAGCGTAGCAGGATATGGAACAGTTGCAAGTGAACTGTCATACATGAATCCAACACTCTGAAATATGATGGGCTTGGTGTAGTCTGGAATATGAAAGGACACATCCTTGTCATATCCAAGACCAGTTCTGTGTTTGTTTTGGACAAGCTCTTCCCAAGGTCTGATGATGGGCTTGAGAAGTGCAGGTTGAATTGCTGCATCTGCATGTAAATCTGCTCTAGTGCAAGGAACTGAATGTGAATCATCTGCAACTTTATCTTCTTTCTTCTGATGAGATTCCTTCTCAATCTTCTAAACAGAAACAGGTTTAGAATGGTGACTCTTTTGCTAAAGTTCATCTTGTTGGAGCTGAGATTCCAACTGCAAAAACTCAATCTTTTCTTGTGCATTTTGTAAACAAGTTTGAATGTTACAAAGAGCATCCTTACTCATTTTTATCATATCATGAACATTTGAATGAATGAGGTTATTCAACAACTCTAATGCCTCATTTATTTTAGCCATTTCAACAACTTAGGCTCAAAATAAAGGGTGTCGGCTTCAACCGAAAATGCACCTATTTACAATCTGATTCAACTTAATTTCAAGAAATACAAATGACTCAAGAGAACTTCCAACTATGGAAATCTCAAAGTACAAAATCTGCTCCTCAAATGATGGAGGACAATCAACAATTTTCCAACAACTCAAATTTACACTTCAAGTCTTGATTGCAACTATGAATGAAGAAGCAATATTCACTCACAATGTGAGTTCAATACAAAATCTTTGAAAAATATTTTGTAAATGTGTAGCTGAAAACACTATGCAAGAAGCCTTTAAGGTGGCTGATTTTTTTCTTCAAGGAGCTGCTTTTCTTCACATGTCAATTTCTTCAGAAAATCAACCTTCTATGCCACAAAAAATTCAATCTAGAAATCCAACTGCTTCATATGCCATTTTTTCTTTTTACATTTTCTCTTCCTCTCTCTCTGCTGTTTTTTTTTTTAATTAATTGGGATTAATTAAAAAAAAATTGGGGAGGGGATAATAGAGAAAGATATTATATGGAGAGGGTTTATTAATGGGGGGGGCTATTATATGGGAAAGTATTTACTAGGGTAGGTACAACCTAAGGAAAGATTTAATAGATTTTTTTTTTATATTAAAAAAAAGGTTAATTTAAAGTGGAGAGGGAAATTTATGGATGGGGTGGGGTATTATAATTATAGGAAATAAAATTGAAGATTTTAAAAATTTAAAATTCCTGAATTAAAATAAAAAAAATTGATTGTTTTGAAAAGGGGCGGAGTGCAGGTGTTGCCGTGGAGAAGATGTGAGGTTGCGTAGAGCGGGGAGGGGGTTCAAGTGGGAGTCGATGTGTGAGGGGGCAGCGTAGGGTGAGCGGGGTAAAAGATAGGCATTGGGTATGTGAGGGAGGCGGGTGGTGAGAGAAGTGAGAGGGGTTTGGAGGGGCGGCAGAGAGCTGAAGGGTGAGGGAGGGTGCGTATGCGAGGGGGCGAGTAGTTTAGGGAGGAGGGGAGGGCAGATAGGGTTTGGGGAATGGGGGTGGTCGAGTGGACAGGAATCGGGTGAGTGGAAAGGATTGCAATGGGGTGTGAGTGTCGAGTGGGAGCAGGGGTGCCATGAGGGTAGAGAGGTAGGAGCAGGCCGCGGGGGTTAGGGAGAGGAGGGGAGCGTAGGGAGCAGGGGTAGAGGGCAGCCGAGTGTTGGAGCGGTGAGGGGGGTAGCGTAGGCGGGGTGGTAGGGATAGGTGTCATAGGCAGGGTGTGGGGGGCCGCTATTTGGAGTGGGTAGAATGTTGCAGGGGCCGTGGGCCAAATGTTTTTAAATTTATTTATTTATTTATTTTTATTTTTTTTTTAATGTTGCAGAGAGGAGAGAGGAAAGCAAGAGAAATGAATTTTTAGAAACAGCAGAATTTTAAGTAAGCAGTAATACACAGTAGATTACAAAAATTGTCAATAAGACCCAGAATTTTTTCCAGTAGCTCAGCAGCAGAGAATTGGACAAAATGCAGAGATTTTTCTCAGGAAATGTGGCAGAATTTTGCCAGTAAAAACTCAGAAAATTTCTCAGAGAATTTTTCAGAAAATTTCAGCAGTAAAAACCCAAAAATTTGCAGATATTTTTCAATGAAAATTTTAGAAATTTTTCTTTCAGAAACCCACTTTGAATAATATTCCAGCAGCTCTTCAAAATGCAGAATTTAATAGGAAAAAATTGCAGGAAGAAATTAGAATGAAAACCTTCAGATGCGCAATACCTCTGTTCTTCAAAACAAATTTCTGAACACTGCCAATTTTTGAATGCTGCTCCTTATCAAAACCAATGCTGCTCTTCTTCAAAGCCACTTTATGAATGTGGCAAAATGTCTGCTGCAGAAATTCTCTAGATGCTGCAAAAATGCCAAGAATTTTTGCAGATATGCACAGGCCATAAACACAAATGGCTCACTCAAGGTTGAGCTGGTTATGAACTTCTCAGCTCCGATACCATGTTAAACACACACATGGTGTATGAGAAAGATAAACACACACACACAATGAAGGATAAGCGTGAGTCTTTATTATTTTTTCCATTATACATGATGTACATTTATAATACAATGGTGTGACTCTTGGTTTCACATTCCAAGGTCACTTGGACTCCATTGTGACTTTTCGCATTCCACACCTACCAATGTAGGATTAGGTGTTCCAACAAATTACTATACTTTTACAAGGAAATTTTAGATCTGTTTGTAACTTCGGGGGCGCTACCCCCGAAACCCCCCGCCAAGGGGGGGCTCCATAAATTCGTAGCTTCCCCCCCTTGGACCCCCAGGCAACGGGTGGCATTGCCACCCCATTAAGGTACAGGGGTCCAACACCGTGATAGAAAATAAACAGGATAATCAGGCTCCACACCCAACATCATGGGGATATGCAATTATTATTGGTGATATGTTAAAGGCTATTCTCATATGGTGGCACCTCTGACATATTTGATGAAAAATCGACTTTAAGATGGAAAGAAGAAGCACAATTCACTTTTTAAAGGTGCAAAGAGGTAATGAGTTATTGTCCCATTCTCGCACTCTTAGATTTTTCACAATCTTTCGTTTTATAGTGTGATGCCTTAGGGGAAGGCATAGAACTAATATTGATGCAAGATGGGCATTTGATCACTTTCAAAAGTCTGAATCTAAGGGAGTGAGATAGGATATAATCTCTATATGACAAGGAGACACTGGTAATAATACATGCACTCAAAAAGTTTAGAAAGTACTCGATGGGAGGAATATTTGTGGTCAAAACATATCACAATAGCCTGAGATACTTTCTAAAGCAAAATTATCTCAATGAGAGGCAACATAAATGGGTTAGCAGAATTCAGGGCTTTTATTTTGACATCAATTATGTGAAGGGGAAGAAGAATGTGGTCGTTGATGCTCTCTCTAGGATGCCAATAGCCTGCTCTCTCACGAAGATGAACAAATATTGGAGGGCACTTCTACTATTGGAGTACTCAAAGAATAAGTTCACATGTGAACTGATAGATGGGATAATACAAGATGACAAGTATAAGGTTATCATTGAAATTATCTATTACAAATGAAGGATATTTTTGGTCCCTGATTCACAACTGAAGGAGATGCTCATGAAGGCCATGCATGACTCAAGCCTAGCCAGGCACTAGGGGTTCTTCAAAACATATAAGAAAGTATGAGAGATTTGTGTGGAAAGGACTCAAGGGGGTTTTTTGAGAAATATAGTTGAATGTGCCATCTACAAATAGAATAAAATAGAGCAAGCCCATCCAATGGACTTCTACAACCATTATCGATCCCAAATAAAAAATGTGGAAGTATTTTTATGGATTTCATTACAGGGCTTCCCAAGGTGTAGGGGGAGGATTGAATCTTCATTGTGGTAGAAAAATTAACAAAATTTCCCCATTTTATGGCCATATATTCGAATTAATAAGAAACATAGGTGGTAGAGACATTCTTTCAGGAGGTATTTAGATATCATAAGGTCCCAAAGCACATTGTTAGTGACAGAGATAACAAATTCCTTAATGCATTTTGGCATGTGCTATTTAGATTAGTCAACACATAGCTAACCCCGAGTACCAATTATCAACCGCGGATGGATAGCTAAACAAAAATAGTCAACATGTGGGTGGAAGGATACTTAAGTAACTATGTGGCAAGATAGTAGAAGACTTGGATCATGTGGCTACACTTGGGTGAATATTGTTATAACACCACTTATCGTATGTCTATCAGGATGACTCCTTTCAAGGAACTATATGGGTGCGATGCTCTTCCATTCTTAGAAATGACACTAGGAGATAGTATGGCACCAATGGCTAGGTATTGGTTGCGGGATAATTAGGATATTCTTAGAATCCTCAAGGAGAACCTACAAGTATCCCAAAATAAGCACAAGGTGTATGTAGATCGCCATAAAGAGGAGCACAATTTTGAGGAGGGGGTCTTGTTTTCTTAAGACTTCAACCATATAGATAATCGTCCTTGAAGAATATTGGTTATGAGAAATGAAAGCCATGATTCTATGAGAATTACAATGTGATTGGGAGGATTGGGGAGGTTGCTTATGAGATAGAATTACTTAAAGACAAAAATATCCACAATGTTTTCCATGTGTCTTGCCTTAAAAAGGTACTTAGACAACAAGTTAGAGCCACAATAGAGCTTCCACCATTAGAAAAGTAGGAAAAATTAGTCCTCATTCCATAGGATGTCATGGACATGAGGGAGAAGAAGTTGACGAGTAGAGTCATATGGGAGTATTTAATTTGATGTAAGGCTTGTTGGTGGAAGTTGCTACATGGAAAGGTGAACGGGTGCTATATTTTCTCTAGGACAAGCAAACTTGGAAAGGGAGGAATGTGATTTCCCTTTCCAATCCATAGAAGCATGAAAGGTTTGGAGTCATAACTTAACTCGATCCCATGGGTAACTGACAAAAAATAAAGAGGTCACTAGAAAAAAATAAATAATAATTAAATAAATGTGGTAAATTTCACTTTAGGAAAAACAAAGTGACCCATGGTTTAAAACCCATGGTTTTTGGAGGAGGAAAATATTTTTAAAAGGAGAAGGAGACTCAAGGGAAGGCATGTGAAGAAATTACTTTAGAATTTTTAAGGACCTTGAGCAATTTTTTGAGTGAGGGAGAAACCCTAGTTGTTTCCTAGTTTTGGTGTTAAGATAAACACCCTAGCTGGTGGTGGTTTCTTTTGGTGGTTGTAAAGCCACCCTAGCTAGGAATTGTGATCTTTTATAGAGAAATTAAGTCAAATTCACCAGGAGCTAAAATTGTCAATGAAGGGGAATAAATCCTTGAGTACGATCGAATTTATTTATAACTAGCTGGAGGTTGAATCTATTTGATTTTGAGAGGCTTAATTGTGTATTTGTTGGGAATGAATTTGAGTTACTTCAGGGGGATTGATTTAATTGTATTTAAAGATGTAAATCATCAAATTATTAAGGGCCAAATTATTGTTGCATTTTTCGGAATTAATTGATGGCCTAATTTGCAGGCTGAGTAGCTGAGCTAATTGATGGAGGACAAGTTGTTGACATTTTCAAGTTTCCGAGAGTGTGATATTTAAAGGTCGAGTCTGCAATCCTTTTGGAGGTCGAGTTCTCTTCTCACATGGGCTAAATTGATTCTTAATTGGTGAGCTAAAATTATCTATAGAGGAGGGCTCAAAATATTTGGTGAAGCCGAAATTATCAAAGAGACCATGTGCAATCATTTTTAGGAAATAAGTCCCTAGGTTTACTTCAAGTATTTATGTAAATTTCCTCTTGATAATTCCATTAATAAAATATTACCAAATCTGCAACATTCATTTAATTTATGGGTTTTAAATTGTTGGAAATTTTTAATGTGTGAATTTGAGAAATTTTATGGTGTCTTTGGAATGGAAATTCATGGTTTAATTTTATGAAGTAAATTCCATGATAATTTAGTGAAAATAAAATCAAGGGATATTATAGATTATTTGGTATTCATGTAACATCCCCTAGTAATATTCCCTTATTTATGACATAGACTGCATCTAAATGAGACATGCTCATAATCTAAAGATTGCTTCCAAACACTATTCTAATAGTAAATATCTATGGAGGCTCGAAGAGGTTGGGAGATATTCATGTAAACACATATCATCCATATGAAGTGTACCTCCCTCTCTTGGTAGCCTTCAATACTTCAAGAAAATCATTGATGGCATTGTGAATTCCTTTAAGAGTTTCTTCCTCACAATATTCCTTGGGAAGAGAAAAGAGATGGATCCAGGTTGGGGCAGAAAGGAAATATTCCTTCTTTGGATTATATTTCTCTTTCCTGTATCACATGAAGAGCCTTGCATTGATAAAAAAATATGGTACTCCTTCAAAAACCCTCGATCTATATTCTTGGCAGGAGAAAATTACTATAAAGAAACCCGTGGCCCCTAACTCCAATTATATTTGAACCAAAGCGATTCCATTTATTTCATATCCATCCAATCGAATCCTTTTCAGAGGACCATAATACAATAAATTTGGAGATCAGAGCATGATCATGAATATATTGGATATATTATTTGATCTTACAAGATTTAACCCTATATTTTGGATCTTTCACTACTTTTGGCAGGCAATGCTCTGGATTTATTGCTTGTCACTATGCACCTAATGGAGGGTTTGTTGCGAAACTAGAAACCCAAATTCATCCAATTATATTGAAAAGGATGTCACAGATGAGGAGATTGAAGGGGAATACCAATAGATCCAGAATAATTTTGAACTCTCGAATCAATCTGGATAAAGGAGGGGGAAAATCCCCCTCCCACAGAGCCGAACATTGATGAATATGTAGAAGAAACCCTAGAATTTGCAGAGTAAAGAGATTAGAGTTAAAAGTGATCATATTTTTTTGGGATATCCGTAGATGGACTTAGTTGGTGCAATGGATATAAGCATACAAATGAAAATTTTGAAGCTTTGGTACATTAAAAGGAAAACTACATTGCAATATATATCTCTTACAGAGTAAGAAGGGCCCAAGGAGACAGCAAAAGGAGCCCTTATAGTGAAACAAATTGTAGAATCTAATAACACATTAGATGAAGAGTCTAAGGTTGAATAAGAAGAACAACTTATAGAATCAACTAAAGAAAATGAACAAGAAGGGCATAAAAATGAAGAAGAACCCAATGAGCCACTTGTTTAAGAGATGGAGAAAGAAGAATCGATAACTATGGTTATTATATAGTCACCCACACTAAATGGAAAAACAATAGTCATCAAGGCAAGAGCATGTGTTAATATAATTTTTATGGATCAACCTGGAACTAGAAAGGAATTTGGTATCGAGGAACATGGAGGATGAAAAGTAATGCTTGGATATATCATAGTAGCAAAATAAAGATATGTATCCCAAGGAGAAATAAGAATCATGGTAGAGGGGGAAAGGCCATAGTTAGAACCCATGTCTACATTTTATTATGATGTATGGATGCTTATGTATGGTATTGGTTGATTACATTGCTTAGTTGGTCATATTATATGGTTTTTTCTCTTGTTTCGAGGATGAAGAATGCCAAGGAAGATGGGATGTAATGTACATAAGGAGGATAATATGGGGCACATAGGGAGGTAACCAAGGGGATAATGAATGTAATGTGACCATAGTAATGAAATATACCCAATATGTAATTAAAATGAATAATATAATAATGAGGGGTAGTTGGCATAGACCCCTAAGTTTAGTCATGATAAATTATAAATACACATGAATATTTTTTTTTTAGAGATGTGTTGAATGAATATAATAAAACTACAATATAAGCTTTTTTTTTAATGGAAAGAATTCAGAGTTTTAGGGTTTCTAACGCAAAAAGGGCATATGGATTCTATTCTCGTGGGTTGGGTGACCGCGAGCTTGAGCCGAGCAAGTGATGGCTACCATCACTCATGGAATTAGAGACCGACCTCTTTCAAAGCGACAAACACAACGGATAAGTGAAAGCAAGGGAGTGATCAAGTTTTATTTTCTCATGATCCCTTGTCATTTTTATGTAAGCGAGAATATGACAAGAAGAGCTCTGAGATCTAGGGATTTTGACGCAGATAAAAAAGCAGTGGGCCTGTGAAAAGAAGGACGAGATGGGTTGATGCCTAATCTCTTTTATCTGAGCTTATGTGATCAATATTCTCCATCGGATTTGGGGCCTGTGGATCTGAAGTGGCATGTGTACATGAGGGGTCCACCCTCGCATGGGAATCCGCCTCATTTTCTGCTCTTTGATTTGGTCAAACTACTGGTAGAGACAGAAAAAGAAACATTTCACATATTATTAAAAAATATTAGTGGGAAGACTTACATTTTATAGATGAGGAGCTCAAACATGGAAGTGTAACAAACTCCCTTACCTATCTACATGTGGTTATTATGTAACCCAAGACTCAAGGTGCAATTATGAGAATTGGGTAATTTATTTATTTATTTATTATTTATTTTTTTTTTGTAGAATAAAAAACTCCCTCCACTCCACGATTCCTTTAATGCACGACTTATGGATGGGATAATTTTGATATTTACATTTAGTTGGTTCACTTACATTTGATGTTTTACACTTTTAAGCTAGTCCATTTCAATATAGTCTAAATTTCACTTCATATTTTTAAAATGCTCAATGCTAAAATAACTGAGGAATTTTAATCCTATTTCATATCATAACAAGATGGATCACGAGGTTACAAGTATATTACTTTAAATTTAGGTATCTTTTAGCTTCCTCATTCAAATACCATACTTCCTTTAACTGTGTTATGTAAGTATTTAATTGATCCTTCTTATTGAGCATGCAATCATGTCAAGGTATTGTTTTATCCATGGCATTATTATTGATGACCCACAAGACTATATTGAGCACACAAAGAAAACTATGTCAAAATATTCACCATCATTCATGATGTTGGAATGTATTCATGTAAAAAATTCTATATGCTATTTCCCTCCTCTCTAGTCTGAGCTTTAAGTTACCTATTTTTTTGCAAAGATTAGAATTGTTCATTTATGGGCGGAAACATGAAGCTGGGTTACACTTTTGTGAGAATCGGGGGCCGAAAATTTTTTTCAGCAATAGTTCGGCCGAACTCATGATTCCGTTTAGATTTACGGCACACTGACGGCGTGGGAAAACATAATTTTTGCCGGAGATGGGAAAACCGGAAACAAAAGTTCGGCCGAACTTTTACTTTTAAAATAGTTCGGCCGAACTATTTTCTATAAATAAATCACCCGCGAAGTTGATTTTTTTACCGGTTTCTTTGTTCGCGTGTATTTTTTTCACTGTTGCTGCTGTTGGTCTGTCTGTTCGCGTGTTTTCGCTCCTCCCGTCCGCGCTGTTGGTCTACTGAAGGTCTGTTTGTTCGCGCGTTTTTTCTCCTCCTGCCCGCGCAGTTGGTCTACTGCAATACCAGGTATGGGCAATAAAAATGTTGTATAGTTCTTTTATAGTCGAAAATATTGTTTTAAATGGTTGCTTTTCTGGTTATAGTCGAAAATATGTCGATTCTTTGCTTTTCTGGTTTTAAGTCTTTGATCATTATAATAATTCGTATATTGTTGATTTATTGTTGATTTGTTGATTTTTCTCTATGTTTTTGAATGCCTGTTGTAGCAGACCTCAGACGTCCTTGTAAGTCCCAACCCAGAAAGACAACGCTCTGTTTTTTTTCCCCTATGTCTTAGCTGGTAGATTTTAAGCTAACTTAAAACACACAGAACAACAACGTGTTTTCTTTACATTTCGACCCCTACTGGATCATACCACATTTTTCATTTAACCCAAAAAATAAAAAATAAAAAAGCATCTCCTAGTTTTTTTTTAGATTTCTGTGCTAATCATGGACTCTTGTAGCTCACTGCTCATAAATATAAATTCACCTCTTCTACCAAGGTCTTACACACAGTAGTGTTTTCACTGATTTTATTTTCAAATGGTATTTTATCAAAAATTACAGCGTCCCATGAGTCGTGAATCTCTTTGAACTGCTAATAATTCATGAATTTCTCCAGTTCTCGTGCAAATTACTTTGGGTTGGTTTTCCCTCTTTTGGATAATCTTGGCAACAGTATTATTTCACGTGTGTTGCAGCATGGATGTACCAAGTTTTCAGGTCTGGTGGCCTTCGTGGATGTACTCCAGGTCAATAATGAATGACATTGTCCGTCCAATGTTTTGAGATGACTGTATTCTTTTCCGGAAGAATTGTAATTGTATTATTTCTGCTTGTTACGTAAGTTTCCAATCACTCAATTGTTTTGGATGGACGTAGTGCTACAGTGCCTCGTGATAAATTGTTCTTGTATGTAGCGCAACCTACCCCCTCCTCCACGAAGATGATCCATGCCAGTCATAGCGACGATACCCCGAACAATGGGGCGTCTGCCTAACCACTGGCCTTGTCCTGCCAAGCTTCTCTTCCGTGCACCGTGGTTGGGATTGGGAACTATACCAGGATTGGAATAAAGAATAATGCTCCATTTCTTGTACCCAATGAATACTGAAGCTGGTAAAACAGTGGTTACTGAAGCATAAACTGCTTGTTGTTCTTTCTCTGCGAGTATAGCATGATGAGCCCAAGTATTTAGATTCTCTTCAAACTTAAGACACGAATGAATGGATTGTAGTAGTGGCTTCTGACCATTACAATTTCTTGTGTAACTGTCTAAGATAAATATGAATCATATTTTGCATGATGATCCTCAAGTGATACACACAGTAGTGTTTTCACTGCTTTTATTTTCAAATGGTATTTTGCCGAAAATTACAGTGTCCCATGTGTCGTGAATCTCTTTTCTGCTAATAATTCATGAATTTTTCTAGTTCTCGTGCAAATTACTTTGGGCTAGTTTTCCCTCTTTTGGATAATCTTGGCAGCAATATTATTTCACGTGTGTTGCAGCACGGATGTACCAAGTTTTCAGGTCTGGTGGCCCTTGTGGCTTTTGACCATTACAATCTCTTGTGTAACTGTCAAAGATTTATGAGTCATATTTTGCACAATGATCCTCAATGTACTACAACATTTTCTTTAGTCCATGTACGTTTTGTGTTTACATTTCCATTTTTGTTCGCTTTGAAACCATCTATACAACTTTTCATTTGTTTCAATAGGAATTAACATATTGAAATATTAATTGTATTTATGTCTTGTGTGCTAAGGAAGGGAGGTCGTGAACCTTATGGGAAGAGATAGTATTTGTTAAGTTAGGAGGGATACTTTTTATGAGATAGAATTAATTTTAAATGCTTCTTAATATTATGTAACTTTCGAACCATAATTACAAATTTATTTATTTTTTTACTTATCATTTAGTTGCTAAAAGTTGAAGAATTTATGTTGGTAAATAATTAATTAGGTCTATTTAAATCATTCACCACTTTTGGGTTTTTCATTTTCGTGGTTTCATTCATAATTTCAATTTTTTGCATTGTCAATTTCAATTTTTCACACCACATGTGCACAGTCAAAGGACCTAAGGTCTTTCCCATACCAAAGTATGTTCTTAAACATTTTTTCTTGGTGATATGGGTGATTTAGAAATTATTGGGAGAGCGAAATTCCTCATTTAATACACAATATGTTTGGTTCATGCCACTAAGCCAATGATTTTAAATTCAACTGAATTTTAATATAAACAACTAAATCCTGCAAAAAAGAATAAAACAATTTATGTTAGGGTTGTGGATTTAGGCATTGAAACAACACACCATGATATTTCAAATTTAAAAATAATGGTTTGAGTCCTAGGTAGCTTAGAATCCTATCTAGAGGTTTGTTTTCAAAATAAGGATGCACTCCCATTTGATTCTCATGATTAGGTTGTAATCATGAGGCTCTCGCTCAAGAGTGGAACTTCCCAAAATCTTGTGACGTCTTGTCACAAACAAAACCATCAAACTGAAAACACATCATGCAAGAAACATAGCTCGCTGACATATCATTTTTCTCCTTCAAAGAAAAAAAAATTCACATCATGTGAATATCTCCATGTACTCTTACATATTGGTGTACAAAACCATTAACCAAACACAAGTCGACAAAACATGCCTCTTCAAACAACTGACTCTCAAGTCAAATAATAGCTCATGTACAAATTTCCATATTTGTTGCATTTAAGTGTGTCAACATAACTCTATTTTCAACATCTTGCTTCATGCAACATGCACCATACTTTGAATTTGCAAAGAAATTCATGAAACATCAAAATACATGCAAGGCCTTAATTGGATAAGAAATCTAACCATCCCTTACCAAACCATTTCAATGGCGCTTCTTTCAGCTGCACTTCATCATCATGTGAATCATCCTGACCCTCATCGATTATGGAATCCTCTTTTCCATTCTTTTCAATATCTCTTTCCACCTTCTTCAAATGTCGTGGATGACTTGTTGGATACAAATTCCAACACTTGTCTACAAGGTGACCTTTCTTATGGCAATGAGTGCAAATCAATTGCATCTTATTTTCAACATCATTTTCCTTGTCCAATGGGGCTTTGACTTTTTGCCTCATTTATTTAGAAAGTTTCATGTGCATGGATATCTTCTTCCAACATCTATAAACATTATGATTATTCAAACCACAAAAGGAACATGCAAACTTTTCCAAATCTTATGTGAATATTTACCATGTTTATCATAATCAAAAGCAATTTGATTAAAGGAAGATTTATACCTTGAACATTCACCTTTGTCACATTATTGAGGAGGTGAATTTGATGAGGTAGTGGCTCTCCTCGGAATACTAGCAATGAATTCAATGACTTTAGAGCTTTCAACATCCTCTTCTTTTACATTCTCATTAGCTGCATGATTATTAACATCTTCTTGCAAAGTGGGTGTCATACTTTTCCATTTATCATGAACACAAACTTCACAAGCTTGAGGTGATGAACACGAAATGAAATTCCTTCTTGGAACAACTTCATGTGCCTCCTTGGCTTTGGAGCATTCTCCATCATGTTTTCCATAACCAAGACCCAAATAATTTGGCCTTTCCTCAACAACATTTGGCTCAACTATGCCTTGTACATGTTTGCCTTTAACCCTTTACTTTCATAGCCCATTTTAATCAAAAATTTGGACCTTATTCCTCTAGTGTGTCTCTCAAAAGCACGTACACATTCACTTTGAGAGGAAATTGAAGACAAACTTGAATTTCATACCTCTTTTTCATTCACATACTTGGCTAAGGCTTCCTTTGCATCATAGAGTTGAATCTCCATGTCATGCATCCTTGCTTGGTTTTCATTTGCAATATGGAGTTGAGTCTATCTCATGCATATTTTCAAGAATTTCTTGCTTCTCCTCATTCTTGGAAATCAACTTCTCTTGAAGGATAATTTTCTCCCTATTATCTTCATACATCTCTTGCACCATATCATTCATGATGTAGAGCTTCTGCAACATCTCTTTATCAAAGATTTTTGTTAAGGAAGACTGATTAAAAGAGATACTCGATGAAGCTTCCATCACACTTGTAATGCATAAAAAGCTTCTTTGTCGTGATTTTATAACTGAGCTCTCAATATTGAATTTCTCTTCACACACAAACTTGCACACAACTAAACTCTCCTTGCATAAATACAAAAACCAATATCTAATTCTTCTAGCTAACCTTGACTAAAATGAGCTAAATTGTACTTTGATATCAACTTGATTTGAATACATGGACAAACTAGTTTTGTTGTGCTATCTCCCTCATCAGTTAAATAAAAATGTGTAAATAGGATCGTATAAAGTTAGCCAATTGGGAAGGGGTTTAAATGTGTCAAGCTTTAAGTGTGTTTTGTGAGAAATTTATGAGTTAATTAGATTTTAAAAACTCATGTGTACAACAAATAAAATGAAAAATTTTTATTTTGGAAGTTTTTTTTCCCTCAATCCAGATTTCGATCATTGGACATGTAAGAGGAAGAAAGATGGAATTCACTTTTCAAATTCTAGACCTTGTCTAAACCAAAATAAACTAGAGGTTCAGTTTTCAAATACATTCACTTATTTGGAAAAGTTCTAGCTACCAAAAGTCCATATGCCAATCTACCTCCCAAGAAATCCATTTATTACACCAATGGTTAGTTTTTGTCTTCCCATATTCTTTATCAAGCTCTTCTAGTGATTCTTGAAATGTGGATACTTAAATCCTTCCAAAAAATTTGAGCTCTAAAACGAGAAGACATACAAGGTCATTTTAAGTCATTCCTCTACCCAATTATAAAAACCAAGTGAATATTTCTACATATTGATTTATGTCCCATAAACTGTACAATATAGGTCAATTTTTTCCTTTAACTTATTTAAATATTGTTAGCGCACAATTGTTCAATGGTCTGATGAAATTTCATTGATAAAGGCATGATTATGCCAATCCATGTTGCATATTTCCATTAACAATGTTTACTTACATGTAAAACAATGTTGTCTTTGCTTTTATGTTATTTTGAGTTTGCTTTTAGTGCTGAAATTGGAATATATGATATTAATTATGACTTGCAATTATAGCTGTTGATATACTATTCTTTTTCCCTACTATATTGTTATTTCTAATCCTCTGGGTGCTTTCTTCATTTTTATTTTTTTACTAATTGAAGGGATTCATAATTCTATATTTTACCATATTTCTTGCTAGTTCCATGTAGATTTAATTGACATATAATAGGTGGTTTCTGTTTTTGGGATGTCTGTAAAGTTTTTGGCACATCATATTGAGTTTCTGTAATGTGTAGCTCCCTAACATTCAGATAGAACCTTCATTGAAAAATGTGAGGTGAGGGGGGTTTCAAATTCACATTGGATAACACCCTCCTCTAGGATAAAAAATTTTAACAAACACAATAACAGAGAAACAATTAGTGACGTCACCAAAATATGTAGCCTCTTCAAGGTATCATATCCTCTCATCAAGGTCAAGAATCTATCCACCAAAAATGTCCTATGGAAATGATGGTTTAAGAAACAAAACCAGACAAAAACCTTTAGTGAGAATAACAAAATCTAAAACCTCTTCAAGGTCTTCAATCTGCTCGTAAAGTTAAATTGTGTCTTGATCAAGTCCAATAAAAAAGAAACATTCAGTGACAACACCCAAATCTACAACTTCTTCAACATCTTCTAAACCATCTTCAAAGTCAATATTGTGTGCATCAAATTCCTCAGCAAGGTCATCAATGGAGTCATCAAAACTACTATTTCAAACTTCAATGCCAAAAATAAGTCAAAAGAATTCAATTTCTCCTCCAAAACCTTTTTCTATGAGCAAAGCTAGCATGATGTCGTCAAGAAATTCAGTAATTCCACGAGGAAATTCTATCAAAGTTAAAACAAATCCTTTTCATCCATATTTAATGCCTACTTTTTTAGGTGGAACACCTCCAAATTTAAGGACCACAATGCCGTAAAATACAACTTTACCTAATAGGTGTAGACCTAGAACCCCCAACTTTGCGTGACATGTACAATTGAAGATCTTATGGTAAGCAGTGTGAGAAGAGAGTCATGGTCACTGAGTTGAGCAAGAGAAATAGTTTGGTATGACAAACTTACTTGTGATAGGTCTAGCTAGCAGACTACCAAATTACATGGTAATGGCATTCAAAATGTGAAAATTCCCATTTCACTTGGAAATAAGATGGTATAGAAAGGTATAGATGAAAGGAGATGTCCATCTATGGTAAATAAATCAAATAGTTCTATCAATTCCACCTTGCAACTCTAAGAGACATTGAATTAAATTTCATCTCAAGACAGGGCTTTGGGAGGACACTCTCAAAGCCAACCTTCGTTATGGCTTTGAAACACATGGTAAGTATTGACTCAGCAACCT
This sequence comes from Pinus albicaulis, assembly GCA_034641835.2. Taxonomy (NCBI): domain Eukaryota; kingdom Viridiplantae; phylum Streptophyta; class Pinopsida; order Pinales; family Pinaceae; genus Pinus; species Pinus albicaulis. The sequence goes on along the minus strand of CM076578.1, from coordinate 1,269,785,659 downwards.
TATTCGCATAATTTTGTCTAGCATGGACCTTAATGTCATAGCCTTCTTTTGCCTAAAATGAATGCAAATTTCCTTACAATTTGGCTTGCAACATTCATAATTCATGCTCATGGAACATGATTGTGTTGCAATTGTGATAACATCTGCTGTATGCAGAAGCTTTAATAAAAAATGATTGAAAATGAAATTTTTGCTCTGTTTTTTTCAAGATTTAAGGAAAATTACACCAAGTAGCTTCCAGATTCATATGACCATCATGTCAAACTCATCTCAGGATATTTTCCAAGTAAGAGCCACCAAAAGCAAGCAATCTAGTATACATGACTCTCCAATTTCAATTAGCGGCAATGACAGTTCTAAGTATGGTGCAAACATTGCTCCAGATCCTCAATGGGGCATGTTTGATGACAATACTTTGGGGAGTGAGAGAGGGAGATGGTAGAAGAAAAAATTTAAGGAATCCAAGAGAAATTGAAAAATATATAACTAATAAGGTTTTGAATAAGATCAAACTAAAAGTCCACAAGATAGGAAATAATTTGCGCTGGATTGAGTTGCTACCCGGATAATAGATGACATCTGGCATAATACTGTATACATTTTGTGCTTAACATCATGAATATTGTTAGTAATGGGTAGTTAGTGTGCATCAATTCAGTGTTCAATCATCATGAGGATCATGACATCATGTCCTACCATAGCTTTTTTCCTATTCATTTCTATAGTTCTAATGCAATGGATGTTCTATGGAAGAATGTTTAAACATGATGAATCCTAGTTTCAATGTTGAAAGTTTTTTTTCTATTTCATTTTCAATATAAAATGCTTCCTTTAACTATCAATAAAATATATTACATGTTAGTAATGTCACACAAAACGGTTCCCAGTTGAGAAGTCTCAACGATTGAAAAAAGTCATGTGAAAATCCCTTGTATCTATAAAAAGTTGCCCAACAACATAAAGCCTATCAAAATTGACACATGGGTCCATAAATTTTAGAAGCAATATTTCTTTAAATCTTCTTGAAATAAGAGAGGGAAAAACCAAAATTCTTTCCATAAAGGCACAAAAGCGGTTTTCATAGATTTCCAAACAATTCACTAACTATCATGATGAAACTTGCAATTAAAGGGGTACCTTATTTGTCATTAGGAATGGACCACAACCATTATTATTTCCCTAAAAAATTGTGATAATGTAAATTCAAACATCATTAACATGATAAAAATATTTGGTTGGCTTCGTATTCTTTGAAATAATGAGGAAAATTATTAACAACTTATCAATATGGGGTAGTGGTGGAGGACTACATGGACTAGCTATGGTGATTCTCGCCTTTAGCAATCAACAAAATTAGATTCATGACTTGGCCTTCTACTAGAATTTTGTGATTCCATAGAGAAAGCAGCTCGGGAGTATGAGAACCAATAAATTGTTTCCTGCTCATAGTGCAAAGAGATCCCCTAAATATTCTTGCAGTTGGCATAGATATTGCACATCCTACTAACTTTTGCATTTGAAAAAAAAATTGCATCTAAATAATGAAGTCTTGCATATGTAGTTTATTTGTTAAATCCGAAATAAAAATTTGACCATCTTAGCCATTGTTAAAATCTAAACAAGAATTATTTCTTCTCTTACACACTTGAGAAATAGAATTCCATCTCTAATAATCTATTGAGGTCTATGGAAGTTAATGGCCTAAGAAACTTTGTAACCTAAAAGAGAAACCTGTTAGGAAATGGGTGAAGTTGGTATTACACACCTAATTGGATAACCTCGAGGAGAAAACATTTCTCCCACTTTATTTGCTGGCATAACCTAGTAAGTGTTATTCACTAGCATGTATTTTGTAAAGGCCTTGACCTAGTTCCAATTCAACTCTATCCACCACGTTGTAGAGGATTCCAAACCTAATTTCATGAAAAGTAAGTTGGGGATGATCACATTGACCTGCTTGATGACATGTCTATGAATATTAACTACCTTGAACTATTTTTCTACGTAGGGAAAGAGACACATTCCCATGTCTGAGCATGAAAACGTTCTTTGATGTTGTTAATGCCTCTAGTGTTTACTTCTACAAGTTCTATAGGCAGAGTCTGTAAAGGGTCAGGTAGCCTCTAGATCTCATATTTTATGAAATGTGACATATCTAGTAAATGCCCCTACAGTCAATCTTTGGAATGAATCTAAATAGAAGTTCTTCATTTTAATATCCATAAAGCACAACAACTTTAAGGTAAACTATGTACATGTGTCATTTCTCCCACAAACTAAAGTGTATAAGTGGTAAATTTTATACCAAGTGTGCTCCCACCATGTAAAGCGCAATTTGGTGAACTTATCATTTTTATAATTTATTTTTTGCTTAAATTGAGTTTCACACATCAATTATTGCTTTGAAAGTTGTGTTATACATAATTTGTGTACACTAAATTACAAATTGATTTTCTGAAATCTATTTTGTGTAAATGTCCACCAATAGATATATATATCATGGAGGATGAACGACGAAGATCAGCCGAATCCCATATGGAGGTTCAGGGATCGGGGGATGTTCACGGTATTTAAATATAATCTTAAATATCCATACATGTGTGTACATATGTAATTGATTTTTTATTAACTTTGTGAGTTAAATTAGTTGTTAATAAGTTTCATTTTTTAATTTTTAGGAGGTAAGAGGAGAAGGGTTTCTACTCCATCCATGGAGCGTGCTCATGGTTCAGCCAGTTGTGGTATGGTTCACGCAATTTAATCAATGAATATGTATATGTATTTATATGTACACATGAATTTATTTTTCAATTGATTATAAATTCGTATTTGTTTATGAAGCTTCTCTCTCGTCTCGAGAGGTTGGTGGTGGTTCAAATCCACTTAGAGGGCCATCAATGAGTGGTAGCAGGTTGCGTGAAGGGGATGATATTTATTCCCCCGAAGGCCAATCAACAACTGATGGTTCTCAGCAGGGTCATTTTGGGTCTGGTTCTCAGCAGGGTCGTTCTGGGTCTGGTTCTTAGCAGGGTCATGTTGGAGAAGATGCTAACCAACAACGCCAAGGTTGTCATCAATTTCAATATTTTTTTCATTAAATTTTTATAGCTTTTTTTACATGTGTTTTTCTAATATACGAAATTATATATATATTGATGCAAAGGTCAAAAATGCTCCAACTAGTGGTCAAAAAAGATGCAGGGAAAATTGCTACATTCAAGAAGAAGGTTGTCTACCCAACACAACTTATCTGGCCGAAATTACTGATATACCATGGGAAACAAACATGGTGCAATGCACCTTACAAAGGTGTGAAAGACTTCATGCAAAATTGCAGAGAGATCTCGTGGTTTTGTCTCTACCTGCTGAGAGTCGACAAAGCCTTGAAGTAGTTACACATTCATTGGGCGAAATTGTAAATGTGTACAAAACTCTTGGGCCAACGACTGATACATTTGTAGAAGTGATGAGAAATAGAAAGGAAACAGTAATGGGTCCAGATAAATGGGAGGATTTAAAACAAAAAGTTACAAAAGATGTGGCCAATTTAATGTTTAATTTCAGGGAAGGGCCAAAAAAAAATGTTGAAGGTACAATATTTCAAGAACCCAGACATAGCTCGCTTTTTGTATGATAGGCACCTTGCGGCCTATGGAAGGCTCCCATGGAACGACGAGGTTCTTGTTTATTTTGCGCAAATTTTTTATGCAGAATTTTTTTTGGGTATGAAACCCAACTACAATGACCTTCCGTCAGAATTTTTTTGGCCTGGGGAAAGGTCGATTATATAACCATAAGGGCGCTAAGCGAGATGTGGAGTTGCCTCGCCCTGAGCCGCCATTGGTGATTCGACCTTTTCAGGTCGAAACTCTGCGGTCAGAGATGGATGCGACTTCTCAAATAAGTCAAGAAGCAAGGGATGTTATGATCGACAATGTTTGCAGCAGATTGGGTGGAGTCGATGTTTGTTTAAACCGACAAAGAGCACGTGAAAATGCACGTGCCAATTTTGTGTATTGTACAGATGAGGAGATTGACAACATGAATGTTGAAGATCTCTGAATATATGCAAAAAATTGTCGCAATGGTTTGCAAGACCTAATTCTTCATGAAGAAGAGGGCTCCGGAACGGTATGTGTAACTAATGACCTTAGGGTTTGAAATTATTTTAGCATACATATACATGTGTACAATTTGTAATAAATACATGTGTATGTACATGTATACATTTATTTGTATTTACATTAATCTAACAAAAATGTATGATTATATGTTAAAACACCATTTGCAGTTCTCACACATGATGCATGACGAAAATGTTAATATCACGTTTGAGACCTCTGGTTCAAACAATGCAGATGGGTCTGACCATCAAGATATGTTGGCAAATGTTAGTGTTTTTTAAGTGATTTTAAAATAAATAATTGTGCACACATGTACATGTATGTATATATATAATTTGATAAAATGTTTTAACAGATACCGATTCCATCCGATGTTTTTGGGATGGCGGTACCTTTTTCATCCTTGGGAGATGTACCTTCTACTTCCTTGGGAGATGAGCCACAAGTATAGACAATTTTTTACAAGTTTAAAATTTATGTTTAAAAGTTATATATATATATATATATATATATTCCACCTCAAAAATTTCCATTAAAAATTGAGATATATATATATATATATAGAGAGAGAGAGAGAGAGATCTATATTTTGAGTTATTTAAAAAAAAATTACTTTAGGTTCCTATAGAAGATTTCTTTAATCCGTGGACTCTAGCGACGGAGATAGGAACATCCACAACATTTGAACAAGTTGTCTTTAGTTCCTTTTTTTAATATTATTGAAAATAAGTTTATATATGTACACGTGCATTTTCATTTGAAAGTTTCTAATATATATATATATATAACTGTTCATGTATATTGTACAGTTTACCACTGCAGATGTTCCTATGGGGGCAGAACTTGTTCATCAAATGGAGAGGGAACCTCATGAGGTATTGCACGATTTTTTTGTTATATTTTGTTTTTTACATGAAGTTCTAGATATATATATTCTCACTCATTTTTAAAACATCAAATTTTAATGTTCAAGTACATGTGCATTGTGTATGTAGGTTTCCCATGATGCTTCACATGAGAGGGCACAGATTGAGACCCTGATAGGAAAGACGCTAGATCCGTCTCTATTTGATGGACATGATTTGTAGATTTGATTTCAAGAATTAGATGGTCTTAAAATTTGTTAAACTTGATACAGTTTGATACTTGTGAGATCTACAATTTTTGGAAATATTTTATTACATTGTTAATATAATTTGTTTTGTTTCAAAAAGTAATTTTTTGGATGGTTTTAGTACTTTTGGCATGTGAATGTGAAGTACTGTTGTCATCTATAAATTAATGTTGTCATCTGAACTACATTTGGCATGTTATGTAATGACATGTGTTATAATTTGTTTTGTTTTTAAAATTTAAGTTTTGAATGCTTGGAGTACATTTGGCATGTGAAGTAATGTTGTGATCTATAATTTTTTGTTAAATTAAAAGTTAAAAGTTTTGGATGGTTTCAATCTACATTTGGCATGTGATATTTAATGTTAAATGTTTTTATTGAATAGTTGAATTTTAATTGGCATGGCATGTGAAGTTTTTAAAACTCAAGTTTTGGATGGTTTCAATCTACATTTCGCATGTGATATTTAATGTTTTAAATGTTTAATTTGTTTTAATGTTGCATGATATATAATCAAAAGGTTTTTAAAACTTAAGTTTTGGATGGTTTCAATCTACATTTGGCACATGTGGTATATAATGTTAAATGTTTCTATTGGATCTAGTTGAACTATAATTGGCATGGCATGTGAAGTAACGTTGCACGATATATATAATCAAAATGTTTTTAAAAATCAAGTTTTGAATGGTTTCAATCTATATTTCGCATGTGATATTTAATGTTTTAAATGTTTAATGTTTTAATGTTGCATGATATATTATCAAAAAGTTTTTAAAATTTTAAAGTTTTGGATGGTTTCAATCTACATTTGGCACATGTGGTATATAATATTAAATGTTTCTATTGGATAGTTGTTCACTAATTGGTATGGCATGTCAAGTAATGTTTGCACAAATCCCTTTTGGATGGTTGAAGTACATTTGGAATCTTAAGATTACTTTTTTTCTCTACATGTAGTCTTGTTTGAATGAAAAAATTTCCAATAGGAAGAACATATTAGCTTTTCACTGCAACTAACCATGTATCAATTGAGCTCTAATTGAAAAAAGAGATTAAAAAGAAGTAGATATATGTACAAATTATCCCATTAATTTTGATTGGAAGTATAAGTCTAGTACATATATATATGTTTGTTGAATTTGGGTCAATGTCATTAATGCACTCAAATAGGTAGCCTTGTTGATTTATTTACATTGTGGAAACTTTTTACCAGAAATTCCGACTAGTTTTTCATCAATGCACATAGAAAAACTACTTGGAACAATTAATTGCATTCTAGAACATATCTATCCAATACAAGTAACATTTTTCATAAATGCACATTGAACATATCCAACCATTGGACAAACAAATTTTGTAAGTTATATTTTCAATCAGGAATAGAGATGTGGGTCAAATCCCACCAAAAGTCGGAGAAGTGCTTCGAGTCTCTTGTCTGAAAGGAATCTTTGTACAAAACTATACTGCGGATGATTTATTTACATTGTGGATACTTTTAAACAGAAAATCCAACTAGTTTTTCATCAATGCACATAGAAAAACTACTTGGAACAATTAATTGCATTCTCGAACATATCTATCCAATACAAGTAACATTTTTCATCAATGCACATTGAACATATCCGACCATTGGACAAAAAATTTTTGTATGTTAGATTTTCAATCAGGAATAGAGATGTGGGTCAAATCCCACCAAAATTCAGAGAAGTGCTCCGAGTCTCTTGTCTGAAAGTAATCTTCGTACAAAACTATACTGCGGATGATTTATTTACGTTGTGGATACTTTTTACCAGAAAATCCAATTAGTTTTTCATCAATGCACATAGAAAAACTACTTGGAACAATTAATTGCATTCTAGAACATATCTATCCAATACAAGTAACATTTTTCATCAATGCACATTGAACATATCCGACTATTGGACAAACAAATTTTGTACTAGATTTTCAATCAGGAATAGAGATGTGGGTCAAATCCCACCAAAAGTCGGAGAAGTGCTCCGAGTCTCTTGTCTAAAAGGAATCTTCGTACAAAACTATACTGCGGATGATTTATTTACGTTGTGGATACTTTTTACCAGAAAATCCAACTAGTTTTTCATCAATGCACATAGAAAAACTACTTGGAACAATTAATTTCATTCTAGAACATATCTATCCAATACAAGTAACATTTTTCATCAATGCACATTGAACATATCCGACCATTGGACAAACAAATTTTGTACTAGATTTTCAATCAGGAATAGAGATGTGGGTCAAATCCCACCAAAAGTCGGAGAAGTGCTCCGAGTCTCTTGTCTGAAAGGAATCTTCGTACAAAACTATACTGCGGATGATTTATTTACATTGTGTCCATAATTTTTACCAGAAAATCCAACTAGCTTTTCATCAATGCACATAGAAAAACTAGTTCCAGTTAATTGCATTCTAGAACATATATATTGAGTATGTAAATATTTTTTCATCAATGCACATAGTAAAACTACTTGAACAATTAATTTCATTCTAGAACACACACACACACACACACACACACATATATATATCCAATACATGTAACATTTTTCATCAATGCACATGTATAGAAAAGCTACTTTCAGTTGATACTAGAGCACGTGCTTGTACCAAAACAATTTGTACATGTGCAAACACTTGCACAAATAACATAAGCAACTCAATTTTTAGTTGAGTACTGGAAGTTCTAAAACATATTTAATCCAAAGAGAATAAATTGTTGGACAATTCAATCAAAAAAATTCTAATGGAATTCCATCTTCAATAATCCGTTCATGATCGGATTTTGACATTTTCCATCTCTTAGTTTTCGATTTTTTCTTTGATCGAATTTCTATCAACTATATGCGTGTTGCACACACCAAGTGACTATATTGACAACTTATGGAATCAGGTTCATAGTCTTCAAAGTAAACAAAGTCTCCACTTTGATGAGTTTGTCTGAAAAAATAACCTTTCAGTATAATAGACCCTCTGTCATATTTAAATCCGTAATCATTATAGTTTTGTATTAATTTCATTTTTCGTTCAGTGCAACGCATAAAATAATACTTCGCATTTTCGTTGTTGTCAATAGGTGAAATTACAGCAAAAACATCTCCTGCACAATAAAACAAACTTAAAAAAATTATACATATTTAAATTTATTTCTATATCTTTAAATCATTAGAAAGTAATTCAAATGTTACCTTCTCTAACAAGATCAGAAACTCGATCACCATCGGATAATATTGTAGTTTCCTCTTATTGCATTTCTTCAAACATTGCAACAGACATTTTGCCCTTTGTATTTAGCTCTGTATGTTTCCAATCGTTCACATACATTTTGTTTTCACAAACGTCATTGGATTTTGTGTTGTCTATGCAAACATCACAAAAACAAGAATATTTTCTTTTATCCAATGCAAACACATTTATGGACGACTTTGTTTGAATTGAATGCAATTTTCGAGTCCCTATTATTGTTTCAACGTCACTTCCAATTGATCTATCTACGTCTTCGATCCCAATATGCCAGAAAAACCTTTATATGGAAAATTAGAAGAAGAATTTGTAAATATGATATCAAAATACAATCAAAGATAATCATTGCATGAGAAATGTACAATGTTTAAAATTAGATTTCCAATATAGATTAAATTGAATGTACCTTCGCACTTCCCTTGATGGGTTAGTCTCATGGCTTAGAGCAGCGATGCACCATTGAACAACTTCTTTAGCGTTCACGAGTCGGCTTGCAGAGTGGTTCATTTGATATCTTCGAAGTGCTCGTTTTATGCATGCTCCTGCACCGTCATGTTCTCCTTTTCCATGGCGAGTCTCAAAGAAATTCCAACAATGTTTAATGCAGGTTTTCTTATGAAGACAACACAACCAAAAGAATGATCATGCATATTTGAATTGACCTGCGCATCCGTCTGACCATATCCAATGTTCATTGAATGTTATTCCATGATTTTTCAAGGAATCATAAATTTTTCCAAAACAATGTTGTACAAAACATGTATCATGTGTACGATCGTCACTGATATAAAAGTGATATTCTTTAATTATATGTTGATTTTCACTCGTGCTTTCTATATGATCGAAATTTTGTTCAGCATGTCTATATAGAATATGGATGAGCATGGAGACTTGGTCAGAATGATAGTATTCACTCTGAATTTCTTTTTGTGGAACAAATGTGTAGTTTTCTGCAAAATCAATCACTGACAAAATGGTCCTTGGTGGAAAAAATTCACGAGATTTTTTGAATTTCAAGTCTTGCCATCGAGCTCTATGGGAATGCTTGGTTTATTTGTAAATTTCTGCCTCAAACTTTCTCAAAAAGTCTATCAGAAAAATTTCGTCTTCTAGTAATTCAATTCTTTTAACACTATTTGCACCTTGAATCTATGTATCGATATATTCATATCTCTTCCATTTCACTTTCATGTTGGACAATGATTGATCATTTATATCAATACGATATTTGTTTTGAAATTTAGTCAAATTTCTACAATCATCGCATTTTTTACCACCAACACATTTCTTTTTGTAAAATAGTTCATCTCTTTCTCTTTCACATAGAATTTGAGATATGAATTCACGGATAGTGGAAGGAGGAGGTGAATCCTTCCATAATGTTCTACCGAAATCAAGGAATGTGTCATAATATAACTCAAATTCCACATGATAACGGCAACAACAAGTGTCGCGTACAGTGATAGGTTTTACATACCATGGTTTTTGTTGAACAAAATCACTAAGTGAAACATGAATTTGACGATTCTCTTCTTTGAACTTGTTGAATAACTCTATCTAAGTGCTTTCCAAGAAATATTTTTCATGTTCTTCATATTGATTTCATGCTATTCTTCTTCCCATCACATGCCTTGTAGTTGGCGAAACACGCGAATTGTTCTTCCAATATTCATATATTATTTTTTTAACATTTTCTCCAAGTCTATCTTTGTATGGTTGCCTACAAATAGCTCTCCAACAATCGAGTTCATCATTTACATCTATTTGCAGCCGAAATTTCCGATGTTTGTGAAAAAAATTTCGCGAGGTTCCCAGTGCTCGTGCCATAGATGTTACCAAACGATTCTCTTGAGTACTTGATGAAACCATTGCCATCTATATTCCTCTACATACAATTGAAACATCTTTCTCTCTAGATCTCTTAATTGACTTTATAGCACTACTCATATTTTTTATCACATCTTCCTTCATTTTTTTATCTTTGGTTGATTTTCGAATACCCAATAGTGTTGTAGCTTCTTTTAATTTCCTTAATGATAGGAGACCTTTCAACATTTGAGCCTGAACTATCACCCGCTCATTTAAGAAATACTTTTCAAAAATGCAGTTAACACGACATCGTATAGCATGGTCAGGTTTTTTATCTCCATATGTGTGAGTGTCAACATTTTCTAACATCTCATCATCAACAGTGATTTCATCTGTACATATTCAAAAAAATAGTACATATTCAATAAATAACTAAATTAATAAATATATCTATAATTTCAATAATACGTGCATGTGTTTAATATATATATGTGTGTGTGTGTGTGTGTGTGTGTGTGTGTGTGTACATACCTTGTGATTCAATTTCTTTATTTGGATTTCTTTCAATATTTTCACCATCTTCAATCATTGGTTCAATATCTCTTTCACTTTCTCTTTCAAAATTTTGTATCTCATCATCAATGTTTTGAGGAATATCTCTATCTGTTTACATTAAACAAAATATTTTTCAAATTAGTTCATCAAATAAAAATTAAGCTTCAAATTTTACATTAGGGAAATTTTAAATATATCAATAGATCATAATATTTACATTTACATACCTGCTTCAATTTCTGCTTGAGGTTGATTTTCCTCTTCAATATTTGAGAGGGCTTCTAACTTCCTTTTGCGAGATTGTCTCGTCTCTTCTCTATGTTCCTCGGGGTCTCTTTTTCGATCATATTTTCTCGCACAAGTCCTTCGATTTCCCATGATAATAGGGTATGAAGTTCAAAAAATTTCCTTCAAAAAATTAGACAATAACTCAATTAGAAAAAACATCACAAAAGATTTAATTTAAAAAAAAATCATTTTAAATTTTTTTCAAAAAATACATACTCTAATCCAAAACACTTACTTTAAAAAATTCGAGAAAAAAATGTCTTATAAAAATGAAACGAAGCTCAAAATATTTACTTCAACTCAAAACACGTACTCTAAAAAAATGTCACTTCAAAAAATGCCTCCAACTTTAAAAAAAAAACGTCACTTTAAAAAATACTTCCAAAAAATGTCTTTTCGAAACTAAGCCCAACTCCGTACTTTAAAAAAAAATGAAGCACAAAAAACATTCAAAAAAATGTATCACATACCTCCAAGGAATGTCCTTTGAATGTACGTCCAAGAAAATTCCTTAAGTCCAAAACAATTTTTTGCAAAATCAGACCGCCTCCAAGAAATGTCCTCCAAGAAAATTCTTTAAACCCAAAACAATTCTTTGCAAAATCAGTCTGCTTCCAAGAAATGCTCTTAAATCCAAACTTTGAAGAAAATTTTTTAAACCCAAACCAAGACCTTTGTAAAATCAGATGAAACATAAATGGCAAATTGAACATTTTACATACTCTAAGAAGCAAGTAACATGAAGGGGGAAATGACAAGGGTGCATTGTATATGCTCAGTACATTTCATAACTCATAGAGTATTTAACTTTGTAAGAATATACACAATCTTCTAATTCCATAATTTCAAGTTTCTTCTCATTCTAACCCCCTGCATTTGAAACATGCAAATCAAGGAGTTTTGTTGCTTTCCCACTTGAGCTCCTACATATTTTTAATTTCCTTGTAATTAAATTGTATGAACCTTGGAATTTATATAGTGAAATATGAATGATATCTCAAATCCCTATCCCTCCCAACATTGAATTTAAAACACACAAAATGCTGCTTACAATAGAGGACAACCATCATTTTAAATAAGAAACACCATAGAGCTCAAGATCATAAACATAACATTGTTCAATTTTCAAGACATAGTGTAAGCCACAAGGCCTTTAAGCAAAGATACACTTTCATAAATCCCATCCCTTTTTGTGTAATTCTAAATATAAGAATTCATTTGAGATCATGATTCACGAGTCTGAAGGGCATGTCAATTATTAACCTTAAAAACTAGTGGTTTTAGAATAAAATATTCTAGGAGGAATGCGAAGTCTGAGGAAGCAACCTGCTTTATAAAACCCTCAAAGACTAGGTAATAATCACATTTCTATAAATTCTAACCCTATAGGACGTGACTAGGTTCCATAGGAGGTATCTACATGCTTTATTTGATGATATTTCATACACAGTTATCTCAAGTCTCAATCTAGTTGGAAATGCCTATCTCTCCAACATTGACCTTTCCTATGTATTTTTTTGCCATTTTTCTCGTTTTTAAACTTTTCCTTGAATATGGTATGCAATCTATCCTATGGTATGAGAGAAATCTGAAGCTTAATTTAGTGACCATGAACCGGATCCAAAGGCATATATCATGGCTTATTTTTTGTTTTATATCATTGTCTATAGGTTGTTGTATTGTTCAATATGGATCATTCTCGAAGTTTATTTCCTTAGATATCGTAATCCGTTTTGAAGGTGTTGATTGAGAAAACGTGAGCTATTTCAAGAAGACAGAGGCCACATGTTAATGGATATGAAGGTTGCAGGTCAGACCTATAGATTGAATACTTTTGGGTGATTTGTGAATTTCTATGCACCATGCTATACTCTAGGTACTTGGCATAAATCACATGCAAATAAATGAAGGTTGATCGGTATTACCTCCACCAAATTTCATCAATCTGCATGCACAATTTTATGAGTCCCTCATAAAAAGACTATATGATGATGTCCCAAATTAATACCAATGAGATACAAACTATGCATGATAAATTATACGATGTTGTTCTAGATAAAAAATAACGAGATATATGCATGATAAGTTGTGCACTAATACTCCAAGTCATAACCAACGAGATATGTGCATGAGAAATTGTGTGACACTTTTCCAAATCAAATCAACTGCATATGCATGATAAATTATGTCAAGATACTCTAGATGAAACCAACGAGATATGTGCATGAGAAAAAGTGTGATGTTGTGCCAAAGCAAATAAACCACATATGCATGATAAAATATGTCAAGGTACTCCAAATCAAACCAATGAGATGACAAATTATGTATAATAGGGTAGCACACCGATTTGAGAAAGAGACAATATGCTAATTAGGTACATAACATAGCATGTACACTGTCAATGGAACCTACTATTATTTCAATTATAGAATGCCAAACATTTATTAAACTATCATGAGTGACTTGAATCTCAACCATGAATTTAAATGTACGATTAGTCTTATTCAGTGTCCCAAGGAGTTGGCATCTTCATAGGTTTTATTACAGTTGAAAAGCAACATCAATGAATAAAAGTAGTCATTCTGAAGCTCTTATACTAAAGACTTTGTACTAATAAACACTCCTTAAATGCTCATACTTTAGACATGCTAAAACAAGGAATAATTAGGTATATTATCTACAATGCGATGTAAAGGTTTCCTCAATAAGTAAAAATTAACACAGAAGGTTACCACTTATGTGTGCTTGTATTATGTCTTTCAAATGTCCAAATTATCAAGTAATATTTGGAGTTAAATTTTCCCAACTTTCTCAGGTGGCTCACTAATTTAAGGAATAGTGAGACTTTCACTATTCTACTTCAAAAAGTGGGAAATAACACATGTAATTCTAGCTACAATGATTGCATCATATCAATATTTCCTAAGAATAATAATGCACATGAAACCTATATATTTTATGACCATGTTAAGCAATGTATAGCTAGTTTCTTAAACCCATCTTGAGATTAGCCTACGATCAACATGTAGTGATTAGACACACATCATTTTACCTTACATATCACATACAATACTTCAAATTTGTAACCATATGTAGAAAGTTTCATTGAGAACATTCCAAACATATTACATGTTAGTCCATATCATTCTACCTTGTTGATTATAAATCACACACAATACTGCAAATTAGCTATCATACATCAAAATATACATTGTGAAGAGTCCAAACATATTACAAATCAGTCCAGTTATTTGTTCCATCACACGTGATTCTATATGAGGTCTAGAAATCACACATAGTGTTGAGAATACACATCACACACCACCTTACGCTATAATTTAATATATATTCACAATACTTAGAAATATGCATTAAAATGATAGTCCCAACATGATAAACAGTGGAGTCATGTGGTTCCTTGGATATCACAGTTAATAAAGCACTCAACATACCTATAGAGTTCATTGTGTGATTTTCAAGAGAATGGGTACTAGGACAGGGTCAATGATTCTCCTCCCAACCACAAACAGACTGCCAACAGGATCTTAGTTTAGTTTTCATCTCAATCTTTGAGAGTTGTCCCAATGACCAAACTACCTGACTTACCAAGTATTCCATAGGTCTAATCTACCTCCACCCTTTTGGCACAAAGGTACTCTGTTACAAGCTAGTCTAGGGACTCGATAGGCAAGCCACCTCCACGCACTCGCTAGTGAGGGAATCCAGAGGTGAGGACCTCCACCCTCACTCAGTTCAAGGACTCCAATGGTTTTCTTCCACCCTATGTTTGCTGCTTCAATAGCTACACCCCATATATAGAGTCTAGAGTCTAATGCAATTTGAGTAACTAGCAAGGAGGCTAGTCTAGGGTAGCTAGAGGTCTGCAACCTCCACCGAATAACCACTAAGGGATTTTATAGGAAAGAGCCTCCAACCACTTCAAAGGTTTGAACTAAACCTAATTTATGATCACAAAGAATTTACAATTTAATGTATGTTTTGCAACAAGTCCACATGTTTTTAAACCACACAAATCATAAATTAAGTAACCTTACTAAAACCCCGTGACACTTAATGTAGCTACAACATATGATATTTTTTTAGCTCAACCAAAAATCATTTCAATTAAAACCTTGTCTTATTAGAAACATAAAATGATCAATCCAACATCATGCAAAGAAAGCTAGCAAAGAGCAACAAACCATACCTTTTTCACAATGATAATGGAAACATGACTCCGTTTTTTTTTACCTTGTATTATTAGCAGCAAAAAATGATCAATTCAAAATCATGCAAAGACAACTAGCCAAGAGCAAATTTTTTTTTTTCAAGAAAAAGATAAGGGAATAACACAATGGAGCTAGGTGACCATAAGCCTATGATTTGAGTGCATACATTACTTGTAGCAAGAATGGGATTGTGATCTTGGAATATGAGTCGTGGCCCCAACGTTTAAAGAGGAAGGTGAGATGGATGCATGATCAGGTGGCGTGTGCATTTATCCCTCTTTTGAAAACAAATTCAACGTTTATCCCTTAGTTGTAGTGTATTTATTCCTCTTTGTGAACACCTTATCCTTCTCCACTGCCTTCTTCCTCGCTCTCCCTTGCATTCTCTACTTTTCTAGCCTTTTTTGTTCATCCCTCCCTATTCGAATCCCCTCTTTTTCTATAGTCGAAATGTTATTTGTGGGATCTATAACCCAAACCATTTGAACCAACCAAAAGTGTCCCACCTGTCCCACCAGAACTTGTAATCATTGATCAGTCTTGCAAACCAATCAACCTCATGCCATTTGGCCCTTTCTCTCCCCTTGTCTGCCATCTGTCAGCCACCAAGGCTTGTTCTAGAACTAACTATGCAGAAAAATATCCTCGCACATATATTTATATATTTTTTGAAATATTTTCATAAATTTTACAACCACCTTCACATATACATGCATTACTTCCAAAACAATCAATACACATTTACGTAGTGTTTACATTTACATTTACATAATGACTATGCAATTGGGCATGATAAGTAAATGTTTACTTCCCTAAATTGTTTATATTATTTACACCATTGCAAGACGATCAAGAAAAGTATAGGTATATTTATTACTTTTAACATTTTTAGAATATTTATACTATTATAAAATAACCAAGAAGTATTTACAGTGACCATACAAGTGAAAGGTAACCAGAACAACATTTTCACTATCTACATGAGTGTACAATAACTGGGACAATCAACATGATATCTACATAGTTGCAACATGATCAGGGTCATTACACATGGTGGAAAAATTGAAACAGAGCATTCAAAATAGTCTCGGTATATGTGAAAGTTTTCAATGGTTGTTATTCAAAGGGAAAGTGCCACAAGACTCCTTCCAAATGAAGGACTATTACATCATCCAAAACTCCACTTTATTTTAAATGCGAGGTTGCATGGTGGAGGTTAGAGCTGTAGAAATCCTGATGGATCTATATTTTTCAAGGATACAGTGTAAGGGAAGCATTTCGTCGCAACAGGTCATATCCAAAACAACCCAGGGCCATACATAATAGATCGAGTGGAAAAAACACGATCCATGGAAATTAATCTTCTAGAGGTAAAATCTCTCTCTCTCTCTCTCTCTCTCTCTCTCTCTCTCTCTCTCTCTCTCTCTCTCTCTCTCTCTCTCTTTCTATTCTCTAATCCAAGGCTATAATAAGTAGACTCGATGGTTTCTTTCCTAGATATGAATCTTTACACCAATGGGTTTTTTACTCTTAGACCCCCGAATGTGACATCTACTTATGTTCCAAAGGTTTCTTCATTATCCAATTTGATACATAGAAAGATTTGGAGAATTTCCTAAATGATGGACCATGGTTTTGGGGCAAAGTTGGGCTCTTCATTACTCCATGGTTCCCAGAATTTGATGCCATACATATGGTGTTCTCAACATTGTTGGTACATGTAAGATTACCCAATCCCCCTCTTCCATTCTGGCACCACAAGGTCCTAAAGGATATTGGAAATACTCTAGGAAAATTCAAAATTATGGATCATGAAAGGAAAAAGAAGATATATTCACTTTTGTTAGAATTTGTGTAGAGATAGACCTCAACAAAGGTTTACCTCATCACATTCAACTAAAATACCAAAAAATTTAGTGCACCCAAGTATTAGATTACAAGAACACAACATTCAAACGTCAAATATGTTTTCAAACAAAACACTTGTAGAACACATCCCACAGCCAAAAAGATTCAAAAAAGGAAAATAGACAGGCCCATAATTTAAAGGGATGGCAGGTATCCAACCCTTACCTCTCAGAAGAAGAAGAAGAAACCATGGAGAACCAAGCAAAGGATGCAAAGTTTCAATATGGTAATCAAGCAGAAGGGAGGGTCGCGACTCAACCTAGAATCGTAACCCACATTCATAAGGGTACCAAATCAATAGAGATCCAAGCATTAGAGAATCAAAAAGTGGAAACACACAATGAAAAGGGCATGGTGGGTATAAAGAGAACACATGTATCTGAGAGCTTAGACTCATACAAAGAATCTCCTTTGCAGATAATTGCAAATCATTTGGAAATTGAACCAGTTATTTCCATCCCAGGGGATTGGTAAAAGGTTCAAAGAAAGAAAGGCAAAAAGGAGAAGTTAAGTGATTTTTAACACACCTAACTTCAACATATTTTATGTAATTTTTATAGTTTCCTTTTTTATTGCTCATAAGTCGAGAGACTTATCTCACTGAATGTTTTTAGCATCTACAAAATGCAATTTGTACATTGTTTCAAGTTGAATAAAATTATGATTTTTCCAAGGAAAAAAATTAAATATGTGTTGAATGTATTTTTTAATGGAAAGTATGGCTTGTGGAGCAATTCCTTCCATAATGAATAATTGATGGTGTTAACCTACTTTAAGTGTTTTTTTTTCTCTCTCTCTATATTCTTATGTTGTTCATGATGAATTTTTTGGATATCTTTGGAGTTTATTCATTTGTTTATGAAGTTCTATCACTTATTTTCTCTTACATCTATCAAGGTTTATTACATTTTCAATTTTTAAAGCTAGTTCTTTCAATTGTAGTAAAGAAGAAGACGTGTAGTAGATGGTAAATTTATATTTTAGGAAATGTAAAATGCCTTTGGCATGAGAGATCCCTTGATCAAATTATTTTGTTTGTTAATAAGAAAATGTATAAATCTGACTATAAAATGATTAGAACGTACCACAATAGAAGGAATCAATGGACCAAATGGTTGCAAAGTGTTATTGAGCAACTAGTTCAACTCCATTGAGCATTGACTTCAAAACTTTGACAATACAATGTAGTTTTATTATATTTGTCTCACTTTTCATTGTTCAACATCATCCATTCACTTTTCTCTATGACAGTTCACTACAATGTAATGAAACTTGTTCTAGGATTAAAGGATACATAAATTTAAGAAACATTGAGTGAGGTACTAGTTGTGATGCCTTTACATTGTCCTCTCGATCAACTTTGTCTTGGAAAAAACAATGGTATACTTAGTCCTCAATACATCAAAAATATGTGAACAATACACTACCATACAAGTTGATAAGTTTTCCCGACAAGCTACTCTTGAATGCATCATGTTAAATTGGTTTCTTATCTATTTTCTATTGTATTTGTTGGTTTTGAAGGCAGGCAAGTAAGCTTTTAGTTAATGCTCAAGGGTATCATTATTTGTGTGCATATCCCAAACTGATGGAAGAAATTTCTCATGAAACTATAAGTTGGTCAATATGTTTCCTCTATTACACCTCCATGAATCTCTAAAAAAAATTATACACCTAAACCATGGAGCCAAGCAATCACAGATACTAGGAACATAATCTCATGCATGTAGTAAATCCTTAATAATAAAGACCATGGAAACAAAAGGTTCATATTGGGCTCTCAATATTTAGAATCTAATAGGGTGGGTCATCAATTTGTAATGAGAAGGAATGTTATGAGCTCTAAGTGAAGGAGATGTTGTTGCTAGGTTTAACACTAGATTTCAATGTCATTAGATTACTTCATCTATACCAAAATTTAACCAAAAAATAAATGAAGCAACGCCAATGTCGAAGTCAAAGGTAGTGATTTACTTCCACCCATAACTCTCCACTAAGCCCATTAAAAGGTTATTATCCACAATGTTTACAATACAAATTATTTCAAATTCCCAAAGGAAATCATGGGCATGTGTTAGGTCCCTATAATACTAGTGTATCCTCTTATTTTTATTGTTAGTGTAGCCCCCTTATTATTGTTGTTGTGCCCATGTAGTCCCCATATTGTTATTATTGTGCCCCATAGAAGTCCACTATTGTTATTTTTGTGCCCTTACATTATTATCGTTATGTAGGCTCTGATTATATTGTGACCCCTTAGGCTCCTATATATAGAAAGGAGGTCTTGTCATTTGTATCATCCAAGAATTTTTCATTTGTGTAATGTAAAAGAGGTTTCCCCCTCGAAGAGGATATTTTTTTAGGTCATTGATATATTATTTATATTTTTTGGTGAGCTGGTTCCATAACAACACGTTTAGATATTTTATATAAGAAATATATGAAGTACCTAAACCCATGGTCACTTCGAACTTCTATTTTAGGTTATTATCCAAAGCATTAGTCTTCTACCAAGAAACCAAGGTTATATGTGTATCCATACAAGAATTAATCATTAATTATCCACATAATGCATGTACGTTGCCTTGTGAAAAGGATGCATTTTTTGAATTTAATTATGCAAGGAGCTATTGCTTCACGATCTCATGCCCAACTGAGATCACCAGATAACAAAAATGAATGGCTAAGACAATCTAATAACAATCCCCAATCTAGATGGCCATGCATGTAGTTTCGATGCAATCTCTAATGATACAAAGTATGAGAAAGTACCTTGCCTCCTTGCAGGTTGGTGAAGGGTTTTGGGCCTAATGCAGAATCCTTGCGCTCTAATCAAGTGATCTCTTTCATCCACTCCCAATCCAAAAAATGCACACAAACACAACCAAACATAGACGACAAGTGATCTTCCGGAGAAGATTGTCAACTCAAAACATCTAGAAATCACAAATCTAAATTACTACAAAACTGATATAAGGGGAAGGAACATATATTTTTATTAACCATATAAGTGAAAGTACATCAATATACCTTCAACAAATAAGATCATCTCCTCAAGCTTGTAGCATGGTCTCCTCTCCCAATACAACAGAGCTCTTGTGCTATAGTTTGGATACTTGATCTTACCCCCTTTCCTCTTGGTGAGATTATAAAGGCTCATTATATCCTTTGGGAGAATGTATCTAGGCACCTAGGGGCTTGAGAAATTAGGAAAATTCTACAATAATGGACCCCTAGCAAACTCATACACAATTGGGTCAAGTTGATCTCCTTGGGTATGGAAAACTCCAGAAACCTTTTTCACAATTATGAGATTTTTCATAATTATCATAATTAAAATATTTTGGAAAATTAATTATGATAAATAACTCAATCATGTAATTCAACTCTTTTAACATGGGATATATCTCACATAAGTAAAAGAAAATGTGAAAAGGGATGCATTTTAGCCAAACAACTAAGGTAAGTTGATATTGGGTTTCTCTCACTATAATGGAGTGGAAAATAGGGTTATAACAACAATGGACATGCAAATTGTATTTCATACCAAATGTTTATGGGTTCTATGTTATTTATGCACATATGCCCACAATGACATTGATTGGTAAGTTATAGTGTCTCATATTTTGGAAAAGTCCTAGTGTCTCATAATAACCAAGTTTGGAACAATGTTACCAACATAATGAAAATTGTGGTCTCAAAACAAGAACCCTATCCCTAGATACACATATTTTTTCATTAAAAAAAAGAAAAAGAACACCCCTAAATATAAAAGTGGCAATGCAAGATCATCTTTTTGTAGGGTTAAAATTATAAAAAAAATTCAACCATGGCATTTAAAACCAAATATCATGACATTGATGTTACCAACATCATCGTTTCCTTTTTAGGGTTACAATTCCAACATTTTGCAACGATGGCATTAAAGACCAAATATCATGACTAAGAAAACCCTTAAAAATTAGGACCTAAATCAAAGAATGGTTCTACCAAGAGCAATTTATTATTATTATTATTGTTTTTTTAATTTAAAATTATAGCTCATTTGAAATCTTATCCTAAGACAACTTGACCCTTTTTTAATGAAGCATTAGAAGTGCAACATTTTTTTAACTATGGTTTAGAAAATTATCATAATGTAAACAAAATCAACAAATATACCCTTAAAAAGAAAGACAACATAATGTAGTTTTTTCAATAAAAATCAAATTAAATATTTAAAAGACACTTTTTTTTCTTTGAATATATATATATATATATATATATATATATATATATATATATATATAGCTAAAATGTTAAAAAATTATATTAAAACAAGTCTAATATCAAGTGTTGCTACTTAGTACCTACCTCTTATGAAAAAAGTAAAATTTGAATTGACAACCGAAGTTATTGATAACAAAAGTTATCCATTTTAGTTGCTTTATTGTTCATGTATGAAATTATAGTGGTGTGTGTGTGTGTGTGTCTCTATATATAGATATATATTAAAAGAAACGAATAACAATTTTTATATCAAAAACTGGAAACGGGCGAAGTCCCTTACATTCATAAGAAGTACAATCTCAGAAACATTCAGAGAAATTTTTAGTGAGACCTTACTGCATCCCTCTTTATTTATATATCCTATCATTACATCATTTATCCTATATACCTTCCAAGAAACCTCGCAGAGCTTTACTATCCTACATAACATATAAAAAGAGAAACAATTTACTCGTGACCATATTGTTCTGCAACACCTTGAGCAACTTCAGGAGGTTGGCTCAGGTTCGAATTTATCTCAGAATCAAGCTCCTCAATGATTTTCACAGCCCCTTTAGCAACCTCCAACGGGTGCATCATGCAAACCAAAAACCTCCTTCAACACACCTACAAAGGTTGTTTCAACCTTTACCTCTATGTTATCAACTTTGAACTTCAAGTTAATTATCCCAATATTCAAAGTTTCCACGGACTTCTAGAACAGTTCCATATATTTCCCTAACCCTGCTAAATGAGACAACACCAGAGTCATCTAGTCTTGGATCTCCTTCACAATTTGCTTGGATGATTTTTCAAGCATCTCCACAACAATTCTGTTGCTCCTTGGGTTCTCAGCTCCATTCCCATTGCCTAAATTCGTTGCTGCCATCTTCCTTGCTATCCTTGCTTGCACCAGAACAATTCTATTCCTCAGTTGCATGACCCATCTTCTATATACTGCAAGATCGAATTGATATGAGACTCCCATATTTTCAAAATTAATTTTATTCCCCCTGTGCAACTCCATCATGGCACACTCCATTCGAAGCACCGTCGGAATATATTTGGGACGATACTCTAATGTATTAAAATTGATCTCGCTTGATTCCCCATTTAATAACCAATTTGGAGATAATCACTTGTCTTGCAACATGACCTTGATTCGCTGTTGTGGCCATCTGTTATTTACTGCCCATCTACCCTCAACATCTTCTGATGGACCCTTTGCCATCCCAGAGATATTAATTAAAGCTCTCAGTACCGTGATTATCCTGATGATCCGTTTGTACTCTGACAAATACATAAGTAAGCCATTCATTATGGTACATGTCATGTTTTAATATCACCATCTAAAATGTAAAACCCCTTGGGATAATGTCGCTCCCACATTAGCTTGACAGTTAACCTTTTGATTATTTTCCCATTTTACGCGAAAAAGGTTTAACTCCATCAAACTTTCTAAGCAGAATAACAATCCTTATTAACAATGAAAAAGGTTCAGAATCAAGAAGATGTTAGCTTTTGAGGAGCATTATACATTTTTGGATCACCACCATTGAGTCACCTATAATAATCAAATTTTTAATGCCTCTGGAGATGCTTATATTCAAGCCTTTCCAAAGAGAGAGTGTTTCGGCTTGGTTATTCGAGGTTTTCCCAAGTCCCCAAGTGAACTTTGTTTCATATTTTTCTTCGAGGTTAAAAATCGCCCCTCACGCTCTTGCCTCCTCAATATATATATTTAAACAACAAAGAAATTAGTATTTAAAATACTTTTTAAAATTTTATTAACTCCAAATCAATAGAGAAATGAATGAATTTTATTAAAATTATAGAAATATAGAAAGTTTATAGTTATTAACATTTTATTATGTGAGAGTTTTAACATATTTTGAAATTTCTTTGCAACTAGTAAACATATGGTGAAAATAATTGTAAATAGGAATTCCTTTAAAATTAAAGAATTTAAAATGAGAAAGCAATAAACTGAAATAGAAATAACAAGCAAAAAAAAACTTATGACTATTGAAAAAGCCAAAATAAAATTCAATTGTTTTATTGTTAAAAATAAGTATGATAATACCATTGTCAAAAAAAAAAAAAAAAAAAAGTATGATAATAAATGAAATTAAAATATTAATTATGGAAAAGTATTTTGCATAATTAATTGTATTTCACATTGTATTTAAATATTTCCAATTTACGAGGACACTAGGTGAATAAAGATGTTTTTTTTAAACAATTTTCAATTTTAACAAATCGATTTTAAACCACATAAAATTAGACATGCACCAATCAAAAATTAGAAATTCAAATTTAAAATTTTCAAAAATTAATTTTCAGTTCCTAAAAAAATAAATTTAATATCTAATTTTACAAAAACGTTAATAAATTTTGGAAATATTTTTTTAAAAATTGCAAATTAATTAAGAGTCAAAACATTTTGACCCAAACTAATTATAATATGCGAGTATAAAAAAAAAACACAATTAAATTTATAAATAAAAATAAATAAATTATATTAAAAAAATAGGAAATAAATAAATAAGCCAAACAACCACTATAAAGTAATGGTGGAGGGGGGTGGGCGGTGGTAGACATTGCCCCACCCCCTGACCTTCTCATATGGTTTCCTATGGCAGCATATAAAACAACCAAGCATGCCACGTGGCACCCTCTGCTAAGTAAATTGGATGTCGTGTGGGAAGACAGGGGGGGAGCAAGGTGGTCGAGAGTGATGCATATTACTATGTGGTTGTTCTTCTTGTTGTTTTTTTGTTTTTATTTTTAATTTATTTGTTGTATTACCTTTTAAAAAAAAATCATTAAATCTAATCTATCAATTTTAATATATATATGTTTTGTTTTGTTTGTTTGTTTTTTTTTTTTTTTTTTTTTAATTTAAATTTTAGTTTTTCATACATAATTTTTAAAATGTGTGTGTTTTTTAAATAATGATTTTTAAATTTTAAATTTTTAGGTTTTTTTTTTTTCTTTTTGTTTTTTTTTTTAAATAATAATTTTTAAATTTTAAATTTTTAGGTTTTTTTTTTCTTTTTGTTTTTTAAAAGATGTGTTTTTTAAATTTTAATATTTATTATTTTGAATTTGTTTTTTTCTATATTTTTTTCATTTTAGTAAACTTTATTCTATGTTTCTTAATAATTTGTTTTTTCTTTTTAATTAAAAAATTTGTTTTTTAATCTTTAGGGGGCAACTTAATTGGTGATGACTATGGAAATTTAGTATTATTTACGAGGAGTTTCGAGGTTCAAATCCTTCTGATTCACCCGTGCCAACAAAGGGGCATACATAGTCACCTAGAAGTTATAGTGTTATTGGCTGGAATCAAGCCCGTGTCACACAAGTACGAGACCAATCTAGTTGTTGATTCCTCTAGATACTCACATATGTGTGTGTTTCAATTTTTTCAAGCGCAAAACTCTCTCTCTCTTCTTAAATTTATTTTTTCACTTTAAATTTTTTACCTTGTTCTCATTTTCTTAGATGTCGCATTTAGTGCCTATTTTTATGCTCATTTTGAAATGTGGTGATGCAACATTAACCATCCTTTTTTGCTGGGGGCGTGGCGTTGTAAGGGGAGGCAATTTTTTAACATTTTAGAACTTCTTATCAGTAACAAACTTTCACCAAAGAAGAAGACGAAGAAGAAATAAACAACATGAATGTAAGCACATGTATTTTTTATTTTTTATTTTATTTTATTATTATTATTATTATTATTATTATATATATATATATATATATATATATATATATATATATATATATATATAGTAATACAAACATTCTTATTTTACAAAAGAAGAAGAAGAAGAATTAAAATGTCAAAAGTTTGCGCCCATCCACCCCTCGCCCCCGAAAAAAAAGGTGATGTTGCATCATCACTTTTCAAAACAAGTGTAAAAATCAACACTAAATGTGACACTTAGAAAAACAAGAACTCAATCAATTTCTTGTTAATTTGGAAGCAATTTTTTCAATGTTGGCAATGCCAATGAGTTTTATCTCTTTCCCTTTGATCTCATCAATTTACTATAAGTTTCTCATTTCAACAATGATTCCAATATACATTTCCCAAGGTGTCGACACTTTTGACATGATAAACCACCCGACATAAAGTTTATCCAATGCTAGTGAAATATCATGCCATTTTAACTCAATTACTTAGAAGCAAAACTTTTAGTTATAGTTGATCCAAGTCAACCATTGTTGTATTATTTCAAGAGATAATGAATAGTTACATGATTGTCTTCCCTATTGTCATCTCAACATTTTGAGGAAGGAATTCATTAAAACCTTTGCTTAAAATTACAAGGAAGTTTAATTATATATTATTTCTTTATGATGAGATGAGTATGCCTAAGATACTTGGCATATTAGTTGCTTGTTGTCAATTACTTTACTTCTTGTAACCATTGGGCGAGTACTCAACCAAAGAAATTTTAATTCCCTTCATTTGAACCTAGCCTTGGATATCTTCCACTTGAATACTATCATTTTAAGACTTGTGAGGTTAAAGATAGGGACTTGTTGCCTTGCAACTCACCTCATTAATTTTGGTTTCTCAAATAAAGAAATGCAACCATTTATGTATAGAGTGCGTGTTTAACTAGAAAATGGAAGAGTTGTCTTTGCTATAAACATACTTTAAAAAATTTCAAAATATTGTTAGTGGATTTAATGTTATGTATTATTGATGGTTTTTAAATGCCTCTTTTCTCACCAATCAATCTCTTCCATATCTTTCAAGAAACCCTTGCAATTAAAAATATTTATCAAAGGAGAATTTCCAACTAATAAACCATTTTGGATCTCCACCATGTTTTTCTTTTTTTAAACTAGAAAAAGTATTTATATTATATAAATCCACAATTGGCTCACAAAAAATATATCAGGAGTTACATAGCAACATCTTCAAAATTTCTATAATTTTTCTCTTATACAAGAGATATGCTAAACTTTCCTAAGGAACATAATGTTGAGTGACAAAAATGGGGTTTCTGTAGGTGTATACTTTATAGAATTGACACCACTGAACACAACATTTACAAAACATAAAACTATTGATTGATAATAAAGTATTTGATGACTATGAACTTGCTGGAGCCTTTAGGAGGATCATTGATGACTATGAGTGATTACCTTTAGGGGTTAATTTAGATGCTCTTGATCTCCTTGCACAACATAGATCTCTTCTAGTTTCCATAAGGCCTCTAGGGCATCCCATTTTCTAATGAGTTGATATGCGTTGGGTTAAATTAATTTCTGATTTCTTAGACACCATTAAGGGATAATTTATGGCCTAATTTTTCCATTTATGTGCAATTATCCTGCTTTCAATTTGCATCCATCACTAGCGAGCTTGTCTACTTCTTTGTTATGGTCCCATAATACATGAACATATGCAATTGATGGAACACCTTTTACCATTTTTCATATTATTTCATGATATTTTCCAGAGATTTATCCTTTTGCAACGAGACTTTAAATAAATGCTACAAAATAACAAGGGAATCTCCTAGGATTGTGATCTCTTTCACCTAGTTTTCTTTGGCAATCAAGAGACTTTGATAAGTACCATCATCTCTACTTATTATTTGTCATATGACCAAGTCCCCATGAGTACCTAAAAAATTCATAATACTCAGGGCCATAACGAGCCACTCCCCCTCATGCCACTCCTAGATTTTGTTTGGATTTCCCGTAAAAATAAATAATCCACCCGTGTCTACTATTCTTCCAGGTTCAAAATTTTACATCTATCATTATAAGCTTCCAAAATTCTTCCATATTTTGCTGATTCCAACTAGTACTTTGTGGTTTGCTATCCATACCTACAAATTTATTGAGCCATACTTGCTATGACTCATCCAACTCTTTCATAGGGGAGCTACAATCCTACTTTTGAGCTTCAAATTCGGCACACAATGATAATGCTTTAATTGCAGTGCTTTACGGAGGAGTAATCTTGTTATTAAATATTTCATTGTCCCTCACAAGTCAAAATTTCCAAATTATAAATTTTGGAAGGGATTCCCAATGCATTTTGAGAAGAGATTTCCATAATACCTCCTTTGTAATTTTTTTACCAAGAGGAGAAGAATTCTTGCAAAGCAGAGGGCCATTTGACCCTGATGTGGAGAGGATATGTAGCCTCTATCCATACATTTTCTGTATAAAATATGAGAGATATATTTCACTTTCTTCTTAAAGAGAGAGCATCTTGAGGGGCCATGGATGCCTCTCTTTCTAAGGTTCTCGAATGTCAAGATTGTCTTATGTGCAAGGAGCCAACTAAAGGAATTCACCTTTGGATTAGCATTAATATTCCATATTTTTTTCCAAATTCTAAGCTTTGGAGACATGTTGTATTGAAAGATCAAAGGTGTATAACCTTCCTTGATTGAATAATCTAAAGCATTTCAACTGGTTTGATCTTCATCCTTCTTTCTCCAAGGTGCACAACCTATCTGAACCATTCACGAAGGTTGGCAACCAAGTTCTATAGATTCATTGGAACATTTATTAAGTCATAATTCATCCAATTTCCATCTTAATTCCAATTGTAGATGTCAACTAATGTAAATTACCTTTCAACACAAAAATATTTTCGCAGGGGAAGGAATCCAAGAAATTGCTCAAGAGGCCGCTGGTCCATAATCTTATTAGTCCATAGATTAATACTGATACCAATTCCTAGCTTCTAATACATCTCTGAAACATGCATTAACATGAAACATGCTTATAAGATATTGTTGTTTCTCAATTCTAATATGGATTTACCTCCACCCAAGTTCAAATCTCCAATAAGGTTATGATAAAATTAGAAGGGTATGTGCCCCCATGAGTTGGATTTATGCACAAGTGTCTTCAAATGTTTCAACCCTCATTAATTCATAAGTTACTTGTTAGGTGTTGGCTTCTGGGGCTATTCACTAACCTAGGGGTTATAGTGGCAACCAACTAGAGTGAACCTAAACCTCACCTAGGCAACCCTACCTAGTTACCAATTCTTCTAGATTATATATATATATATATATATATATATATATATATATATATATATATATATATATATATATATATATATAGTTTTGGCTATGATCATGGTGGTAGTATTTTTCCTTTTCTATGAGGGAAAAACATATAATTTTATTTACAAGAAAAAAAAAATTACGTTTCTATATGCTAATGATCCGAATGAAGTATTTTAGTGTTGTTGTGCTAATTAATCTTTCAGATTCTGAATACAATGTCTTATGTGTGCTTAAGCATTCAAGTTGTCTTGCAAAATTATCAAGTCTCATGAGTGTTTTTCATGTTAATTTTATGAGCAATTTAACATAAAATAAAGGTTGAACAACGACAAATAAATGTACAGTACATCACCTGTTAGGTCCCTATATTACTAGTGTAGTCCCTTGTTGTTGTTAGTGTAGCCCCCTTATTTTTATTGTTGTACCCCTGTAACCCCCATATTGTTATTATTGTGCCCTTACATTATTATTGTTAGGTTAGCTAGGATTATATTGTGACCCCATGGACTCTTATATATAGAAGGAGGTTTTTTCATTGGTATCATTCAAGAGTTGTTAATTTATGTAATGTAAAGGAGGTTTCCCCCTCAAAGTGGCTTATTTCTAAGGCGTTTATCTCTCTTTTCTACTATTTTTGGAGCTAGTTCCATAACATTTGGTATCAGAGCTTTTGATTCTAGGGTTTCGTTGCTTCAAACAGGACATCGTGGAATTTACGCTATAAATTTTTTTCTATGAAGGTTAAGAAGCTAAAAATTTTACCACGCGAAGCAGAAACCCCGAGGAACTTCGTGTAAAAATTTCAGATCTTGGTTCACAATATTTTCGGAGATACGATATGTGGAAGTTAGGGTTTTTTTTCAGGCTCCCGAATTTATTCTAAAAGTGGTGACCTTGGGAAAATCATCAGAACTCTCTCTCTGAGCATCAGATTAGAATTATGGAAAAAAAGGCTAGAAGTAAATAGAATGTAGTTTCCTTTATATCAATTGAAGAGTCAAAGGAAGAAACATTGACACGTGGCACGTCGTACAAGTTCGCTCTACTGAACTAGTCCATAATTAGGTCATTGTGGGAGATTGGTCATAACTTTGTCTTCAAGAATCCAAATCAGGTCAAACCTGTGGCATAGGAAAGAAGATTCAGAGGGATACTACAAAACCAAAGATAAAATATCAGGGATCTTGAATTACAGAGATATATAAGTTTCAATATCAAGCTCCTCAAAATCAAGAAAAATGTGTGTATTTTTTTCTTCGAATTGCATAAGTCTTTTTTGAAAAATCAGTTTGAAGTGATTCCAAGGGCATATTGAAGCATAGAAATCAGTATTGGGTTTTAAAATCCCCCCTAAAAAGAACTCAACACCCATTAAGCCCTTAGAATACTCTACTATGACTCATGAAGAGAAAGAAGTGCAACATGATATATCAAAATTACAAGAGCAAGTGCACCAAATTTTGCCCTTGCAAAGTGCAACAAAAAATGAAATGGAAGTCTTGAAGAAAGGAGTGGAAGCTAAGATGGATGGTTTGAAGAAAGGCATGGAAGCTAAAATGGATGGTTTGAATAATGGAATGGAAGACATGGAAGAAAAAATGGAAGGTTTGAAGGAAGACATGCCAGAAGGTTTGAAGGAAGGTTTGACAAAGTTGATACAAGAAATTATTCCTAATGGTGAAAATATAGTAGAGGAAACTCATGATGAGAACAAAATAATTGTTAATCTTGATTTCATAAACTCAAATGTTGGATGGAAGACCCACCATATTCCAAATATCGATATGAGGAAGTTTGATGGCAAGGATCCCGTAACATGGATACTACAGATGGAGCAATATTTTGATCTCAATAATGTGTAAAACACATAAAAGGTACGCATTTCGACTTTACATTTAGAACAAAATACATTTGTATGGTATCGATGGATTTTCTCCAGTAAAAAAATTGTCACTTGGTCAATTTTTACGGAGGAAATGATAGCACATTATGAGGATACAAAGAGCAACACCTTCTTTAGCCAATTAATAAATCTCAAACAAAAGGGTTTAGTGGTGGAGCACATTGAGGACTTCCAAAAATTGAATATAAGTGTAACTGATATTCCAGAGGAACAAAAAATTGATGTCATCATAGGTACTTTAAAGGACAACATGCAACATGAGGTTCGCCTTTGGGAACCTGATTCATTGGAGAAGGCATTCAGGTTGGCAAGAAAAAATGAATGTAAAATTATTGCGACAAGGAAGCCTACCACTCACATCTATAAATATGGAAGTGTTTCTACTCCTATACTTCCACAACCTACAAGGTTGACACCAAAACAATTGGAAGAAAAAAGAGAAAAATGGCTTTGCTACAGTTGTGATAACAAATATGCTAAAGGTCATAAGTGTGCTGAGAAGAAATTATTTTACATAGATTGTGAAGAGGAGGAAGAAATGAACAAGAAATTTGAAAAGAATAGGATATACACCAGGAACAAACCCTAGAGAAAGAAGAAATGGGTCTGACCATATAATGTAATGTATTGGTAGGAATTACCACTCCTCAAAATCTCAAGATAGAAGGACATATCAAGAAGAAAAATTTAATAGTTTTGATTGATTCAAGTAGCACCCATAATTTTATTCATTGTAAGGTAGCCAAGGAATTGAATTGCTTCCTATACCCAACACCATAATATCAAGTGATGGTTGCAAATGGAGGAACAATAAATTGATCTGGAAAATGCCATAATATCAAGCTAACCATGGGAGAATATGTATTGAATAGTCCAATGCTTTCCATTGCAATGGGAGGGGATGATGTTGTACTAGGAGTACAATGGCTACAATCTTTGGGGATGGAAGCTTTTAATTTTCAAGAAATTTTCTTGAATTTTTTTTTTTCGGAAGGAAAGGAAGTCAAATTACGGGGTATCGCAGGGAAGCCGAGAAATATAATAAGCTCTAATGTCATGACAAAGCTTCTGAAGAAAGAACAACGAGGGGTAATTGCACAATTATGCTCACTAGAAGTTCCAAAATCAAAATAATCTATTTCTCCACATCTCCAAAAATTCTTGGACAATCATTCTAAGGTGTTTGAAACTCCCAAAGGACTCCCACCTATTTGTGATCATGATCATTCTATTCATTTGATTCCAGGAAGTGTTCCTCCAAACATCAGGCCTTACAGATATCCTTATGTTCAAAAGAGAAAAATTGAACGTATGATTGCATAAATGTTAGAGGCTTGTATAATTCAACCTAGTCAAAGTTCTTTCTCTGCTTCAGTAGTATTGGTGCAAAAGAAGGATGGATCATGGCGCATGTATCCAAGTTATAGGGAGATCAATAAGCTCACTATTAAAGATGAATTTCCCATTCCTCTGATTGATGAATTCTTGGATGAATTACATGGAGCAATTTATTTTACCAAGTTGGATCTTGGTTCAGGATATCATCAAATTAGAATGAAGATTGAAGATATTCTGAAAACAACATTTCGAACTCATGAGGGTCATTATGATTTTTTGGTCATGCCTTTTGGCCTTACCAACGCACCTTATACATTTCAAGGGTTGATGAATTCCATTTTCAAACCCTTCCTTATAATATTTTTGTTAGTATTTTTTGATGATATACTAATCTACAGTGGGTATTGGAAGGATCATGTTCAACATGTTGACAGGGTGCTCAAACTATTGGATTTGAAACAATTATATGCAAAAACCTCCAAATGTTTCTTTGGAGTACTAGAGGTGGAATATCTGGGTCATATTGTATCTCACTAGGGTGTTAAGGTAGACCCTAACAAAATTAAAGCCATAAAGGAATGGAAAATCCCCACAACCGTAAATTAGTTGCGAGGATTTCTCAGGTTAACAAGGTATTATCGCGTGTTTTCTAAGAATTATGGGAGAATAAAAACACCTCTAACAACATTATTGAGGAAAGATGCATTTTCATGGACTCTTGAAGCAGCTAAGGCCTTTGAACATCTTAAAGAGGCGATGTGTGTAGCATCGGTCTTAGCTATGCCAGACTTCACAAAAACCTTTATTGTGGAATGTGATGCCTCAGGAAATGGATTTGGTGTTGTTATAAAGCAAGAAGGAAGATCCATTTCTTTTGAAAGTCGTCGGATCAAAGGAAAGTATTTACGAGAAAACTATTTATGAGAAGGAAATGTTGGAAATACTACATGCGCTAAAGAAATGTCAACATTAACTAATGGGAAGACACTTCAAGGTAAAAACTGATCATGATAGTCTTAACACCTTTTGGAACAAATACTATCTTCAGAAGAGCAACACAAATGGGTCACAAAGATGTTGGGTTATGACTTTGAAATCATCTATAAAAAAGGGAAGCTAAATGTTGTTGCAGATGCACTCTCAAGAAAGGATGAAGAGGTGGAAGCATTGCTTTGTGCCATTTCTATTATCCAACTAGATTGGATAAATGAAGCAAGGGATAAATGGAAGAAGAATGAAGAAGTGTGGACACTCATTCAAAATTTGCAGCAAGATCCTAGTACATGTGATACATTTAGTTGGAAAAATGATTCCTTATGGTACAAATATCACTTATATCTTTGTAAGAATTCCAAATTAAAACAAAATATTGTTTTGGAATTGCACACTTCTCCTTTAGGAGGACACTCGGGATTTTTAAAAACTTACCATAGGGTGAAGATTTTTTTTTTTGGGATGGCCTTAAATCTAATATACAAAATTTTGCGGCAAAATGTTTGGTTTGCCAGCAAAATAAAGTTGAGATAATTAAGACACTAGGTCTTCTATAACCTTTATCCATTCCAAGTCAACGTTGGGAGGAAATTTTAATGGATTTTATCACAGGTTTACCTAAGTCCGAAGGAAAGAGTGTCATCATGGTGGTAGTTGATAGACTTACCAAGTTTGCACACGTTTGTGCATTATCTCATCCATTTAAATCAAGAACAGTTGATACTCCATTTCTGGAAATAATTCAAAAGCTACATGGAAACCCAAAGATTATTGTAAGCGACATAGATCCCATTTTTACTGGAAATTTTTTTACGGAATTATTTCCTTGTTTGGGTACTCAACTAGCTCATAACTGATCTTATCATCCTCAATTCGATGGTCAAAATGAGATAGTGAATTTTTTTTGGGAAGGATATCTTCGTTGTTTTGTATCTGATAAACAAACACAATGGGTCAAGTGGTTACCTCTGGCTGAATGGTGGTATAACACTTCCTTCCATACTACAACAAAAATGACCCCATTTATGGCACTTTATGGATATCATCCACCGTCCATCACATCATCCTTAAGATAAAATTCTAAGGTTCAAGCAGTGGAATATCACATCGAGCATCAACAACAAGTTCTCCAGCTCTTAAAGGATAACCTCAATTTGGCACAGAATTGAATGAAACAACATGCAGATCAACATCACAGTGAGAGAATTTTTGATGCAGGAGACTGGGTAGTTTTATGGCTACAACCATACAAACAAATTTCCCTCAAGCAATCTAAGAAATATAATAAATTATTGCCAAAGTACTATGGTCCTTACAAGGTGTTGCAAAATATTGGTACTATGGCATATGAATTGGAGCTTCCTGCTTATTCACGAGTGCATCTAGTTTTCCATGTTTCATGCTTAAAGAAGGTTATAGGTGACAAACTTCCAATTCAAACAATATTTCCAAAACTTGACGAGGAAGGAAAAATCATATCGAAACCTGAAGCAGTTTCTGAAACAAGAACTCGACAACTATGAAATCAATCAATTTCAGAGTATCTTATCAAGTGGAAGAACTTACCCACTGAATATTCTACATGGAAGGATGAGAATTTTATACAAAAGCATCCAGAGCTACTCAATATGTTGAGGAAAACACTTTTTTGAAGGAGAGGGGCATGTTAGGTCCCTATATTACTAGTGTAGTCCCTTAATGTTGTTAGTGTAGCCCCTTATTGTTGTTTTTGTACTCCTTTAACCCCCATATTGTTATTATTGTGCCCTTACATTATTATTGTTAGGTCTACTAGGATTATATTGTGACCCCATGGACTCCTATATATTGAAGGAGGTTTTTTCATTTGTATCATCCAAGAATTGTTCATTTATGTAATGTAAAGGAGGTTGCCCCCTCGAAGTGGCTTATTTCTAAGGCATTGATCTCTCTTTTCATCTATTTTTGGAGCTGATTTCATAACATCACCATACAACACATCAACACATGTATTTGATGAAGGAGTTCACCCCTCCTGGGCTACATCTCCTTGGTCCATCTTCCATGGCTTGGGCCTCTATATTATGCTAAAATTTGCAAAATGACATGTTTAAAATGATTTTCTCCTCCCAAAACCTGCACCAATGAGGCCATAATGCCCAAAAATGGTCATATAGCCTCTTCCTGCACCTGATTTGGTCAAAACTCCAAAAATTATGACCATTTCCATTTTTTCCACAATTTCAGGCCTTAATTTAGCTAACTGGAGCTAAATCTGGTTAGCTGGAGTTAAAATGGTGGTTACACCGAAATTAGCAGTCTGCCAAGTTAATCATTTTTAAATATAATTAAGCACATTAACTTAGTTAAGCACATTTAGCGCTAATTAACACCGCTTAGCCACTAAACTCGACGCTTTGTGCTAATTATGGATTAGCATTAACTAAATGAGGTTTAAGCTAATTAAATCCCAGATTATTGTTAACTCCGCGCTTAAGGATTAAGCCTTTGTTGGTGGTCATAGGCTATGGTCATATGTTATCAACTGTATTGGGGGCTGGTCCCCACTCCCCCCGTCAGCGGAAATAACTAAAGTTAAATATATGTGGGAACGTAACATGGTAAGAACCACTGGTGTGGCATGGGGGTAGATGGCATGAATGTTATGTGGGAGGCCGCGAGGTTGAACTTTGGCGCCTCTGCCTGGACTTCAAACAAATTTTTGCACCACACCACCATGGAGGGGGTGCACGTGGCAGCCCCGGGGGGCACGTAAAAAGGCTGCACCATGTGTCCTCTCCCCATTTGACCAAACTTCAACCCAATAAAAATTTTCCAAATAACCAAAAAAATTCAACCAATAAGATATTGCCACTTGGCAAGTTGTCATTCGCCGGAGGAATTTAACCAAACATTACCCTACCGAGTCAGCATGCCATGTCAACAGTACAGACTGCTGATTATGCTCCATGTTACGATTTGTTTGCCTGTTTGTGCAAACTGACAGAACTCAATTTCTGGAGCATATAGAGTCCATTTTTCATGAAACAAAGTGCGTCGGATTCAGAACGACAAGCACTATGAAGTCGTTTAGGTTTCGTGCCAATATGCGAACTTTGATTTTTGAGCATAAAACTAAGACTCTAATCATTAATCCTCAATGGAAGCCTTTTGAACCCAAAAATATCTTTCATTACTGAACATGTGGATGAGGCTATAGTTCCCTCACCCTTCCAGTCTCAATCCACTGTAATTTTCTCAATTTTGATAATTGGAGCTTTTCATAAAAACTAATCTTTTTCCTTGATTCTTGAGACCCTGTCTTGTTGCTGTAGACATCATCATGCTGCAATTTCCATGAATTTGTAGAACAAAAAGCTATCCTTGAAGAAACAAAATTGTTTCCACCTCGGTCGTCAATCAAAGGAAACTTGAAACTGTCTCACCTTGAACACTGTCGACATGGTGATTTTTAGCTTGTCTTGATTTGTACTTGCGTCAAATTTTGACCAAGTGTTTTCACCATTGCCATGTACCATTTTGAAACCAAAAACAAGTACTTGTGGAACCTATGCCTTCTTTGTCAAATTGTTTTGGCACTTTCTCTTTGACCTTTGCACTCTCTTACACCGACATCTTGTTCCCATCATTGTTCAACACTGATGTGGACTTGCATTCACTATTCTCTTCATTTCTCTTGCATGTATAGGAGACAACATTCTCTTCTTCTTATGCACTTTAACTATGTACTCAATTCCATCCTTGAACAAGTGATACTTATTCTCATGGCGATGAAATAATTCTTTCCTGTCATAGAGATAAGGACTTCCGAAAACAATACCTGAAATCTCAAGCGACACTACATCAAGTTCAACTTCGTCAAGAAAGTTTGAATTCATTGCAAACCTTATGATGCACTTCCTGTAGAAATTATATAACTAATGCGTTATACATCCAAGATTCTCTTGATCACACACTATTTCAACTTCATGCATAATACAAAATCTCTTCTATTATTGATCATCATATGCAGAAATTAAATCAATTGCATGCACACATTGAAACCATAAAAATTCACACATATGAACACAGTGTTTTAACGGGAAAGCCTGAAGCTAAAAACCCCAACTATATGTATATAATATATGTCATAGAGATCATGTAACAATCCTCATACAAAGCTGATCATATCAAGCTCTTAGTACAATACATTCGCTACACACTAATCAGGTCCGATCGAGCAAATCCCATGCACCTATCTCTGCCACCTGCTAGCCTGCCTCTAATGCACAATCACTGTTGAAGAATGGCTCTGAATGAACTCGAATTTTTCCAACCTTTCTCATGCAACCCTCATTGGCATCTCCAACCACTGTGTCTTGAAATTCATGCAACACTATAGTCACAACTAATAGTCAACCTGATCTTTCACCTACCTCTCCACTGGTCTCCACTGAAACTATCCATGCACTGTAGTTAACTGATGTATTCTTCAGTTGATTAATGAGTTAATATTTAGTGAATTAATTAATAATTAATTCACACCACTCTCACTAGTGTATCAATCATTTAGACTAGATACAACTAACTCAACTGTGTCTAACTGAGTTAAACTGAACACAACTCCACCAACTACTTCTACAACTCCACCAAACTCTGTCACATGAGTTCTAACTGAAGTCTCCATGCAAGAGCTCCACTTAACCCTCAGGAATAGCGTAATTCCTTCGCAATCACTATGCCACATCGTACACTAGCGGTACTCGAGAGAATAAGATAAATGTTTACTAGTCGTTACAAATTAAGAGCTAATAATATTAGGCATATCTATTTTTTATTTGGCAATCTAAAAATGAATTCCGTAATATGTCTAAAAATAGAAATCCATCTATTTTTCCAACTTGACCAACCATCCACAAATAGCATCCTGCAACTCATAGAATATGATCGACATGTCTAAAAATAGACTTGTGCCAAAAATAGCCTGCGGGCCCACTTAGTGAAGGCGATTCTTTTCACTAAGCTCATCATCTTGTTTCAATCTCAACACTTCCTTGTTACCTGCAAGTTTTCATATCTTCATATCCACCCTAAAGGATAAGGTCTTGATGTGTAACAGTTTCAATATTTAACCTCTTAACTAAGTCTTCATAAATCAAATTAGCTTGAGAACCACTATCAAATAGTGTGTCTATTTTGGTATGTTTTGAAACAACTCTAATATGAAAGAGTTCAATTCTTGTATCTTCAACTTGAGTTACATTAGAACAACTTGAAGAACTAGTGCTTGCTATGTTCTTACCTTAAAAACCCATCATTGCAATCTTGGTTTCATCTCCTGAATCTGAACCTAAGTCATGTTCAATGATTGCTACAATTTTCCCCTTCTCTTTGGCTTTATGTTTGTTTGGATTCAACTTTGGATGGAATTTCCAACAATGGTCTTCTTCATGGCCATTCTTCGAAAAATGTTTACATGTGAGTTTTTCTTTCTCTATTTTTATAGAACCAATTTTCTTTCCTCTTCCATTAAACTTACCCTTTCCTTTACCTTCATACTCAAGGAAACTATCACTTTTCTCATCTAAACTATGTTTCCCTCTTGCTTCTAGATGTATGGCTTGAACGCAAACCTCATCTAAGTTTGTGGGATTGAACATGATAATAGCATGTCTAAGATAATTTTGCAAACCCCCAATGTATTTTAACAAATTTTCTTGATAATACAAATTGACACCCAAAATAAGAGCCCTTCTCCTAAATTCATGAGTGTAATCCTGCACACTTTTCCCTTTCAATTGTTTGAAATTCTGCTAGTCCATAATGGATTTTTGCATGCAAGCTAGAGGGTAAAATTACCTTTTAATGGCAACAATAAAATTTTACCAAGACATTGATATCTTACCGTGGTTTTTAATCTCATCTTGAGTCCTTGCTTCCCACCATACAAGTGTTGCACCCTCCATTCTCAAGGAAGCCAACTGAATCTTTATGTTGTCCTCTTGAAGGTTCTAAATTATGCAATAAACCTCCAACTGAAGAATCCAATTATTTGGCTTCTCTACATTCACTTCACCATTATACATCAGTAGCTCAAATTTGGCATCAATTTTAAGTAAGGGTGATTTACCAGTTCCTTTTCAAGTATGTGTATGAACAAATTGTAAAGTTGTGGTAGTGGAAGATTATGAAGAGGAAGGTGTAGATGGTGGTGAGGATGATGGTGGAATGGATGGTGGTTTCCTACCATCTCCATGGGCTCCTCCTCCTGGAGAAACCTCTCCTCTTGGAGGTCTTGAAATTTGTCCTTGCATCCTTAAATACCTCTCCTCATAGAGGACCTTAACCATCTCAGTCATATAAAAGAATGCCTTCCTGAATGCTCTCTCATCTTCTGCCATGGTAGGTTCTCCTTCATGAGAAATCCTCACTGAAGACTCAACTTCAACTTGAGGATGTGCTGGTGTTGAAGACTTTGGCAACCTTGCCCTTCTTCCTCTTGACCCAACTGCACGGCTCTCAACCAACTTCTCTTCTCCTCTTTTGAGTTTTAACCTTGCAAGCATGACACAAACTTGAAAACAATTAGATCCCTTCTTACACAACAAAACCTAAATACCAAGATCTATGATACCAAATTTGATCTGAATGAAGTATTCTAGTGTTTCTATGCTAATTACTCTTTCAGATTCTGAATACAATGTCTTATGTGTGCTTAAGTGTTCAATTTCTCTTGCAAAATTATCAAGTCTCATGAGTGTTTTTCATGTTAATTTTATGAACAGCTTAACATAAAATAAAGGCTGAAAAACAACAAATAATAGAACAGTACATCACCATAAAACACATCAACACAGGTATTTTATGAAGGAGTTCACCCCTCATGGGCTACATCTCCTTGGTCCAGCTTCCATGGCTTAGGCCTCTATGTTATGCTCAAATTTTCAAAATGACCTTTTTACAATGATTTTCTACTCCTAAAACCCACACCAATGAATAAATAATGTCCAAAAATGGTCATCTAGCCTCTTCTTGCACCTGATTTGGTCAAAAACTCCAAAAGTTATGACCATTTCCATTTTCTCCATAATTTCAGGCCTAAATTTAGCTAACTGGAGCTAAATCTGGTTAGCTGGAGTTAAACTGCCAGTTCTGCTGTAATTAGTGGTCTGCCAAGTTAATATTGTTTAAATATAATTATTTGCATTAACTTAATTAAGCGCGTTTAGTGCTAATTAACCTCGCTTAGCCACTAAACTCAGCACTTTGTGCTAATTATGGATTAGCATTAAATAAATGAGGTTTAAGATAATTAAATCTTGGATTATTGTTAACTCCGCACTTAAGGATTGAGCCTCTGCCAGCGGTCATGAGCTATGGTCATATTCTTTCCAGTGTATTGGGGTTTGGTCCCCACCCCCCCTGTCGACGGACATAACTAAAGTTAAATATATGTGGGAACATAATATGGTAAGAACCATTGGTGTGGCATGGCAGTAGATGATGCGCGTGTTATGTGGGAGGTTGTGAGCTTGAAAACTGGTGCCTCTGCCCGGAATTCAAACAAAATTTTTCACCACACCACCGTGGAGGGGGGGGCCACGTGGCGGCCCCAGGCTGCACCACATGTCCTCTTCCCATTGGACTGAACTTCAACCCAATAAAAATTTTCCAAATAACCAAAAAAATTCAACCAATAAGATACTTCCAATTGGAAGGTTGTCATTCGCCGGAGGAATTTGACCAAACATTGACCCTGCCCGATCAACATACCACATTAGCAGTACGGACTACCGACTGGGCTCCCTGTCGCCATTTTTTTACCTATTTGTGCAAACAGAGATAACTCATTTCTGGGAGCATACGAAG
Organism: Pinus albicaulis; assembly: GCA_034641835.2. Taxonomy (NCBI): domain Eukaryota; kingdom Viridiplantae; phylum Streptophyta; class Pinopsida; order Pinales; family Pinaceae; genus Pinus; species Pinus albicaulis. The sequence goes on along the minus strand of CM076578.1, from coordinate 1,269,744,980 downwards.
TCCATTTTTCATGAAATGAAGTGTGCCAGATTCAGAATGACGAGCACTATGAGGTCATTTAGGTTTCATGCTATTCTGATAAATTTGACTTTTGAGTATAAAACTAAGCATATGATCAGCTAAATGACATTCATACTCACTTGAAACTTAATAATGATATTCCACTAGTACTACCAAAAAGAAAAAAGAACTAATAACCATCTACAAAACGAATATGGCTATCTTTCATATTTATTTTGATAAGTTCACAGAATTACAAAAAAAAAAATACATAGGAAAGTTCTTCTCAAGTCAACATGTGGTCATGGTATTCTATAGCTAACAAATACATAAGAATATTTAGATTTTATTTATTATGACCATGATTCATGAGAATATTATGCATGGAGAGCCTTGGATTTTTTTGTAATTTTCCATATGCCTTGGTCCATTGCTAGTTTATTTTTTGGGAGGCAATAACCTTCTTGGTCCCTAATCCTTTAAACATGAACAAAAGATGCAAAAGAGAAATCATTTGAATTATTTTTGATCTCTTGAAATAAAGTAAGCAAGGTGAAATTGTGAATATTGAAAGCTCTAGTCATCCATATAATTACTAGCAAATAGTCCCCATAAATGTGTAAATGAGGGATGCCTTTTTCCTAGGCTAAGTGAAGAGTAAGCTTGAGAGCCATGAGCTCACAAAACCTATTACTCATTTCCAATGTTGATTGAAAAAGAGATGGTGTATTGGTTTAATAAGTGGATGATTCCCCCGCCATCTCACCAGGGAGGTTCTCCCTAATATGTGTTGTTAAAGAAATTCCACGTCATGTGTTTTTTATTATATGTGCTTGTGACCTATAGGGATAGGAAGCTTTGGTTTGAGGAGGAAATTTGAAATAATTTTTATGCTTTATAGAGCACATTTTATGGGACCATTGCATTGTTGGTTATCCATATCCGCTTAGGCCACTGCAAGAGGAAGAAATTTGAATTTAGAGGTTTATGGATTGAAGAGCCTAACTTTTAGAGCTTATTCTGTACTAGGTCACACCCAAGCATTGGATAGGCCCATGATTTTATCGATATATTTTTAAAATACTAAGGTAAAATTGCAAGAAAGGATAATATGATAGTTAGTTTCAATGTATTTCCTACAAAGACAACAGCTTCCAAGTCCTTGAAAGCTTATTTTTTGTTGTATGTCCTATTATAAGAGCCTTATTGTGTAACAAAAACCACATATATATATATATATATATATATTTTGTTGGACACTTCAACTGCAATGTTCCCCCCCCCTTAAAATTTTTTGGTCTTCTTTATTTTCTCGGGCTAAAGATTTATATCTTATCCTTGGTATAGATATTACTAAAGGGTTTAGGGACCAAGAAGTTGATACTCCTAATTTGAGAGAAGTATGAATGAAATTTTGATGGATTTTGTATAGGTATTCTAAATATCAACATACTCATACCCAAGGTTAAATTCTTGCTAATAAAACCATAAAAGATGTCCTATTGCTCGATCCTTGATTTTAATTCAAGTCTTCAAAATATTAACATACTCAACCCCAAGGCTAGATAAAAAATGTCATATTGCTTGATCATTGGTTTTAATTTGATTTAAATAGAAGAGGCTTGATCTATGAATAACACGGATGAGTGGATTTGAGAGAATGTGTAACATACCCAATCCCATCTATACCTTGTTGAGGGTATAGGGCATCAAATTTTTTCTTTTCTTATTTAACTCAAAACTCTTATTGGAGATGATTATCATCTTCTACTCATCAAGGATTTAAACTTTATTAAAATATTAGTTTGGATCATCGAGATTACCCTTGGTGCCATGCTAATGCTACTAATCCTTTGTGATGTGGTAGATAATGTGGCACCCCAATACACGTGTCACACCAAGTGGATTTTTGAGTCAACATCCGAGCCATCCAACCCCATGTCATCTGTTAAGTCCAATTATTTGTTTTATATGTATTTGCATGAATGAACTTTAAATAAAACTTTATTTTATAAATGTACATACATATTTAAATTCCACTATTATTAAATAATTATTAAATCCCTCATGCAAATAAAATCTTAGATTTGATCACAATCCACATGAAAATTTCCAAATTACAGAGGGCTTCATCGGTAATTCTACAAGTTGCTAAGGTATAACCCCATTCTTTTTACGTATAGATGAGGTCAAACATCAAACCCTTTTCTCACTGTTAAAGAGGTAGAACCAAAATATTTATGTATAGCCAACCCCAAAATTTTTACCACCTATGAGGTCAACCCCAATAATTTTTCCACCAATAAGGTAAACCAAAAATTTTTTATGGAACACCTATACAATCCCAAACTTTTTACTGTCTATAGACTCATCAGCTAAAATTTAACATGTCACCCTTTCGTAAGCCTTGTCCAATGTTTCCATCGGTGAATTCCCCACACACCACCATGCGATAATTAATAAAAACCATGAAGTTTACCTTTCAAAACTTTGGACATTCCGTGGATGGTGAAGGTTTTTCACTTCTTGCATCAAATTTGAGAGATTTTGCATTAAATATTAAAGATAGATTTATTAGAAAAATCAATCAAATTTACGAAGATAACTCTTTGTATCAATTTCCAAATGATCATTGCTTAGGTAAAATTCCTGTCCAAAATTTCTTTTTTTGGTATATATTTAAAATTCATGAATATAAGTGATCACATATATATAAATATTCTCATATACTTAATGTATTAAAAGAAATTTCACTATAGAATGGATTATCGCCAAAATTCACCACATTCATTTCAATAAAAAAATTTCTTACCAAAATTTATTAACCCTAAAAATGATGTAAATATCTTTTCTTATATATAAGAATTTATATAGTTGAAATTTCAATTCAATTCATGAATAAGGAAATTTTCCACATTCTTTACACTCGTGCAAAAAAACATATGTACCATGAGTTATTTCCCTCCATAATTTAAGCAAGTATTTGCATCAACATATGTAGGAATAATATGTAGGAATTAGATGTAAATAAACATGCTTTCCCACCGCAATTTATGCATATTTTAGCATAGAGGTGGGTGGGAGTAAGAATTAGATGTAAATAAGCATACTTTCCCACCATAATTTATGCATCCCTTGACATAAAAGTAGGTATAAGTAAGAATGTAAATGTGCAGATTTACCAACCCACCAAAATATATGCAAATCCTTAAGTCTTAAGATGCAATTAATTTATCTACTTCACACATCAATTTGTTTCACAAAAGCTCTTGTAAACTCAGAGTACCATATATTCATGTAAAAATATATCAAACTCAAACTTAATTTTAGAAACATAATTTTAGATCTTTGCATGAATATGTACATATTCCATAATCATGTAACCAAATTTATCATTAGAAAGTTAAATACTACATACTTTTATCTGTTCAAGAAGAAAATGAATAATAAACAAATGAAAAATGGAAATGCTTAGCTAAAATTTCAAGTTGGCAACCACTTTGGGAAGGGGCCTTTTCCACCCAACCATAGGCTCAGTTGCAAATCAAATTTCTATGCGTAGCGACACCCTAGCAAAGCCATGATACCACAAGGGAAAAGCTGATAACTAACTAGTATTTGGGTTAGGTGAAAAAACTCTCCTTCACACATGATAGAGTCATAGATCCACTTTCCCAACTAAGTCTTGGCCTTCGTGATATCTAGGTTCCTTTCAACTTGGTTAGCAAAGTATATAAAGGAATACAATTCACTGCTCAATAGTTCTCAGTAATTTCCCCACCTCTTGCTTGTCATAATTAACTAACACACATCAAATTGCAGCCCACTATGCCCAACTAGAGTCCAAAGCTCTTTGGCAAGTGTTTGATAGGTATAATCATTTTTCAGAAGCCCAAAACATACCAAAATCATTCCGATATATAATTGGCACTTTTCTAGGCATATTTGGGCACCCAAAATGCAGTTTAATCACCCATATTCCTTTATCCATCGTGCCACTCGAGATTGATAGCGTTCCACTCGTTATTCTTACTGCTTAGGCATCTATGTGCGCATGAGCGGTTGAATCCATGTGTGTATGGATTTTTCACACACTTTTTTCTTCATGGGTATTTAATCCCTTCTACATTTTTCCATAATCAATGCGGTCTGCTATTGTATAATCTCATATTTACCTCAGTCTCCTAGGTATTCCATGGGTAAAGTTCAAAATCCAAGGAATGTAATTAGTCCATTCCTTCTATTAAATTTTTAAGAATTTTTGTAGTTTCCACCCCAACTTCCATATTTTTGAGGGTAACTATTCCAAACACCCATTCATTCAAAATCAATTGGTTCTTGGGTAAGAGGAAAATATCTTATATTTAAATTCAAATCTCATGGAAAGGCTTGGCAAGATAGTTCCGGGAACATCCTCATCAATTTTCCACTTGTACTATCATATCCTGTATCAGTGATCCTATGTTCCCTGTTAGTCGTGTTAACATATTTATTAATCAAGCATTTTGATTACATACATGTTTTTATTGGATTTATCCAATTCATTTTTTTGTCACGATAGCGACATTCCATGCTCACACAGGCAATATAATGCCATCGACATAAGTTTTTTTTTTTTTTTTGTAGGTCAAAAGTTTCATTATATTATCATTCTAAAAGATACATCAAGATACATCAGGTCATCATTACAAATTATCATCACAGGCTTTAGAGAACACAAGTACAAATTTCTACATAGGAAGAAGCCTAGAAGAGAGCCAAGACAACTCGTGTTTGTGGTTATTGTTGACACAAAAATGGCAAAAAGACGAGTTGTAGAGAGATACATCAAGGAGGGGGATTATGAGGAAATACTGGAGGTGCAACGAAGAGGCTTGTACGATTGTGAATGTGATAATCAATGTGCTCCACTTAAATTTACATAGCTCAAAGGTGGTCGTGGGAACACCGGAGCTGGCGCCGAAGACTCTCCAGAGCGTCCAGAGTCTCATTCTGCAAGTGTTGGATGTCATTGATATATGTAATAAACTCATTTCTTTCCTCACATCTCTGTTCCCGTATATTGTACAAATTGATTTGAATATGTTGTAGTTGGGTTACTAACATGTCTAGGGTGATCGGGGCTTCAACCTGGCTCAGGGAGCGGATTGGGGATACCGCCATGGCTGCCACTGAATGCTGGATTTTCGTTGACACAAAGTCATATTTGGGCTCTCCCGTTGACTGTCTCTCCACCATACCACATCCTAGACCTCCCCTTCACACTCGGTCATGCTACCGTGACATACATCTAGAACCGCCACCCCACGCTGCACTGAGGCTAAGTGGAGCCACACTGTCGAAACAAGAACCCGCAGTCAAGTTGAAATTAAAATTGGGCACACAAACACCACTTACCAAACCCTGACCGACTCACAACTCTAGGCCACGGGGGGTTCCCTATGCACCGAAACCTTGCTAACACTATCACTGTAAAATTTGTAGTTGGGAGCTATACACAGCCAAGTTCTCTGAGCTCCACCCGAACCTAAACCAGCAACACTCACTGAGCTCAACCATAAGCTCCAAGATCCACACAACATCAATGAACCAAATTTTTAACCAAACACACACAAAATTTGGTTCACACCCTGCCACGTAGAGTACAAGCCCTGAACTAACCTCGGCTTCGTTCGCAACAGGGAGATTAGTTCCCGGATCCCACGACCAAGCACAGAATTAGAGCCACTTCCACACACCCCCGCGATTAGAATCCTCACCCTACCCCAAGCCTTATCTTGAGCCCAGATGCCAAAACACAGGGTGCTGTCTCCCACCTCTCTCTCACCATCGCCCAACCACTGCAGATAGTGAAATTACGATCCATAAGCCTGGATATGAAGTGGATGCAAGTAGCGTGATGTAGGTACCTAGAAGCCATTAAAACTGAGTGTGTGAGGAGAAAAACTAATGCAAGCATGTGGCACGTGGAGGCCCACATGGCTCCTCTTCCCATGACGCCTCCAACTATCCGACTGAAGTGATACCCCAATCGGGGAATGGCATCAACATAATTAACTGCAATTAATTTACAAATTAACTCGAGGGTCAAGATAGGGATAATAAAATCCCTTCCGCCTTAAAGGAAGATCATATTCAATGTTCACACCAATTCTTTACATTCTTTTAATTCTAGAAGCACCATCCCATGTGCTCTCTTTTACCGCAACAACATTCCTCATTGATTTAATAGTTACACTAGCAATATGGTCCTCTTCAACTATTATTCCTTTGTCGTTCTATTGTCATTGTTTGGCCACCTCTAGACATATTGCATTCCATTAAATTCCTGTATCATGTACACACAATTACATGAGTGTTATCTTGGAAATTTCAATAAAAAATGTTTTCAACTTTCATCAAGCCAATTATATGTTTTTATTTGTTTTATCACGAGATCCAAATTTCTCTTCATGAATATCCAACAATTCACCTACAATACAATTTTACTATGTAATCAACCAAACAATTGTTAGTATTCAGACATCAAATTCTTTACGACAAAATAATTAACAACTTACCCAAAACTTCAAACTTTTCTACACACATAATCCATCTCTTTCCACTATCATACATAATGAAAGAATGAAGGCTATCATTTAGTCACATGCACATTACAACACCAATCACTACATAATAAAATCATAATTTTGAAATTTTAAATCATTGTGCCATTTCTCACGATCTTAGGCACATAATGCATACCTTCATTGGTTTTCAAAATTCCTTATCCCATGTCATACATTCCACCTAGATTATTTTGTAAGATCAAACCAACACCTATACACATCATCCATCTACCACCCTCACACTTGATCAACCCTCTTGACACCTTACTCCTAACCCAACACAACACTAGGCACATATCCCTTCTTCGCCATGTGATCCCTTGGGCATCCCATCCTTATAGGTTTACTTTTATGTTGGTGAGAAGATTGTAGTCCAAATTCCAATTGTGTAAGGAGACCATGTACACTTATGTGGCGTTATAGCCTTTCCATGTCCATCATCAACATGGCCTCACACATAGCTTAGTTCTATTGGAATCCTTTTTCATTGTAGAAATTTTCTGAATAATGATTAATTATCCACCGAGACTATCCTGATCACATACAATTCGAATTTATATGCAACACATAATCTCTTCCACTCAGATCATCAAACATGCGGAAATAAAATCAAGCATGTGCAGCCTAAATCACTCACCCATCCTACATGGGTATGTGGGGAAAGCTTATGGTGAAAACCCCCGACATGTGTATGTTGTAGTGAGGGAGAAATCAGTAACAAACTTTATCTTCGTACTCCTCACAAGTATGAGTGCTTTCCTCCTTCGTTCTTACAATCTGTGATACCCGGTTTTGAGCAGATTCTTTTGGTTCCAAAACTCACCCTGATCCTTGCCTCTATTATGCAATCTTTTGTCTATATAGAGATCCAACGTTCGAATCTCCTTGGCTTGACAGCGCAATCATCATGGGAAATTCCTCCAAGTGTGGTACAAATCTCATGCACAACTGATGTCGCCACTGATAGCTAACTCCACCCTTTCATCTACCTCTTTCACTGGTCTCCACTGAACTGATCATGCACTGTAGTGAACTGATGTGTTCTTGGGTTGAATAATGAGTTACTAATTAATGAATTAAATAATATTTAATTCACTCCACTCATAACTAATTGATTAGCTAGTTAAACTAATCTCAACTAGTTCAACTAAAATAAACGGAACACAATATATCATCTCCATTAACTCCACCAACTTAACACACAAGTCATGCATGCATGAGCTCAATACCCCTTAAAAAGCGCTGTCCCCGGCGTTTGCCTTCACCCACATCCGTAGCTCAAGCTGAAGTGCTCCAAGAGAGTAAACTGCTGTTTAGAGTCCAAATATTATTAAGGGTAAATAATATTTGACTTCCCTATTTTTAGGAGAGGCAGTCTAAAAATAGACTTCGACCTCTTCGACCTAAAAAATAAAGTCTCATCTATTTTTACCAACATGACCAATGCTCCAAGAATCTCAAACTGGAATCCCCGAACCATGCTCCATATGTCTAAAAATAGACATAGTCTAAAAATAGACTTTGCGCCAGAATTTGCCTGCGGGCCCACTTAGTGAAGGCGACTTCATTTCACTAAGCTCCATCATCTTGCTACATTCTCAACACTCCCTCTCAGCAAGATATGGATTATCTGCAACCCCTATCCTGCCTCTGTGGAATTCAAACTTGCTCCTGGTGAGCGCCTTCGTCAGGATGTCGGCATCCTGATCCTCCGTGGAAACATATGAAAGCATCATGATTCTCCGCTAAACACAATCTCTGATATGATGATACCAATCCATGAAGCCATGCCGCCTCAACTGATCCTCCTGTCTGTACCATGAACCATATCCCGATGTGCCTCTAATATAGCGTAATACATGCTTGCCTGCCTTCCAAAAGAGCTTGGTAGGCTTAACCATAGCTTGCGAAAGCTGGTTAACTGCATAGCATATATCGGGTCGTGTATTAACCAGATACATAAGCGACCCCACCAACTATCGATAGACAGTGGCATCCACTACCTCCACTGAAGTAGCATCCTCCTTCCTCCAACCACCAGGAAGAGGAGTGTCAACAGGCTTGCAGCCTTGCATGTTGAACCTCTCCAGAATCTCCCGGGCATACTTGCCCTGAGAAACAAACAGTCCTCCGCTGCGCTGCCAAATCTCCAATCCCAGGAAATAGTGAAGGATGCCCAGGTCCTTCATCTCAAACTCTCGTGCAAGATCCTCCTTGCATGAAAGTATCAACTGCTCGTCGCCAGTCAAAATCAGATCATCTACATACAGTACGATGATCAACAGCTTCCCCTCCACCATAATCTGGTACAGGTTTGGATCCACCTCACTCTTGGAGAATCCAAGCCCGGTGAAGTAGCTGTCTATCCGAGTGTACCAAGCACGAGGTGCTTGCTTCAGCCCGTACAGTGCTCTCTTGAGTCGGCACACATGCGACTCACTGCTGAAGATCTCAAAACCTTCAGGCTGCTCTATGTACACCTTCTCCTCAATAACTCCATTGAGGAACGCAGTCTTCACATCCATCTGATGAATGTGCCACCCCATCTACGCTGAGAGAGCAAGGATCGTCCGTATGGAAGAGTACCTTGCGACAGGTGCAAAAGTCTCCTCATAGTACGGTCCTCGTCGCGAAAAGCCACGGGCGAAAAAATCTCATCTTCGCTTCTCCCCCACATCGTCGATTGCAGCACCAGCTTCATACCTTAGATCCCTTAAGACCACCACTGATTTCCCCACCGGTCTTGGGACAATCTCCCATGCACTGTTCCTGACGATCGAGTCATATTCTTCGATCATGGCATCAACCCATGCGGGTTCCTCCACAGCTTCCTCAAAAGAGGATGGCTCCGTCACAACACATTGACTCACAAGAGCCATGTATCCAGTGTACCGATCTGGTGACTATCTCTGTCTGCGCTGTGTTGTAGGTGGTCCTACAACCTTCTCTGCATCCCGAGCCAGTCGCTCAGCTTCTGTAGTGCGCATGCGCCCTCTGATGGTTGGCGCTGCCTGGGTGGTTTCTTCCACCTCCTGAACCTCCTCTTGTGGCTGATCCACATCAGGAAGCTCCTCCTTAGGAACTAACAGCTCCTCATCTGCATGCAAGTGTAGCTCCCTCTCAAGCGAACAGCACGCGGCTTTTATCCTCTGAAATTTCCTGTCTACATCTACAGGTCTTGCGACTTTACGACAAATACACACCGGTGGTTGTCGGTGTATCGATGTACTTCCTGAATATTCCAACTTCAGCAGTTGGATCCAGCTTCCTTCTCGCATCCTTCGTCACATGCATGTAGACAGGAGATCCGAAAATCCGCAAATGGGAAATATCGGGCCTCTTGCCAGAATAAGCCTCCTCTGGTGTACTCATGCCAAGAACCTTGTGAGGACAACGGTTCTGCACATACACTGCTGTATTGCATGCCTCAGCCCACAAGTGAAGGGGTAGGCCCTGATCATGCAACATCGCCCGTGCGGCACCCACGATCGTTCTGTTCTTCCGCTCAGCCACCCCGTTCTGCTGTGGGTTATGGGGTGCGATGAGCTCTCTCTGAATCCCTTCTGCGCTGCAGAACTCCTTGAATTCAGCCGAGATGAATTCACCACCGTTATCACTCCTTAGAGCAATCACCTTCTTCCCCGACTCCTTCTCGACGAGTGCTTTAAACTCACAGAACTTCGCGAATGTCTCGCTCTTCTTCTGCATGAAGAAGATCCAGCACTTTCGAGAGAAATCATCAACAAAGATCAAGTAGTACTTGTGCTTTGCTGTCGAAGCAACTGAGAAAGGACCACACACGTCTGTGTGAACTCTCTCAAGGATCGTCGTGGCGCGACTATCCTTCTCGTGGAAGGTGGCTTTCACATACTTCCCTAAAGTACACCCCTTGCACTGATCTGACTGCGCAAGAGTGCCCTTAGGAAGTCCAGTAGAAATCTGCTGCAGAATCTTCAAAGCTCCATGGTGAGTGGTATTTGATCTCACTGTGCACGATTCGCCCCTCATCATCCCGGCTCACCACTTCTCCCGCTTGCATGCCGTGGTGCAGCGACATCTACCTGCCAGTGATAAAGGTTCTTGGTTCAGCCCCCTGTCTTCTAAGGTCCTCCTCCCGGTGGTCTTCTGCCGGAAAACACCATCCCGGCAGGGCCATGTATTACCCCTTGTCCTCCATCATCGCTGCTCAATCGGTTCTTCTTCAATCCCGGTACATTAACGACGTCCTCGATACAAAGGGTTGCAGGACTCCCTGCGAAAGGATATAGAATACGATACCCGGTCCACCACTATCTACCATCCTGCTTGTCTGGTCGCACACCCAAATATTTGTCCTCCAGATCTGAGAACAACTCCCGATCTCCCGTCATATGAAATGACGCACCGCTGTCCAAGAACCATGCCGATCCCAACACACTTGAAACCAAGCATGCGATCAGTGAAAAGTCAAGCTCGAACTGTGAAGCCAAAGCTTCTCCATCTGCAGATCTTCCCGCTTGCTTGTTCTTCTTCTTCTTTGGACAATTGGTAGCATAATGTCCGTGATCATGGCAGTGAAAACACTTCACTTTCGCCATATCTTGCTTCTTGCCCTTTGCACCAGAATGAGAGGTTTTCTTACCCTTCCCTTTCTTTGCTTTGGCCACCAAAGCGCAGTTTTCTTCATCAGCTCCCTTTGATGAAGATCCATCTCGAGTAGTCCTCCTTGTCTCCTCCTGCATGAGATCTGCCCAAAGGCGCTCCCATCCCGGCAGCTTCTCCCGACCATTGACACTATCTTGATATGAGTGCCAAGCCTTCGAAAGACCAAGGAGAGCCAGGTCGACCATGTCCTCGTCTTCGACAGTCACCCCCACACTTCCCAGCTCATCTCTGGACTGAGTGAACTTCGTGAGGTATTTGGCGATACTGTCGCCTTTCTCCATCTTGATGTTCTGAGCTTATCTTTGAGTGCCAGCTTCCTTTGGTCGCTCTTACTCTGGAATAGATCCGTCAAATCTTTCCACATTAAATATGGAGTAGCCTTTCCATGCAGGCTGGATACAATATGATCCTTGACGCCCTCCGCCAGGATCCTTCGACCTTGGCAACCACATCTTCTTTTGCCGCCATGGCTTGGTGCATCGGTGGGCTTTTGGACATCGGTATCCTACGAACTCCAGCAGGACCATTGTCTTCTAATACGCACTCCATGCGATCCTTCCATCGCATAATTCGGCCCCCGCCTTGAAGAGGGATATTCGGTCGCAAACCGTTGAAAGACATTTTCATGCTGGCACAAAAAAGAAAACAAAAACCGCTGAGAATTTAGATGACGTCCACCTCAAAGCTCAGCTGCTCTAGATCTATGAGAACAAATTATTTCTAGCACAGAGATTGACTGCAAGGGGCATTTACCAGACCTTTCACTTTCCGAAGAAAGATGAATGCGGAGGCTACCTGGCCCGCATGCAGACTCTGTCTACCGAAATAAGTTTGTAATCACTGTGATGATCAATCTCTGCTTCAATAGCTCCGATACCATGTAGAAATTTGCTTAATAATGATTAATTATCCACCGAGACTATCCTGATCACATACAATTCGAATTTATATGCAACACATAATCTCTTCCACTCAGATCATCAAACATGCGGAAATAAAATCAAGCGATAACACATCAAATCATCATACACATTAACACGGTATGTATGGGGAAAGCTTATAGCTGAAAACCCCGCAGCTATTGTGTATATTATAATGGAGAAATCATGTAACAAACTCAGTATAATACTCCTCACAAGTACTCAGTACTTTCTCATACGATTACCCACAATCCTTGCACGATTTTGAACGATTCTTTGGTTCTGCAAAACTCACACTTCGATTGCCTTGCCTCTGTTATGATAAAGCTGTCCTGCTAAGAGGTCCAAGGTTCGGGTATGTGGCCATTTAACATTTCATGGACAATTCCTCCAAGTGTGGTAATAGTCATGCACATGGTGATGAGGCCAGCGATAGCTAACTCCACCCTTTCACAAGCCTCTTTCAACGGTCTCCTTTGAGCGGTCTTGTACCTTTGTGGTAGGCCCGATGTGTTCTTGAGTTGAATAATGAGTTACTAATTAATAGACAAAGTAATATTTAATTCACTCCACTCATAACTAATTGATTAGCTAGTTAAACTAATCTCCATTGGTTCAACTAAAATAAATGAACACAACTCATTATCACAATCACAACTCCTGGTTTCTCTTGTGTTCGTCAACCATGCATGAGCTCAATACCCCATAAGAAAAGCGTATTTCCTTCTAGAAGTTGCATGTGCCACATCCGTAGCTCAAACTGAAGTGCTCCAAGAGAGTAAACTGCTGTTTAGAGTCCAAATATTATTAAGGGTAAATAATATTTGACTTCCCTATTTTTAGGAGAGGCAGTCTAAAAATAGCCTTCGACCTCTTCGACCTAAAAAATAGAGTCTCATCTATTTTTACTAACATGACCAATGCTCCAAGAATCTCAAACTGGAATCCCCGAACCATGCTCCATATGTCTAAAAATAGACATAGTCTAAAAATAGACTTTGCGCCAGAATTCGCCTGCGGGCCCACTTAGTGAAGGCGACTTCATTTCACTAAGCTCCATCATCTTGCTGCATTCTCAACATTCATTCTATCCTACATTTACTTACTGCAAACCACATAACCATGCAATTATTAATTCTTAATCATAATCATGCATTTCAAAATGATCTATTTCAAGTCAATGCATATTTCAGGGTTGTCCTTTGCTTCACAAGGCTTCCATAGGTTTATCTTATTATTTTATTATAGACACCCAATGCCTCATGATCCCATTGAACTGTGACAAGAATTATTACATAACAAATTCATTAAAGTCTCTTCTTCCTTGCAGTCACTCACCCTCTAGGCTCAGGCATCCCCTTCTATGCTAAACAATCTCTGGAGTGGTCCTTCTTGCAGATGATTTATTGCATACGAAGGTTATAGAGGCTTATAGATTTTTATAGCCAAGGCATCCCTATATCTCTCTCTCTAATATAAACAATACATTTCCCTACACGACTCATGGTGATCATGTCATATCATAAGGTTCCAATGTCACTACAATGGCTTTGTTCCTAGGATTTTCATCTCGAGAGCCATATTAAATCCTTCCCGAATAGTTATTTTCATCCCAATTGTATCACATGCATATATTAGTGTATTTGAGATATCATCATAATGATTTCGGTCAAAAATATTTGTCTTAAATATGAGAATAAAATTACATTTTGCTGATACATGTCATGCATGTATACGTTTGATGAAAGCATACTTCAAAAATAGTTCTGAAGATGGTTCCTGTTGATTACAATCAAAATTTGTGACTGTTTCACAGAATAGTCGAAATAAACAAAGTTGGATAGGTATACAAATAAGAGGTCTTCTTCTTGTCTCAACATACATGGATACAAAAATAAATATATGTGTGGAGCAATCGTCAAGCGGTCCAGATCATAGACATGATATATATCAATATCGAATATTAGACAAAAACTATAAGTAACAGAAATAAAGTAGAGGTTTGTTGATGCGGTCTTCAGCCAAAGTAGTCACCCTCCATGAAAAGCCTAAGGAGGACTTTGGTGGCCTCATTCTCTTTTTGTTAGATTATCACCCATGTCCCATAATTAAATGGAACAACCAGTTTAGAGAGGCCATTTGCATGTGTGTTGAACTCCCTATATATATGATAAATACAAAAATGTGAGAGAGTTGATTTTAGGTGAATGACATCATTAAGCAAAGGTTGTATTTTGAGGTTGTGACATATGTTCATTACTTTGACCCAATTGAAAATGTGTTGTGAATCTCCATAAATGTGAATGGAAGTGATATTGTTTTCCAATGCAAAAACCATGAGGATTTTTAGGGCCACTTGTTTTGCAAAGTTGTTGGATCCCACTCCTAGTCCCATTTTCATACTGAAAATAGTGGTTTTCATTGATGTGCATCATTGCACCACCTCCACATACTTTGGGGTCTTGTTGAGCTTCTCCATCAAATAAACCCCAGGGCCTATTCTTATTAATTTGACGTTGGATGGAATATTTGGTGTGAGGGGAAAAGATGGCTTGGGAATGAGGTTAGGAACTGTTAGCACATGAGCTGCAGTGGTTTCTGGAGCATTCAGTTTGTCATTGAATATGAACTCATTTCTTGCTAACCATTTGGCCCTATTGGATAGAAATGGGAGCATAATATAATCACATGTGCTATCGTTAGAGATTCATATTTTACAGAAAATCATTAGATTTATGCCTTCCCATTTGCATGCTTATCCTAGATTTGATGCAAAGAAAGCCCAGAGGGTCTTGGAATATAAGCATTCAATCATCATGTGACCAACTGATTCCTTTGCTTATTTACATAAGATATACCAACTAGGTCTTTCCTTTTTTCTTTCTTTTGTGCAGAAAATCCCACTTTCAAATTTTTTGTAGAGCACACCAAATGAATAGCCTGGATTTGGCTAGGCATTTGAGTTTCCATAGGTGGCGCAACCATGGCTCCAGTGGATCATAGATGCATCCAAATAATAGAAATAGGTATCCTTCTTTTGGAGTATATTGGCATGAGGTGGAATGGGTTCAAAAAATTTTGTCAGGGTCCTCAATAATGCGAACATGTGATTCTTTTAACTCTTAGACATTGGAGGACCAAGTTATTCTGAGGTGTCTAGGTAAGTTCAAGTGACTGCCTGAAAACCAATTTTAATCCCTGAGAGGATATTGTTGATGTTATGCTTCTTGGTTGAGTGTATATATTCCCATTGAGTGGAGATTTCAATCAGATAAACTGGGAGACAATGACCTCCATTACATCCCACCCACGGTTCGATGCCTACACGAAGATTGGATCCATCTCCAATTTTCCATGAAATTCCAGTTGCTATGAGAGATAACGAGTTGAGAATATCCATCCATATGATGGACATATTTTATGTTTTTATGCTAAGGCTTCAAATCCAATCCTCAATGGAGAGAGGAGAGATATATTTCTTTTGGAGAAGAATGGTCCATAAGCATTTTATTGTGATCATTCTCCATCTAGCTTTGGCTACTAAATATTGTGAGAATGATTCAATTGTTTCAGTCCCCATCCTCCCCAATTCTTGGGCATTGCCATTTTTGACCATTTGACCCAAGGAATGCAAAGCATTAATAGGTGCTAGCATAAAGGAAATTACAGTAGAGTTTCCATATTTTGGAGAGGATTACTTTTGGGATCCAGGAGAGGTAAATCCAATAGATTGGAATGGTCTCTAGGATGGATTTGATTAAGACTAAGCAACCTGCCCAAGAGAGCCATCTAGTGCTCCATGCTTTGGGCCTCTTTTCCATTTTTTCTAGGAGCCATTTCCAATCTGCACTAGTGTATGCATTTGGCTTGAGGTGGAACCCAAGATATTTGAAACCATTCACTAGATTAGTATGGTTGTATTTAAAGAAATACGTGTATAATCTAAGCTCACAATTGGAAAGTCCAATGGGTGTGATGGTTAATTTATGGATGTTAATCTCCATTCCTATTGTTGCTTCAAAACGTTTCAGAGAATCCTTGATAAAGTATGCATCACTTTGATACCCATCATTGAAGATGATGATGTCATCAACAAAGAGAAGGTGGGTGATGTAGAGAGTCGTGGCCACCCTTAGCCCTATAAGACCATGCCTTCTGTGAGTCTCTTCAAGGACTCTGCTGAGTCCTTCTACCACCAAAATAAAGGGGAGGGGGGGATAGCATACAACCTTTCCTTAAACCACGTTCAACCTTAAAGAAAGGGGAGGCAGAGCCATTTTTGAGGAAAACGAAAGATTTCGTTGTGATGAAACTCATGATCTAGTTAATGAAGTCTAACCCGAAACCAAGATGAGTGAGGAGGAGGTAGATGTATATCCAACTGACACGGTCGAAGGCTTTGGAAAGGTCAATTTTTAGGATAATCGCTTTCATTTTATGTTGTTTTAGAGTGTGGTGACCTTCATGGGCCACCCCTATGGCATCATGGATTTACCTACCTTATAGGAAATACAATTTATCCTAAAAAATGGACTTGGAAAATATAGGTTTGAGCCTGGGAGTGATGGTTTTGGATATGATTTTGTAAATTCAATTGCAAAGAGAGATGGGGGAAAATTCATAAAAAGAGGAGGGGAAATCAGAATTGGGGATGAGGGTCAGGAAGGTTGAGTTGAAGGAAGCATGGATATGACCAAAAGATATGGATTCTTCAATGATTTGAAGGAGATCATTCTCTAATAGCTCATAAAAATTCTGGAAGAATTCGAGTCTCCACCCATCCGGACCTGAACTCTTTTCATTTTGAATTCCACTTAAAATTATTTTGAGCTCTTCAACTATGAAAAGTTCCATCAATGTCTCATTGTCTTTTGGAGCTGAGAAAGTAGGAAAAAAAAATCCAATTTTACCACTTCAACTATAGAGGCATTTTGAGGTGCTTTGGAGAGAGAATTGAAGTGATGGATCCCCATGGAGGCGACATCCTCAAAAGAGGCGGCTAAATTCCCCTCTGGGTCCCTAAGCTTCCATGCAATGTTTCTCATATTTCTTCCTTTACTGTAATTTTGAAATAATTTAGTGTTCTTATCACTCACTTCTAACCATATAGCTTGGCTCTTGAGTCTTCAGGTTTCTTCTATGTCAACTAGGATTTTTTCCTTCCTGCCTTCCAATTGGGTGAGGAGATACTTTGGTCAGTCGTTCTACAAACCTATTTCTCAAATTTCCATCGAAAATCCATTACATGAGTGCATTACTCATTAAATTGACTATTGTCTATCATGTCAACTCTATGCATGCACATATCACTAATATTTTTTTCTAAATCTTTATGGGTTATCAGTGTTATATATTAACCATACCTTGCCCAAGAATGGTTAACTCATGTGCATTTAATCAAAATTCATATCATTAAAGATACAACTTAACCTTTAAGGAGTGGTTACCCATTCTTTCAAATTACCTAATGTTATGGGATGATCAATCCATACCTTCACAATTGCATTAATTATTCCTTGTGTTGCATGAACTAGATGATATTTCTGAGAAGCTTAAATATTCCCTTCATTAGCCTTCTGACGCGAATCCTTTTCCCTTGTCCCATGTACGTGATTTTCAAGTAATTGTATTATCTTCATCTTCAATATTTCCTAATCACATAGAAAATTCACAATTACAGAAGCTTATCAAGCCAAACAATGTTACCAACTTAATGAGAAATTTACCGAGTTCTCCTTTTTTTGGAGGTTGTATCAAATCATGATTTTCATGCTGATTTTGAAAAGTGATGATAAAATATAACCTTTTTTCATTTTGGGTTTAAAATTCCAACATTTTTTAACCATGGCATTAGAAAAAAAATATCATGATTACAAAAGACATGAAAAACAATGTTGAAATTCAAAAGTGGTGATGCAACACCACCTCTTTTTTTTGTAAGAAATAAAATTCAACATTTTTCAATCATGGTATTAAAGACTAAATATCATGGCTACAAAATACATGAAAAAACACATTGAAATACAAATCTAGTGATGCAACATCAACCCATTTTTTCGGGTTAAAATTTAAACATTTTTCAGCCATGACATTAAAGACCAAATATCATGACTACGAAAAATACTAAAACTAAAGTTTGTACCTTTCTATTTTATTTATTTACTTTTTTCAAAGGAAAAATGATTGATTTCCTTTAAAAATATAGTTTCGAATTTGCGTCTTAACCCTTACATTCATTATCATGATCCATTATGAATCTACCTTCAAAATTCCAAAACAGATGTAACTTATTCTTGTGATAACTTTTATCAATTGTACTAAAAATATGCCTACTGTAATATCTATATAAAACTCCATGAACCAAATAAATTTACACTGCAACAGATGATACTAAACAAAAAATCTACCAGCTTAAAACTAAATTATTCAGCCATGTTTCCAAGACAATACATCAGTCAAGATTACTACTTGAGCCAAGGACCTGCTTGCCTTTCCTCCACACAATTTTCTCGTTGGCTTTGAGCTCCATTGTCGCCAATTGCACATATGACACATATAATTCCTCCAATTCTATGAATTTTCAATGCATTGTGGCAAGCTCTGTTCGAGTTTCATGCTGGAGACTATTAGGGTCCTATAATTTATAAGATCTCAAGGCGATTGAGTATTTTGTATTTTTGATTTTACATTGTAAATAATTGTCAATATGCAAATTATTTCCAAAAAAAAAGTATATATAAAAGAAAATAAAAAGAGGGTATGTCAAAAAAATGAATACATAGAAAGGACAAAAATAAATAAGTTGAAAAGAATAAAAAGAGAATAAGAACCCCACAAAATAAAAAATAGAAATAACACTGAAAGTGCTGCAAATTCAAATGCCACTATTGATAGATTAGTTTTCTTTATGTCATCATCAAATAAGATTGTGTGCAACTTGTTTAAAAAATTCCACAATGAGTAGATTTTTGTTCAAATCATACAACTTAATCTTGATTGAACAATTGTGAATTTTTTGTTAATTATGTTAGTGAATAAAGATTTTCCAAACAATATAATCTCGTCAAATCAGTAGTTAGGTAGAAAATAAAATTGATTCAAATGTTTAATCTGAATCAATAGGGGAAATAAGTGATTGAGTAGGTTATATTTAAATAAAAGAAGTGATGTGGGCTTGCTAGCTTAAATGAACCCTAAGAAAAGAAGAAACAATGTTAGCTTAGCAAATGAAATGAAATTCATGGTAGGTAGAAGTTGTTTTGGAAGCCTTGAAAATAATTAAATTGCTTATCCTAAGTTTTGGTTTTCAAAGGTATTTAAGCATATGAAGAGGAAAATGGGTAATATGATTTTATCGTAAGTCTAAATATTTGGGCGCATTAATATAAAACCTTGGCATATCATTATATATCCTAAAGTTTATACCTTTATTAAACCTCCCACTACCCGACAATTTGTCATTTCATGTCACTTTAAACCCCACACATTTATTCGCCCATCATCTCCTCCACCCCGATTCGATGATTCTTATTTCTTTTCAGCCCCCCTTCTCCATCTGAGATTTACCGATCCGGGGGGGTCCGAAAAAAGCAGTTTTAGTTTTTGGGCCCACAAAAACATGGCACCTCCTCCGTATTTCACACCCCCCTATGCCTAAATCGCTTATCGCCTCATAACCCCCCCCCCCCCCCCCCCAATTTCTCCCTCCAAAACCAAAACTGCTCACCTATCCATTGCACACCAATCTTGTCATGCCAGGTTGCATATGCCAGTTACCAATTAAGTCCCTTCAAGCAGAAAAAAAATCTGTTGTAGATTTAATTAATAATTTACCATTAATACAACGGATCCATGCCACCATCAACGGAAACAACCCAATTATTTATAAATCCATGCATTTTGAACCTGTTTATCCTTTACCTTGCATATTTCTCTACATTTTCAATTTTGTTACAGGTTTACAGAGTTCTGGAGCAATTCATCAAGTCATCACCAATCCCAGCATTGTATCCACTGCACCTTCTTCACCTATCGATAGCTTTACACAGTCTTGGTAAACATGTTCCTCTATGAACCCTTTTAATTCTCTGAAACAAACTGCATCATGCCCCCTAAGAAGAAAATCCAAGAGGAAGCAGTAAACCCATTGATCCATCCTCCTGTTGATCTATACCATAACCCTCTAGCCGACAGAGACTACAAAATTCATGAAACCCTCTGTGAATATGAACTATTTGAAATGTATTGTTGGCTAGAAGAAAAATACATAGAAAAATATGATGACATTGGACTGTGGGAATCAAACTTACCTCATCATATCTTTCCCCATACCCACAGTGCCCCTGAATTCATCCGCAAATTCCAGGCCTACTACATACCTAGTCAGAGAGCCATAATTTCCCCCACAGGTGAAATTCTGTTCACTATTACTATAGAGTCCATTGACCAAATGATGTAGGCCCCTTCTATAGAAAATGGAACCCCTTTCTCCCAAGAAGCTCTCAATGAATTGTATCAAAAACTAGATTTTTCCAAAAGGGCTAAAATCCTTGAGCTCTTTCTAGCTGAAGATACTCAATTGCCTAAAAAGAATCCTCCTTACTCTTCCTCCATTTTCCCTGACAGAGCCAAGAAAATAATCACTGTCATTTATTACCTCCTTGGATACTATTCTGACCAGTGGGTAGATGAGCCAATTATAGGTTTCCTCTCCATATTTTCTACAGACTCAAAACCATCTATCCTTTTTAATTTTAGCCAATTCCTAGCAGATGCTATCCATGACAAATTTGTCAGATTTCAAACAGAAGAGGTGTTTAAATTAGCTTATGTTCTAGTTTAAAAAAAAATTATATTTCTAGGGAGACAAATTTAAATTTTCAATGCAAAAATTGGATGATGATGGTAATCAAAAGTCAGTCATCTTCTGGACTACCATGGTGATGAAAGAGCAGGAGTATTCATACAAACATTTCATAGAACTGTTTGTACATCCAAAAATGAGCCTCCTTAGCAGTGCAGTTGAACCAAGAGTCAGTGAGTAAATTAGGAGGATTATACATCTATCAGATCAAGCAAAGACAGGTGAATGGTATTTATACCAGAACTATACATAATTGAGAATTTATGGCTGTGATATTTCTCCCTACAAGCTTCTAAAATGCCTCCCAATGAGGAATATTGATTTAGAATACATCAGGAAAATGTTGAATGTTGATGAAGTCCACTTTGTATCAGAAAAGAAAAAGTCACAGTTCAGAATCAAAACATAGATAGGACCATTTATTTGCAAGAGCAGGTTAGCAGGGGAGAAAGAATACATAATTTTGAAGGAAATTAATTTCAGCCTCAGTTTCACCTAATCCTATGATCATTAGGAACCATCTCAAAATTAAGGGTAGAAAACAAGACTACTCCTTATATACATACTCATAGGCCAAACATAGAGAAGTACATGAACCACATAGAGTGGGCTGAAAACACTTTGCAAGAGGCTGAGGAGAAGCTAGTCTCTACTTCCACATCACAAACTCCAGTCCCACAGGAGAAAGCGGGAAAAATACTGAGAGAAGAAGAGTCACCTTCAGTGACTGAAACTACAATCAAGGAATTCAAGATAATGTATAGGAAGAGGAACAAACTCGATCCTAAAGTTAATCCAAATAAAGATTCAGAATAGGAGGTTATTATAATTACTAAAGAGACACCTACCTCCTCTCAAGTTGGTGGCCAAAATATTCTCTCTCCTACTACTTCTATAGCTTCACAGGACCAACAACGGGCCATTCAGACAAGTAAAGTTGTCTCAGGGGACAAAGAAAAGACAATTTTTGATACTTTCAGGGAAATCAAGCTAAAAAATGAAATCCTAAAAAATAGTACATACAGTCAATTCTAGAAGTAGACTTCCAGTTCTCAGAGTAGGTTGTTGTTAACATTTGACTCTGAGAAAGGTAAAATGCAAATGGCCTTTCTAGAGGCACATATTTCACAGCCTAAGACAACAACAGATTAGAAGAAAACTTCATTTGATTTTGACATCAAAGACATCCATCCCATTTATTAAATGAATATGCACAAGAAAGTAGGAGAAATGATTTCCTCTACATTAAATAATATAGCTATGAGTTTGTCTAAATTGCAGGTTTCCTTAGTAAACATTCAATCACAGCTAAATATGGAGAAAATCTCCTCTCTGGCCAAGGACACCAAAATCAAGTCTTTGGAAGACTTAGTGGTTAGAGTTGGATACGATCCTTCCAACATAAAAGTTGCAGAGGATATAATAAAGAAGAAAAATGTTGGCATAACAACATTTAGGAAACAATTAAAATTGTCAGCCACATAAGACCCTCTCACCAAATATATTGACGAAACAGAGTCTCGGAAGTTGGACATGATGAAGCTAATCATGGAGCAAAATGCCCAATTGAGACAGATGGAGACAAAAATGGAGAAAATGATCAAGGAGAGGGAGCAGGTTAAAAAGCTTTCTATGGTTCCTTTGGAGGCTATACCTCTTACAACCATCCCCACAGCGACAACTTCTACAAAAAACACAACAGATGGTGCAGAACAATTGACAAAGGCAGTGGAGAATCTATCTATCCAGACAGAGGAAATTAAGAAGCTTCAAGATCAAGTCAAACTATTGCAGGATAAAAAATCAAGAAGTGGAGTTTCTCATGTAGCTGAAGCACAAAGAGCTCAGAAATTGATAGAGAGGTTGCAGAAGTAAGGGAGAGATTCATCCATTGGACAAACATTGGGGTAAGTCAAAGAGATAATCTGGATAGATATCATTGAATCCATTAATGAAATCTGGCCCTACATCCAGATTATATTTGAATAGAAGGAATTGATTGAGAAAGAAAATGATGGCATTACAACTATCAAGGAAGAGCTCGGAGATATGCCTGTTACAGCCAACAAAATCATCAAGTTCTTAAACTCCAAGAACAAATATGAGATGGATGACTTGGGATTGGATGAAAAAACAAAGACCATTTTAGAATTGAAGAAGATTCTTACTAAGAAGAATCTGATTATTCAGCTGGAAGAGAAAGGCCACAACTTAGAGATAGCAGTGAACACGTTTTTCAGTAGGATTGAGCCTTTAACACATAAGGTTTCACCTTCTCTATTTGTAATTAATTATAAGCTGATAACCCATCAAGACTATGTGAAGAAGCTAAGTGAAATTGCCAGGGACACTGCCAAATTCTCTATTATCAAAGGCACCATGACAGGTAAATCATTCCTAGAAGCATTGAGCAATGATATTTTCATCCAACATGAGGTAAACCACATCTTTGTGGTAAAACGTGTTGAGAATTTTGAAAGACTATAGGTTATTACAAATTATCTTCTTGATAGTTACTTGTGAATGTAATTATGCCTTCTCTTCTTTAGGTTAAGTTAATCTTTGATCAAGTCAATTATCAAAACACAAGACACAAAGATTAGGCTCCTAGAGCCAGGGCAAAAACATCTCCTTCTTGAAGAGGGAAAACCCGCAAGGAATTCTTCTTATTGATCTTCTAATGACAAGTACCATAACCCAGACTTAGACCCTAGAGCTAGATCTTCCATAACTTTGATCTTCACCTTGTGTATGCTTCTATTTGATTTGCTTGGATTGTGAGAAGGTAAATCAAGGATTTACCTTCCTCACTATTACTCCTACTTCTTCTTATAATCATTGTTTCTTCTTCGCACTTCACTTTTGTTCTCCTTTTATAATTCCACACTGAATACTATCTTTATGTATATATATGTGTGTTGCCTTTGCTGTAATATCCACAGTTATATATATGTATGCTACCTTTGCTATAATATCTATAGTCTTTGCTATTCAAAATTCCCTTATTATCTCTGCGGTGGTTTAGGCTCAAATTTACCTGCAATTTCAGAGTGATACCTATTTAATTTTGTTGTTCACATTCACTTCAGATATATTTGCATTTTCTATTGAATTGTCCGCATCTACTTCAGACGTATCCGTTATATTGTATCTTGGTGCACCAAGAAACATGCCTTCAACTGATCCGCACATTAGGTGTATATATATATATATATATATTTATTAATGAAAACTCTTGAAATAAATAAATCAGTAGACTTTATACATTGTGTGAATAGGTCGACATGAAGTGATATATCTTCATTATTTTAATGTGGTAATTTCCACTGTAATTACAGCTTGTCTTTCATCGTTGATTGAGGGCAGTTACGAGCTAGACTTCTAGCAAAGTCTTGGAGCATGTATGAAACTTAATTACATTTTATATCTAGAGGACATAAAACCTAATGGACATCAAGAAGAATTCCATCTACATAAAAAATCTTGCTCATGAAACCCATGAAGCAAATACATTTTATTATTTTGACTTCTTCTTTTCATAATTACGTAGTCAACATGAAGACCAAACTAGTTACACTTTTCAACAAAACCTACTTTTGCCCGATATACTTAAGTGGATGAAATTTACCGAAAGGTAATCAAGTTAACTATCCCAGATGAAGATCGATGGGATAATTTGTGTGAAATTCAAGAGTAAAGATTAAATAAGAAAGGTCAGCAACAACCATCACATTAGCCAGTGCAACCCACAAATATGTATACTCAGCAACTGTTTCCTCTAAAATAGTGCTAGCGTTCCAGATCACCTCCACCGACCCTATTTTTTTTCACAGTTACAGTTTATTATTCAATTTTGGCTAATAATACACTGCCCGTTGAGACAACATTGATTGTAATCAGTTTTGTAATATTTAGTATAAATACTTCACTGTTCGAAGTATTCTATGTTGATTTGTGAATATATTTTTCCTATCGAGCATTGTAGCTTTCCACGTTTCGCTGGAGCATCAATAATAGAAGTACTTATTATAGGATTCATGTGGTGTAATCACTGATGAAGTGCATCTACTATAACCATGTTTTCCATTGTTTTTCCTTTTCTCTGCGTATTAGAAAATCTTAATTGTAAAACATAAAGTGTGATGAATAGGACATGTTAATTGGAACACCTTATTTTGGCTGCTTTTACAATTTGTATGTTTTCCACTAAATTCATATTGAACAATACTTAATTCCTTTTCAATCTCCACTAAAATTTAATTTTCTTCCATTTCAATAATTCATTTAAAATCTAAAAAGATCCAGTTAATGCAACCTAGCTTGCCCTGTTATAAATCTTTTAAATATTGATGCAACTTCGAGTTTTATATTTTTTGACTCCATTTCCCAATGGGAATATAGAAATTTAATCAACCAAATCAATCAAAATCAAAAAACAACCAAGTAGAGTCATAACTAGCCTAATATCCAAAAAAAACAAAGTTAAATTATATATAGATATCCCTCTCTGAAGCTGGCAGGTCTAGATCCTAGCTTCCAAAGTGGTTTTGATGTTGTCCTTTGTGTTTATTCTGCCAATATTTTAAATTATAGAACGATAACATAGTGGCGACCATACTAGGGAAAAATTGAAAAAATTGTAATTTATTTCGAATTCATAACCCTAGTTAAAACATTGTATGATAGGAATACTTAAAGAAGATTGGTTTCCTTTTAATTTTTGTGAATAATAAGTGTGTGCGCACCTTAGATCATAAATTTGGCTCCTAAAAGAGCCTACACTGGATCTCATCCTGATCCAAATCCTGCAGTAATTGTAGATGACCC
The DNA here is from genome assembly GCA_034641835.2 of Pinus albicaulis. Classification (NCBI taxonomy): domain Eukaryota; kingdom Viridiplantae; phylum Streptophyta; class Pinopsida; order Pinales; family Pinaceae; genus Pinus; species Pinus albicaulis. The sequence continues at coordinate 1,269,719,118 of CM076578.1, read as the reverse complement.
TAAAAAGATACTGAGAAGAAAGAGCATAACAAAGAACCAAGGAAGTAATAGTCCTCCTCATAGAGCAGATTCACTCCCAAAATACTTTGTAGCTCTGCAAGACATTGAGTTTGACTTAGCTTTTGAACAAAATTTATTTATAACTAAGTCATCCAATTGGGTAGGTCAAATAGTAGTAGACCAAGCTACACTAAGAAGACATTCATCCGAAGCACATTCTGCTCCTTTTGATATAGACCTTAAAATTATCCAAGACTTCAATAAATTATAGGGTTTAGTCTCAGGTCATGACCTTTCTGTTCATGAGGCTTATGTCTAACAATCTGTATAACTCTATGCTATGAATTATTATGTAGAATCATCCACCTCATCACAATCTGTGCATCGTAGATTAGAAAGCCCTACCCCTTATGTAGTCTCTACAACTACTCCGGTACTTTCTCATCAAGCAACTCAAACTCCTCCTTCTCCTCAATCCTCAACCACTATCCAACCTTCATCTCCACCAAAACCCCAGGTTTCAGTTCAACCTTTACCCCTGATTCAACCTCCACCTTTGATTAAACCTCCACCTTTGATTAAATCTCCACCTTTCATCCAACAACCACCCTTGATCAATCCTCATATTATTCATCCTCATATCCTTATAATGGCAGCTAGATATTCTCCCCTTGTCCTTCAAGCTCCTTTGGCAAACATGCCACATGATTATCAAATAAGAATTCCTAAATTTGATGGAACTGGACCTATCACTACCCAACAACATGTGGATAGGATGAAGGATAGTTTTGCCTTCAAGAGGTAGATGAGGAAGGCATAAAAATTAGGTTGTTTGCACAAAGTATCACAAGAGAGGTGAGGAAATGGTTTAAATAATTACCTGTTGCTAGCATTAATGATCTCCTTGGATTCCATCAGACATTACTTAATAGGTGGGAAATTAAAAAGAACCCTCTTCAGATTTTATCTGAATATGAAAGCATTAGGAGGGCACCAGGGGAAAGTGTTAAGGACTATTTTAATAGATTTAACAGTGTATACAAAACAATTCCTGCCAACATTAAACCACCCCAAGGTTTAGCCTTAATCAAATTCCCAGATGGCTTTGAGGCAAACATGTCTTACTAGCTTAGAGAAAGAAATTCATCAACAATAGAAGAAATGAAAAGGGATACAATGAGTGTAGAAGCAAATCTGTTAGCAAATAGAGATAGAATCATGAATGAAAGGATATTGACCATAAAAGAAGAACCATCTACTTCTTCTGTTGATGCCAAAATTGATTCATTAGTTATAAAAATAGAAAGAATGATGGAAAGGATAAATTTAAATGAAAGGGCTTCTCCTAGGGAAATTCAGCCTGCACCTCAAAATCATAATCAAAATCTCAAGAGAAATCCTCCCCAAATCAAACAAAGAGAATAAAGGGGCCCTGATCAACAAATTAGGCCTCCACTTCAGGAGAATTATGTTGATGATGATGGAGAAGTAGTAGAAGAGGTAGAAGAAAACCATATCAATTTAATGGGTATCAATGATGATGAAATTGTGTTGCTTACTCAAGAATAACAAGAATTATTTCAATTATCCCAAACTGAACTTGATTATGAAGAATCAGATGACTACAAGCAGGGACTTGAAAACATTATTATGGAAGTCCACAAACAATATAATCTTAGAAGTAAGGAAACATCACATACCCCAAATAGAAAGAATAATGAAAATCCTGTCAAGAAAACCTCTGACACCATTGTAAAGAAAACTCCAGAAATGTTGCGACGAAAACTGCTGATAGTTCTAGAAAAAAGACACTAGAAATTCATGCCAAAAGGATTGTTGAGAGTACCTCCAAAACTACTCAAACTAATATTCCAACCACTAGTCACCAAAAAGAACATGTGTCAAAAGAAATTGCTGATAAGTCTGATTTTATGAACTTGAATAAATTTCAAACATCATTCAATATTGAAAATGAACTAGAAAAACTGAAAATTTCTATCCCCTTGACAGAGTTAATGAAATTTTTTTTGTATAGAACTCATGTTATGAAAGATCTAAACATAGGGGAAAACACTGACACTGTCAATTCGAATAATGATCAGCCTGAATTATTATTTGGTCTAGAGGTAGATGGTAAACCATAGGAAGGAGGTGTTCCTCTATTCTATGTCAGTCTCAACGTTCATGATAAAATTCTCCATAATGCCATGTTAGATTCAGGTGCTTCCAAAAATTTGATGCCAAAATTTGTTATGGAAAAGCTTGGTCTTGACATTACTAGGCCTTACAAAGACTTGTATTCATTTGATTCCAGCAAAGTAAGATGTTTAGGTCTCATTAATTATCTATGTGTTACTTTACCCCAATTCCCAGCTAAGAGTCTAGTAATGGATATAGTGGTTGCTGATATTCCCCCTAAGTATCACATGCTATTGTCACACTCATGGGGAGAAAAATTACAAGGGACCCTACAAATGGACATGACTTATGCTACCATACCAGTGTTCGGTTAGCAAAGAAGACTATATAGGGAAACTTTAATGAAATACATGGTGAGTATTCAAGAGAAACCACATAACTATCCCCTTTAATCCGTTCACTCTGATTTAGACTCCTTCATTATTTATAATGATGGAGATATTGATGCTCAGGTCACCAACATTGAAAATGACATTTGTGAAACACATGAAAATCAAACAGAAATTGTGCACCAAAACACTAAAACTAAACATTTTTGGAACATGAGTTTTGATGGCTCTTGTAGCAGAGCAGGGTCAGGAGCAGGTGTGTGGGTCTCAAATTCAGGAAATAATCATGTAGAAGGTCATTCATATAAACTAAATTTTAATGTACCAATAAAATAGCAGAATATGAAACACTTCTTTTAGGCTTGCAATTATTGAAAAAATTAGTTGCTAAAATAATTTCTATTCATGGAGATTTTTAATTGATTATAAAACAGATTAAAGGAGAATATTCTATAAATCATCTTAGACTGAGAGCATACATAAATTTTGTGCTTGATTTTCTACAAACTTTTGTAGAATATGATCTTGCTGTTATTCCTAGAAATTAGAATATCCTTGCTAATGGTTTGGGTTTTTCTGCTAGCACATGCAAAATGCCTCATCCCAATAGACAATATACAGTGGAAGTAAAACATTGTCTAGATAATATGAAGTATTGGCGGGCATTTGGAATTGACAAATAGATTGAAACTTTTTTGCATTCCAAGGATGAGTATGAGGAAAATAACATAGATTTAGATTGTGAAGTAGAAAATCAGATAGTTGTACATACTAATGTAGGAGAATAGTTTGATGAATCAGATGTAAATATTTCTATAGATGAATTTGTACATAAATTAGAATGGCATGAAATTGATCTAGAAAAAGAAGAATTTGAAATACTTCAGCTTAAAGACAATTATAAGAGATTTTTTATTTTAATGATGTAGCGAAAAAGCCAAAAATAGAGCCCATAGGGGTAGATGTAGAAGAATGTAATATAGGTAGTAAGCATAATCCTAAAATGATAAAACTTTCAAAGTCACTGCCTACTGTGAAAATACAAGAATATATAGATTTATTCAAAGAATTCATTGATGTCTTTTCCTAGAGTTATGAGGATCTCAAAGCATATGACACTAGTATCATACAACATAAAATCCCAATCAAGGAAGATTAGAAACCATACAAACAGAAACTTCATAGAATAAATCTAGTTCTGATGCCTCTGATTGAGAAAGAGGTTAAAAAGATGTATGATGCTAAAATCATAGTTCCTCTCAGATACTCTAAACGGGTGTCTAACATAGTTCCTACTAGGAAGAAAACTGGATAAATCTTGTTATGCATTGATTTCATAAACCTTAAAAAGGTCCCCCTAAAAGACAACAACTCTTTGCCAAAAATGGATCATATATTACAGAAGGTAGTAGGGTCTAGTAGGATTTCCTTATTAGATGGTTTCTCAGGTTATAACCAGATCCTAGTACATCCTGATGATCAGGATAAAACAACTTTCACTACTCCATGGGGGACCTTCATGTATGTGAAAATGCCCTTTGGGTTAATGAATGTTGGGGCCACATTACAAAGAGCAATGGATATTGCCTTTGCAAATGAAATTGGTTGTTTTATTGTGATCTATCTGGATGATATCACTATTTATTATAAAAATGATAAGGAACATTTGTTGCATCTAAGAAGAGTGTTTGAAAAGTGTAGAATGCTTGGCATCTCATTAAATCCTAAGAAAACACTTTTTGGACTGGAAGAAGGAAATCTTATTGGTCATATTATCTCTAAGGATGGTATTAGGATTGATCCCAGTAAAATTGAAGCCATATTAAAAATCAGTCACCCTAGAAACATTAAGGAGTGTTAATCTTTTTTTGGCGAGATTAATTTCCTAAGGAGATTCATTCCTAACCTTGCAGAACTTCTTAGAAATATAACAAATATGCTGAAAAAGGATTCAGAAATCAGATGGATTATTGAGGCTAGAAAATCCTTTGACATAGTTAAACAGACATTAACAAAAGCACTAGTGTTGATTAGTCCAGATTTTACAAAAGATTTTATTATCCTCTCTTTTTCTTCTGAACACACTGTTGCAACTATTTTTTTGCAGAAAAATGATGAAGGATTTGAACATCCCATTGCATTTTTCAGTAAGGCTTTAAGAGATGCATCTTTGAAATATAATATTATGGAAAAACATGCCTTTGCATTGATTAAAGCTATTAAAGACTTTAGAGTAGATATCTTGCATTCCCATATTATTGCTTATGTACCTAATTCAGTGGTCAAGGATATTTTAACACAGAATGGACCTGATGATAAACGAGGAAAATGGATTGTTGTCATTCTTGAGTATGACTTAAAAATCAAACCCACCAAGTTAATCAAAGGACAACGACTAGCCAAATTGATGGAATAGTCAAATTTCCATGCATTGGACATCAAATTTGTTGCTTCACTAGATGATCAAGAGGAACAAGTGACTCCACAGATTGATGAAGCGTTTCTGAACTCACCCTGGTATGCAGACCTATTATATGTTTTATTCAATTTAAATTCTCCTCCTGGTCTAACAAAAACAAAGGCAATATTTCTAAAGAATTTAAGTTTTGCATCATAGAAAATTTTTTATATTAGAAATATGCTCGTGGTATTTTACTTAAGTTCTTTTTAAAGGATGATGCAGAAAGAACAATGCAGGAGTTCCATGAAGGTGATTTTAGTGGACATCTCTATTGGAAAATCACTGCCTTCAAAATACTTAGAGTTGGTTTTTACAGGCCTACCCTTTTCCCTGATATTCATAAGAAAGTAACCTCTTGCCATAACTGCCAGATATTTGAAGGAAAAAGAAAGCTTTTACCCATACCATTAAAGCCTATATCAGTTGAAAGCCCTTTCCAGCAATGGGGACTGGATTTCATTGGTGAAATTCATCCTCCTTCCTCTGCCCAACATAAGTGGATTATCATAGCCACTGATTACTTTACTAAGTGGATAGAAGCCACTCCTTCCAGATCTTCCACTGATGTTGTCATCATTAAATTCCTTGAAACCAATATCCTCTCTTGATTTGGTTGTCCTAGAAAACTTATTATTGATAATGCTGCAACCTTTAAATCTAAGAGAATGATTTAATTCTGCAATAAATACCACATTAATTTGGGACATTCAACAACTTATTACCCTCAGTGTAATGGGTTGGCTGAATCTCAAATAAGAGCTTGGTAAATATCATTAAAAAATTGTTAGAGGACAACAAGAAGTCTTGGCACAATAGGTTAGTTAATGCACTTTGGGCTGACAGACTTACTACGAAGAAGTCAATTGGCATGTCACCATACCAATTGGTCTATGGAATGGATGTTGTTTTTCCATCCTCTTAGGAGTTCCAATCATGAAGATAATTCAAGAATTACAGGTTGAGCCTAATGGTAGGATTAATAATGCTATTCAATTGGAGCAGTCAAGGGAGGAAGTCTACAACAAAACCCAAGTTATTCAGGAAAATGTCAAATAGATTTTTGATAGAAGAACCAAAGTTGATGACTTCAACATTGGAGACAAAGTTCTGGGGTGGGATTCTAGGAGAGAAGACAAAGGTAAACATGGGAAATTTGACTACCTTTGCAAAGGGCCATACATAATTTATGATTTCAGAGGACACAATGCATTCTTCCTCAAGGACCTAGATGGAGTAGAGTTACCTCGTGGTCTTGTCAATGGCAGGATGTTGAAGCACTAATTTTATTAGCATAAATATTTTTCTTACATCATTGTAAATATCATAGTCCTCATTGTTTTGATTGGGTAACTTATTGAATGAATTTTAAGCCCGTAAAGAAGGCCCTAAGCTTTAATTGATAAACTACCATAAGTAACCCAACATCAAAAGAGATCAGATGCAGACATTACAGACATAGGATACTCAAGGCTACTGATCATATGTTCTTGACACTTCACATGGAGAAGTGCCATCCCCAACTGGAGCCACTGTGAGGGTCCTATAATTTATAGGATCTCAAGGTGATTGAGTATTTTGTATTTGTGATTTTACATTGTAAATAACTGTGAATATGCAAATGATTTCCAAAAAAAGTATATATATAAAAGAAAATCAAAAGGGGGCATGTAAAAGAAATGAATACAGAGAAAAGACAAAAAGAAAGAAAGTTGAAAAGAATAAAAAGAGAATAAGAACCCCACAAAAGAAAAAATAGAAATAACACTGAAAGTACTGCAAATCAAAATGCCAATACTGATAGATTAGTTTTCTTTATGTCATCATCAAATAAGATTGTGTGCAACTTGTTTAAAAATTCCACAATGACTAGATTTTTGTTCAAAACATACAACTTAATCATGATTGAACAATTGTGAATTTTTTTTTAATTAGGTTAGTGAATAAAGATTTTCCAAGCAATTTAATCTTGGCAAATCAGTAGTTAGGTAGAAAATAAAATTGATTTAACTATTTATTCTGAATCAATAGGGGAAATAAGTGATAGAGTAGGTTACATTTTTATGAAAAAAAAATGATGTGGGTTTGATAGCTTAAATTCACCCTAAGAAAAAGAAGAAAAAATGTTAGCTTAGAAAAAGAAATGAAATTCATGGGTAGTTAGAAGTTGTTTTGGAAGCCTTGAAAATAATTAAATTTCTTATCCTAAGTTTTGGTTTTCAAAGGTGTTTAAGCATATGAAGAGGAAAAGGGGTAATATGATTTTATCCTAAGTCTAAATATTTGGGCGCATAAATATAAAACCTTGGCATATCATTATATATCCTAAAGTTTCTACCTTCATTAAATCTCCCACTACCCGACAATCTACCATTTCATGTCACTTTAAACCCCGCACATTTATTCGCCCATCATCTCCTCCACCCCCGATCCGACGGTTCTTATTTGTTGTTGGCCCCCCCTCTCCATCCGATCTTTACCTACATTGGAGTGCGGATTTAGAAAAAAAAAAGAAGTTTTAGTATTCGACAATGACAACGTGGTGGCACCTCCTCATATTCGCACCCTCCTCTGCTCAACCACTTGCAGCCCCCATACCCTTGTCCCCTTTCTCTACCAAATAAAAATACTCACCTATCTGTTGCACACCAATATTGTCATGCCAGGTTGCATATGCCCGTTACCAATTAAGTCCCTTCTTGCGAAAAACAATCTGTTGTACTTTTAATTATTAATTTACTGTTAATACAACGGATCCGCGCCACAATCAATGGAAACAACCCAATTATGTATAAATCCATGCATTTTGAACCTGTTTATCCTTTGCCTTGCATATTTCTCTGCACTTTCATTCTTGTTACAGGTTTACAGAGTTTTGGAGCAATTCGTCAAGTCATCAGCAATCCCAACATTGTATCCACTGTGCCTTCTTCACTTATTCAAAGCTTTATACAGTCACGATAAACTTGTTCCTCTCTGAACCATTTTAATTCTTTGAAACAAACTACATCATGCCTCCTAAGAAGAAAATCCATGAGGAAATAGTAAACCCAGTGATCCATCCTCTTGTCGATCTAGACCATATCCCTCTAGCCGACAGAGACTACAAAATTCACGAAACCCTCTGTGAATTTGAACTCTTTGAAATGTATTGTTGGCTATAAGACAAATACATAGACAATTCCGATGACATTGGACTGTGGGAATCAGAATTACCTCATTATATATTTCCTCATACCCACAGTGCCCCTGAATTCATCCGCAAATTCTAGGCCTGCTACATACCTAGGCCTGCCCCACAGGTGAAATTATGTTCACTATTACTGCACAGTCCATTGAACAAATGATGCAGGCCCCTTCTATAGAAAATGGAACCCCTTTCTCCCAAGAATCCCTCAATGAATTGTATCAAAAACTATATTTTTCCAAAAGTGATAAAACCATTGAGCTCTTTCTAGCTGAAGATACTCAATTTCCTAAAAAGGATCCTCCTTACTCTTCCTTCATTTTACCTGATAGAGCCAAGCAGATAATCATTATCATGTCTTACCTCCTTGGATACTATTATGACCAGTGGGTAGATGAGCCAATTATACGTTTCCTCTCCATATTTTCTACAGACTCAAAACCATCTATCCTTTTTAATTTTAGCCAATTCCTAGTAGATGCTATCCATGACCAATTTGTCAAATTTCAAACAGAAGAGGTGTTTAAATATGCCTCTGTTCTAGTTTATATGTTTTTATATTTCCAGGGAGACAAATTTAAATTCCTCGAACAACTTTAGGAATCATCAGTGGGTGATTAATCTTTCAATTTCTCATTTGACGATGGTTTCCATAGTCCGACAACTGGCATTTATTCGTCCCTCACCATGCTTGCACATATGGCACTAGATTTTAATTCCTCCACTCCACAGGTGTTTTGATTGTCTATCGAATCATGACAAGAGTCGAGCCTTTAAAATTTTAATATTCTTCACATTCAGCTTCCATTGATATCACTCAAGACAATCGTTCCTTCTATCCTTTCTTTGTACCAATCCCCACATTCAACAAAAAATCTATAGCATGTTAGGTTATGGTGCTATAATTTCACATTTAATTGTCTCGGGGAGCATGTTAATTGGCCAACCAAGGTATGTCAATCCCGAATTAATATTCCATTGGCCTTTATATTTACAAGCAAGCTCCCTTCAGTTGTGTCAAGTTTTTTGGGTCAAGGAAAGTGTAATATTTGTGCTATTATTTATGCATATGAGGGTCAATTGCAATTGAGGATTAATTAAACCATGGAGAATTCTCATATCTATTCCCTCAATTTTGTGTAGGTGGATGTCAACATATTTCTGGAGAAAATTATTGATGACATGGTTGGACTTTTGAGCACCTTATATCAACAAACTGAGGCAAAAATGAAAGCCCATAAATGCTTCCAGGCGTTAGTCAATGCTAAGCTTGATTTACTCCAAATTGAATTGGATCGTCTTTGTTATCGTTCTTTAATTTAAAATATTGGCAAATTAAACACAGAGGAAAACATCAAAACCACTTTGGAAGCTGGGATCTAGCCCTGCCAGCTTCAGAGAGGGATATCTCCATATAATTTAACTTTTTTTTTATTGGATATTAGGCTATTTATGACTGTACTTGGTTGTTTGTTTAATTTTGATAGATTTGGCTGATTAAATTTCTATATTCGCTTTGGGAAATGGAGTCAAAAAATACAAAACTGGAAGCTACATCAATATTTAAAAGAGTTATAACAGGGCAAGCTAGGTTGCATTAATTGGATCTTTTTAGATTTTAAATGAATTATGGAAATGGAAGAAAAGAGAATTTCAGTAGACATTGAAAAGAAATTAAGTATTCTTCAATCTGACTTCAATGGAAAACATACAAATTGTAAAAGCAGCCAGAATAAGGTGTTCCAATTAACATGTCCTATTCATCACACTTTTTGTTTTACAATTAAGATTTTCTAATACACAGAGAAAAGGAAAAACAATTGAAAACACAGTTACAGTAGAAGCACTTCACCAGTGAATACACCACATGAATCCTGTAATAAGTCCTTGTATTATTGATGCTCCAGCAAAATGTGGAAAGTTACAATGCTTGGTAGGAAAAAAAACTCAGAAATCAACCTAGAATATTTCGAACAGTGAATTATTTATACTAAATATTACAAAACTGATTACAATCAATGTTGTCTCAGCAGACAATGTATTATTAGCCAAAATTGAATAATAAACTCTAACTATGAAAAAAAATAGGCTCGGTGGAGGTGATCTGGAATGTTGGCACTGTTTTTGAGGAAACAGTTGCTGAGTAGACCTATTTGTGGGTTGCGTTGGCTATTATGATGGTTGATGTGCTGGTTGTTGCTGATCTTTCTTATTTACTCTTTACTCCTAAAGTTCACACAACTTGTCCCATTAATCTTCATCTGGGATAGTTAACTTGATTACCTTTACGTAAATTTCATCCACTTCAGTATATTGGGAAAAAGTAGGTTTTACCACAAAGATGTGGTTTACCTCATTTTGGATGAAAATATCATTGCTCAGTTCTTCTAGGAATGCTTTACCTGTCATGGTACCTTTGATATTGGATAATTTGGTAGTGTACCTGGAAATTTCACTTAGCTTCATCACATAGTCTTGACGGGTTATTAACTTATCATTAATTACAAACAAAGAAGGCAGACCCTTCTTTGTTAAAGGCTCAATCCTACTGAAAAACCTGTTCAATGCTATCTCTAAGTTGTGGCATTTGTCTTCCAGCTGAACAATCAGATTTTTCTTCGTAAGAATCTTCTTCAATTTTAAAATGGTCTATGTTTTGTCATCCACTCCCAAGTCATCTAGATCATATATGTTCTTGGAGTTTAAGAACTTGATGATGTTGTTGGTTGTAATAAGCATATCTCTAAGCTCTTCCTTGATAGTTTTGATGACATCATTTTCTTTCTCAATCAATTCCTTTTGTTCAAATATAATATGGATGCAGGGCCAGATTTTATTAATGGATTCAATGAGATATGTCTAGATTATCTCTTTGACTTGGCCCAATGTCTGTCCAATGGATGACTCTCTCTAACTTTTGCAACCTCTCTATTAGTTTCTGAGATCCCCGTGCTTCAGCTGCATGAGAAAATTCACTTCTTGATTTCTGATCCTGTAACAGTTTGACTTGATCTTGAAGATTCTTAATTTCCTCTGTCTGTATAGACAGATTATCCACTGCCCTTGTCAATTGTTCTGCACCATCTGCTATGTTTGTTGTAGAAGTTGTAGTTGCAGGGATGGCTACAAGAGGTACAACCTCCAAAGGAACCATAGAAAGGTTTGCAACTTGCTCCTTCTCCTTGATCATTTTCTCCATTTCTGTCTCCATCTGTCTCAATTGGGCATTTTTCTCCATGATGAGCTTCATCATGTCCGACTTTTGAGACTCTGTTTCTTCAATATATTTGGTGAGAGGGTCTTCTGTGGGTGTAAATTTTAATTGTTTCCTCAATGCTGCTATGTCAACATTTTTCTTCTTTATTATCTCCTCTGCAGCTTTTATGTTGGAAGGATCATATCCAACTCTGACCACTAAGTCTTCCAAAGACTTAATTCTGGTATCCTTGGCCAGAGAGGAGGTTTTCTCCATATTTAGATGTGACTGAATGTTTGCTAAGGAAACGTGCAATTTAGAAAAAATCATAGCTATATTAGTCAATGTAGGAGAAATCATTTCACCTGTTTACTTGTGAATCTCCATTTGATCAATGGGATGGATTTATTTGATGTCAAACTCAAATGAAGTTTTCTTGTAATCTGTTGTTGTCTTAGTTTGTGAAATATGTGACTCCAGAAAGGCCATTTTCATTTTACCTTTCTCAGAGTCAAATGTTGACAACAACTTACTCTAAGAACTGGAAGTCTGCTTCCAGAATTGACTGTATGTACTATTCTCCAGGATTTCATTTCTCAGCTTGATTTCCCTGAAAGTATCAAAAATTGTCTTCTCTTTCTCCCCTGGGACAACTTTACTTGTCTGAATAGCGTGTTGTTGGTCCTGTGAAGTTGTAGAAGTAGTAGGAGAGAGAGTAGTTTGGCCACCAACTTGAGAGCAGGTAGGTGTCTCTTTAGTAATTATAATAACCTCTTGTTTTGAATATTTATTTGGATTAAATTAGGATTGAGTTTGGTCCTTTTCCTGTACATTATCTTGAATTACTCACTTGTAGTTTTAGTCACTGAAGGTGACTCTTCTTCTCTCAGTATTTTTCCTGATTTCTCCTGTGGGACAAGAGTCTATGATGTGGAAGTAGAGACTATTTGCTCCTCATCCTCCTATAAAGTGTTTTCAACCCACTCTATTTGGTTCATGTACTTCTCTATTTCTGGCCTATGAGTATGTATGTAAGGAGTAGTCTTGTTTTCTACCCTTAATTTTGAGGTGGTTCCTAATGGATCATAGGACCAGGTGAAGTTGAGGCTGAACTTCATTTCCTTCAAAATTATGTCTGCTTTCTCCCCTGCTGACCTATTGTTGCAAATAAATGGTCCTATTCGTGTTTTGATTCTGAACTATGACTTTTTCTTTGCTAATATAAAAGTGGACTTCATCAGCATTCAACATTTCCTTAATGTATTCTAAAGCAAAAATCCTCATTGGGAGGAATTTTTTAAGCTTGTAGGGAGTAAGATCACAGCCATAAATTCTCAATTCTATATAGTTCTGGTATAAATACCAGTCACTTGTCTTTGCTTGATCTAATAGATGTATAATTCTCCTAATGTCCTCACCGACTCTTGGTTCAACTGAATTGCTAAGGAGGCTCATTGCTGGATGTAAAAACAGTTCTATGAAATGTTTGCATGAATACTCCTTCTACTCTTTCATCACCATGGTAGTTTAGAAGATGACTGACTGCTGATTTCCATCATCATCGAATTTTTGCATTGCAAATTTAAATTTGTCTCCTTGGAAATATAAAAATATATAAACTAGAACAAAGGCATATTTAAACACCTCTTCTGTTCGAAATTTGACAAATTGGTCATGGATAGCATCTGCTATGAATTGGCTAAAATTAAAAAGGATAGATGGTTTTGAGTCTATAGAAAATATAGAGAGGAAACCTATAATTGGATCATCTACCCACTGGTTAGAATAGTATCCAAGGAGTAAGAAATGACAATGATTATCTGCTTGGCTCTGTTAGGTAAAATGGAAGAATAGTAAGGAGGATCCCTTTTAGGAAATTGAGTATCTTCAGCTAGAAAGAGCTCAAGGGTTTTAGCCCTTTTGGAAAAATTTAGTTTTTGATACAATTCATTGAGGGCTTCTTGGGAGAAAGGGGTTCCATTTTCTCTAGAAGGGGCCTACATCATTTGGTCAATGGACTGTGCAGTAATAGTGAAAATAATTTCACCTGTGGGGGCAATTATGGTTCTTTGGCTAGGTATGTAGTAGGCCTAGCGTTTGCGGATGAATTCAAGGGCACTGTGGATATAGTAACTAAGTGTGAAGAATATTAAAATTTTAAAGGCCTGACACTTGACTTGATTCGACAGACGATCAAAAAACCTATGGAGTGGAGGAATTAAAATCCAGTGCCATATGTGCAAGCATGGTGAGGGACGAATAAATGCCAGTTGTCAGACTATGGAAACGATCGTCAAATGAGAAACTGGAAGATTAATCATCCACTGATGATTCCTAAAGATTAATCATCCAGAGAGCCAAAAATTCAACTTGATTGTTGGTAGCAGAGTCGAACCCCCAAGCATATTATATCTCAATTTTTTCATCGGGGCTAAGGATCATCCCTCCCGCTCCTGCCATCCATATTTATTTACTTCTTAAATGCTTGTTTTTTAAGTATTTTTCAAAGGTGGCTAATTTTTTATTATTTTTGGCGTTAAAATTATCAATTAATTTAAATTAAGCCATAAACATTGGTACCATTAAAAAAAAGAAAAACCGTGGATACAAAAATGACATTACATAAATTTTCGTTAATTATTAAATTTATGTTTATTTATTTATTTACTTATTAATTAATTTAGTTTCAAAAAAATTAGTAAAAAAATTGAAAATATTATTTTTAAAGGGGGAAATCAATCTAAAAATAAAGGAAAACAAAATTGCCTTTTTATTCTTAAAAAATTTGAAAAATGGCAATTCGAAAAAAGGGAAAAAATACATTAAAAAAAAAGGAAAAGACTAAAATAAAAATAATAATAAAATAAGTTTAATATTTAAAAGGAAAAAAAAGAAAAAGAAAAAAAACATTCAACATAAAAGAACCAAAAAAAAAAAATACAAATACAAATAAAGCTAAAAATATATAAAAAATAAATTAAATAATTCAAAAAATTAAAATTCAAAAATTAAATAAATTGAAAATTGAAAATTGATGATGATGATGGTGATGATGATGGTTAACGTCCACAAAGACCAATATGGTCTATCAAACCTTAAGAAGGTAAGTGATTAACCGAGACTCTTTAATATTTTATGTCTATGATAAATAAAAAAAAGTAAGATAAGTGTTCCAAGATCATTGTAGTTTGACTGACTTAACAAGTAATGAAGGTTGGTAGTTTGGCAAATGTTTTGAAAAGGAGAAGGGGTGTGATTAAGGGTCAAACACTCCAAGAGAAAGTGATTTTCATCTTCAACTCTCTTCATATCACAAAGGAGGCAGATTATTTCATCCCAAGGTGTTTTGGGAATAGACCAATGTCCGATTTCACTCCAAAGCTGATGAGAATCAATTCTTATCCTTGCAATGCTAATTTTTTTCATGGCGTTGGTCAAGACAGAAAGATAATTGTAGTTAGCAAGAGTGGGGTTGATCACCTCCTTATAATATCTTATCTTCCTTTTTCCCTCTAACTCCTTATCATCCCACAACTTATCCTTAAATTTGGAAGTAATAGTGTTTTTAATATTATCCTTATTCTCTAAGCTGATCTCATCCTTTATCCCCCAATGGTTGAGCTAGGATTGGACATCCTTATGCCAACCTTGCTTAAGCCGGAGGTGGGGATTTTGACTAGAGCTAGAAGCAATTTTGGGATGCCTCTTGGCTTCCATGTTTTACAGATTCTTCTTGTACATAAGATACCTAAATATAACCATGCTTTCAATGGGGGAGAGACTAGTTTTAATCAAGAGAATAGGCTAGGGAGTATTTCCTTTAATATCGAGGTTGAAGGTTGTAAATTTATTTTGGATAATCTCAATATTTCTCCATAATTCTCTAGATATACTGCAACCCTAAACCTCACATCCATAAAAAAATAACAGGGGGCGATAAGAGTCTCGAAGAGGAGTTTTTTTTTTTTACTCCAAACCCAAATATCAATTGACTTACAAATTTTTTCAAACTCATAGTAAGATTTCTAGCTTCCTATAATCCTTTTCTCAATTCTATAGTTCCAGTTGAGTTGATGGTGAATGAAAATACCTAAATATTTCTATGATGAAACCTTCTCTAAGTAATTGCTATCATAAATGAAATGATCATAGTTGATCCTTTAGCATTTAATTATCATGAATTTAATATTTTTTATATTAATAGTCATTACCCATATTAGAGTAGTAATCATGGAGGATTCTAAGCTGTTTTTAAAGATCATCTGAGCTTCTTGAAAGAAGAAGGATATTGTCAAGATAAAGGAGAAGATTAATGACTATACCAGTGAGCTCGGGTCCATTTCATCCTGCAACTTCTAAACACTTTTTTAGCTTATCAAAATAAATGCCAAAAATGTAGGGCATAGGGGAAATCCTTGATTAACTCTGATATTTCATTTAATCTCCTCAGACCAATCCCCGATGGTCTTAAGCTTGGTAATATAATTCTCGTATAACCTAGTTACGACTACCCTTAGCTTGAGAGGAAGCATTATCTCATTGAGCCTTTTCCATAACTACTGTCGAGGAGTAGTGTCAAAATATTTTCTAAAGTCAACAAAGCAAATGAAGAGATCAATTTTACTATTGCGAAAATCCTTGAAAATTGTACTAAGAGTGAAAAGGTGGTCAATAGTTGAGCGATGCCTCCTAAAGCCAAATTTTCCTTTAGCACTTTTACCATGAATTTCAAGCCAGACACTAATATTATTTTCCAAAATGGGCCCATACAATTTGGCCAAAATGTGGCTAATCATGATAGTCCTATAGTTAGAGGGACCATTTTTATCCCCACTTTTAAAGATAGGCATAATAAGGCTTCGTGTCCAAGGCTTAGGGAAGCCATGTTTCACAACCAAATTGAGGGGTTTGTGTAAATGAGGGATGAGGATAAACCTTCCCATTTTTAAAATTTCGGCTCGGTAATATTCAGTATCCCTTGCTTTTCCATTAGCGAGATTCTTAATCGTGAACTCTATGTATTCCAAAGTGAAGATATCTTCCTCAGTAGGAGCGTTTATGATGTTACCCATGGTGATTAGGGAGTCATAAATATTCTTGAGATAGATATCCCATTCCTTTAATGGGATCGAATTATCTTCTTTCATTTAACGAAAAATAATATTCCTCTACAAATTTCTAGGCTCAACTTTAGAGAGGTGAAGAGAATGAACTTGTCTCTTATTTATATAGTTCTTTTTATTCCTTTTGATAAGATATTTGTAGGAACTTATTTTTTCAATATTTACAGTTTCATTAGGAGAATCTCTAATCGCTTTCTTGGTAATCTTACAATCCTTATCATATCAAGGGTTGGAAGTTCTATTGTTACCTTTATACGATACCTAAGTAGAGAATTTGTTAATGGTAGTGGAGAGGGTTGTAAAATTGTGGTAGATGTGATCAAAGTTATCATTTTATGTTAAGAGACTGAAATCCCTTGTTAAATATTTTAAGAAGATATCATTTTTACTTTTGTCAAAGTGAGTGTGCCTTTGGATCTCACCATTCTTTTGCATGTGGCTGGTATGCATATCTAGGTTTAAGGTTAAGGATAGAGGTCTGTGGTGAGAAGTTGGCTCGTGGTCATATAGGAGGTCAAATTAATAATATGGTTGAGAACCTGGGTATCATATATCACATAGTCCACATCACTGATGCCAAGCCCATGAATACAAGTCATTTGGAAAAATGTAGGCCACTTATTGATCCCATTAAAAATAATCAAGTCTTGGGAACTGCAAAGCTTGATTAGCTCAATCCAAAATAGGTTCTCGGTTATGTATTCATAATTTATTTTGAATTTACGAGCTAAGTCACAATCCTCATCAAGTCATAATGGGTTAGGGTTAGAGTTATTCCTTAATAGAGTAGCTTGGTCAGTAGTGGTTCTAGCATTGAATCCCCAAAGCAAAAGGATGCGTCCTTCATTCCTTAGGTTGTGGATATCATATTCTAAGGTAATGAAGGGGAAATTATTATCTAGGTTTTTTTTCTTATAGGAGGAAGAGTTGATAGGAGAAAAATTACAAATTGTGAGAAAAGTCCTATTAGTGTTACAGAAAAAAAAATTCGATCCAAATGGATTGATTGAGAGGGTTAATCTTATGAAGTTGGATGTGGGAAGAAATAACATTTTCATATAACAGGCTATACCACAAAAGCCTCTATAAGAGGATTTATTGTTCCAGGCAGAGCAAGTAATGAATCCATCTATGTGGGGGACCCTAGATTCGTCATGCTCCCAAGTTTCAACTAGGAAAATAAGATCAATATCACTCATGATCCAAATTAACACATGATATTTATGCCATGGAAAACAATGGTAGTTCCAGAAGAGGATCTAGAGTGTTCCTAATTCCTATTTATCACTTTTATTTTGGACTCTATCTTTAATAATAGCTTTCCTATTTCTAATGGTTGCCCATTTGCCTTCCTTTCTTGCCTCCTTTACATTTTAGACCTCTTTCCTTAGTTCAACTTGATCTTATGGAATAAGATCTTCATTTATAAAGGTTACCAACCTTTTTAAACTAGGATATTTACTAAGTATATCTAATTTGTGGTCATTTCAGCTCACGTTAACACATATTATTATGTTTATGCTCAAGAATATTTCCCACCCTTTTTGCTTTTGTTAGATAATATGTTTAAAATTGTGAGTTAGTTTTCAGTTATTCCTTTACTATTTCTAATGTGTCCTTTCCATTTTTATCTTTTATACCAACAAGTATAAGGTTCAAGGCTATTTTGTGGCGTTCATGGTCCAGTTCAATTAAATTGTTCATTTCCTCTTTTATGTGTTTGATATATGTTTTATTCATTGTGCTTCTTAGGGATGATTTATTATCTAGTTTTTCTTTTAATTTTTTAATCTCGTCTCTCACAATGCAATTTTCTTCAACCATTGTTTGTTTTTTGTGTTCTATTTCCTACACCATATCTTTCATTCTTTGAATTTCAGTGTTGAGAGCTATCATTTTACCTTCTAATGGGCTGTAGCTATTATTACACACAATAGTTAAATCGATTTTATGCTCTGTAAACATTGTAGATAATTCTAGTTTATGTTGCGTTTCTCTAATTCTTCTCTTTTATTTTCTAAAGATTCAATCTATTCATAGATGCTCTCTAGAGTAATTTTTCTTGGCCTCCCTTTGATAGAGGTAGGTTTAGAAATATGGGGATAGGTACTTATAATTGTAACAAATAGACTTTAGTAAGGAGAAGGTAAAAGAAACTTATGCACCTGGAGAGTTTGTGGAGTCGACTGACTCACACCAAGATATTCATAGTGTCAAAGACTGCAGTTAAGCTATATGATAGCATGAATTCATATATGCTGAGTATATATGGCCGCAAGAGTTCATATGCATATATTATTGAATATATATGGCCGCAAGAATTCAAATATTCTGAGACCACCATAGATGTATTTTCTTGGTTGAATGAGGTGTTTGAGTTCAAATATGCCAAAGACAAGACCACATACCATCATTGAGGGAGTATATACCTCCAAAAGTCCACCTGGAACCACTGTAGATGTATTGTCTTGGTTGAATGAGGTGGTTAAGGTCAAATATGACGAAGTTGAGATCATATGATTTAATTTGAAAAATAAAAATAAAACATTAAGGAAAAAAACCACAAAAAAAAGGAGTAGGGGGTGATTCCCAACATTTCCCTCCCAATGCACAAAACAAAAATTTAGTGCATTGTGCGTGGGGAGGGTGATGTCTGACATCACTCCTCTGCCAGAAGGTTCCCCTGGTAGGCACCGACTTAGTCAATCATGGCATTGCCCCTCCACCACAAGGTCTACCTGACAAGCAGTGGGTCGACCAACATGGGCCGATTTGTCACCTATCAAGCTGGACTTGTGGTGCAGGGGCATCATCCACCCCACACAGAACATACACTATTATTATTTTTCATTTAAAAATAAATAATTGAATTTTATTTATTTTTATAAAATTTGTTTTTTAATATTCCAAAATTTGTCATTGTTTTTAGTTTAATTTTTAAAATTGTATATTATATATACAATTTTTTTTTTTTAAACAATGAAAAATTTTGGATATTATATATATATATATATTTATTTATTTTTTTTTATTTTTTTTTATTTTTTTTTTTCAATTTTTTTTAGTATATGTATATTTAAAAAAAAATATTTGTTTTATTATTTTTTGTTTTTTTAATTATTGTTTTAATATATATTTTAAAATTTCTTGTATTTTATTTTAGTTTTTGTATAAATTTCTTTTAAAAATTACCTTAAATTACTTTTAAAACTTTTCATTGATTAGGGGCAGTAGGAGGGGGAGGGGTTATCATCAGTCCCAAAGGAAAAATTGTCATCAATTACTCCTGAGGTTTGGGCAGGAAGACCAACAATCAAGTATAAATGTATAGTCTATTATTAGGCATAATTCTGTCTCAAGATATGAGAACCCCTCAGTTAGTAATATTGGGATATTCTCTAAATATTACACAACATCTGAACACCGACTTCTCTCTTAAAGAGAACCACCTCAAGCTCCTTGTCCAAATAATTGATCGTGCTTTAGAACACTTTCCCTTGAATTCTTTATTTCATATTCTCAGATGCCAACATATAGAAGCGAATCATCAAGCTAATCTAGCCTGCCTATTTAGTGTGGGGGTCATACTGAAATAAATGACTCAAAGGGTTGGAGAAATATACCATAGGTATCAAGAACGATTTTAATAAACCTTATGCTAATCTCACTACCTTGCACTCTAGTGGCATATTAATAGGAAATAGAAGGTTGGAAAATTGTTTACAAAGGGTTATGCTGGTTAATGTTGCAGCTATAACTGAGCCAGTGGGTCATGCATGGGGGGCCTCCTCTTTAAAATTACATGCTCCATCCTCGACATTTGGACATTGTTGTATCTTAAGAGACAATCCATTGCTTGTGAAAGGAATCAATGCTTAAGACATTTTAAAAGTGTGTCACAGAAATGATTTTATCATGAGGTCTTTGTTCTATCGCTTTGGAGACTAGTTTTCTAAACCTCTTAATGATCTGAAATAATAAAAGATTTCATAATGCCATTCATTGCTAATATTTGAATGAAAAGAAGAACTGCAGGGGAAACTCAAAGTAATATGATGTAAACACAAAATCTACCACTTTTAAATTTCAGAGGAAATTCATGGAGAGAGAGGAAACTCGAAATAATATGTTGTAAACATAGAATCTAATACTTTAAAGTTTCATTAGGAATTTGTGAATAGAGGGGAAACTCAAAATAATACGTTGTAAACAAAGAATCTACTACTTTTAAGTTTTAGAGAGAATTTGTGAAGGGAGAAGAGATGGAATGAAGAAGTGCAAATTAAGGTTATTTAACTCTTACTCACATATGTAATTAAGAGACCGACTGCTACATTACTTCACTTCATTCAAATAAGAAGGGACATAAAATGGCATAAGAAACACGAATCGCCATCAATAGTTATAGGAAACTTACTACTTCTTTCATTTACCCATTAGAAAAATAAGTACCAAATGTAATCCCCAAGAGGTCCAGGACTCAGAACCCTACTTCTTTCTTTCTATCTACTTAAATACATAAAAAACGTTCGTAACTACTGAACTTCTTGAAATTACTTCGACTACCTAAACAGTTAAAGTACTTATTAAATTGGAATCGAGAACACCATTGTAGCTTCGATCTTAACAAAGAAAATAAAATACACTTGGAATATAATCCTTTTGTTGGGTCTGATTTGTTGTTGATGTGTCTCCTTCCATTTCGGCTGTGATGTCTTAAAAGTCTGCACCTGCTACTCAACTCTTCCTCTTCTGTGCATGCTTGTTGTGTTTAGTCTTCTTTTCTCCTTTGCTCCATGTCGGGTCACTTACCTGAGTCTCTTTGCCCACGTTCAGACTTTCTTCCATTATCAAGGCATTTCACCATATTTACGTTATAATCCTCCTTTCTTCCTCAGATGCATTTTAACACAAGAAATGCCTTACCTTCGGATTTTAAAACCTTTGGAGTTTGCTTTTGAAACAACATCGCATTAGCCCAACATCGCACTTGGCATGTCATTGTTTTTAACTTTTCTTTAGCACTTAACCTTTAAACCTTGTGATGTGTGATATGCGATCGGGTCCCACCATCATCGCCTATCACACTTCAGCAAATTTAACACTTACCTCCACACTTATTCACTAAAAATTGCGATTTGAGATTTGCGATTGGGCCCCACTGCATCACATATCGCATTTCGACGATTATAACTCAAACACATTGCACCTAACTTTTAAAACTTGCGATATGCAGTATGCGGACCAGAGCCACATCATCTGCCACATCGGCTTGCCATGTCAATTCCATATCACTGCCATGTCATCATAAATCAACTGCGATCTATGGGGTCGGGGCCACGTCATCTGCCATGTCATCTTGCCACGCCACCTTCCCACGTCATCTTGCCACATTACCTTTCCACGCCATCGCATATCTCACTTTGGCGATTTTAAAATTTACCTCCCATGCCTATAATTTGAAACTTGTGATTTGCGATTTAATCTCTGTCGTTCATCTCTCTGCCTCAATTTTTCGCTTTGATCCTGACCGTCTATTTTTCCCTTTGCATCTCCTCCAAAGCTCTTAAGTTTCTAAGGGAAATACGCCATTTCTCTACCATTTTTTATTTGAAAGTAAAGGGTGCGGGCACCAGCTATCATCACGTAATGTCTTTATGAAACCTAAAACCACTTGCGGGGGCACTTAAGCGGTTTTTAGAATTTGAAGAGAGTGTTCTCACAGTTCATGTCAACCATCAATTTGCAGGTGAGAGGATTTAACGAGACTGCTTGCGGGGGCACTCCTTGGTATAAATCTCATGCAACTTGTGCCCCTGGGTTGCCGTTGGATCTCAGCGCAATGAATACAAGCCTTCGTTGTACTCGAACTTGGAAGAATGATAACCCTGACCGGTGTGTAATGTTCTAAACGTGCCCATCGGTCCAGCCCTTGAACTGTTCTGCACGCGAATAAGGCCAACTTGACCCCTCTTGCACGCTTTCCTCTTTTCTGCTCCTCTGGCTTAGATTACACCTCCAATGTTGTTGCTTCCTTGATTTTGGTTCTGGTGCACATGTGATGACGAATCCTCATTGAGCTTGTGGTTATCCTTTCGAGCATATTATAGGTCTTCTTGAAATTTTAACAAATGTTCCTCAATATCCTTGAATTGCTCATAACTTCTCTTGACTTTTAGTTGAGTTGAATTAGGCTACAACATCTGGCTCCAATTGGGGACAAAATTTTGGTAGCAAAGTGCTGAGAACTTATAGATCAACAACCTTTATTGGGCATGGAGTTAAGGAGCACTAGTAGATAATTAGCCTTTATTGGGCATGGAGTCAAAGAGCACTTGTAGATCAACAGATTTTATTGGGCATGGAGTCAATCCCAAATGGGATATCATACAGTATGAAAACCTCCAGAAACATGCTACACTTTGGACTCCTTCCTTTATTCTTAAACTAAAAATACCGAAATGAAAATACTACAACTAAAAATACTCAACTTCCGAGCTTATTTATGCACAAATCCTATCTATATACATGGCTAAACTTAATTAGGTGAAGTCGGACTTCCAATGGCACCAAACGAGCATCTGTGTGTTAGAATTAATGTGCCCATACTATGGAAATTTGAAAATCAAAACAGGGATGTACAATGAAAATTTTCTAGATACAGAGCTTTGCACATACCCTTGCATAAATGCTTGTTACTGACAAAAGAAAATTGTCATATAGTCAGCCACTGGATCATAGAACTTGTTGTATATCAAGAAACAATCCCTTGGCTGTGGTAAGGAATCAATGCTCAAGAAATATATATATATATATATATGTGTGTGTGTGTGTGTGTGTGTGTGTGTGTGTGTGTGTGTGTGTGTGTGTGTCACGAAAATATGATATCAGATAGTCTTTGTTTAGTCACCTTCAGAAAATAATTATTTAAACCCTAAAGAATCTGATATAATAAATGCTTCACAATGCCATTATCTACTGATATTAATTTAAGTGATAAGAAGAACATGAAGGAGGATCAAACTGATATGTTGATAAGCAAGACCTATCACTTTAAACTTCAAAAGAATTTTATGTGAGTGGAATAGTTAAAATGAAGGAGCGCCCATTAAGAATTTTTAACTCTTACTTAAATATGTAAAAAGAGACCCGTAGTTACATTACTTCATTTTATTCATAGAAGGAAAAGACAAAATGTAAACTGGAAAACATATAAACAAATACAGATGCAAGAATCTTGATCTTCATTCATTAATCATCAAAAAATTGAGTACAAAATTTACAGTAGTCCAAAGGTCCAAAACTCAGAACCTTTTCCTTTCTTTTCTTATTGTTAAAATACAATTTAAAGCATTTTGTAACTGCTGAAACTACTCTTAACTGCTCAAACTACTTGGAACTGCTTAAACTACCTATTACATATCATTAAAGTATCTCATTACAATCGACCTCTCTTAGTAAAGATGAAATAAAACTAAAACTTTAATCTATCTGCTGAACTTGAATTTTCTTGGTTGCTGCTACATTCTCCTGATTGGTTGACTTGTCCTTCTTAGAATATGAGGGATCATTAGGAAGATCAACCATCCACGCTCTGCATTTCTTCCACACTTCAATATTTTTCTTAGGAGAGTTGATCGGCTTGTGGTACTCCAACCTAAAGGCAGTGATCCTGTTCAATGTTGGTCACTTTGTAAATAAAGTCTTCACCATCCAAAATAATTGAAAATGCCTCTGAAGAAAATTAATAACCATTGCTCCCTTCAGGATCTGAGTTTTCTCATAAGTGTTATCCACCTTACTTTTTGCTAATACCAATAATGCTTCATAGGAATCCCATGATAAAAGGCTTCCTTTAAGATACCAGCATGATGGAAATCCTGCTCTAACTCTATTGTCATACAAATTATCAAATCTGTTCACTGCTTCTTTGATCTTTCTTAACTTCTTTTCAGTTGTATTCCTGCAAGTATTTTTAATAATAAACTTATTAATCTCTAAAGCATACATGATCCTATCTTTAATGTCATTTTCCTCTAACTCTTGATCATTATTTGAATCAATGAAACCAATGAACTTATTTTCCCATATGGCTCTGTTAATGGTATTCTGCTTATTTTCCATAAGTTGCTCCTCAAAGTCTCTGACAATGCTTTTCTCTTCTGATACAATAGTCAAAGATTCCCAGGCTGTTTTCATCTCTCCAATGATTTCATTCCAGATGATATCTTTAGCCTATATCAAAGTTATATTTCCCTTCAACTTCTCCTTTAGACTCTTGATTTCAGCATTGGCTGTTTAACAATCTGTCCTATACTTATTAACTTCTCCATCCTTGGCCTTCATTATTTTTGTTACTGTTTCCAGATCATTCTGTGCCTTTCTGAGGTAATTCTCTACCATTTTCAGTTCAATGTTTAACTGAGATAACTCTGTTGTTGGATCATCATTTCCAGATGGCATGATGATAGTACAGGAATGGGAATCTGGCTTTGAAATTTAAGTACAGTTTCTTTCAACTTAGAGACCTCCTCTTATTTTTGCAAGAGCTATTGAAAAAAGGTTTTCCTTTTCAATTTCCACCTCTGCCACCTCTGCTACCATTGAATGCTCTCCTGTAGGTAGTTTCAACTTTTTATTTAACACAAAATCCCTAACTCTGCACTTTGTAGTAATTTCTGCACAACATACATGTCATTTGGATCCACTCCAATCTTCACAACTATCTTATTCAATTCCTCATTTTGGGTTGTTAGGGCCCTAGAGTTGGCTTTCTCCAATTTCAGTTACTTGATCACCTTCGCTAGAATATTCTCTGTCTTAAGAGCCATTTCATTTGTTTTAGTCAGATCATTCACTATTAATTGACCTGTCTGCATGTGTAAATTGAACTTATCAAGAAAAGGAATCTTCCTCACATCAATGGTTAAATTTACAGTTTTGAAATTACTTGATGACCCTATAGTCATATCAGAAGGGTGAGAGAGAGCAATTTTAAACTAATCTCTTTCTATATCCATGGCAGTCAACAATCTTGTATGGTTCGGAGTTACATGATATTCAGCCTGTGCCTCCATACTAGCCTTCATCTTTTGATTCTTTTCAAAAATTTGAGCAAACACCTGTTTAATGAAAGGAATTTGATCCTCAGAATCTCCATGTCTTCTTGGTGAGGCTGGAATATTCTGTTCATCTCCTAGTTGAAGAAGGAAACCAGACTGAGCACCTGCTATGTCTTCAGTGAATTTTTCTCTCTTTTAAGCTCTTTGCTCTTCATCTTTGGAACCTACAACTGCCTCTTTACTCCTCTTGCTTGAATTTTCAGATATGATAGGAGTCTATATGCTAGAGCTAACAGAACTTGCAAAAATCTTATTGGCTAATTTCTCTATGTCAGGTCTACTATCATGAATAAATTCTGAGTAGCCATTTTCAACTCTCCTGTTTGAAATTACTTTATGAGGATCATAAGCCCATTTATCTCCTAATAACAAGTGCATACCATCTAATATCTTGTTAAAATCATCATCTGGCTACCTCATGTTGACTATAAATGGACCCACAGACATAGGCAATTTAAAAATGTGACCTTTTTTCATTGGGACAAAATGTATTTGGTCTACATTCAAACTTTGCCTAATGAATTCTAAGGCGAATAATCTCATAGGAACAAATGTGGGTAGTCTACATGGTTCTATTCCAGCTCCATAAAGTCTGATCTCTGAGTAATATTTCTACACATACCAGTATCCAAATCTACAATTAGCACCAGACTGAAGAAATTCTTGAGCCTTTGGCAAGAAACATGGGGGGGAAACCCCATTCAAAATCTTATAAGCGGTGGAAATAAAATGATTTGAAAAATCAAAAACCCCCTCCTCATTTTGTTCCTCTCTTACTACATCAGTCAAAACACTACTGACTGCCTCTTTTTATTTACATCCATGATATTCAACCCCATATGCAAGAATTCCTCCACATTTTGATATAAAAAGAGATAGGTGAGAAGAGAAGGGAACCTGAACAATCCAGTGAGTGATAAACTCATGAGTTGAGTATTGACGACCTCCTGCCTGTTGAAAATGCAGCAATATGATGGAGCTTAGTGAAATGAAGTCGCCTTCACTAAGTGGGCCCACAGGCAAATTCTGGCGCAAAGTCTATTTTTAGACTATGTCTATTTTTAGACATATGGAGCATGGTCCAGGGGTTGCAGTATGTTATTCTTGGAGTATTGGTCATGTTGGTAAAAATAGATGGACCTCTATTTTTTGACCTATAGGTCGATAGGTCGATGTCTATTTTTAGACCGCCTATCCTAAAAAATAGGGAAGTCAAATATTATTTACTCCCACAATATTGGGACTATAAACTTCAGCCACCGAGCACTTCGCTCGAGCCCTTGGAAGTGGCTCATGTATCCGACAGAGGAATTACGCTATTCCTAAGGGTTTGGTGAGCACATTATTTGAGTACTTCCAATTAGACCTAAAGAAAGTAACTCAGGAGTTAATGAGACAAATAGTGGAGTTGTGTTCTGTTTATTTTAGTTGAACTGATTGAGATTAGTTTAACTAGCTAATCAATTAGTTATGAGTGGAGTGAATTAAATATTATTTAATTCATTAATTAGTAACTCATTATTCAACCCAAGAACACATCAGTTCACTACAGTGCATGATCAGTTCAGTGGAGACCAGTGAAAGAGGTAGATGAAAGGGTGGAGTTAGCTATCAGTGGCGACATCAGTTGTGCATGAGATTTGCACCACACTTGGAGGAATTTCCCATGATGATTGCGCTGTCAAGCCAAGGAGATTCGAACCCTGGATCTCTATTTAGACAGGCCATGATTGCGCAATAGAGGCAAGGCAATTAGTGGTGAGTTTTGAACCAGTAACCTGTTCAAAACCAAGCTAGTTTGTGTGTAACTTTATGAGAAAGTACTGAGTACTTGTGAGGAGTATTGTACCGAGTTTGTTACATGATTTCTCCATTATAATATACACAATAGCTGCGGGGTTTTCAGCTATAAGCTTTCCCCATACATACTGTGTTAATGTGTATGATGATTTGATGTGCTATCGCTTGTTTTATTTTCCGCATGTGTGATGATCTGAGTGGAAGAGATTATGTGTTGCATATAAATTCGAATTGTATGTGATCAGGATAGTATCGATGGATAATTAATCATTATTCAGCAAATTTCTACACTGCCAATAAGAGGGAATGTCTAGCACTACTCTTGGCTTCATCATTAAAGAAAATAGTCCCGAAGACTTCCGGCCGAACTTTTGCATCAAAAATTTCTATGGATAAATCCTTACTATCTGGTGCAAAATGCTTCGTGTCTAGCTTCAGGAAGAATGCGAACTGAGTGAATTATTGTCCTGCAAGATTATCATAATATGCTACCAATGATTCCTCAGTGAATTGAACATAGGATTCAGACTCTAGGTAACATAAAGCTTGTCGGACTAACTGTGCCGAGACTTGTAGAACATTATCTCCTAGGAAATTCATTACAAATCATTTACCAGGATACATGACAAATACCAACCAGTGCACAAACTCGAGAAAAATATGAGTCTTAGGGATACATGCAGACAATACGCCTGACGTGGCCATGGCGGAGAAAATAGGACAAGCTTTATCATTTAAACAGACCTGCTAATAGAAAGGAAGATGTTCTAGAGAACAAATGGTATCTCTGATATCCCTCTCGGTGTCCATTAGAGGAATATGACTGGAAGAACTAGAAAGAGATGAACGTTTCTCCATGAGAAAGCTCGGGGTGGCGAACAACGATGGAAAACACTAATGAAATCAGGGTTGAAAAATACAAAGAAATAACATCTAATCTTTTGAAAATAAAAACAGGCTTAAATAGATGGTGTGGGGTCTTAAAATTAAATGTTGATTTGACTCACAAAAGATTGTTAAACGATACCGTGATGTGGCTGAAAGCTATCATCAACAAGCGGGTTACGTCACTGCAGGAGGCCCTTGGGGTACGAAGCACTCATCGGGGCCTTGCCCCCGTAGTGAATCCAAACCGTTGATCAAGATCAGCTGGTTAGTCAGTAGGGTCAACTGCGGAGGCACCTTCCCCATTAACCCATGCGTTGATTGTGCCCACGGGTTGCCATCTTTAACCTCTGACAAAATAATTATTGGATCCCACTTAATTATTCGCTCGAACATTAACCAAGAGACTAGGTCCCACCTCTGTGGATCCTTCAAAGTATTTAACTTTAATCTTTACAAAAACATTGCAACTTTGGTTAAAGTATGAGGAAGCTCAGGTTTAACACATATTTTATATCTTTCCCCTTTTTTTGTATTTTCGAAAAATTAAAATAAAGGATATTGCAAATGAGACACAACAGAACTGATGAGACAAATTTTCAGTTGTTTCCTTTTCTTGAACCTCTTGCTGATGTAGACTTCTTTGAACATGGAATCTTCCTTCACTATTTGACTCCTCAATTTGAGGTTGTATGTGAGAATATTGATTGTTGTTTTCTGCTGATAACCATTTAGGCCGGAAAGATAGTTCTAAGGTTTTTCCCTCATAATGCGGATGTTCTTCATATAATGCCAATTCTTGACAAAAATCTTCCCCCTCCTGCAAACACACCTGCGAAGCTCCACTAGTTTCTCCTCTATTCACAAAATCATTAAAATTATGAAAATTGTAATGATCTTCTAGGCTTTCAGTGTGTAGTTTAGTTGTTGCAACGAATTTTTGACTAGTATCCTCAGAATTCTTGAATTCTTGTGTTTTAGCAATACAAGAATCCCCTAACCCCTTTTGAAAATCCTTGTTCATCTCTGAATTTTAATTCTCTTGTAAAGCAATTCCAATGTTTTCTTGACAGGCCCTCTTGTCTTCAACAAAACTTGTTCTTTCAACATGAGAGGAGAAATTTCTACAAGCCCATACATTATCTTCGATTTTATGTTCATAAAGAAACATCAGCTCTATAGTGCAAGTTTTTCTCTCCTTGAGATAAAAATCCAAGACAATAGATAGAGTCCTCAAATAGTAAACCATAGCCGCAGCTTCAGGAGGCCGAATGTCTTTTGGCATGCTGAAATAAATTTTTTGAAACCTCCTATTAAACTCAGCGATTGATTCATTTCTTTGCCTCTTGATATAATATAATTCCAAAAGGTGTTTTTCATATGACTTACGCTCACCCCAATATCTAAGAAAATATCTTGAAAACCTTGCCAGGAACTAATTGAACTTACTTCATAACACTGGAGCCATTGTTGAGCACCCTGCTTTAAAGAATGAAAAAACATCCTTAAAGCCACGTCTTCATAAATAATTTGAAATTTGTCCAGAAAGTACTCAAATTCCAAGATATGTTGTTCGACTGAAATATCTTCCTCCTCTCCAAAAAAACTTGGCAAAAATTTGAATCCTTTTGAAGGATATTGATGGAGGATTGTGGGCAGCACCAAGGGTTTGAAAATCACCTTGGTTCCAATCTGGAAAGAAGCGGATTGCTTATGAGGTAGAATTTTATCACTTTCAGAAATAGTAATGCAACAATCATCTCTCCTTTCATATTTAGGAGATAAATTTGTGTCAAGATCAATAATACAATCAGAAGAAAAAGATTCTTTCTCCAATAAAGAATGTACATTTTGGGCCTTATAATGTTCTGAGAAAATAAAGCAGGAAATAATATTTTTGATATGTAAGGGAAAATAGACCACCAAACTGATGGTGAAAAAAATAAAACTTCCTTTAAAAGATTCAAACTATGATATCTGTATTTTCCAACGTTCTTTCTCATTTTCTTGCTCGCAGAATTCCTCATCTAATGAAACCTTGATCAGTGGAGTCGCCGGGTGAATAATACACAACCAAATTTGTATCTAAATCTTGTTCACCATCAAGAAATAGATTTCGTCCCTGACAACGATGCTACAAAATGTTGTATCTTAAGAGGCAATTCCTCGGTTATGAAAGGAATCAGTGCTTAAGACATTTTAAAAGTGTGTCACAAAAATGATTTTATCATGAGGTATTTGTTCTATCCCTCTGGAGACTAGTTTTCTAAAACCCTTAATGATCTGGAATAATAAAAGATTTCATAATGCCATTCACTGCTGATATCTGAATGAAAAGAAGAACTGTAGGGGAAACTCAAAGTAATATGTTGTAAACACAGAATCTACCATTTTTAAGTTTTAGAGGAAATTCATGGAGAGAGAGGAAACTCGAAATAATATGCTATAAACATAAATCTATTACTTTAAAGTTTCATCAGGGGTTTGTGAAGAGAGAGGAATCTCAAAATAATATGCTGTAAACACAAAATCTACTACTTTTAAGTTTTAGAGAGAATTTGTGAAGGGAGAAGTGATGGAGTGAAGGAGTGAAAATTAAGGTTATTTAAATCTTACTCACAGATGTAATTAAGAGACCAGATGCTACATTACTTCACTTCATTCAAAGAAGAGGGCACACAAAATGGCACAAGAAACACGAATCACCATCAACAGTTGCAGGAAACTTCCTTCTTCTTTCATTTACCCATCAAAAAAGGAAGTAAAAAATGTAATCCCCAAGAGGTCCAGGACTCGAAACCCTGTTTTTTTCTTTCTATCTACTTAAATACATCAAAAAATTTCGTAACTACTGAACTTATTGAAATTTCTTCGACTACTAAACTGTTAAACTACTTATTACATTTCAATCGAGGACAAAATGAGTGCTTCGATCTTAACAAATTATAAAACAAAATACACTTGGAATATAATCCTTTTGCTGGGTCTGATTTTTTGATGACGTGTCTCCTTCCGTTTCGGCTATGATGTCCTAACAGTCTGCATAAATGCATCTCCACCCAACTCTGCCCATGCTTTTGTGTTTCGAATGCCGTCATCATGTCACCTGCTACCCGACTTTGACTCTTCTGCGTGTGCCTGCTGTGTTTCATCTTCTCTTCTCCTTTGCTCTACGTCGGGTCACTTACCCGAGTCTCTCTACCTGTGTTCAGACTTTATTCCATTATGATGGTGTTCCACCGGCTTTACGTTATAATCCTCCTTTCTTCCTCCGATGCGATTTAACAAAAGAAATGCCTTACCTCAAGATTTGAAAATCTTTGGAGTTCGCTTTTGAAACCACATCGCATTTTCCCAACATCGCACTTCGCATGTCACTCTTTTTAACTTTTCTTTAGCACTTAACCTTTAAATTTTGCGATGTGCAATCTGCGATCGGGTCCCACCGTCATCGCCTATCGCACTTTGGCGAATTTAATACTTACCTTTGCACTATTCACTAAAACCTACGATTTTCGATTGGGCCCAACCACATCGCATATCACACTTCGGTGATTATAACTCAAACCCTTTGCACCTAACTTTTAAAACTTGCGATGTGCAATATGGGGGCCAGGGCCACGTCATCTGCTACATCAGCTTTCCACGTCACCTTGCCACGTCATCATAAATCAACTATGATCATTGGGGTCGAGGCCATGTCATCTGCCACGTCATCTTGCCGTGCCACCTTGCCACATCACTTCCACATCACTGCCACATCATCTTGCCATGTTACCTTGCCACACCATCGCATATTGCACTTTGGCAATTTTAACATTTATCTTCCGCGCCTATCATTTGAAACTTGCGATTTATGATTTGCGATTTAATCTCCGCCATCCATCTCCCCGCTTTGATCCTGACTGTGTTTTTTTTTACCTTTGCGCCTCCTCCAAAACTCTTAAGTTTCTAAGGGAAATATGCCATTTATCTGCCTTCTCTGATTTGAAAGTAAAGGGTGTGGGCTCCAGCTATCACCATGTAATGTATTTATTGAAACCTGAAACCACTTGTGGTGGCACTTAAGTGGTTTTTGGAATTTGAAGAGAGTGTTCCCGTAGTTGATGTCAACCGTCGATTTGCAGGTGAGAAAATTTAACGAGACTTCTTGCAGGGGCACTCCTTGGTATAAATCTCGTGCAAATTTAGCTCTCGGGTTGCCATTGGATCTGGGCGCAATTATTACGGGCTTGTGCTGTACTCGAACTTGGAAGAATGATAACCCTGACCGGTGTGTAATGTTCTGAATGTGTCCATTGGTTCGGCTCTTAAACTGTTCTGCACGCGAATAAGCCCCACTTGACCCCTCCTGCACGCTTCCTCTTTGCTGCTCCTTTGGCTTAGATTACAGCTCCAATGTTGTTGTTTCCTTGATTTTGGTTCTGGTGCACATGTGATGACGAATCCTTGTTGAGCTTGTGGTTATCCTTTTGAGCATATTACAGGTCTTCTTGAAATTTTAACAATTGTTCCTCAATATAATTGAATTGCTCAGAACTTATCTTGTCTTTTACTTGAGTCAAATTAGGCTACAACATCTGGCTCCAATTGGGGACATCATTTTGGTAGAAAAGTGTTGAGAACTTGTAGGTGAGTAGCCTTTATTGGGCACGAAGTCAAGGAGCACTAGTAAATCAATAGTATTTATTGGGCATGGAGTCAAAGAGCACTTGTAGATACACAAGCTTTATTTGGCATGGAGTAAATCCAAAATGGGAGATGATCCAGTATGAAAACCTCTAGAAACTAGCTACACTTTGGAATCTTTCCTTTATTATTAAACTGAAAATATCGAAATGAAAATACTACAACTAAAAATGCTCAACTTCTAAGTTTATTTATACACAAATACTATCTATATACATGGATGAAGTTAATTAGGTGAAGTCAACCTTCCAATGGAACCAATCAAGCATCTGTGTTTTAGAGTTAATGCCCCCATACTGTGGAAATTTGAAAATCAAAACAATGATGTGCAATGAAAATTTTCCAGATACAGAGCTTTGCACATACCCTTGCATAAATGCTTGTTGCTGACAAAAGAAACTTGTCATATAGTCAGCCACTAGATCATAGAACTGGTGAGACAAATTTTCGACTGCTTCCTTTTCTTGAACCTCTTGCTGATGTAGACTTCTTTGAACAAGGAAGCTTCCTTCACTATTTGGCTCCTCAATTTGAGGTTTTATGTGAGAAGATTGATTGTTGTTTTCTGCTGATAACCATTTAGGCCGGAAAGATAAATCTAAGGTTTTTTCCTAATAATGCTAATGTTATTCATATAATGCTGATTCTTGACAAAAATATTCCCCCTCCTGCAAACACACCTGAGAAGCTCCACTAGTTTCTCCTCTATTCACAAAATCATTAAAATTATGAAAATTTTAATGATCTTCCAGGATTTCAACGTGTAGTTCAGTTGTTGTAATGAATTTCTAACTAGAATCCTCATAATGCTTGAATTCTTGTGTTTCAACAATACAAGAATCCCCTAACCCCTTTTGAAAATCCTTGTTCATCTCTGAATTTTCTTTCTCTTGTAAAGAAATTCCAATGTTTTCTTGACAGGCCCTCTTGTATTCAACAAAACTTGTCCTTTCAACATGGCAGGAGAAATTTATATAAGCCCACAGATTATCTTGGATTTTCCATGCATAAAGAAACATCAGCTCTAGATTGCAAGGCTTTCTCTCCCTGAGATAAAAATCCAAGACAACAGAAAGAACCCTCAAATAGTAAACCATAGTTGCAACTTCAGGAGCCCGAATCTATTTTGACATGCTGAAATATTTTTTTTGAAACCTCCTATTAGACTCGGCGATTGATTCATTGCTCTACCTCTGGATATACTATAATTCCAAAAGGTGTTTTTCATATGACTTACGCTCACCCCAATATCTAAGAAATATATCTTGAAAACCTTGCCAGGAATTAATTGAACTTGCTTCCTAACACTGGAACCATTGCTGAGCACCCTGCTTTAATGAATGAAAAAACATCCTTAAAGCCACGTCTTCATAAATAATTTGAAATTTGTCTAGAAAGTACTCAAATTCCAAGATATGTTGTTCAGTTGAAATATCTTCCTCCTCTCCAGAAAAACTTGGCAAAAATTTGAATCCTTTTGAAGGATATTGATGGAGGATTGTGGGCAGCACCAAGGGTTTGAAAATCACCTTGGTTCCAAGCTGGAAAGAAGCGGATTTCTTATTAGGTAGAATGTCTTCACCCAAAGATAATGAATCCTCACCTTTATGCCCAGAATGTGATAGATTACTTTCAGGAATAGTAATGCAACAATCATCTCTCCTTTCATATTTAGGAGATAAAGTTGTGTCAAGATCAATGATACAATCGGAAGAAAAATCTTCTTTCTCCAATAAAGAATGTACATTTTGGGCCTTATAATATTCTAAGAAAATAAAGCAAGAAACAATATTTTTGATTTTTGGAATCTAAGCTTCTGTGATCCATAATATAAATTAGTAGAAATTCTTTAGGTAATAATCACATGCAAAAGAATGTGGTCGACGTGTTTCGAACCAACCAGTGTGGTTCATCATCAGGACTATGTGAGAGATCAGATCCAGACATTAAGTATAAATAGATGTAGAAATGGCTCAACTAGCCGTTAGGATAACGGCTAGTTTGACTATTGAAAAAGAAATATTCCATTATTTATTTATTTAATTAATTTTTATTTATTTAATTATTATTATTATTATTATTATTATTATTAATTTATAAAACCTTTAATATATTTATACAACTAATTAACCAATTGATTAATATAATGGTAAGTAATTTAACAAATCGTGGTGTATATATGTAAATTTTGATTAAATTATATAATAATCAATTATTATTATTAATTAATATATATAATTAATTCTTATTCATATAATTTAATTATAACACACCATCTATCAAATAGTCAAACATAGAGTAAAAAAATAAATTAATTAATTAATTAATTAAATTAAATATAAATATAAATATAAATATAAAAATAAATAGAAAAAAATAATAATAATAATAATAATAATAAATTAATAAATTAATAAAAACAAAAATAAAATATAAATTAATAAATAATAAAAATAAATAAAAGCATTTTATTTTATTTTAATTAATTAATTAATTAATTATTATTATTATTCTCATAAGTTGAGAGAGGCTATTGAAATTGAAAAAAGGCCCGTTAATCTCAATAGAGATGACGGTTGGAATATCAGAAGGTGCTGGATTCCTGCCTTATATTCTTGACATTATTTACTTATTTATTTATTTATTTATTTTTATTTTTATTTTTTATTTTTATTTTTATTTTTATTTATTTATTTATTTATACTTTATTTATTTGATTATTTTTATTAAATAATAATAATAATAATAATAATAATTAATTAATTAATTAAAATAAAATAAAATATTTTTATTTATTTTTATTATTTATTAATTTATATTTTATTTTTGTTTTTATTTATTTTATTTATTTTATTTATTTTTTATTTTTTATTTTTTAATTTTATTATTTATTTATTTTTTTAATTTATATTTTTTGATATTTTATATTTTATTTGTTTCTATTTATTTTTATATTTTTATTTTTATTTTTATTTAATTTAATTTATTTATTTTTTGACTCTATGTTTGACTATTTGATAGATGGCGTGTTATAATTAAATTATATGAATAAGAATTAATTATATTTATTAATTAATAATAATAATTGATTATTATATAATTTAATCAAAATTTACATATATACACCACAATTTGTTAAATTACTTACCATTATATTAATCAATTGGTTAATTAGTTGTATAAATATATTAAAGGTTTTATAAATTAATAAAATAATAATAATTATTAAATAAATAAAAATTAATTAAATAAATAAATAATGGAATATTTCTTTTTCAATAGTCAAACTAGTCGTTATCCTAACGGCTAGTTGAGCCATTTCTACATCTATTTAATACTTAATGTCTGGATCTGATCTCTCACATAGTCCTAATGATGAACCACACTGGTTGGTTCGAAACGCGTCGACCACGTTCTTTTGCATGTGATTATTACCAAAAGAATTTCTACTAATTAATATTTTTGATATGTAAGGGAAAATAGACCACTAAGCTGATGGTGAAAAATAAAACTTCCTTTAAAAGATTCAGACTCTGATATCTGTATTTTCCATGGTGCTTTCTCATTTTCTTTCCCGCAGAATTCCTCATCTAATGAAACCTTCACCAGTGGAGTCGCTAGGTGAATAATACACAACCAAATTTGTATCTAAATCTCGTTCACCAACAAGAAATAGATTTAAATACCTAGGGAAAAATAACTTCGTGCCTTCATCCCCGCCAACGACGCCAAAAAATGTTGTATCTTAAGAGACAATCCCTCGGTTGTCAAAGGAATCAGTGCTTAAGACATTTTAAATGTGTGTCACAGAAATGATTTTATCATGAGGTCTTTTTTCTATCCCTCTGGAGACTAGTTTTCTAAAACCCTTAATGATCTGGAATAATAAAATATTTCATAATGTCATTCACTGCTGATATCTAAATGAAAAGAAGAACTACAGAGGAAACTCACAGCAATATGTTGTAAACACATAATCTACCACTTTTAAGTTTCAGAGAAAATTCATTGAGAGACAGGAAACTTGAAATAATATGTTGTAAACATAGAATCTATTACTTTAAAGTTTCATCAGGAGTTTGTGAAGAGAGGGGAAACTCAAAATAATATGTTGTAAACAGAGAATATACTACTTTTAAGTTTCAGAGAGAATTTATGAAGGGAGAAGAGATGGAGTGAAGGAGTGAAAATTAAGGTTATTCAAATCTTACTCACAGATGTAATTAAGCGACCGAATGCTACATTAGTTCATTTCATTCAAAGAAGAAGGGACACAAAATGGCACAAGAAACATGAATCACCATCAACAATTGCAAGAAATTTACTGCTTCTTTCATTTTCCCATCAGAAAAAATAAGTACAAAATGTAATCCCCAAGAGGTCCAGGACTTGGAACCATATTTCTTTCTTTCTATCTACTTAAATACATCAAAAAAATTTGTAACTACTGAACTTATTGAAATTACTTCGACTACATAAACTGTTAAAGTACTTATTACATTGCAATCGAGGACACCATTGTAGCTTCGATCTTAACAAAGAAAACAAAATACACTTGGAATATAATCCTTTTGTTGGGTGTGATTTGTTGCTGATGTGTCTCCTTCCGTTTCGGCTATGATGTCCTAACAGTTTGCATAAACGCATCTCCCCTCGACTTTGCCCATGCTTTTGTGTTTTGAGCACTGTCATCATGTCACCTGCTACCTGACTCTGCCTCTTCTCTGCGTGCCTGTTGTGTTTAGTCTTCTCTTCTCCTTTACTCTGTTGGGTCACTTACCCAAGTCTCTCTTCCTGCCTTCATACTTTCTTCCATTATCAAGGCATTTCACCGACTTTACGTTATAATCTTCCTTTCTTCCTCCGATGCGATTTAACACAAGAAATGCCTTACCTCCATATTTTAAAACCTTTGGAGTTCACTTTTGAAACCACATCACATCCACCCAACATCGCACTTTGCATGTCACTGTTTTTAACTTTATTTTCACACTTAACCTTTAAAACTTGCGATGTCTGGTATGTGATTAGGTCCCACCGTCATCGCCTATCGCACTTCGGCGAATTTAAAACTTACCTCCACACTTATTCACTAAAACTTGCAATTTGCGATCGGGCCCCACCACATCGCATATCACACTTCAACGACTATAACTCAAACCATTTGCACCTAACTTTTAAAACTCGCGATGTGCGGTATGTGGGCTAGGGCCATGTCATTTTCCATGTCAACTTACCACGTCACTGCCATGTCACTACCACATCATCATAAATCAACTGCGATCTATGAGTTCAGGGCCACGTCATCTGCCACATTAGCTTTCCATGATGCCACCTTTCCATGTCATTGCCACGTCACTTCCATGTCATCTTGCCACATCGCCTTGCCACGCCGTTGCATATCGCACATCAGCGATTTTAACATTTACCTCTTGTGCCTATCCTTTGAAACTTATGATTTGCAATTTGTGATTTAATCTCCATTGTCCATCTCTCCTATTAAATTATGCGCTTTGATCCTTACCGTCTATTTTTCCATTTGCACCTCCTCCAAAACTCTTAAGTTTCTAAGGTAAATATGCCATTTCTCTGCCTTCTCTGATTTGAAAGTAAAGGGCATGGTATCCAACTGTCACCACATAATGTCTTTATTGAAACCTGAAACCACTTGCGGGGGAACTTAAGCGATTTTTGGAATTTGAAGAGAGTGTTCCCACAGTTGATGTCAGCCGTCGATTTGCAGGTGAGCGGATTTAACGAGACTACTTGCATGGGCACTCCTTGGTATAAATATCATGCAACTTGTGCTCCCGGGTTGCCATTGGATCTGGGCACAATGAATGCGAGCCTTCGCTGTACTCGAATTTGGAAGAATGATAACCCTCGAATTTGGGGCTTTGTAAGGGGCTTCCTGTAATTTCCTATTATTTCAATATAAATGGGTCATGTAATTGGTTTCTTCATTCCTCCATTAAGGTAAATTGGAGAAATATACTTCTAGAGGCTCTAGAGATGTTCCAATTTGTGTAGAGAATTATTAGTTGTCGGGATTATGGTGGCCTCATAAGTTTGGACATCGATGGTAATGGGTGAATTTCTCAAGTTTTCCTTAATCTCCTAAACATTGTTACTATTTGGTCTCTTCTATCCATTAGGGATAAATCCTCTGTTTCCTTGCTTTTATCTACCTCTAGGTTTTGATTACCCTTATTTGGAAATTCTCTCTACCTTAGGTTTGCTCAATTTTCCCAATCGTTAGACCTCCCATCGATGTTGATTTTTCCATATTTGTGCCCATTGAAATATCTACACCCCCTTCATATTATCTATCACCCCCTATTTGAATTCCTTGAGCAACAAAGAACCATTTTCCTCAATTTCCCTCTCACCTCTCGACATTGACCCTCATGTTTGTGAAATTAGAATGAACTCTGAGCCCGCTAGAAACACCTACACCTCCTTCTTGAATATCTTGAGTCCAACCTTCTCAGTCACTTGAGCCCCCCCTTTTACATTTTAATCATGTCATCTAGTAACAACAAATCAACTACTACTAGAGGCACTAGTGCCTGTAACACATGAAAATCAAATTAAGGCCCTTCAGATTGAGAACATGGATATCAAATGAAAATTTCATCAATAGGCCAATTTTCTCATCTTCCTCATAGAAGAAATTCAATCATTAAAGATCAGACTCTCCCATCAATATGATGGACTTGATGGTCTTAGGAGGCAGATTGAGGACCTGAAGCACACATCCCCAGTTCCAGAGAACTAGAACATCACCATTACTACTTCAAGCCCCTACATAGGAAATTTGAAAGTAGGTCTAAAAAATCTTCCAAAGGAGGCTTTCTTCTTCCTTTTCTGATGGGTTCCTACCATAAATATGTCCTTCCATTAGCACAATTTTGCAATATCTATGCATGTTGACTTGCTCTTATAGTTTATTTCTATCATAATTTTTTTGGTCTATCAGACAATGTCTTTGTGGAGGATCCCATGAAAGAAAACGAAATGTATTGAATCACCTGTGTATTCGCTGAAACTAGACGTAGAATTAATATAATCGTAGTTCATTTGTGTTTGAAAAAAAAAAACAATGTCTTACTATTTTTTTTTTGGGAAATCACATTTTTTTCATGTTTTTTTTGTAGGTTAATGATGATTTTATAAGCCATAATTAAAAAATATTACAATTTAGTGTCCCATTGAAAAAGGGTCAAGGTGTCTTAGGCTAATATCTCAAAAGAGCTAAAAAAATGTTGTTGGTAGAATTATCCTTTGATTTAGATGTTGATTTTTACCGTTTTTTAGTCATGGTATTTCATTTATAATGCCATTGTTGAAAAGGTTTGACATTTTAAGGTTTTTTGTACTCATGATACTTGGTTTTAATTCAGTGGTTCAAAAATGTCAAAAACTTAAGTTTTTTCAAAGTCATCCTATTTGATCTTTAATGCCATGGGTGAAAATTGTTGGAATTTTAAGGTTTTAAATGCTCATGATTTTTGTTTTTAATGCCATGGATAAAAATGTTGGAATTTTAACCCTAAAAAGAGAGGGTGAAGCAACATCACCACGTTTCGATTTCAAGACATTTTTTCATGTTATTGGCTAAAAAATAGGTGTTTTTTGGGCTAGAGTTCTTGTTTTGAGGTTAAAATTCTCGTTAAGTTGGTAACATTATTGCGGATAAAAAAACACATGCCTCAACACTTTCAAGTCTTCATTCAATATCTGATATGTGTCCATACATTTGCATGCACTTTATTAAACATTCTCTTAATGCCTTTATTAGTGCAATTCACATAATTACTTTCCCTTTCGAATTTCATTAACATTATAAAGATTTTATAATTTTCACATTCCAACTATTTTATCACTAACAAAACATAAGCAAGGAAGGGAGTTAATGGTTTCCCCCTTCTAATTCCTTTCCATAGCTTGTAATTCACAACAACTACCAACTAGGCTTTCCATTTCCTCCTTGATTTAACTTATCATTCAACATGACAAACACTTCACTAGACTAGATTAATATCCCACATATTAGTTTTGTGAAACTAGATTTGTAGCCAATATATCAAATCTAATGTAACAAAGTTAGAATACTTAATAATTTTTTAAATCATTTCATAACTCTGCTTCCTCAGTGAAAGCATTATTGTAGTCCCTCCATATTTGACTACATCAATATGAAACTCCCCTTGTTTTCAATAACTAGCAACCCTTGAAATGCTTATAGTTTCATGAGTTAGTACGATCTTTGTCATTTCAACTACTTACCTATCCATTTCACGTGCATATTCATAAAGAGGCATTCACATTATGCATTCAACCATGCATTCAAATGATGCCTCAATCATGCAGACTAACGTGCTTGTGCATTGCATACACCTTTTTCTCATCATTCATATTCATATGTTAACTGCAATTTTAACCTTCCTTATGAGGGATTGCACTCATGCAAATGACATGTGTCATAGGCATGAACATAACATGCTTCCTCTTTAATATGGCAACACGTAACAATAAAAAATTTACTCGAAGTAACATGGAATTATCAGATAACCATTAAAATTACCTAGAGCATAGCCATTACCAGCTCCTGATTTACAATCTATTCATGCAATCATATTATTTCTAAGATGATTTTCATGAAGGGAATTCTTACCTAATTCCCTCTCAATATTTTAAGCATACAAAAGCCATACCTACGTTGTTGTTAGTAGTCTATTGGATGCTACCTAATCTTTTGGTACCTTAGGGATGGTTCATTCATTCATATTTACCAAATTATTTATCAACACTTTATTATCCACAGTCTTATCTATGCAAGACTACATGCAACATCCTTATTAGCTTCTCCAACCATACTATCAACTTGTACGTGGTTACATGTTCATAATTAACCTTGGTTAAGCATCATAACCATCTTATAGTGGCAAACTACTTTGAGTCCTCATTCATGCTATACAAATGTTCATTCATTATTATATGTACCCAACATATCATTGTGATGATGCCTATTGGTGCATATATATTTTTGGCTTTTAAATATCTTGCATTTCTATCATGCCTATGCTCTTTATTTATTAGCATATAATAATATTTTCAAAACTTGAGGAAAATATTCAAAACAACAAGAGATAAGTTTAGAGATCCCCCCTCTAATTATGGTTGCATCACTCGGCCATGTGCTTTTGTAGTTATCATTCTATTGAGATATTTAGAGGATATGTAGTCAACATCCTAAATTTATCCTTCACAATATGACATTGGAAACATTCAACTAAATTTATTCATTAATTACCTCTTCAACAAGCCTATCTCAATATATTAACAAATAGTTATTACCCATGTCACAAAGACCGTGACATTCTTTTTGCAACAATATTAGGTCTATATAACCCTCCTGTTGTATCCAATAATCACGGTTCCCATGTCACACAACCTTACTATTGTGCTACTTGCTCCGGAACCTCTGCCTTGTGATTTAATTTTGATCCATGCTGGCTCAGTTCCTAATCCATTGTTATGGCGATTCTATCTCTATCCCATCCAAGACCAGTGTTTGAGCCAAAGCTTTAACAATCTGCATTCTCATTCTATATATGGCCCATCTAGGTCCAATCTTTGAATTTTGATTTGATACCACTTCGTTACATACCCAATCTCATCTGTACCTTGTTGAGGGTATGGGGTATCAATTTTTTGTTCTTCTGACTCAAATCAAAACTCTAATTTGATATCACTATCATTGAAATATTTCTAACTATATAAACTTTATTAAAAACCAAGTTTGTATCATTGAGATATGGTCTTTTGAATTTTTTTACCCTTGGTTCCATTTTAACGCTATTAAGAAACTTCCATGTGGAATCCTAATCCATGTGTAATACCAAGTGGGGTGATGAGTCAACACCTAGCCCATCCAACCCCACCATGTCATGTGTGGACTCTAATTATTTCCTTTACATGTATTTCTATGAATGGAAATTAAATAAACATTAATTTATAAATCCACATAAATAATTATATTCCACCATTATTAAATAATAATTAAATCCCTCTATAAATAAAATTAATGTTATGCAACCAACTCACAAAATAGAAGAAAAGATAGATCAACGACTTAAAAATCATCCTCTTCAAGGGGGAAACCTCCTTTACATTACATAAATAAACAATTCTTGGATGATACAAATGATAATACCTCCTTGGGATATATAGAAGTCTAAGGAGACACAATATAATCAGAGCCTACATAACAATAATAATGTAAGGGCACAACAATAACAATAACGGGCTTTTATGGGGCACAACAATAACAACATGGGGGATACATGGGAACAACAACAACAATAGGGAGCTACACTAACAATAAAAATAAGGGGAATACACTAGTATTATAGGTACCTAACATGCCCCTCTCCTTCAAAAAGTGTTTTCCTCAAAGCTTGAGTAGTTTTGGATGCTTGTGTATACAATTTTCATCCTCACATGTGGAATATTCAATGGTTAAGTTCTTCCACTTAATGAGATAATATGAAATTAATCGATTCTGTAGCTGTCGGGTTCTTGTTTCCATGACTGCTTTAGGCTCAAATATAAATTTTCCATCTTTGTCAAGTTTTGGCAACACTGTTTGAAATGGGAGCTTGTCACTGATAACCTTCTTTAAGCATCAAACATGGAAAACTGGGTGTACTTAAGAAGATGCAGGCAACTCCAAATTGTATGCCACAATACAATTCGTTTGCAACACCTTGTAAGGACCATATTACTTGGGTGATAATTTATTATCCTTCTTAGCTTGCTTGAGGGATATTTGTTTGTATGGTTGTAGACGTAAAAATACCTAGATGCCTACATAAAAAATTATTTCACTGTAATGTTGATCTGCCTGTTGTTTCACTCGATTATGCAACAGAGTGAGGTTATCCATTAAGAGTTGGAGAAATTTTTGTTGATGCTCGATGTGATATTCCACTACTTGAACCTTAGAATTTTCTCTTAAAGATGATGTGATGGATTCTATGCATAAAGTGCCATAAATGGGGTTATTTTTGCTGGAGTATGGAAGGAATTTTTATACCACCATTCATCTAGAGATAATCACTTGACCCATTTTGACAAATAAACGAAGATATCCTTCCAAACATTTGCTTGCTATCTCAGTTTGCGCGTTAAATTGAGGATGATAAGATGAGCTATGAGCTAATTGAGTACCAAGACAAGAAAATAATTTCTTCCAAAAATTTCTAGTGAAAATGGGATCTCTATCACTTACAATAATCTTTGGGTTTCCATGTAACTTTTAAATTGTTTCTATAAATGCAATAACAACTGTACTAGCTTTAAAAGGATGAGATAATGCGCAAAAGTGTGCATACTTGGTAAGTATAACAACTACCACCATGATGGAATTATTTCCTTCTGAATTGGATAAACCTGTGATAAAATCCATTGAGACCTCCTCCCAACGCTGATTTGGAATGGCTAAAGGTTGTAACAAACCTAGGGTCTCAATTGTCTCAACTTTATTTTGTTGGAAAACCAAACATGCTGCCACAAAATTTTGTATATCTAAATTTAAGTCCATCCTAAAAA
This sequence comes from Pinus albicaulis, assembly GCA_034641835.2. Lineage (NCBI taxonomy): Eukaryota > Viridiplantae > Streptophyta > Pinopsida > Pinales > Pinaceae > Pinus > Pinus albicaulis. Next base: position 1,269,674,514 of record CM076578.1, on the reverse strand, counting down.
AATTCCTTCTTGACCCTATAGTAAATTTTTAAAAATATCGAGTGCCCTCCTAAAGGGGAGGTGTGCAATTCCAAAAGAATATTTTAGTTGAGTTGGGAATTCTTACAAAGATACAAGTGATATTTGTACTATAATGAATCATTTTTCCAACTAAATGTATCATATGTACTGGGATATTGTTGCAAATTTTGAATGAGTGTCCACACCTCTTTATCATTTTTCAATTCATCCCTTGCTTTGGTTATTCAATCAGGCTGGATAATAGAAATCACAGAAAGAAATGATTTCACATCCTCATCCTTTCTTGAGAGTGCATCTGCAAAAACATTTTGCTTCCCTTTTTGTAGATTAATTCAGAGTAATAAACAGACATCTTTGTGACCCATTTTTGCTGCTCTTCTGAAGATATATTTTGTTCCAAAAAGCAATTAATACTATCATCATCTGTTTTTACCTTGAAGTGTCTTCCCATTACGTAAGGTCGTCATTGCTTTAGTGCATGTAGGATTTCCAACATTTACTTCTCATAAATAGGTTTATGTAAATACTTTCCTTTTATGGGATGACTTTCAAAAACAACAAGTCTTACTTTTTGCATGAAAACAACACCAATTCCATTTCCTAAGGCATCACATTCCACAATAAAGGCTTTTGTGAAGTCTAGCGTAGCTAAGACTGGTGCTTGGCACATTGTCTCTTTAAGATGTTCAAAGGCCTTAGTTTCTTGTAGAGTCCAAGAAAATGTATCTTTTTTTAGTAATGTTGTTATTCTCCAATAATTCTTAAAAAACTTGTGATAATACCTTGTCAACCCAAAAAAATCCTCGATTTTTTTTATTATGGTTGTGGGGATTTTCCATTCTTCATGGATTTAATTTTGTTAGGTTCTACCTTAACACCCTCATGATATACAATATGACCCAAATATTCCACCTCATGTACTCCAAAGAAACATTTGGATGTTTTTGCATATAATTGTTTCTCCTCCAATAGTTTGAACACACTGTCAACATTTTGGACATGATCTTTCCAAGACTTGTTGTAGATTAGTATATTATCAAACCTTGAAAATGGAATTTATCAACCCTTGAAATGTGAAAGGTGCATTAGTAAGGCCAAAAGGCATGAAAAAATATTCATAATGACCCTCATGAGTTCTGAATGTTGTTTTCATAATATATTCAGTCTTCATTCTAATTTGATGATATCTTGAACGAAGATCCAACTTGGTGAAATAAATTGTTCCAAGTAATTCATCCAACAATTCATCAGTGACATGAATGGGAAATTTATCTTTAATAATGAGCTTGTTGAGCTCCCTATAATCTGGATACATACGCCATGGTCCATCCTTCTTATGCACCAATACTACTAGAGTAGAGAAATAACTCTGACTACGTTAAATTATACCCACCTTTAGCATTTTTCACACAATACATTCAATTTCACTCTTTTGGGCATAGGGATATCTGTAAGGTCTAATGTTTGGAGGAAAAATTCCTCAAATCAAATGAATAACATGATCTTAATCAAGAATAGGTGGGAGGATTTTGGGAGTCTCAAATACCTTGGAATGCTTGTCCAAGACTTTTTGGAGATATGGAGAAATATATGATTTCAATGTTTGAACCTCTTGAACATAATTGTAAAATTACGCCCCGTTGTTCTTTCTTTAGAATATTTGTCATGCCATTAGAGCTGATTATGTTTCCTAGTTTCCCTGCGATACCCCTTAATTAAACTTCCTTACCTTCCCAAAAAAAAATCAAGAAAATTTCTTGAAAATTAAAAGCTATCGTTCCCAAAGATTGTAACCATTGGACTCCTAGTACAACATAAACACCATCCATTGGAATGGAAAGCATTGGAATATTAAAAAAAGATTCCCCCATGGTCAACTTGATATTATGGCACTTTCCTGAGCAATTTATACTTCATCCATTTGAAACCATCACCTGACAATGATGCTGGATATAGGAAGAAATTCAATTCCTTGGATATCTTACAATGAATAAAATTATGGGTACTAACCGAATCAATTAGAGCTATTAAATTTTTCTTCTTGATATATCCTTCTATCTTGAGATTTTAAGGAGTGATAATTCTTGCCAATGCATTACAAGATACGGTTGAATTCATTTCTTCTTTATCTGGTGTTGGTTCCTGGTGTAGATCCTCCTCTTTTGGTGTTTCTTGTTCCTTTTCTTCCTCCTCTTCACAATATATGTTGAATAATTTCTTCAGAGCACACTTATGACCTTTAGTGTATTTTCTATCACAACTGTAACAAATCCCTTTTGCTATTTTTTCCTCTAATTGTTGTGGTTTCAACTGTAGAAATTATACAAACATATGTATACCAATGGATTCAATCCAATCATGCGATATGATAAAGCAAGATACTGAATCCTTCTACAAATTAATTGCATAAAATAAACACGATCACAAAATCACACCAAGTAAAAGAAAGAAGCCAATCAATCCACAACACAGATATTTTTTCCTAGGGAAAGCTTACTGCTAAAAAACCCTCTATCTTCTATTGTATATTCAACCAAGGAATCATGAAACACAATGCACTCTTCTCACAAGAGTCTGTTGCACTCTACCAATGGTCTCATGCTGATCTAAACAAAATTGACCAACATTTAGCCAATTTTCTGCCTCTACAAAGCCTGCCTTTCTTGCGCAATTCCTGTAGAATTAAATCCCTATTGTTTTGGAATTTCAACCTTCCAAAACTGTGCAATACATCATGGGAAATCCTATGGTTTGATAACTGCATCTGGGAAGTTTGCTAAAAAGAAACTGATAGATAACATCCCTTTAACCTCTGTCTCAAATGGTTCTTCATCAGAACTGACATGCATGGAGCTATTAATAGTAAATCTTCAATCACTTGAAAAATCACTACATGTGAATTAAATTTGATTTAATTCACTTGAACTCTCACTAGTGCAACAATCATTTACAACTAGTTAAGCTGATTTTAAGTCAATTAATTGAGTTAAATGATTTCTCATGCATTAACCTAATACACTAACTGCAAATTGGACTCGAAAACAAATATAATCACCCTACATGCCTCACTAAGCACCCTCAACTCGAATTTCATGAGATAACTGAGTTTATTACACTCAGTTAACTATTACAAGTGATTATGAGATAAGATTACAATTTATTGTCCAATTTAATTAAGGGAAAATTAAATTAGACACACATTTATTGTTGACTTTTCAACACTCCATCTCAACAAGAAAGGGATTATCAACTACCCCTATCTTGCCTCTATGGTAGTCGAATTTTCTCTTTGCGAGCACCTTCGTCAGAATATCTACATCTTGATCCTCTGTGGGAATGTATTGATGTAACATAATGTGTCTCTGAACACAATCTCTGAGATGATGGTACCAGATGTCAATATGCTTGGACCTGTCATGGAATACTAGATTAACCGAGAGTTTTATGCAACTCTGGTTATCACAATGTATCACCATCGGATCCATCTGATGACAAAACAAACCAACCATTATCTTTTTCATTCATATGGCCTCAAATGCCGCCTGATTGGCTGCTCTGTACTCTACCTTGGCTGAACTGAGTGCAACTGATCTCTGCTTCTTGTTGTACCAAGAAATAACTATTGATTCTATGCTGAAGATCCCTCATGATGTGCTTTTCTTGTCTGATGGACTTCCTGCCCAATCTGCATCGGTGAACCCTTGAAGCTTCGCTCCCTCTGTCCGTCTGTACCATAATCCATACTTTATAGTGTCCCTGAGATATCTCAAGACATGCTTCCCCACCTTTCAAAAGATCTTGGTAGGCTTAACCATAGCTTGACTAAGCTGGTTAACTGCATAGCATATGTCTATTTGTGTGTTCACCAAGTACATGAGTGAACCCACAAGCTGCCTATAAACAGTAGCATCCAATACTTCACCTAAAGTAGCATCCTCCTTCCTCTAATTTCCCGCAAGAGGAGTCTCCATGGGTATAAAGCTATCAATGTGGAACTTCCTCATAATATCTTTGGCATACTTGCCCTGAGAAAAAAATAGCTCCCCATCCCACTACCATATCTCCAAACCAAGGAAATATTGAAGGAGTCCCATGTCCTTCATCTCAAACTCTCTTGCAAGATCCTCTTTGCAAGAAGTTATGAGCTGATCATCACCTATCAGAATAATATCATCAACATAAACTACGATAATCAAAAGATTACCATCAACCAAAATATGGTACATGTTTACATCCGCTTCATTCTTCGTGAAGCCCAACCTGGTGAAATAACTGTCAATCTTGGTGTACCAAGCACGACGTGCTTGCTTTAGCCCATATAATGCTCTCTTGAGTATGCACACATGTGACTCACTGTCAAAGGTCTCAAAACCTTCTGGCTTCTCAATGTACACTTCTTCCTCAATAAATCCATTGATAAATGTAGTCTTCACATCCATATGATGTATCTTCCACCCCATCTACGTTGAGAGTGCAAGGATAGATCTACTCGATGAGTACCTTACAACCAGTGCAAAAGTCTCCTCATAGTCAATCCCCTCAACCTGTGAGAATCCCCGGGCTACAAATCTAGCCTTTTACTTCTCCACACTCCCATCTGCTGCCTGCTTCACCTTATAGATCCATCTATATCCAACCATTGATTTCCCGACTGGTCTTGGGACAAATTCCCATGCACTTTTCCTGACGATGGAGTCATACTCCTCAACCATGGCGTCAACCTAAGTTGGTTGCTGCACTGCTTCCTCAAAAGAAGATGGTTCTGTCACAATACACTTGCTCATAAGAGCCATGTATCCATTAAACCTATCTGGTGACTGTCTTTGTCTGCACAGTGATGTAGGTGCTCCTACATGTTCTACCGCATCAAGTCTCAATCTGTTAGCTTCTGTGGTGCACCTCCTACCATGTTTGGTGGATGGATCTGCATGAGTAGTTTCTGCCACTCCATGATCCTCCAAATGTGGCTGTGCCACATCTTGAGGTTCATTCTTTGGAACCAAGAGTTACTCATCTGCATGAAAATCAAGCTCCCTCTCAAGGGACAATCACATGGCTTTCTCCTCATTAAATTTTACATCCCGTCTGACAACTATCATACCGCTATTCAGAAAATACACCCGATAGTTGTGGGGAGTATCAATGTACCCCAAAAATATCCCAATCTCAGTTGTGGGTTCTATATTCTTTTTGGAATCTTTGGTCACATGGAAATAGACAGATGAGCCAAAAATTTTAAAATATGAAACATCAAGTTTCTTACCAGAAAAATCCTCCTCTGATGTACTCATGCCAAGTATCTGATGAGGACTACGGTTCTGCACGAATACTGCCGTGTTGCATGCCTCTGCCCACATATGCAATGGTAGGTCGTGATCATGTAACATCTCTTGTGCCGTACCCACAATTGTTCTGTTCTTTCGTTCTGAAACCCCATTCTATTGTGGGTTATGAGGTGCAATCAACTCTCTCTGAATTCCTTCTTTGCTACAGAAGTTATTGAATTCATTAGAGATGTACTCACCACCATTGTCTCTCCTTAGAGCCTTCACATGCTTCCCTGTATCTTTCTCAACCAGTGCTTTGAACTCACAAATTTTGAGAATGCCTGATATATCTTCTGCATGAAGTAGATCCAACACTTTCTAGAAAAATCATCAACAAAAATCACATAATACCTGTGCTTTTCTGTAGAAGCTGTAGAGAATGGTCCACACACATCTGAGTGAACTCTCTCAAGGATTTCGATTGCTCGGTTATCCTTCTTGTGAAAAGTGGCCTTTGTACACTTCCCCATGGTACATCCTTTACATGTGTCTATCTGTGTAAGAGCACCCTTTGGAAGCTCCGTAGAAATCTGCTACGTGACCTTCAAAGCACTGTGGTGTAGATGGCCCAATCTCCTGTGCCATAACTCACCCTCATCCTGGCTCACCACTCTGTCTACTTTACCCATCAATGCTGCACAACCATCTACATCATTTTTGTAGAGGTTCTTCACACGAACCCCAATATTCTTAACTTGTACTCTGGCTTTGTGACGAAGGAATGATTTCCCTTCACTGAAAACCACACATATCCTCTATCCTCCAACATAGCAACTGAAATTAAATTATTTTTCAAACCTGGTACATGCATGAAATATTTTAATAATAAAGGTTTACCTGACTGTCTCTGGAAAGTAACTGTACCAATCTTGGTAGCACTATACCTCTTGTCATCACACATCTCGATGTGCATCTGAAGATCCTTCTCCTCCAAGCTACTAAAGAGTTCTTTGTCTCTCGTCATGTGGAAAGATACACCACTATTCAAGTACCACACTGATCCCATCGCACTAGACGCCATGCATGCGATGAGTGAGAAGTCCAACTCGAATTGTGAAGCGAAAGCTTCACCCACTGCAGATCCAGAAGCCTTCTTGTTGTTCTTCTTCTTTTGTGGACAGTTAGTGGCATAATTCCCATGCTCATGACAGTGAAAACATTTCACTCTAGACATGTCACACTTCTTTCCTTCTTTGCCAGTCTCAGATTTGGAATAGGATTTCTTTCCCTTCCCCTTATTTTCCTTACCATCCAAGGCACAATTATCCTCATCATCTGTCTTGGATGAGGATCCATCCCTGGTATCCCGCTTGAATTATTCTTGTACCAAATCTGACCGAAGTCGCTCCCAATCTGGTAGCTTCTCTCTCCCATTTACAGAGTCCTAATAACTATGCCAACTACTGGGAAGGCCTAGAAGTGCTATGCTCACCAAGTCATCATCCACAATAGTAATCCTGATACTTCCAAGCTCATCTTGACATTTGATGAACTTGGTCAAATATTTCAAAATAGTGTTGCCTTTCTCCATTTTGATTTTCTTTAGCTTGTCCTTCAGTGCCAATTTTCTGTGGTCACTACTATTCTGAAATAGATATGTCAAAGCCTTCTACATTGCATATGGAGTCGCTTTGCCATGGAGACTTGAGACAATGTGATATCGAACTCCCTCTAATAAGATCCTCCTCACCTTTGCAACCTTATTTTTCCAAGAATCAAGAAGAGCGACGTCTACTGCTACGGGCCTTGGAATATCAATGTCAATAAATTCTTTCAACCCTTTGTCCTCCATAACTTCCTCCATTCTGTCTTTCCATGCAATATAATTAGAACTTTCCACGAGTGCATATTCCAATCTTAATCCATTGAAATCCATCTTGATCCGCCTATCGCACCAAAGAATATTTTTACAAATTCGAATGATGTTCAACACAAACTCAATTTCTTCTCCACTATAGTGATTTTCTGCGCTTTGATACCATGTAGAAATTATAAAAAAAATATGTATACCAATGGATTCAATCCAATAATGTGATATGCTAAAGCAAGATATTAAATCCTTCTACAAATTAATTTAGAAAAATAAACACGATCGCACAATCACACCAAGTAAAAGAAAGAAGCAAATCAATCCACAACACAGATATTTTTCTTGGGTAACTATTGCTGATCAAAACCCCTCTATCTTATATTGTATATTCAACAAAGGAATCATGAAACAATAAAATTCACTCTTCTCACAAGAGTCTGCTACACTCTACCAATTGTCTCACACTGATACAAACAAAATCGACCAACACTTAGCCAATTTCCTGCCTCTGCTCAGCCTGCCTTGCTTGCGCAATTCCTGTAGAATTAAATCCCTATTATTTTGGAATTGCAACCTTCCAAAAGTGCGCAATACATCATGGTAAATCCTATGGTTTTATAATTGCATCTGGGCAGTTTGCTAAAAATACAACTGATAGATAACATCCCTTTAACCTCTGTCTCAATTGGGTCTTCATCAGAACTGACATGCAAGTAAATATTAATAGTAAATCATCAGTCACTTGACATATCACCACATGTGAATTAAATATGATTTAATTCACTTGACCTCTCACTAGTGCAACAATCAGTTACAACTATTTAAACTGATTTTAACTCAATTAATTGAGTTAATTGATTTCTCATGCATTAAACTAATACACTAACTGCAACTTGGACTCTAAAAAAATAGAATCACTCTACATGCCTCACCAACCACCCTCAACTCAAATTTCATGAGATAATTGAGTTTATCACACTCAGTTAACTATTACAAGTAATTATGGGATACGATTACAATTTATTGTCCAATTTAATTAAGGGAAAATTAAATTCGACACACATTTCTTGTTGAATTTTCAACATCAACCTTGTAGGTTATGGAAGACTAGGAGGAACAACACTTCCATATGTTTAGTTGTGAGTGGTTGACTTCCTTGTTTCCATAATTTTTCTTTCAAATTTTCTTTCCACCTTGAAATATTTCTCCAATTAATCAAGTTTCCAAAGGCGAACCCCACATTGGATGTTATCTTTTAAAGTCCCTATGAAGACATCAACTGTATGCTCCTCTAGAATATCGGTTACCCTAATATTCAATTTTTGGAAGTCTTCAATGTGCTTTGTCATTGAAACATTTTGTTTGAGATTTATCAATTGGCTAAAGAAGGTGTTTCTCTTTGTATCTTCATAATACTATTCCTGCATAAAAATATACCACGTGACAAGTGAATTACGAGAAAAAAACCATCTATACCATATCATCTTCCAATTATTCCTCTTCATGCGTCATATTAGAGCTTTCTGAGGGCTTAATGGGCATAATTTTTTTTTGTTTGGGAGGAATTTTAGAACCAAACACTAATATATATGCTTCAATATTCCCTTTGAATCCCTTCAAACTGATTTTTAAAACAAAATTTATGAAAAATTAAAAAGTACACACCTTTTTCTTGATTTTTAGGAGCTCTATATTGAAATTGTTGTATATCTATAATTTCGGGTCTACAAGGTTTGAATTTTTGTCTTGTAGTATTCCTATGATCCTCTTTCCAACCCCACAAGTCATATTGATATTGGATTCTTCAAGAAATATCTATGCCCAGTCTCCCATGATGACCTCATTACTGATTGGTTCAGTAGAGAAAACTTTTACGATGTGTCATGTGTCACTGTTTCAACCTTCAACCATGAAAATGATACAATAAAAACTATAGTCTATAGAATTTCATCCTCTTTTTACGAAATTCAAATCTTATCCTCAAAGAGAAAGTTATGACAATTTTCCCTAGGTCACCTGTTTGACATTGAATTCTGGAGCTTGCAAAAACCTTGACTTCCTCAAATCATATCTCCAAAAATATAATGAAAAAAGATCTAAAATCCATACCAAAAGTTCACCAATATTTCATCTCTACGTGGTTGCATTTTAAGTTTCTGAACCCAAATAGAAAAATAATTATAGTGAAAATCCCAAGATGGAATGTTTGAAGAAGTAAAACCCTAGAATCCAAAGCTCTGATACCAAATGTTATGCAACCGACTCAAAAATAGAAGAAAATATGGTTCATCGACTTAAAAATTAGCCTCTTCTAGGGTAAATGTCCTTTGCATTACATAAATGACCTATTCTAGGATGATACAAATGAAAATACCTCCTTGGTATATATAGGAGTCTAAGGGGCCACAATATAATCAGAGCCTACATTAAAAAAATAATGTAAGGGCACAACAATAACAATAGTGGTCTTATATAGAGCATAACAATAACAACATGGGGGATACATGGGCACAACAATAACAATAGGGGGATACACTAACAATAACAATAATGGGAATACACTAGTATTATAGGGACCTAACAATTAATGTGTGGCCACAATCCACATGAAAATTTCCAAACCGCCGAAGGCTTCTTCGAGCATTGAGATGATTCCATAAGTTTCCCATAGTGCAACCCAACATATTTTCATGACTGTTGATGTTGTAAAATCCCAACTACTTGAGGCAAAACCCCAAACATTTTAAATACCACCAATGAGGTCAACCCCAAATATTTTGTGGACAATTGATCAACTCATCAACAATTGGTGATTTAAGATGTTATCTTTTGAAAAAAAATGATCAACTCATAAAAATTTGTTGATTTAAGATGTTACCCTTCGAAAGTTTTTGATCAACTTGTTGCAGCATAATTTGACTCAGCTAAAAGTCAAGGGAGGTTTTGAGCAATTAAAGGTTGTTGAGGAACAATTGTTAAAATTTCAAGAAGACCTACAACATGCTCAAAAGGATAGCCACAAGCTCAACGAGGATTCATCATCACATGTGCACTGGAACCAAAATCAAGGAAGCAACAACATTGGAGGTGTAATCTAAACTAGAGGAGAAACAAAGAAGAAAAGCGTGCAACAAGGGTCAAGTCGGGCTTATTCGCGTGCAGAACAGTTCAAGAGTCGTGCCGATTGATGCGTTCAGAACATGCACACAGGTCAGGGTCGATTCATGCAAATATACATGCAAAACAATGTTCAGAGGCTTAATCACAATAACATGTGGAGGGCCTGATCGCAGATCACAGATCACAATCACATGTGGAAGGTCTGATCACATATTTCAAATCAAAATTGCAAAGCTCAGGAGGAAAAGAACAAGGTTGAATCACCAAAATGCGAAATGCAATACGAGGACCAGATGTGATATAGTTTGAAGCTCGAATCTAAAGCATTTAAAGTCTGGCTATCGGACCCACTCGCATATTGCACATCGCAAGCTCATAAGGGATAGCGATCATAAGATAACGGTATTCATTGAAGTGCAAAGTGTGGTAACAAAGCGGACACGATGGAAGTTATCGCTAAAGTCTAAAGGTTTTTAAGTCCAGGTACATGGGTTTTTCATTTGTAAAAATTACATCAGAGGGAAAAAGCAGATTATAACGTAGAACGTTGGAATGCATAAATGCGAAGTGCAACAAGGGCCAGACGTGATGTAGCTCATAACTATGATTTAATATATTACAATCGCAATCGCACATCACAAGCTCAGGAGGAATGTCTCTCATGAATATGTTATGAATGCCAAAATGCGAAATGCGACAAGGTTTTATATCGCCGATTTCAATTTACGATCGACCCCACTTCCACTTGCCACACCATTCCTACCTTTATCGCACATCGCACATCACAATCTCAGGAAGAATGGTGCTCATGAATATTTTATGAATGCCGAAATGTGAAATGCAATAAAGGGACGGACGCGATATTTTTCAAAGGAAAATTTGAATATATTTAAATTCCATGATTATGTGCAGTTGCATTGTTTTATGAAGAAATGTGAACGCAGGCACGAGAAGAAGAGGTAGAGTCGGGCAGAAGGGGACATGATAACATTGTTTGAAACGTAGAGGCATAGGTAGAGTCGGGCAAAAGGAGAATATGGTGGCACTGTTGGAAACGCAACAACTGGGTTAAGTCGTGCAAAGATGCATTATTGCAGAACTGTTCAAATACCACATCAGAAACATAAAAGACATGACAACAAGCAGAAAACACAAAGTATTGAACTCTGGAATAAATGTAGGGCAAGTATGTCCGATATGTCAAGGAGACACATCAGCACTTCAGGGAGACGCATCAACAACAAATTAGATTCAACAAAAAGAATAAAATTTCAAGTTTTGATTTGTTTTTGTTGTTTGTTAAGATCGAAGCTATAGTGATGTCCTCAATTGCAATGTAATAAGTAGTTTTAACAGTTTAGGTAGTCAGATTAGTTTCAAGAAGTTCTATCAGTTACAAACTGTTTTTGATGTATTTAAGCAAGATAGAAAGAAAAAAGAAAGGGTTATGAGTTTTGGACCTCTTGGAGACTACATTTTGTACTTCTTTTTTCTGATGGGTGAATGAAAGAAGCAGCAAGTTTCCTGCAACTGTTGTTGGTGATTCATGTTTCTTGTGTCATTTTATGTTGTTTCTTCCTTGAATGATGTGAAGTAAAGAAGCAATTGGTCTCTGATTTACGTTTGTAAGTAAGATTTAAATAGCCTTAATAAGTGCTCCTTCACTCCAAATCCTCTCCCTTCACAAATTCTCTATGGAACTTAAAAGTAATAGATTATGTGTTTACAACATATTATTTTGAGTTTCCTGTCTCTCCATGAATTCTCTCTAAAACTTAAAAGTAATAGATTCTGTGTTTACAACATATTATTTTTATTTTCCTCTCTCTCCATGAATTCTCTCTGAAACTTAAAAGTATTAGATTCTGTGTTTACATCATATTACTTTTAGTTTCCTCTACAATTCTTCTTTTCCATTCAGATATCAACAATCAATGGCATTGTGAAATCTTCTATTATTGCAGATCATTAAGTGTTTTAGAAAACTAGTTTCCAGAGGGATAAAACAAAGACCTCATTATAAAATTATTTCTGTGACACACTTTTAAAATGTCTTAAGCACTGATTCCTTTCACAACCGAGGGTTTGTCTCTTAAGAACCAACACAACTCATCAACAATTAATGATTTAAGACATTACCCGTTGGAAAACTTTGATCACCTCATCATCAATAAATGATTTACAATGTTACCCTTCAAAAAAAATTGTCCAATGTTGTAAGTCACTATGAAATTCCTTCGATAATTTGGATATCAAATATTTTGCACTTCGTGCATCAAATCTAAGAGAGTTTGCATAAAAAATTGGAGAGGATGATCTCTATTGAGGAAAATCATTGCAATTTACGAAGAGAGCTCCAAATGTTCATTATTCGAGTAAAATTAATGCCCATTGTCCTTCTTCTCCATATATGGAAAATTTATGAATATAAGTGTCTATATGCATATAAATATTCACATATAAATAATGCATTAAAAAATTTAATTATTCGAATTGATTATTATGAGAATTCATCACGTTCACTTAAGTAAAATGATTTCTTACTAGCTTTTACTAACCCCAAGATTTATATAAACAATATTGCTTCATATACATAAGAACTTTAGACTCATGTAAATAAACATATTTACCATGAATTATTGTTCCTCATCATAATTTAAGCAAGTGTTTGTACAAAATAAGATGAATTAGATGTAAACCAACCTAGATCCATCTTAACTCTAGATCTACTAAGCATTGAGAAGGATCAAATCTCTTTTCACTCTAAAATTGGTTTTCACATCAAGAGATTTGATCTTTCTTGACATTTGGTATATCCGAAGTTAAGATGGATCTAGGCTAGTTTAATTATTAATTATAATTATTTATTTTATTATATTTTTTAATTTTATTTTTTTATGGAATTTGACGGAGTGAAAATATTTTAATTAATAATTATAATTTTTATTTATTTTATTTTATTTATATTTATATTTTTGTGTAATTTGACCAAGTCAAAATGTTTACATAACATAACAGGACATGACAAGACAACATCTCTTCCATATTGGGCTGGAGAATGGCTCTTGACGCAATACGCATACTTATTAGGAATTACTGCTCAGCATAATATATGAATCGTTTAGAACAAATATAGTTAGGAGTAACACATTTACCATCCCACGAAAATTTATTGAAATCCTTACACCTAAACAAGGGATTAATTTCTGCACTTTAGACATCAATTTAATTCATAAAATCTCTTGTAAAATTGGAATAACATACATTCATTTTGAAGTATATCAAATTTGAACATAAATTTAGATCTTTGCATGAATATGTATATATATGCCATAATCATGTAACCAAATTTTCAATATCCAAAAGCAAGTCACTTAAAATTTTTGTTTTTTCAAGAAGCAAATGAACAATAAACAAATGAACAAAGGAAACACTTAGTTGAAATTCCAAGCTGGAACCGATCTAGGAATGAGCCTTTTCCACCCAATCATAGGTTCAAATACACATCAAATTTCTACAATCAGCCACCCCCTTGCCTGACGATGATACCACAAAGGGAAAATTGATAACTCATAGGTATTTGGGCTAGGGTAAAAGAAACTCTCCTTCACACACATGATATAGCCAGGGATCTATTGTATCTTTTATTGAATATGGTTTTTGGCTGAGAAACTTTGCCAAGACAACAACCAACCTGATTCAATCTCAAGTTGGCCCTTGAACCATATGGGGCTCCCTCATATCTTATGAGGCTTATTTACTATTCACCATCACTGAAAAATAACCTTTAAATCACAATGCCTAGATTTGTATGTGGGGGTTTGTTGATAGGTGGTTATTAATGGGTTAAACTCAAAGTATCATTTCTCCAAAGGTTTAACCAAAGTTCCTACATTCAACCATGATGACATAATAATAGCTTGTCAGAGGTGAACAAAATATATTATAGGAGATATCATATAACATAGATACTCAAACCAAATATTGGTATTACCTAATAATTCTAGAAAGCGTGAAGAAGGTCCTTCAACAAATCAACAATATTACAAATTGGAGTTATATAGAAGGAAACAATCTTCATAAGTAGAGGGACTAATATAAATAAATTGTATATTTAGTCAAATAAATGATGACTATAACTATGCTAGGGGAATTAAGGGAGGTTAATAATCATCCTAACCTCTTATTAGGATCCACACAACTCCAAAATGTACAAAATAAAATATTCTGAAAGCACATGAAAATATTTACAAATTAAACAAGTTCAATCAAAAGATGAAACCAAAACCCTTTTATTTAAAATCTGAAAGTATCAATCCTTTAGAAAAAATAAGTCTTCTCTTCCCAAAATTTAACCCATATTACATAAAAAATAAATAATATATATATAAATATGATCGTTAAGCTATTAAAAACTTTCAGGGATCAAATCCTATCAACGCACTAAAAATGAAAACAATCTCTAATTATTGTGCAAAGAATTTGGAATTGCCTCATTGACTGCTAGTTGTTTGCCTTTAAATCTAAAATTGTTCCTTGAAAATCCATCAACTGTCCTTAAATAAGGCAAGCTATGTCACCTATTTAATCTGTTGTCCTTTATTATATTTTTGAAGAGTTACCTTTCCATTATAATAAATAGTAATTTTTCCACCCGTTCTCCAGCTTGATTGTTGGGTGCCTTTTGAAGACTTCAATTATTTCCTTGATGCTTGAAATAATTCTTTGCATGTTGATCTTTTGTCAAAAATCTCTTTTACAATGTTGTGTCACTTCTAGTTGATTTTATCAATGTATTACTTTAGAATGGTAGTATATCTATGGATATAACCAACAACCCTTCTCCAATTTTGTTGAAACATGTAAAATTCATAAAAGAGTTTGCAAAGATTTGGATTTACAGTGATATTTGAACATTCTGCCTTCAAAATCAATTCTCACTCATTTTTATAATAGGCCCACAAAAAGTAGTTTACAACCACAAAGAATATGAGTTTCCTTTCATTCATAAAGGACTGTTATGAACCACCGAGAACAAATGAACTTGATTATTTGATATAATCACACACTGTGTTTTTATATGTTGTTTAAGATCCATTTAAAACTTGAATAGTTATTTTTAACATAAGATGCTTATTCTTTGTCCAAAAAATGAGGTGTTATGATTATTATTATATATTTTTATGGATATTCTCTGCATATAACTCAAGCATAGATGTGAAATATAGACATCAATGTGTGTTGGAACATTTATAATGTGTTTCTTGTAGTCATCCAAGGTGGTGGCTCTATATGCCAAAACCATTACACCTCTCTCAAAACAAAACTCACAAGTGTTTCTTTCACACAAACTTGAGTAATTGGGATTTGTAGTACACAAATCACCAAGTAAAAACACATTTATATCTCTTTTAAATCACACTTCATCGGGTAGTCTCTTCCTTGACCCTAAAGTGGAGGTAAGAAAAAACTTCTGATTGGACAAATATGGATATATTCTCTATGAAAATCTCTCGAGTCGATATTAAGAATCACTCTCTTATTTTACATGTATTCTCTATATTAACCAATGTTCTAACTAGGCACTTGAAATCAAAATGATTAATCTCTTTGAACAATTGGATTTTGCACTGTGTATCTACATATTCTTTCACTTTCTCTTCCACAAGCATAGGAAAGTTCATTAATACTTGGAACACAATGCTTAAATTAGACAAAAATAAAATTACCTTGTATTTTGATAGGAATGAAAATATGCTCACGCAATTAGCTATGATATTAATTTGATATGTGTTAAAAAATAATTTCACTGCAAATCAACAATAAAAGATATAAAAAAACGACCCTCCTAGATAGTATGTTAACAAAACACATTCCTTGCAATGAATTCTGAGGATAGTCTTGATAATGAACTCATGAGAGAGAGTAAGTCTCCCATATTTATCAAACTTTTGATATAAACAATTCAAAAATAAATAGAAGGGCCCAAATATGTGCTTCCTTTTGTAAGCTTCTGCCATAGTTATAACTGATCATGATCTTGAGGGGACAAGATCAAAGAGATTTGAACTTCTTTAGAGAGAGAAAGAAAAAGACACAATATTCAAGGGAATAAATATCTTTATTAAATGAAATAAACTACTAGAGATACATTATGTAGATGAATCTGTCCTTTTACAAATTGAGGCCCAAATTTATAACCTTTTGAGTTACAATACCATGGGTAATTACCATGGGTAAATATCATGGGGAAATACCATGGGTAAATACCATGGGAAATTACCATGGATGGATGCGAATTTCCATTCAAATCATTCCTACCTCCTTGGGAAGCAATGGTCCCCATTGCATAGAGTTCCCTCCTTAGAAGTTGTTGTTGAACATGAGCCAATGAAGAGAAGGGTTTTGTGTGTTGGGCCCATAACCATGGGTTTGCGGATGACCCAAAACCAAGTGTTGTTGAAGACAAGGTTTTTGCATGGTTGACCCATAATTATGGGTTTGTGGATGACCCATAACCATGATGAATGGAAATATGAGGATAGAGATACCATGAAATTATTGTGAGCCAAATCTGATAATGATAATGTGTGACGTAGCAAATGGACTTTGATGGCAAGATTTTTGTGTGCTTGACCCATAACCATGATGAACGAAGATCTGAGGGTAGAGATACCCTGTAATGCTTTTGGCCAACTATGATGCTGAAAATGTGCAGCCTAAAAAATGGAATTCAGTGGCAAGGGTTTTGTGTGGTTGACCCATAACCAGGATGAAATAGTTTTCTTGCTAGTTTTCCTGGTAGAAATCTAGTGGCTTATCTTTGTAAATTCTCACCATCCAATGATATGTTGTAAATTCTTCCTCCAAGTACTCAATTTTCACATTTGACATTCCCATTGCTATGCTTTGATAGAATTACCATGACATTACCTTGGCATCATTAGGGGTCTTTTGTCACAAACATAAGTATGCTTCAAGATAATCAGCAAAGATAGTCCAATCACTGTGGGCACCCTTAGTTGTTAAAACACATGACTAGAAGGGTAGAATATAAAACTTATCCATGCCCTATCTATCTTACAAACATGTAATACATCAAGAAACATGACGCCTGAAGAATCATTGCCAGGATTCCCACAAAGACCAATGGAAAAAAAATGGAAATCATAAAAGGACCAAAGCAAACATAGTTGCAAAAGGAATTGCACAAGATGATTCCTCACCCCATATCAATGCATTGAGAATAACAGAAATGTATAAAACAATGTCTAGAAACAAGAATGATGTCTCCAATGTGTCGTTGAACATATTATATAGACGCGACGACACATAATCACATACAAACCCATAAAAACTCATAACAACATAGCTATCATTAAACCTTCATGCTTTTTAAACTTCTCATTCATGGGAGTAAAATTAAAATATTCTTTAAATTTTATTGATACTTGTGGAGCTTTGCACCCCTGCCTTTTCCATGACCCTTGTGATTGTTACTAGAATTCCCAAAGGAAACATTAACTTGTTAAGATGTTCTCAGTTGACTCGATGTTGTTGGAAGTGGAAACAATGGCTGTGGTGAGACTCTCCGAGGTTTCGAATCAAGTGATGCTAGAATAACATGTTGCGATAAAATGTTTTAATTTTTTGAGACTTTAGGTTCCTCTGTTGACGATTGGATTTTTAATTGTCCTAGAGTCATTAGGGTAGGTGGTGGTGAAGTTGATAGAATTAATGGAGTAGAAACAAAAACAATTAGAGATATATTTTGGAGGGAATATGTCGATCCTGTCACATATCGAGGTTCACCGGTGGCTAATTTTATAATAGTACTAACATCATGGTGTGAGGAAAAAATTGGTGCCAATGTTGAATTCAATGTTTTAGTAAGTGATAGAGGCATATGCATAACATTGGTTATAGCTCCAACTACAGTTGCTGATGAAATTGAAACCACAAGAATTGGAGCTACCCCAAAAGATGATTCAATATAACACAATGTTGAAGCAAGAATCTATTTCAAATAATCGATGAATCTTGAAGTAATCTACAACCCTATAGACATCGATGAAATAAATACAAATTTCTATACATGTTGTTGTAAAATAGTTGGAACTGGAATTCCAGGGGGTGGCTAAAAATTCAAAGGTTGTTGTTGCACATGCAGAAGCCCTTTTATAGGTCCATAATATCTCTTCCAGTACATTAGCAACACAAGATAAGTTCCATTGCTACTTGGAGGAACATGTGAGGGACCCCAAGATCCTAAGTACCTTTTAGCTTGGAACAATGGACGAGGGTGTGAATTTAGAGGGAGTATCCCAAGATCTCTTCTAAATGTGAGAAGAAGAAGAAGAATTGGAAAATATGTTGTGAAGAACACTACAATTACCATATTATGGATACTCCAACATGATGCAAAAACTAGTCCAAAAATTTTCCTGCAACAAATACAAAAAATATCATTGCTGGAACAAGGATGAGAAGAAACGCCAAAACCAATGACCTCACGTCTGGCCCAAATATAAACCTTCCAGCAAAGAAAAAACATATTTCTTTCTCTCTAAGCTATATATAGTCTCTTATCACATGAAAACCATGTCCATGTTCAAGAAGAGTCTGTGCTCGAACATGCCCTCAAACCCCAACATAATGGTGTTTGTGGACCTCGAATCCTTGATTGACGTCTTGAAAAATAAATCCACAATGTGTTTTTAGTTATTGGTAATATATGGTTTGTGAGAGCTTGATCCATGTGGATATTGGTGGCCACCCGCTTATTTCACTTGGAAACCCACCATTTTTCTTTTAGTTTCCTTAATTGTAGCACAATTTACTATTTTTGGTAGCTTTTCGAGTCCTGAAATTTTGGAGTTGTTTTGAGGCCCTAAACGAAATTTTCTTGGAAAAAGAGAAAACATAAGAGTTTAAATGATGTTTGCAATAAAAATTTGTAGTCCTCAAATAGATATTTCTAACGAGGTATTGTACACATCAAACGAAGATCATATGCCAAAGTTATGACCCAGGGAAGTTAATGTACCAATTTTAATTTTGGCACTTAATCTCCTAGGGTTAGGTTTTCAAATGTTTAGGGTTTTCCATTGTTTCTCAATAATAAATAAGCCAATGAGACTCATTGTAACACAATTTAGAGGCATGTATCTGCTACATCCCTTCTCAGAGAAAATATAACATTGTCTGAGCTAGTTTATTTCCATTATGCATGTAAACAATTTTTAGTATTTGAAATTAATGGAATGAAGGTCTATTTCCACTGTATCTTTGTGTTTATGTTTATATATATATATATATATATATATATATATATATATATATATATATATTTACGTGTTCCATCATAAATCAGATCGTTGGTATTAGAGAGGTCTTCTCTTTCTCAACCTTTCTTTGCATCTCCCCAATGAGATCAGGGTATAAGGAGTTAGCGCTCAATCTCATTGAAACATTGCAAGATCAGCCTCACAAACCATGATGACCTCCCGTAGTGGAAGAAAATAAAGACAAGGGAGAAGGCGGTCCTTTCAAAATATTGCTCGAAGAATCCCTCGTGCAACAAAGGAACGCGATGATGGAAAACTTTTCCCAGATTCTTTGGCAAATTCCCACATGCGACACATCTTCATCTGACAACCACTCTGGAGGCGCCACTCCATTTAAGGTACAAGTCAACTTTGATAATCCCATATTTGAAGGCCAGATAGATGCATATGCCATAGATAAATGGTTAAATATGTTGGAAGGATATTTTTCGATTCGTGATTTTTCCAATAAGGAAAATATTACTTTTGTACCCCTCAAAACTCCCCCCCACATCAAATCTTCCGCACATGGGAACCCTCAATATTTTCAGTTGCACCCACTTGGAATAATTTCTGAGACACCATTAAGGAAAAATATTACCCCGTTGGGAGCTATGAAGACAAGTACATATAATGGACTACATTGCGACAACAAATGGATCAAGATGTGCATGAGATGATGAATCTTTTCAATACCCTGTGCACAAAGTCGAGTATAAAAAATTATGAGAAACATATGTTGATCATGTACCGCAGTTGTTTGCAAAGATACATTAAGGAGGAATTGGAGTTCCTGAGCATCTCCTTGCCTGGTGCAACATAACAATATGTTGCCAATATTGAGTAGAAATTAAAGCAGAAGAAGCGAGACTTTGGATTTACGAACCCAAATCAAAGCAAAGGCGCCCCCAAGCCACAGAGAAAAGGGCCAAGACAGGCTGCGACCCCCTAGGAAAAATCCTCAAAGTCACAAGCCAAGAATAATGGGAAGGCAAAGAAGGACACCAGCAAGTGGTGTGAGTTCCATAAAACTCCCACTCACAACACGAACAAATTTTGCGCAAAGTAAGCGCTAGTGGTTGATCTGAAAGACTCAAAGACAAATGCAAGCTCTAATTTTAAGCCAAAAATTGACAAGGGAACTGACAAGGGAAAGAAAACCATTGATGTAGAACACACTATGATGGTAGCCACCACCAAGATACAAGAGGCAAAAACTAAGGATCCTTTGGAGGGGGAGCGCCTCTTACACTCATAAATATGGGTAAAGGATTCGCTGGTGTGGTTCATAGTTGACAGTGGGAGCCAGAAGAAACTGATCTCAACCAAGGTCTTTAAGAGATTGAAGCTTTCAAAAAAGATGCACCCATGGCTATAAACCATCAAGTGGCTTCACCAAGGACAAGATCTGTGTGTCATCCAGTAGTGTCGCCTGCCTTATAGCATCAAGCTTGTAGTAAATATCTAACATAGATATAATACCATGTGGAAATTATATCAATGGACTCAATCCGATCATGCAATGTACTAAAGCAAGATATTGAATCCTTCTACAATATTTGCGGAATATAAAACATGATGTCTCAATTACATGCAAGTAAGAGAAAGAAGTAAATCAATACACAACACCAGATATTCCTGGGGAAAGAAACTGTTCAAAACCCCTCCATATTTATTTTATAATCAATCAAGGAATCATGAAACAATACAATGTATTTGTGATAACCACAACCTCATACACTCTACCAATTGCTTTACACTGATCTAGGAAAAATTGGACAAACACATAGCCAACTATCAACCTACCCTCGACCAACCCTACTTACGCAATCCCTAGAGAATTAAATCCCTATTAAATAGGAAATTAACATTAGCATGCATGTAGCAGCTATAGCACCAGAATTAGCATGCATGAAACTATAAATAGTGAATCATCAGTTACTTGGTAGATCACTACTGGTGAATTAAATGTATTTTAATTCACTTGATCTTCCACTAGCTCATCAAACAGTTAGAACTAGTTAAATTGATTTTAACTCAATTATTGTGAGTTAACTGATCCCACCCACACTACACTAGTGCTACAATTGCAACTGGACCCTTTTAATAATAGAATCACTCCACATGCCTATCCTTAGACCCTCAACTCAAAATTCTTGATCTAACTAAGTATATCACAATTAGTTAACTATTACAAGTTGTTATGAGATAAGATTAGAATTAATTTTCCAATTTATTTAATAAATTGGTTTCACACTAATGTATCGCTAGGAACCATCACTGTGTGACCTGTGATCCCACACTAGTGTGTGTGTTGAATTTTCTTGTTGAATTTCAACACTCCCTCTCAACAATAAAGGGATTAGATACTACCCCGATCCTGCCTCTGTGGTATTCTAATTTGCTCTTCGCAAGTGCCTTCGTCAAGATATCTACATCCATATCCTCCGTGGGAATGTACTGCAACAACATATTGAGCCTTTTAACACAATCTCTGAGATGGTGGCACCAGATGTCAATATGCTTAGACCTATCATGAAATACTGGATTAACTGAGAGTTTTATGAAACTCTGGTTATCACAATGAATCGTTGTTGAATCCATCTGATGACCAAACAAACCAACAAGTATCTTTATCATCTAGATGGCCTCACATGCAACCTGACTAGCTGCCATGTACTTTGCCTCGGCTAAACTGAGTGCAACTGATCTCTACTTCCTTCTGTACCAATAAAATGGTGTTGATCCTATGCTGAAGATGCCCCCTGATGTGCTCTTCCTATCTGATGGACTACCTGCCCAATCTGCATCAGTGAAGCCTTGAAACTTCACTCCCTATGTCTGACTGTACCATAATCCATACTCTATATTTCCCATGAGATATCTCAACACATGCTTCCCCACTTTCCAAAAGATCTTGGTAGGATTAACCATAGCTTGACTAAGTCGGTTAACTACGTAGCATATGTATGGTCGTGTGTTCAACGAATACATAAATGAACCCGCAAGCTGCCTATAAACAATAGCATCCACTACCTCACCTGAAGTAGCATCCTCCTTCCTCTACTTTGCTACCCTTCATGTGGAACTTCCTCAGAATCTCCTTGGCATACTTTCCCTAATATACAAATAGCTCCCCATCTCTTTGCCAGATTTCCAAGCCTAGGAAATAATGCAAGAGCCCCATGTCCTTCATCTCAAACTCTCTTGCAAGATCCTATTTGCAAGAATTTATGAGTTTCTCATCACTTGTTAGTATAAGATCATCAACATAAAGTACAATAATCAAAATCTTACCATCAGCCACAATATGATATAGGTTCACATCCACTTCACTCTTTGTGAAGCCCAACCTAGTGAAATAGATGTTGATCCTGGTGTACCAAGCATGAGGTGCTTGCTTCAGCCCGTACAATGCTCTCTTGAGTCTGCACACATGCGACTCCCTATCAAAGGTCTCAAAACCTTCTGGCTGCTCAATGTACACTTCTTCCTCAATAACTCCATTGAGAAAGGCTATCTGTACATCCATATGATGTATATTCCATCCCATCTGCGCTGAGAGTGCAAGGATATATATAATCGATGAGTACCTTGCAACTGGTGCAAAAGTCTCCTCATAGTCAATCCCCTCTACTTGTGAGAATCCCCGGGCCACAAATATAGCCTTTTATTTCTCCACACTCCCATATAATGCATGCTTCACCTTGTAGGTCCACTTGGATCCAACCACTGAATTCCCCACTCGTCTTAGGACCACTTGATCCCATGCACTATTTATAATAATGGAATAATACTCTTCAACCATGGGATGAACCCATGTTGGCTTCTACACTGCTTCCTCAAAAGAGGATGGTTTTGCCACAATACACTTGCTCATAAGAGCCATGTATCTAGTGTACCTGTCTGTGGACCTTCTCTGTCTACGTTGTGATGTAGGTTCTCCTACATGCTATGTCACATCTAGCATTGATCTATCAGCCTCTCTAGTGTGCATCCCACCATTTCTAGTGGATGGCTTTGCATGAGTGGTTTCTGCCACTCCATGTGGTTGCTCCACATCCCAAGGTTCATCCTTTGGAACTAAGAGTTCCTCATCTTCATGCAAGTCAAGCTCCCTCTCAAGGGACAATCACATGACTTTCTCCTCATCAAATATAACATCTCTCTTGACAACTGTCATCTTGTTAGCCAAAAAATACACCCGAATAGTTGTGGTGAGTATCAGTGTACCCCACAATTATCCCAACCTTTGCTATTGGTTCTAGATTCTTCCTGGTATCTTTGGTCACATGTCAATAGAAAAATGAGCCAAAATTTTTAAAATATGAGACATCTGGTTTCTTACCTGAAAAATCCTCCTTTGGTGCACTCATGCCAAGTATCCGATGAGGACTACGATTATGTACAAATATCATCGTGTTGCATGCCTCTGCCCACAGATGCAACGACAGGCCCTGATCATGTAACATAGCTCATGCTTCTTCCACAATTGATCTGTTATTTCTTTCTGCAACCCCATTCTGTTGTGGGTTATGATGTGTAATCAATTCTCTCCTAATTCCTTCTTTGGCACAAAATTTCTTGAGTTCATTAGAGATATACTCACCACCATTTTCGCTCCTTAGATCCTTCACCTTTTTCCTTGTATCTTTCTCTACCAATGCTTTGAACTCACAAAACTTAGAGAACACCTGATATTTATTTTGCAGAAATACGATCCAACACTTTCTAGAAAATTCACCAACAAAAATCACATAATACCTATGCTTTGCTGTGGAAGGTGTAGAGAACGGTCCACACACGTATAAGTGAACTCTCTGAAGGATTTCCACTGCTTAGTTCTCCTTCTCATGAAATGTGGCCTTAGTATATTTCCCCATGGTACATCCATTGCATGTGTTTATCTACGCAGGAGTACCCTTTGGAAGACCTGTAGAAATTTGTTACATGATCCTCAAAGAATTGTAGTGTAGATGGCCCAATATCCTATGCCATAACTCGCATGTATCCCGGCTCACCACCTTCCCTGATTTACTGCTCAATACTGCGCAACCATATACATCAATTTTGTAGATGTTCTTCACACGAACCTCAATCTTCTTTACCTGTGCTGTGGCTTTGTGACTAAGGAATGTCTTTCCTTCACTGAAAACCACATCATATCCAAGATCCTCCAACATAGAAAATGAAACTAAATTATTTTTCAATCCTGGTACATGCATGACATATTTTAATAAGAAAGATTTACCTGACTATCTCTAGAAAGTAACTGTACCAATCCTGGTAGCGCTATACCTCCCATCATCACCCATCTCGATGTGCATATGAAGATACTTCTCCTCCAAGCTACTAAAGAGTTATTTGTTTCCCATCATGTGGAAATATGCTCCACTATCCAAGTACCACATAGATCACATCACAGTTTATGTCGTGCATGCGATGAGAGAGAATTCAAAGTCAAACTGTGAGGCCAAAGCTTCACCTGTTGCAGCTCCTGGAGCCTTCTTGTTCTTCTTCTTCTTTTGTGGACAATTTGTGGCATAGTGTCCATGATCATGAAAATGAAAACAATTCACCTTTGACATGTCATGCTTCTTGCCTTCTTTTCCGGTCTTATATTTGGAATGGGACTTCCTCCCCTTCCCCTTCTTTGCCTTACTAGCCAAGGCACAATTTTCCTCATCATCAATATTATATGAGGATCCATCCCTAGTATTTCGTCTAAAGTCTTCTTGTACCAAATCTGACCATAGTCGCTCCCAATATGGTAACTTCTCCCTCCCATTCACAGAGTCCTGGTAACTTGATAGCTCTTGGGAAGGCCTAGAAGTGATAGGCTCACCAATTCATCATCAGCTACAGTAAACCCAAAACTTCCAAGCTCATCTCGACATTGAGTGAACTTGGTCAAGTATTTCTGGATTGTGTCGCCTTACTCCATTTTGATTTTCCTGAGCTTGTCCTTCAGTGCCAATTTTTTGTGGTCAGTACTGCTTTGAAATAGATCTGTCAAGGCCTTCCACATAGCATATGGAGTTTTCTTTCCTTGGAGACTCGAGACAATATTATCTTGAACTCCCTCTAACAAGATCCTCCTCGCCTTTGCTACCTTCTTTTGCCATGCATCAAGAAGTTGGGCATCTGCTGCTGCAGGCTTGGGAATATCATTATCTATGAATTCATTCAACCCATTTTCCTCCAACACTGCCTCCATGCTTTCCTTCCATGTGATATAATTCGAATGTCCCTCGAGTGAATATTCAAGTCTCAAGCCATTGAAAGACATCTTGATCCGCTTATAGCTCCAAAGAAAGTACTTGCAAATTTGAATATTATTCAACACAAACTCAACTTCTTCTACATTATTGTGATTCTTGCCGCTCTGATACCATGTAGAAAATCTCCAACATAGCTATAATACCATGTAGAAATTATATCAATGGACTAAATCCGATCATGCAATGTACTAAAGTAAGATATTGAAACCTTCTATAATATTTGTGGAATATAAAACATGATTGGTCAATCACATGCAAGTAAGAGAAAGAAGAAAATCAATACACAACACCACATATACCTGGGGAAAGCAAATGCTCAAAACCCCTCGATATTTATTGTATAATCAAACAAGGAATAATGAAACAATATAATGTATTTGTGATCACCACAACCTCACACACACTACCAATTTCTTCACACTGATCTAGACAAAATTGGACAAACACATAGTCAATTATCAGCCTAACCTAAGCCTACCCTACTTACGCAATCCTTAGAGAATTAAACCCCTACTAAATAGGAAATTAGACTTCCTTGATTGTGCAATTCATCATGGGCTTCCCATGGTTTTATAACTGCACATGGGCAATTTTCCTAAAATACAACTGATAGTTTACTAGCCTTGAACCTTTGTCTCAACTGGGTATCCACCAGAATTAGCATGCATGCAGCTATAAATAGTGAATCATCAGTTACTTGGTAGATCACTACTAGTGAATTAAATCTTTTTTAATTCACTTGATCTTCCACTAGCTCATCAAATAGTTAGAACTAGTTAAACTTATTTTAACTCAATTATTCTGAGTTAACTGATCCCACCCACACTACACTAGTTCTACAACTGTAACTGTACCCTGTAAATAATGGAATCACTCCACATGCCTATCCTTAGACCCTCAATTCGAAATTCTTGAGCTAACTAGGTCTATCACACTTAGTTAACTATTACAAGTTGTTATGAGATAAGATTACAATTAATTTTCCAATTTATTTAATAAATTGGTTGCACACTAATGTATCACTAGGACCCATCACTGCGTGACCTGTGATCCCACACAAGTGTGTGTGTTGCATTTTCTTGTTGAATTTCAACAAAACCCTTTGTATATGAGGTATTGTGTGATTTTTCCCCTCTAGAAGATTGATATTTTTATTAGGTCATCCATACCTATGGAAGCATCATGCTGTATATGAATCCAGACCTCGTTCTATTATTATTAATTTGGGTCATAAATTGTATAAGATACTAGAGGTATCACCGCCTACCACCTTTTCTTTGATCTCTGTTGAAAAATTCAGTAAGATAATTTCTCAGACCAAGAAATTTGTCTTCCCTATGAGTTTCCCTCAGAGCAAGAGGAAGATTATGTCCACATCCATAGTCTCCAGACAGGGATCTTCCGCATGGCAACAATAGATGGATAAGGTCGTTGAGGAGTACATGGACATCTTCACCTCACCCATAGGGGTACCCCTACAATGCTAGGTTAAGAACTCAATCGATATGGCCTCGGGCGCGCTTCCACCCATTGGACCGATCTACCTACGCTCTATTATGGAGAACAATGAAATCAAGAGGAAAATTTAGGATCTATTGTAGAAATTCCACATCAATCCAAGTTCGTCACCCCGTGGGAGCTTGATCGTGTTGGTAGAGAAGAAATATGGAACCTGGAGGCTCTGTATTGACTATCGGGCACTGAATAAGATCATTGTACAGAATAGGTATGCAATCCCACAAATTAATGACCTTCTAGAAAAGCTCCAGGGAGCCAAATATTTCAGCAAGATTGACTTGAAGTTAGGCTATCACTAGGTACCAATCGAACCCTCCGATGCGTGGAATACTGGCTTCAAATGGTTGGTCATGCCTTTCGGGTTGAATAATTTCCTCAAAACCTTCACTAGAGGTTGATGAAGGACATATTGTTTATTTCAAGAAATAATTTTCATCGAGTGAAACCATGTAGAAAGAAGATTTTTTCGAAGAAAACCATACCTGACTTCATTCGTGGGTCTTACTAGAGTTGCAAGATCCTGACATAACCATCAACGGATTTTGAAGTTCCCTGACTCCCTAGAAAGTCCTGGAACATTCAAGGATTGTAAAATCGCATCATAAAGATTGAACCAGATCATGCATGGTTTGAGGGTATTTGCTACCACTGGTTTCAATAAGACCACTGCTCACCGAATGGAAGCCATATATATCACTAACTTGATCAAATTTTACAACTTCAACAATCAGGTTACTCGAGCCTAAAGATTCTTTTGATCATAAATCTAGAGATGGAGAAATTTCATGAGAAAGGTGATTTGAAGAGTTGTATTAATGCAAAACAATAGATGATATGAGATAGAAATGATACTCAATGATATGATTATTTTCATTTTCATCATGGATAATATCGCCACCTTGTGTCAATTGAGAAGTTAACTTCTCAGATGAAGAACTTGAATAGCATGGAATATCTCCATCATAAGTACATGCATCACAAATGATAGAGAACAAGGGATAGTGATATGAAAAGGAATTTTGGAAAAGGACATTTTCTTCAGCTGGATCAAATTCCAGATTTAATTTGGTCAAATCAACATCTTTTAAAGGAACCGAAAAATCAGATGATGTACTTGGGAATTCGTGATCGCATACATAAATAGATTCATCATCATCGGGATGATTGTTTCACAAGGCTACAAATTGATCAAAATAATTGACTGCATTTGATACACTACCAAGATTAGCATATTGAAAATCATCCAAGAATGGAAGCATATCATATTCACATGGAGGATCTTGAAAAAGAGGAGAAATATTGAAAGCATCTTCACCTTCTTGCTCCTCTGCCTGTGTAATGCGACTGCATTGTATCTTATCGCAATTTGAAACAGCAACTCGAAAATCAAGAGTGTGAAAAAATCGTTGGTGGAGCAAATTGATTAGGTAGATCACAATACAAAGAGTCATGGCATGTATATGATAAAGGATAATATAAATCTAGACTAGATTCGAGGCTAGTGTTATGAATAATAACATCATCTTGTGGAATGGTGAAGTTAGTCTTCACCATCCCACCAAACTCTGTCACATGAGTTCTAATTGAAGTCCTCATGCATTAGCTCCGGTAAACCCTCAGGAATAGCATAATTCCTTCTGTCAGCTGTTGTGCCACATCTGTGCACTTAATTGAAGTGCTCCAAGAGAATAAGATAATGTTTAGACTCCAAATATTATTAAGAGCTAATAATATTCGACATATCTATTTTTAGACTGGAAATCTAAAAATAGATTTTGCACAATATGTCTAAAAAATAGAAGTCCATCTAGTTTTCCAACTTGACCAACCATCCACAAATAGCATACTGCAACTCATAGAATATGATCGACATGTCTAAAAATAGACATAGTCTAAAAATATACTTTGCGCCAAAAATAGCCTGTGGGCCCACTTAGTGAAGGCGACTCTTTTCACTAAGCTCATCATCTTGTTGAATCTCAACAAGTTAGGTAGTGAAGGTTGTGTGACAACTTTCACAGATAAAACTTGGAAGGTCACCAAAGGAGCCCTGGTAATATCAAAAGGCGAAAAGGTTGGTACATTGTATTTATGCAATTGTATTTCTAACTCTGTTATTGCTTTAGCTTCCAAAGGAGCAGATGCAGCATTATGGAATCATAGGCTCGGACACATGAGTGAGAAGGGGATGAAGATTCTTCACTCAAGGAATTTTTTGCCGGGTTTGAAGAATATTGATTTGGATTTCTGTGAGAATTGCATTTATGGAAAACATAAGAGAGTCAGATTTCTCAGAGTTGGGAAAGAAAAGAAGGGTGAAAAATTAGAGCTTGTGCATGTTGGGGATGTATAACTCGCCTGTGCATCATCTCCTGGCTCTCGTTATTATGTTACTTTTATCGATGATGCAACTAGAAAAACATGGATTTATTGTATTCAGAATAAAGCTGATGTATTTGATACTTTCAAGAAATGGAAAGCTTTGGTTGAGATTGAGACAGGAAAGAAGTTGAAGTGTCTTAGATCAGACAATGGAGGTGAGTATTGCAGCAAAGAGTTTGATAGGTACTGTTCAGAGCATGGAATTCGTAGAGAGAAGACAGTTCCAAGAACACCACAAGAAAATGGTGTGTCAGAAAGGATGAATAGAACAATCATGGAGCGTGCAAGGTGCATGAGATTGCATGCAAGATTGCCTTTACAATTTTGGGTAGATGCTGTAGATACTGTTGTTTATCTAATAAACAGAGGGCCTTCAATTTCCTTGGATGGTGGTATTCCAGAGGAAGCATGGACAGGTAAAAAGGTAAACTACTCTTTTTTAAAGCCTTTTGGTTGTGAGGCCTTTGTCCATATTAATAAAGAAAATGGAACAAAGCTTGAGGAAAAATCAAAGAAATGTACCTTTATTGGATATGGTGTTAATGATTTTGGTTATCGCTTATATGATTATGAAAATCACAAAATCATTAGGAGCGGAGATGTAATATTCAATGAAAAGGTCTTGTATAAGAATCAGTTGCAAGAAAAGAAACACAAAAAAGAAAACAAAGAATACACGGTTCTTGATGAGATCACATAAAAAAGTGAAGGTGCCTAAAAATAATAATAATCAACAGCCACAACAACAACAAGCACCTCAAACACCTAAAATTGGTGTTAGAAGATCTACCAGGATAAGTAGACCCCTTGAACGATACTCTCCTTCATTATATTATTTATTGTTGACTGATTCTCGTGAACCTAGATGTTATGAAGAATCAATGCAGGTTGAAACCAAGAAGAAGTGGGAGCTAGCCATGGAAGAAGAGATGGACTCCTTAATGCATAACTGAACTTGGGACTTAGTCAGGTTTCCTGCAGGTAAAACTACATTGCAGAATAAATGGGTTTACATGCTGAAGGAAGGAGATGGAGGAAAACAAAGGTACAAATCTAGACTTGTGGTGAAGGGGTTTGCACAGAAGAAAGGTATTGATTTTGATGAAATATTTTCTCTTGTTGTTAAGATGACTTCAATTAGAACTATTTTAAGTCTTGTAGAAGAGGAAGATTTACATCTTGAATAGTTAGATGTAAAGACAGCATTTCTCCATGGATATTTGGAGGAAGAGATGTATATGGAGCAACCAGAAGGATATGAGGTCAAAGGGAAAGAAAAATTAGTGTGCAGGTTAAAGAAGAGCTTGTATGGCTTAAAACAGGCTCCAAGGCAGTGGTATCTAAAATTTGACAGGTTTATGTCTGAACAAGATTATACTAGATGTCACCCTAATCATTGTGTTTATCTGAAAAAGCAAAATGATGGCAGCGATATTATATTTTTATTGTATTTAGATGACATTCTTGTTGCAGGGTCTAACATGCAGAAAATAAATGTGCTCAAAATAAAATTGGAAAATTCATTTGCAATGAAGGATTTCGGAGCTGCAAAACAAATCCTTGGTATGAGAATAACCAGAGACAGGAAAAATCGCAAATTAATATTGTCTCAGAATGAGTACATAGAAAAGGTGTTGAAAAGATTTAAGATGCAGAATGCAAAACCAGTTAGTACACCTTTCGTTGGCCATTTCAAACTTAGTAAGGAGATGTGCCCCAATACCCAGAAGAAATGGACTATATGTCTAAATTTCCATATGCATCAGCAGTTGGAATCGTAATGTATGCAATAATCTACACAAGGCCTGATATTGCACATGCAGTGGGAGTTGTAAGCAGGTACATGGACAATTCAGGAAAAGAACATTGGATGGAAGTGAAATGGATTCTCAGATATTTGAGAGGTACCACAAATCAAGCATTATGCTTGGTGGTTCAAACATTGCTCTACATGGATATGTTGATGCAGATATGGCAGATGACAGAGATAACAGGAGGATCACTACAGGATATGTATTTACTGTAGGTGGAACAACTGTCAGTTGGGTTTCAAAAATCCAAAGTGTTGTTGCACTTTCAACAACAGAAGCAGAGTATGTTGCTGCTACAGAGGCTAGTAAATAAATGATTTGGTTACAAGGGTTTATGGATGAATTGGGTAAGAAGCATTATATGGGCACGTTATACAGTGATAGCCAAAGTGCCATTCATCTTGCAAAGAACTTAGCATTTCATTCCAGGACTAAACACATACAACTCAAGTACTATTTCATACGTTCAGTATTGGAAGATGGACAGTTGAAGCTGGAAAAGGTACATATTAGCCAGAATCCTGCAGGTATGCTAACAAAAGTTGTAACCAGGGAGAAACTGAGATTATGCTCAGTTTCAATTGGTCTTCAAGGATGACGATGAATATGGGAAACAACCAGGTCCAAACAGGAGTCATTGTCCAGCAAATGAAGCAGCGGTGGAGTTGCTACAATCAGTCTCCAAGTGGGAGATTGTTGGGTGTGGAGCCTGATTATCTTGTTTATTTTGTATCACAGTGTTGGAACCCTGTAACTTAATGGGGTGGTGGCAACGCCACCCGTAATTAAACGTTGCCTGGGGGTTCCAAGGGGGCGTGACTGCGAATTTATGGAGCCCCCCCCTGGCGAGGGGGTTTCAGGGGCAGCGCCCCCGAAGCTAAAAACAAAAGTAAAATTGCCTTCTAAAAGTATAGTAATTTCTAGTCAATCTAGGTCGTTCATTAGGCGGATGATCTGACGGTAGAATTTATGTTTAGTTTATGGTTTATTTCCCTAGAAGGCAACCCCTCACTTGTATGAGGGTATTGTATTGCGGCTGTCTATTGTATGTGTATTCTCAGAGAGTGAGAAACAGATAGGGAGACTATGAGGGAGAACCGAGGATATTACAGCGGATTTGTTGTAGGTTGTGTCTCTTCATTTTGCTAGATAATAGAAAGGAAGGACTGGTTGTTCGGGGTGGACGTAACCCAAACTGGGTGAACCACGTATATCTGTGTCTCTCTAGTTTTATGTGTTTTGTGTGTTTTTTTTTTCCACATATTTTATGTGTCGCATTACTCTGTAATATATAATTTTTCTAACACATGAATCCTCTCAAATCCATGAGGTTCTTGGGTGTTTTCCACTCAAACATTGCTTGAATCTTCTCCTAGTAGACTTGTACTCCTCTTTCATTGATGATGTGCCCAAGGTATAAAATCTTCGTCATTCCAAATTTACATTTCGACTCCTTGGCAAAGAGTGAGTACTCCTTTAATATGCTTAGCACCTTGTCTAAGTGCCTGAAGTGCTCCTCTTAGGTTTTGTTGTAAATGAGAAGATAATTAAAGGAAAACGGCAAAAAAAATTGTAATTTTACCCTGACTACATGATTCATGCATGATGGGAAGGTGTTTGGTGCATTCATCAACCCAAATTGTGTGATGAGAAATTCATAATGTCCAAAGTGGCATCTAAAAGTTGCCTTTTGCATGTCCTGCTCTCGAACCCTGATATGATGATAACCTGACCTCAAATAATTTTTGGAGAAGTACATTGCTCCATGTATTTCACATCGATCCTTGGTATTGGGTACCTGTTCTTAATCGTCTATGCACATCCTCATCATCCCATCTTTCTCTTTAATTACTACCACAGAGGGTGCGAATGGAATGGTGTTGGGCCTTATATGCCCCATATACAACAATTCCTTAATAGTATTCTCGATATCCTCCTTGAATCTCTTAGGGTGCCTATATGGTGGAATTATAACTGGCATGGACCCCTCCTCTAATTCTATAGTGTATTCAAAACCCCTGTCTAGTGGTCTGCTGGGAGGGATAACTTCAAAAAACTTCAGGTGTTTATCCAACAAGGCATGGATATATGCTAAGTGATGTCAATCCCCATTTGATATATTTTATTTTGTTATCATTCACTATGTATCCCATTTTATGTCTCTGCGGCGAAAAATAACTTACATCTTCTTAGTAGTGACCATCTTTGGAGCATCAGTGTTCATTCCTCTTAGTCGTCTATTTTGTTTGTCTGGTGTGACCCATTCCCTTTTTATGGTATGATAATAATTCCAATGCCTCCCTATGGGAATGAGCCATTGTAACCCTAGCACCGTGTTTGTATAAACAATCTCTACCACATTTCAATCATACACTAGGGTGCAATTTCCCATATTTAACTCCATTTAAGAAACCATCCTCAAACCAACCATCCTTCATCCCGCAAACACTTCTATGTTAAAAAACTTGAACTCTCTTGTAGAGAAACATCTCCTAGGGACCAGGGATGCATCTATAAAATTATTAGTGGATCATTCCTCAATGAGGATTGTAACCTGCCACCCCTGTATGACTCCCCTTACTCGAAAGGTGGTGCATCTTGGGAGGCATGAGAGCTTGGCTATAGTAGCCCCAATCAGTTTTCTTTTTGGTGGCTCTTCGTCACTGTTGTTGTTGCTATGATACTCCTCTTAAGATTCCACCTTCTCTTCCTCCCCTTCGTTGTCAAACATCACCTCTATGTAGTGAAACTTCCCTTTTCCCATGCATTTGTGTCTTGGAACCCAAGGTTCTTTTCAACTATAACAATTTTTTTTTTCTTCTTAACTTGTATCTCGTTTCTTCCACCCAATTCTACCCTTACTAATGCTTCTTCTCATTATTATTTTGTGGGGGAATGAATTTATTTGGTGCCTTCTTGAGAATTTCATCTTCCATATACCTATTTTAGGTAATAGCATCCTAAATTGTATGATGCTTAAATCCTTCACCCTATTGCACAATGGATCACACATCCCCTCCAACAATAGTATCACCAACTAATCCTGGGATATATTTTTCACCATTATTTCAGCTCATTGGAACTTTGTGATGTAGTTGTTTAGGCTCCCCGTATGCTTAAATTGTGATAGATATCTGAAATGCATCTCTGGATTCTTCTTATCAAATATCTAAATTAATCTAATAGCAAACCCAAAATATGAGGCGATGTTGGCATGCTCGATTGTGGAGAACTTGTGATACCACCAATCATGTGCTTCACCCTCCAAATCTAGTGTGGAATATTGGATTTCCTCTGACTCCCTCATGGGGTTAAGCTGGAAATTTGTATCCAACTTATGTACCCATGCGCTAGTTGTGCCACCGAAAGTCCCACTTAAATTCGATATATTTATTTTCCTTTGTCTTCTTTGGCACATTGTTTTTCATCCACCACCGGTTGCGAACTCTTGGTTTACTCCTATGCTTGATAGTGAAGTAATCATTGAGTGACATTTTGTCTTGGAACTCTACTCCCATTGCCTGGTATTCCTACATGTAGTCCAAGATATTTTCACCTGGCCTCTGTTGGTTATATGTTGGTTCCTCCAGGAATTTGGGCATTAGTGACCTTGATGACGCTTATTTTAGTGGGGGAACTATATTGGAGGAATTACTAACTTCAACATGGTGATTATTGTTGGGTAATTTAATTTAGGGTTAAATTACTTCATTGATTGTCAACTAAGGTTCATGTACTTGTGAAGTGCATGTGCAAAATATATGCTAGGAGTTCTATTTTTTATTTCAAAAGATAAAATTGAGATAAATGTAAATGGAACTATATTAACTCATAAAATTCCTATGCACGTGTTCTTTCCATCAAAATTACTCATTCAAAAGCAAACTAAACTTCAAGGTGAAATCAATTGCAAATTCTAACTATCAAACATAATTGAAACTTGATCTACTGCAAAAAGAATTAAAAATTACTCTGTTTGAATTGAATTGAAAGATCTATTCTAATGGGTAGAATTCAAATTTAATTCTACTTGCAAAAAATTGAAATATTATTCTAAATTCTCTTGGAAATCAAAATCTTTATCCTATACAACACAAGAGAAAGTCTTAATCAAATTTCTTTAGAAAATTGACCCAAAATGTAACTCTAAAGGATTACATATGTGCACAGATGTGATTAGAATTACCCTGTCCATTTCTCGTGAAATCGAAACAAAAACAACTGAATGAACAAACTATACAAGGAAAATATTTTTGTATTTTATGAGCACTCGACCTGTTCAAACCACTAATTAATGTTAAACCAGAAATCGGTTAACAAAATACTAGTCGAAAACATTAGCTAATTGTTATGAGAAAGAGACTATTCATGAAATAAGTTGACAACTAACATAACCAAATACTAAAGTAACTTACAACTCTTCAGGGGGGGCTCTTGTTGAGCGTAGGCATGAGATCAATTATCAAACTATTCACCCACGCATTGATCACCAAAGGAACAAAGTAACTTGTATTAAATGCAAAAGTCTTCAATAAAAACTTATTACAGGGCCTAAAAAGAGTAACGATGTCTATTGCTTCGCTCCATGGATTTTTATAATCCTATGTTAAATAATAGTATTAAGAGTTATAAGACGAGAAGAAAGTTTTCACTTGACAACTAAGAGATTAAATTGGAATCAGAATCCTTCTTCTCATGATTTGCTACTGGAAGAGAAAATCATGAGAATATTTTCATTTGACATATAGTAACTTTGATTTCAAAATTTCTTCTCTAATTCAATGTTTTCTTCATGATTCCACGATCCTCCTTCAAATTCTGGACACAATTGGAGTATTATAACCGTAGTTGACTTATTCTTTGACCTTTAGATCTCTCAAACCGAAAGGGTTGCCAGATCAATGTGATAGGTGGATGTACATATGTTGAACATTTTCCATCTACCTTTATATTCTATTCCTCCTCAAGTGTGCTATAACCTATCTAACCATGGATGTAGCTGCATAATCTTTTGTTTGTTGCAGAATGAGTGCAATTCAGCAGCTATAGAAATGTTTTTATTAAATTTGACAAAGAAACAATATATTATAAACCATAAATAAATGACACCTTTTATGATTTTTGAGCATATATGAAGTGAAATTTCAACTTGAAAATGTAGCAAAATTGTCATGAAAAAGGATGGAAAGGAAAGTAAAAGGGTTATATAAAAGAAAAGGAAATTCAGGACTTCAACATTCCCCCACACCGAGGGTTTTGAATGTCCTTGTGCAAAAAAAATTCAAAATTTTCCAAGTCTTTTATTTAATGTACTATCTCTGAAGCTTGGATTAGGACATCCAAATTAGTGCCTCCTTTTTTAGTCTTAACACTAAATGCTAGTCTTGGTTTCTTCATTAAAATTTTGCTCTGCAAGCCTCTGACTTTGTTTTTGAGGAACATGTTTTTTGCCTTGAGTTTCTTGTTTTTCTTATACCAGTGGCACAAATGCAAAAGTATGTTATCATTTTGAGTCCTCAAAATTTCATTTTGTACTTTTATTGCCTCATGTTATTATTTGAGATGTTTTTTGAATATTTCTAACTCATATATATCTTGTTTTAAGCATATTCAAACTTGTATTCTTTTTTAAGAATTTTATCAGTCAAAGGCAACTCTTCATTAAAATCATCTTCATATTCACTTTGGAGAGGGGAATTTACCTTTTGTTGTGCTATTTTCTCCATTGATTCCACATAATCATAAATCTGTTGTTGGACTAGATCGATTTTAGGTGTCATCTTAGTTGGACTTGGAGTCCGATAAAACGGTGATGCTATGGATTCATCATTCACGTTTGGATCTCCCTCCTCGAGGTCATCTATCTCAAGTGAATGTATGTTTAAATGCTTATAAATTTGTTTTATCCTTCTCATCTTCACTTCTGGTTCCCCTCTCTTTTGAATGGTTTTTCTCTTTATCGTTTTACTTTGTTCCTTGTCCACTAGTTATGCTTCTATTGTTTATTCAGACTACTTGACACTTGTGTTTCCTTTCTTCCTCCTAACATCTTGTTTTTCATTTTTATGTTTAATCTTCTCCAAGAATTGACAAAGAGGGGTGTCATCTTCAGGTGCCTTTGATGAATTTTCCATTTGTTCCACTTCATTAATGGTCAAACCCTCTCCTTCATTAATGGGCTCGGGGTTAGGGTTTGAAATTGTTCTGCATCAACTTCTCCTAGTTTTGGTAACCATTTCTTCCTTCCGAGCTTCTATAAAATGATTGCGGTCCCAAAATATTTGTTAATTATCCCCCTTGGCCTTCAAATGTGCTTCAATGAGGATTTCAATTAACCCATGGTGATACAGGGCACTATCAAGGGCTTTCGACTCTCGTTGTACATTGGAAGCCATTTTCTTGAGACTACATAGTGGGAAGTATGGTAAATTCAACTCATTTTCATCAATGAAGTGCATTAAGAACCGAACATGGTAGAAAAACATGGTGTTGTATCTTCCCTCTCAAGTTAAGATTTTTTGAATGACTAGCAAAAAAATTCTCCACTTACTTTTCAATGCATTCATTGGTATCCCATTTTTTAAAATAGAATTATCCATACATGGGCCTCAAAGGAATATTGTCCATTATTTTTCTTTGAATTTTCCTATTTTTGAACCAAATCTCTGTGTTCCTAGGTAAGCTTTCTTCCTCTGCTAATATGGACTCTGTAACTATGAGTTTAATGTCGCTAGTCTCCACCTCTACTCCATCAAACATCTGTGCAGTTTTTTTTGTAACCTCTATCTCGTGCCCATCAAATTTCTCAAAGAAATTGAGTTAGCCCACCTGTTTCAACTGATCCTTGAACCATGGATACGCTTGAAGGAATTTTACTCTGTTGGGTTCTGATCTGACAATGATACCCATGGTGAGGGGGGAGTTGTGATCCTAAATTGTTTCTCTCGACAAGGGTGGCGAAGGTGATGGAAGGATGGTCAATAGGTTGGATGGTTTGATGGTGTCAAGCGAAGGTGAAATAGGTCACTTATGGTGATGTTCAATTCATAGTTGAATTTATCCTTTTATGTTAATCATTGCCATGATTCTTAGATCCAATTTTATAGGATCATTAGAATTTAGGCAATTTTGGAGAGAGTTCGATGTGACAACTCAAGATATGATGACAATGTAAGGTTACAACAGATGTCATTGTAGAGATATAATGGTAGGAGGTGTTACAAGGTCTAGGATTTTCTCATTTTTTATAGTATATGTATCATGATCATTCAATGATTTTAAAAATCTAATGTTCTTGAATGAAAGATAATCTAACATCCTACTTACATACCTTAACACATACCTCTTTGAAATTTGATATATTTTCCTTTGTTGCATATCTGGAGTATGCTAATGCTTCTTTTAATTTTGGTTGATCTAGGCTGCAAAATTTGAAATTAGCTACAAAATGTCACTGATTCAGCAACTGCTCTCTTTAAAAAAAAAAATTTGTTGATGGAGTGGGATTTTATTGTTGTTGCTTCCTGATGAAACTTGAAGAAAACTACGTCTCAAAAGTGTTGCTTTAGACCTGTAAATTTATTAGCATAAAAGAGGGGTAACAAGAATGTGGGAAAAATACAAGGAATGTGAAAAGCCAAACCGCCAATAATCCTTGGTTTTCAAATAAGATTTTATGTATAGACATGCCAAAAATGTTGGTTTTCATTCCTATACTTATTATTATATTTTTCTTCTTCTTTTTTTTAGGAAAGAAAGTTAAAATTGGGTTAGAGGATGAAGAGAAAGATCTCCTTTCTCAACCAACTTAAAATCAAAATTATCTTGCAAATATTTGAGAAAGTCTTCTTTTATTAATGGTTTATGATATAAACTTAATCTATGACCATTAACAAGGAAGGTAATTTTTTCTTCATCAATAGTTTTGATTCTCACTACTCCATTATCAAAGACAATATATATCTCATAAGGGCCAAGCAAGTGAGCCTGAAATTTTCCTCGAAAATATTTTAATTTAGAGTAAAAATAAGAGACCAATCGCTTGGCTTGAATTTCTTAGCTTTGATAATTTTTTCATGCCATCTGGATCTTTGTTGTTGGACTACGTTGGTCCTTTGGATAGCATCTTGTTTAATTTCATCTAACTCATTCAATTGTGCTAACATTTTTTTTTTAGCTTGAGATGGATCAAGGCCCAAATTTGTTGTTGTTCTGAAAGTCTCCACTTGGAACTCAATTGGAAACAAAACTTTCTTCCCATAGGCAAGATCATAAGGAGTATGTCCAGTTGTATTTCTCCAGGTAGTACGATCTTACCATAGCCCCTCTTAAAGCCTTTCTTCCTAATCCCTTCTATGAAAGTGTATAGTCATTGTCAAGATTGCTTCAAGTACCTTATTGCTAAATTCCACTTGCCCATTGGCTTGTGGATGATATGGAGTATACTTCCGATGTTTGATTTTGTATTTCTCCATTATTTTTTTCACCAACTTAATGTGAATTGAGTACGTTGATCTGTCACAATTTCCCTTGGGACACCAAAACAGGTAAAAATATCCTCAAAAAGAAATTTAACTACAACAGTTTCAGTAGCAAAAGGAAATGGTTTAGCTTCTACCCATTTTGTAACATTATATGTACTAACAAGTATATACTTTTTTTGTTTAGATGGAGGATTGATTGGACCAACGAAATCTAGAACCCATTTTTCAAAAGACTCTACAAGTACTTGACACGGTAGAGGCATCTTGTCTAATGGAATGGGCTTTCCTATTATTTGGAATTTATCACATCTCTTGACATATTCCTTGGCATATTTAAAAATATAAGGCCAACAATAGCCCAAAATAACGACTTTCTAAGCATTTCTTCTATCAGGAAAGTGTCCTCCACATGGTTCATCATGACAAGCTTTCAATATTGATGGTACTTCATCTTCTCGAACACATCTTCGAATATTAAGTTAGGTCTAATTCGATATAATTCTCCCTCTATCCAAGAGTAAGTTGCACTGGATTTGATAACTTTTTGTTTCTCTTTGGTTGATAATTGTGGGGGTAACTTTCTTGTAGCCAAATAGTTAGCAATATCTACAAACCAAGGAATTTTAATAGATACTACAAAAAGGTACTCGTCGGGAAAATTATATTTTACAGGAAAATCGTTATTTTCATTTTGCATTCGAGAAAGGAAATCAACAAATGTGTTTTATTTTCTTGATCTGTCAAGAATAATAAGATTGAGTTCCTGTAACAATAACAACCATCTAGTAATCCTGCCATTAGTAATTGGTTTATTCATTAAATATCTAATAGCATAATGGTCCATATGAATAAAAGTTTCATATCCAGTGATATAATGTCGAAACTTATTATGGCATGCACAACATCTAAAAACTCCTTTTCCGTTACAATATAATTTAACTCTGAACGAGTCAAATTTTTGCTTGTGTAATAAATAGCATAAGGAGTTAGATGTTTTTGTACCAACACAACTCCTAAAGTTGTATCTGAAGCATTAGTTGAAATGCAAAAAAGAAGAGACCAATAATGTCCTCTTAAAACTAGTGCTTCAGTGATTTTCTGCTTCAGTGATTCAAATGTTTTTTGGCAATCAAAATTCCAAATAAAATCACAATCTTTTGTAAGAATTTTTAAACTGGAGAGGTTATTTTTGTGAAGTTTTTTATGAATCTTCTATAATGTCCAGTGAAACCAAGAAAGCTTCTAACATCTCTTTCACAAGTAGGAATTGGAATTTTATAAATTACTTCTACCTTAGATGTATCCACCTTAATTCCACGACCTGAAATATTGTGGAAAAAAACAATTCCCTCATTAAACATCATAAAACATTTCTCATCCGTTAATGAAAGATTTGCTTCTTTACACTTAATGAAAAAAAATTCTAATTTTTCAAGAGCTTCTTCAAAAGTATCTCCATAAACAGTAAAACCATGCACGTAAAATTCCACGTAATCATGAATTAGATAAGAAAAGATACCCAAAACTCCTCTTTGAAATGTTGCAGGTGCATTACATAACCCAAAAGGAAGTACTCTATAGGTATATGTACCCCATGAGCATGTAAAGGTTGTTTTTCCTTGATCTTTTGGTGCCAATTGGATTTGGTTATATCCACTAAAACCATCGAGAAATGAAAAATATTTCTTCCCTGCTAAGGTATCTAGCACTTGATCTATAAAAGGTAGTGTAAAATGATCTTTCAAAGTAGATTTATTTAATTCCCTATAATCAATGCACACTCTCCATTTTCCATTCTTCCTTATAAAAATAATGAACGGTGAAACCCATTGACTATCTGATATCGAATACATGAAATTCACATTAAGAAGCTTTTGTAATTCCTCCTTAACAATTACTCTCAGATTGGGGTTCATCCTTCTCTAAGATTGTCTAACTGGTTTGGCATTTTCTTGAAAATAAATATGATGTATACACGTTTTAGGATCAATTCCCTTCATATTAGTGTATTCCAATGCATATGTAGAAGAATGTTTTTGTAACATCTTGATCAATTTTCTCTTTTCAAATTATTCTAGGTTATTATCAATGTTTAATGTTTTACGTGGAAATATTTCTACTAAAAAATTGCTAAAATTTTCCATAGAATGTAAAATCACTTGATGAGATGATAAATATTCACTATTACATTGTTCTTGAAAACTTTGATATTGATCACAATATGAAGAGTCACTATTATTCATCAAATTTATTAATTAATATTCCTCATCTATTTTTGAAAGAGTAAATATTGGTTGAATGTCATCAAAGTATTCATTGTCATCATCTCTCTAAGCTTCACTTTCTAC
This sequence comes from Pinus albicaulis, assembly GCA_034641835.2. Lineage (NCBI taxonomy): Eukaryota > Viridiplantae > Streptophyta > Pinopsida > Pinales > Pinaceae > Pinus > Pinus albicaulis. The sequence goes on along the minus strand of CM076578.1, from coordinate 1,269,632,087 downwards.
TTCACTTATTTTTTTTGCAGGTGGGTAAAATGATATTTTCTTAGTAGAGCTACCATCAAATATATACATATCATCACATCTACAACTTATGAATGCATCAACTGTAGCTAGCCAAGGTATACCAAGGATCAATGGTTGGCCTCCTAAATTATTCTTGGGAGTTAAAATCATAAAATCAACAGGATACTCCCATGAATCAAAATAAATAGACACCTTCTAATATACCATCATGTTTGATCACAAATATATTTGCTAAATGTAATAAGGTTGGAGTATATTAAAGATTGGGCAGCTTCAATTGATCCATAGTTTGTTTGCTCATGATATTAATGGTTTCTCCTAAATCAATCAAGATGTTTGGAATTTCAATACCATTAATGTGAATTTTTACAATAGGGCTACCCAGATCTAGATATTTTGAACTATTGGTTTCCCCGTCATAATATCTGAAATATTTCCTACCAATTGAATTTTCTTGACATCTTTTATTTTTCTTCCTCGTTTTTTAATGCATAGCTCCTTAATTATTTTTGCAAATATTAGTATTTCTTTTATAGCTTGGAGTAAAGGAATTTTGATGCAAATAATTTTCAATTCATTTAACATATCATATTATGGTAAAACAATTTGCCTTTCTATTCCCTTGTTGATTCTAAGCCTTTCAGGAAAAGGTGCATTTTGTAGGGAAACAAAAGGTTGTTCTACTAGAGGAATTGTAGAAGTTGGGTTTATTTGGTTATCATCATTGGATCAGGAAAGGGAAAAGCAAGTAAAGGAAGGACAAGGGAAGGAAATCAAAGCAAAGATCAAGCAAGGAAGAGAAGGATCAAGCAGCTTCAGATGGAATACTTGAAGGTAACACATTGCATGTATGATTTCCTAACTGGTTTTGACATGCATGGTATGTGCATGTTGGTATTTGATTCTTTTGTTGTCGGTGGCATGGTTTTGCCAGGTTTTGATAGTGGTTTTCAGCCTTGCCGGATGGTTTTAGAATTCGGGGAGAAGGTGGTCTCATGTTCATTCCCAAAGGCCTAAGAATCCCTTGACCGGTTTTGGTGGGATACATGGTAAAGTCTGAGGGTGGTGTCTTGGTAAGAGCCTAGTGATACAGTGTGGATTGCAGAAAAGCCTAGAGACAAAGAGACAAAAAATTCCTCTAGGATAGTGATGAGATCTAAAGGCATTCCAAGCTCAGTTTGGTTTTGTGATCTTGGTGTCTGTTTAGGTGATATCATGGTATGGTGATGGTGGAGGTGGTTTAATATTTGGATTCCATTGGTTATTTTTTTATTGGTTTATCTATGATATCCCACATTCATGCTTGGAATATAGCATGGGAGTGACTGACTGAAAGAAAGATTTGGTTCAACCATGTCTATGGTCAGGTGGTACGTGGAAGTCCCAAACCTGGTTGGCTCTTGCCTATGTTTAATGAAAGCTAATTTCTCTTGCTTTTGTACTTGTATTTATGTGGCTTTAATGGCTAATATATTATGGTTATTTTTGTGGTTATATGTTGGTTATAAGTATGGTTATGTGACTAGTTATAGTCATAGTTTATTTCATGTTTTACCTATAACTGAAAGAATAATGGATGCAAAACCTAATAAATTTTAATACAACTAATTAGAGAGGGTAGTGATCCATATTGATAAGTTTCATATGAATTTCTAGTTCCTTATGCTCAGTCTTGTATTCGAGACATGTAGATTGCATTTCTTCCAAGTGTTTAACAAAATTTCAATCTCGATTGGGGATGGTCAGGCCTAGTCCTGGTGTCAGTTTTTGGTTTACAAAAATTGTCCTTGTGTAATTTATGAATTCTGAAATTTACAGGGATTTTTGGGCAGAGGTCTAGCCCCATCCCTAGACTCTAGCCTTAAATTGCGCAATCGTTGGCACAATAGTTAGTGAAAAAGTCCACAATCGCATTGATGCAGGGCTATGCATGCGACTTGGAGGTTCTAGTCACATTTATGCCTTGGAAAGGGAGCAACTGGGGTTAAAACTCAAGGAAGAGTCAAGTTGGCTCAAGGGATGGACACTTGGAGGGGTTAGGTTACTCCTGGAGGGTCCTGTGGCACTTGAGGGAAGTCAATAAGGTTTTTTTATCGATTCCATCTCCTTAAGGTCACCTAGGAGTTTGAGTCTGGTCATAATTGCCCCTCATCTCACTACAAGGAAAAGACCCTCTAGCGGAGGTTATAAAGGAGGTTTTTAGTGTTATAAAATTGGAAAAATTTGTCAAAAAAACATATGCTACAACATCTGTTTCTTGTAACGGAGGTTTTGGCTGAGCTTTTAATGGAAATTCAACACAACTAAAAAAAATGGTCGGCCGGAGGTTATTATAGATGTTTTTTCATCGGTGCTCTTATCAGGTTTTAACGCACTAGTGCGTATCGATAGACAGCGCACCGGGGCGGTCGAAGGAGAATGCACCAAGCCATTAAGGAAAATAATAGCACCGGGCCTGGTGTTGTTGATACAATGCATGGGGTCGTTCTAATTGGTCTTGGGATTTGAGCGGTGCCCATAGATCGTATGAACGCTCCGGTGTGTATGCTTATATAAACGCCTTGGTGCACCGTATCACAAGAGTGCACCGAGTTTTACAATTGGTATCGGTATTCATGCGGTGCAAATATGTCATACAAATGCACCGGCGCTTATCGACACATAAACGCCCCGGTGCGTACTATCACACAAATGCACCGAGATTTGTAATTGGTATCGGTATTCGTGCGATGCCTATGGGTCATCCAAATGCACCGGTGCGTATAGACAGAAAAAACGCCCTGGTGCATAGTATCTTATAGACACACCACAATTTATAATTGGTATCGGTATTCGTGCAGTGCTCATAGGCAGTGAAATGACACCGGTGCGTATAGATACATAAACGCACCGGTGCACTATACCGCACAAACGCCTCGATATTTTTAACTAGTTTTGGTATTTGTGTGGTCCCGATAGGTAGTAAAAATGCACCGGTGCGCTTAATAATAGAAGCACACCGGTTTTCATTTTGTATTTTTTAGAAACATCGACCTGTGGCAGTGCAATTATTGTGATTGTTTTAAATTCATTATTCATCAAAATTCGACACATATTATAACAATATTCATATTAATTAAATTTTTATTAATGGATTTGAATGTGATGTTTAGATTGATTTGTTATATCATATCATAATTATTGTGGTTTTTTAAAATTCATTATTCATCAAAAGTCGACACATATATATGTTATAACAATATTCATATGAATTAAATTTTTATTACTGCATTTGAGAACGACAATGGAGAACGCAATAAAATAAATTAAAACATTTTTTATTATATATATATATATATATATAAGACATTCTTTGTCATACAAAATGGGACAGTTATTGGTATCCCTTTATCTTTCAATTGGGACACTATGTCCATTACATTAAAGAAAATGTTTGATTTCACAGACATTTTTCCAAAAATAGTACAACGCCTTGCTTTTATATCCAAACATAGTGATCATCATTCTTCGCTTGAACTACTATCACTGCTAGAGCTACTTCCATGACTTGGATTATTTTCAAAAATGTTTTGTTCACGACGTTGATTGTTTTCTTCTTCTTCACCTTCTTCCATCTACAAACATAAAAATAAATTGTAATGTGTATATACATTGGTGAGAATAATGAAAATTGCAATATTAAATAATATACATCAATGTAAATCGAAAAGAAATGACGTACCAATGCAAAAATTGACTCATAAACTACACACATTCTTTCAAAACCATGTAACATTCCATCTTTCAAGATTTGATCTGTTGGCGCAGTGCCATACTTTGTTTCCTGCAAGTTTTATACCCCATAAGAAATCATATATTTAACATAAAAGATTGGTTTTTTTTAGTAATTATAGACGGAGCTAAGTAAAACAAGATCAATAGATGTTTAAAAATTCCACAATTAAGTTTTGATATGCCAACATATACGCACAACCCATATTTAAACCAATTTCAATCAATTCCTATGATGGTTCTTCTTTGTATGTTAGCACCTGTTTGGAGACATTCAATGATGATTTTTGTAAAACAACTTAAATATACAAAAATGAAATCTAGTTAAGTTGTTATAAGGAAGTAACAATTACTCACAAACTTAGATATCAATCTTTTTCTTCCTTTTCGTCCTGTTTTATGTGCTAAATGGGTTCCATTTTCTTTTCTTTTCTGCAAGAAAATACTTGAAAATTAATATTTCATGCTAAATTGTTTATTTATTTTACCTAATGATCAAAAAATTCAATGATTACATATTACATTTGAAGCATGTTGTTGTTGAGATGGCTCCTCCTGCGATGCAATTTTGTCCATTTCTTTGACCATCTCCTTCTACACCTTTTTGGACATTCCTACTGGCATATTTATGATATTAGCTCGTTCATCTTTTGAGATTTTCATAATCTTCCTTAAAATGTAACATGACAATAAACTATTTATTTTTATATTGATATATGAAAATTAAGTATAACAAAAGTGGTATTTATAAATAATTATAGACAAACATCTAAAGGAATATTACTTTTTCATTCCTTCTTCTTTTTTTGTATGTTTTTGCTATTAAAATTCTGACATGTCTCATTGACCAATTCTCTGGAAACTCCTCCTGTAGTTTACATAAAATCTGGTTCTTCGAATCATTGGTTTATTTTTGTATTGTAAGTGGAAAGAACGTCTATACATTCGTTCCACTAGATCCCTCAAACATTTGTAAAAGTTTTTCTCCCTTTCGTTAACCTCCAACACCACTCCAGATGAGCTAAGAAGCAATTCATTTTCATTTTCATGTTCTACTGTTTTTCTTTTCTTAGAACAAAATTTCTTTTCTGAGTTGTTGGTCCCTATAGAACATTAAACAAAGGTGAATTAATAGACTTTTTCACACATGTTATCTAATAATTTTAATTATATTATTAATGAAAACTAAAAAAAGAAACTCATATTGGATCGATAGTATTTTTTCATTCACCTGATTCATCCTTTTGCAATTTTTCCATCAAGCTTATACATTCTTCTGGTCCTAGATCAGAAATAATCTTATCGAGCTTCGTCATTTTGTGGCTCTGCATGATACACATTAAACAATACATATTATTTAAACTTACATATAGTTCAAAAATAATTTTTTTGTAAAAAATTTACAAAGAACTTGCCTTTTTTTATTTTCTTGATGTGTTATCAATATTTTTGTTACTTGATCTCTTGTCAGTCATTTCTTTAACAATATCAAACTTGTATCATATCAGTCAATAATATATTTTTAAATAAACTGTCAACTTCTCAATTAAAAAAAAAAATCTCAAAAAACCGGTGTGCCATTCATGGTGAACGCACCGACGCCGGTGCATGTATGTATTTCCCACACATCGCAAAAACAGTATAATACACTGTATGGTGCTCTATGTCAAAAAGAAGCCATGGTGCGTTACATGTCAATGACCGCACTGGTTAACCATCATAAGAATAATAAAAATCGTCCAGTGTTAGTTTTTTTAGCATAAATCGGTGCTATATTTTACATATGGTGCACCGTTAAAAAAATATTATTATTTCACATTACTTATCCGGTGCTCTTGTAAACAATAGAGCACCGGTGCGCTACCTTACATAGGGCACACCGGTAAAAAATATGTTTTTTTTTTTAAAATCATTCCAAGGCCCACATGGATTAGGATACGACTATGCTAATCGTCCCGTTGGTTGCATGTCTTAGGTCTATATTTAGCAATAAAAACCCTATAAATATAAATTGAAAATTTCTAATTCTGAATCACAGAAAGAAGAAGAAGAAAGGGAAGAAACATAAAGAAAGTAAGGTTTGTATTTTTTGAAGTTTTTTTTCTTTTCGAAATTGAATGTTCGCGGTGCGTCATAATGAAATAGCACACCGACTACATATTTTTCTAATTTTTTATTACAGTACTTTCACAGTGAGCTGTGATAACAGAGCACCCAGGTGCACTCTTTCAGACAGGATGCGCCGATTTATTTATTTATTCATGCAAGGGCCGACATGGATTTGGATCCGACTATGTAGGTCAACCCGTTCGTTGGATGTCTTAGGTTTATATTTAGCAATATAAACCCTATAAATATAAATTGAAAAGCCCTAATTCTGAAATCACAGTAAGTGGGAGAAGATAGGGCAGAAACAAAAATAATGTACGATATGTTTGTAAAATGTTTTTTTTTTCAAAACAGCACGTTGTACGGTGCGGCATAATGTAATAGTGCACTGGTGCCATATGTTACATATGGCGCACTGATAAAAACATAATTTGTTTTTTTTAATTTTTTATCACTGTACTTGTGCGGTGCGCTTGTATAACAAAGCACATTGGTGCACAACGTTACGCAGGGCACACCGGCGAAAAAAATCTGTATTTTTTTAAAGATTGACGCAAGGGCCAACATGGATTGGGATCCGACTATGCAAGTCGTCCAGTGGGTTGGATTTCTTATGAGTACACAAACCCTATAAATCTAAATTGAAGTGAAAGAGGGAGAAAAAATGGGAGAAACAAAAAGAATCCAAGGTTTTGTTTCTAAAAATTGATTTCTTTTTTTATTTTTGTTTCTGAAAACTGTAGAAACAAAAAGTTAAAAAACAATAAGATTTTATTTTGTATTTTACTTCATAAAAAACTAGAGAAAAAATAAAATAAAACAATAGACTTTGATTTCTTATTTCAATGCTTAAAAAAAACTGCAGAAAAAAGTACAAAAAAACAATAAACTTTACTCACGTCGTTTAAAATTCTATGGTACAGGGTTTTAATTATCAGAGGTTTGGAATTTCGATTGTCTGAATACTTCTGTTAAAATGTATTTCCCTACTCCACAGTGCTCTCATACTCTATTTTCTCTAGGTATGTATCCTGCAAATCTCTGGCTGAAAGTTTTTGCAAAAATAGTGAAATAATGAAAAGCGTCTAGTATTTAAAGAAATGTTTTATGAAATTAGATTTTCGAAAATATTTTTCCGCCCAATTTTCAATTTACCGCTTTTTTTTCACTTAAATAAAATAGGGTTGCGCTTTTTTTATCGCGTTTATTCGTTTACCGGTGCGTCGTTTAATTAAACTGCACCGGTGCCACTTCGTAAAAAAGCGCACTGGTGTGCAAAATAAAGAACTTACCGGTGTGGTTATCTGAACAGTACGCACCGGAATTACATTTAGGTTTGTGCACCAAAGTTTATTGTTGTTTTGCTCAAATGCAGGGAGAAAATATCATATATTATATGAAATGGAAAATTCTTCAAAATCCAGCTCATTCCATAATATTTCTCAAATTCCATCGTGGAGTTCTCCCTATCCATGTGGAGACGTAATATTTACTTCAGATTTGTTTTATTTTTTCACTATCTAATTGAATTTATGTATGTTTTTTATCCATGTAGTCAATCATGCACAACTTAATTAAATTTATAATGTATACAAATTTGCAGGTTCATGCAGATTCATCATCGAGTTCATATGCACAAATTTATATTCAAAGTACTGCTCCAAAACATCGAAAGTTCTTATCAGGAGTTGCATACCGCAAGATGCATTTGGTAGATGAAAATGGACAGCCGCTTCACCCTGCCAATTGTAACAATATTGCATCTTCTAGCCACAATCCCAGGACAATGATGGTAATTATAATTATAATTGTTTGGTATATATATTGATTAATATGTACGTAATTATTTCAACGTCAAACCAATTTATAATCATGCAATATTGTCAACGTGGTTACAAATTGATATCATAATATTTTGTACTAATCATGTTCAATTTTATTTTTTTTAATTATTAGGATTCTATTGATGATGAACGACCTACCTACCATCTTCCGTTGCACCCCACGACAATGTCAAATCTAGAGAAGACTGAATTAAGATAAATAATCGGAGAGGAATGATACCAAGAATGGTTGAATCAACCACCGATTAAATTCTCGCTACGTCCAGATTCACCAATTAGGAATGACTACAGCAATAGTAGTTCTTCACAAGCTAGCAATGGAGACAATCAAATAGAGGTTGGTATGGATGATTACTTAAGGGATACGACTACCATGGAGACAATGTTGTTAGATGCATTCCAAAATGATGATCAGCTAGGGGATGATGCTCATATCGCTGACACCTTTTTCGAAAGCCTTAAATTTGCTTCCATCACCCCTCTCTTTGGACCCCGTGGTCAGTCAAAGTCTACCCAATTGGGGACAACGATGTTACTGTACAACTTGAAAGCAAAGTTTGGCTTGTCGAATGCATGTTTCTCGGAACTTTTGAGGTAAGTTACCATAAAGTACTTCCGACCTTATATATAAATTTGAAATATAATCAGTACACTGCAATGAACATTACAAATGTTAAATTTTATGAACGTTAATAATTATATCGACATTAATGTACATTTATTAATATAGTTTTCCATGATCACCAACTACAGGTTATTCAAAGATAAGGTTCTTCCGAGTGATAATGTCTTGCCCGATAGCTGCGAAGAGGCAAAAAAATTGTTGAAAATGTTGGGTGTTGAGTACATATCATATCATGCATGTCCAAATGATTGTATTCTATATAGAGGATAATATGCAGACAAAGAGATGTGTCCGAAATGTGGGCATGACAGGTATGATAAATCAAAAAAGAAGGGTAAATCACGTACTGGTCCTCCTTTTAAGATATTGAGGCACATGCCTATAATCCCAAGGATTCAAAGGCTCTTTCGTTGCAAATAATTAGCTATGTTGCAGGGATGGCATGCCTCACACAGAAGTGAGTTGGGAGTTATGCGAATACCAACTGATTCAATAGCCATGAAGCATATAGAGGATACATGGCCCGAAAAATTCAAGAATGAAGTATGAAGTCTACGACTCAGCATAGCCATGGATGGCGTCAACCCATATTCCCTCCAGAACACCAACTATTCTGTTTGGCCTATAGTAGTGATCAATAAAAATACCCCCCCATGGTTGTCCATGAAGAATGAACATCTTATGTTGGCTCTCATAGTCCCTGGTAGAAGACAAGTGAAGAATATGGATGTCTACTTACAACCACTGGTAGATGAATTGAAGGAATTATGGGATGGGATAAATATATACGATGTATCAAGACCCATCGCAGCAGAGAGGAGGTTTACGTTGTATGGCATATGTGCTTACACAACACATGATTATCCAGGCTTAGGAGTTTGCTCTGGTAAATTACATGTTTAATTTATTGATTTGTTTATATATAATGTAACAATATTCTTTCACATATTAGTTATTTAATTCGTTGTAACATATTTGTCTTGATCTTCATGATATTATTTAACGTGCCATGCATATTAATTAATGTATACAAATATAATCTCGCAGGTCTTGTAACAAAAGGGTATTTTGGATGTAAATGTTGTGGACCTTCTCTGAAAGCTAGATGGTCCAAGGACCTACAAAATCCAGTGTATGATTGCTCCAGGATATTCCTACCAGAACAACACCCTTACAGAAGAGCAGTGTCCTCTTTTAATGGTAAACGAGAAAGAACCCAAAGGCCTCCAATAATGACACCAGTTGAATGGCTTAGAGCATATGAGAGAGAGAAGGAGAAGGAGTTCACAGAAATGTTCGATTCAAATGGGGAGCCTAAGTTCGATGATCCAGATTTCTTCAACACCTATGTTGAATAATTTCCCATTGGGATGAAAAGGAAATCTATCTTTTATGACCTCCCATATTGGGAGCATCTTAAGATTGCCCACTTATTAGATCCCATGCATATATTTAAAAATGTTTCATCTTCTTTATGGAGGCACATATCATCGAAACAAAGCGACACATTGGCGGTTAGGAAAGATCTTATTACTTCAAAAACTAAAAATAAATATTGGCCAAGACGATTAGAAAGTACGGGATCAAAGGCAGGCGGTGCTGGTCCCTCTAATTCATGGTTTTTCAAAGAAGGTGGTGTCCCATGGATTTTTAAAAAAGATGATATATATTTGGCAAAGGAAGTTATGATGGATGTGAGGGTGCCAACTTCATATGGGTCTTCACTATGGCGCTACTTCACCGTGGATGACCATTTGTCGGGGTTGAAATCGCATGACCATTTGAATCTTCTAAGAGTACATATAATGTCAAAAGCATGATTTTATTATTTTTTATATTAATAAATTTTATCCCATTAGGTAGTCATAAAACATAACTAATTTTGTATATTATTGCACGTTTTTATAACTTTGCAGTGTCATTATCCTTTGTTTGTGTGTGGGTGTGTGAAACATGAATTCCCTCAAGACCTAGGACGCACCATATCTAAATTATCTGCATTTTTACGTTGGATCACATCAAAGGAGATTCATGTGGCTAGCATTCCACGATAGCGTCAAGAGATAGTTTAGATTGTTTGTATGTCTGAGAAGGAACTGCCGACGAGTTTCATGGACTTACAGGTTCAACTTCTAATCCACCTGGTAGATGAGGTTGAATTAGTTGGGGTTGTTTCTTGTCGTTGGATGTTCTTCTTAGAGAGGTACATGAAGAAATTGAAAGGTCTTGTTGGACAAAGGGAAAACACCCGAGGGGTCTATGGCAGAGGGGTACATATTGTATGAGTCTTTCTACTATGCCAATGAGTACATCAAGCAGATCGACAACAGACCAAGTGTGGTGATTTGGGGCAATGAATTGGATGAAGACAAAAGAGAAGGTAAGTTGCTCCAAACAAGTGGAAAAAAGCGCTTGATAAAGAATAAGCGACTTATAATTTTTCAAATTTACAAAAATTAATTAATATTCATGTTGAACTTCGATATAATGTATATTTTGATCTCTAAGTACTATATAATGTTGGTTTGATTTCATCAGCGAATGCAGAAATTGAAGCAATCAATAAATTCATTCTTTACAATTCTGAAGCGACACAACCGTGGGTCGCATTGTACGAACAAAAAAGAATGAAATGGGATAGTGACAGGAAAGAATTCAGACGGTTGAATGGTAGAAGTGTGCCTTATCCCGATCATTTAAAAGAAAATATGCCAAAAATATGCCCCAACAGTTGGGTTGCTGACCAAGTCAGAGAGAAATACGGTGCTACTGGTCGTTACCTGCATGCTGAAGAGGATGCGCTAAACGTAGGGATTGGGTGCAGCAACTCGGTAATAATTTATATGTAAATTTGAAACTTATATTAAGACATCTACATTTCATATTTTAACTGTTGGATTATTATTTATAAGACACATGACACTTATATGATTTTTTAAACTTTTTTATAATAGGTGCATTTGTTCTCATATATGTGGGCATATGGACACCATTTTCGCACAGAAAATGTCGATGCTAGAAACATCACACAAGACTGTGGAGTGGAAGTCGAGTTCGATCAATCTAGTCGATCTAGCCACCGTGATCAACAACTAGTAAGAGGGACGTTAGGTTATGTCGGAAAGATACAAGAGATCATTGAAGTGGATTTTTCTTCTTTCCAATGTGTTATTTTTAGGTGCAAGTGGTGGGACACCTTTGATCGGAATAATGTAAAGGAAGATCACGATAGTAGGCTGATATGTATCAACTCTAGAAAGATGTGGGATGAAGCCAAGGAGCCCTATTTTTTCCCTAAACACCGCAACCAGGTGTTTTTTTACCCAGATGTGTTGGATAGAGATTGGTGGTTCGTATTGACACATGACCCTAGATCAAAACATATTTTTGAGAACAATAGTGTTATCATGCCATGTGAGCTAGAAGATAATGAAGGTGATCATGAGAACCGAGAGTGATATGGTACAATATGTGTTATTTCATCAATATTTATACTTTTTAAGATGATTTTTTCGAAATATTAATGTAATATATATTTTGAATTAATTGGTAATTTGCATTGTGTTAATGTTAAAATTAACAATTCACTTGATAATTTGGTATTATGCACTTGATCTCAAAAACAATGGCGTACTGTATAAATTAATTCTTTTTTTGTATCTAAGATCATAATAAAATAATGATAATTCTAATTAAGTACAGGAATTTATTTGCATTATTTTCTAAATTTCCTTATGTTACAATAAATCAATATATTATTCTATATTTATTATTTTACAATTATTTAAAATTTACAAATTTACAAACTTAAAATTTTTAATAAATTCATTTCACATTAATACAATTAAAATTTTACAAATATTTTACATACAATTAGAATTACAATTACAATTTTACAATTTCACATACAATAACAATTTTAGAATTTTACATATATACAATTACAATTTTACAAATTAAAAAATTACAATTAAAATTACAATTTTAGAAAATTACATATATATCATTACAATTACAATTTTAGAATTTTAAATACAATTAGAAATACAAATATTACAAATTTACAATATCATGATCATTTGGTATTTATAAATTAATTAATAAACATCACGTTCCTGATAAGCATCGTACAAACACAATATTTGACTAAAAAACACATTCAAAATCGCTAACTACATCATCGTGATCATGATCATCTAACAAAACACAATTAACATTATATATTAACATCATCAGTACAACACAAACATCAAATATACATCTCATGCTATCACATACACATCTATTTGCAAGTTGCACATTAAATGAACATATCTAACATGACCTAACAACATACACATAATGATGATCACCAACATGTAAATTAAGTACAACTGCAAAATGAACATAAAATACATGGACCATATAATATATATATATATTATGTTAAAAATATACAACTATAATATAAATGTCATGGATCAGCCGATGATTGAGCCTCACCTCCATGATGACTGCTGGTAGATGCTACTGGAGGCTCATACAAATCTGGCGCGGGGCGAGGCCATGAACGATCATGAGATGTCGATGGTACGCTGCGCCTTGCAGACTGTCCATCATGTGCTACGGCTCGCTCGTAACGTGCGACAGTCCTTGTCAGTCGCGTAAAAGATGTCGTAACTCCTACGACATGCCACATCAGGCTGTACATGTCACGCGGCATGCCTCTCCACATCTGTAAGAACCTATCATCGGCCTCTATATCTCTGAAATCAGCAGGGTGGATGCCCGCCTCAACAAACAGTGAAATGAGTTGGTCGGCCAACTCCATCCTGTATGTAGCATCACTCAGACGTCGACCACGGGCCGACGCACCAATAGGAGCAGGTCTCTGATCTGCACCGGCCTCCTGCTGATCCTCGCGGGCAATATCTGGCATCATGCCCTCTGCATCATCATCAAGATCCATAACTAAATCAGGTGGTGATGGCGGCATCTGATCCTCGCCATCTTAAGAGCTAATGTCTGCAAAATATATACAAGTACACAACAATAATTACACAATTTCATTACCAAATTTAATAAAAACAAGTTAAAGAAAATGTTAGAATAAATTTAAATAAAACAGTAATATTACCTCTATCATCTGGCGGCTCATCATCTGTGAAGAGGATGTTGGCACACCCTCGCCAATCCAACTCCGCATAAGGACAGGGGACCATAATGAAGGGATGCTCAAAAACACTGGCTAGCAACCCCAGTGCATCCTCTGATATCTTCGCTGGAAACAAAGTCTCCTCCCTCTTGGGCATCATCTACCACCACATATGCATATGTGCCTCAGTAATCTGCCTACGAGGCTGCCGAAGAAAAGAAGGTCTCGTCTCTGGAAACCTCTCAAAAAATAAACAAAAAAGCTCTGAAGCAAAATGGAAGTTGACCCTCCCTTGTGCACGAGCACGACATCTATCTAATGTTGTACAGAACTGTCGTAAAAAAATGGTTGACCACCTGACAAGTCGTGGCTGTTGTAGTAAAGAATCAACATAATATAAAAGCTGGCAACTAATGTGTTGCCCGTCACTGGTGTTGTGCGAAATGGTCTAAATGATAAGTGAGACACACTGGACCTCCTCACAACCAAATGCACCAATACGTAACTGTCCTCCGGAGACCTAAAAATCTGAAGGAGACAATATATTTGGTCTAATGTATCTCTAGGAGTAAACTAACTGACTCCCTACCACACAGCCAGCTGGAACCTCGGGGAACGAGGGAAAATCCACCCCTCTCCTCGAAAGCCCTATAATAAAATATACATCCTCCTTAGTGGGCGTGTACCACTGGTCGATACCAACTCGGAAAGCTTGTTGCTGGGCATTCCACTTTCGGATAAGATGTCTAAAAAAACCACTATTGGACTTTAGGGAAGTAGCCTCCTCATAGAACTTGAGGAGGCCTACCTGCCTTAGGAGCCCCTACGTCACTGCTGTAATAGGGCAAGGGTACACATCTCCCTCCCTATCTCTTGCCTCCCACAGGCGAACCATTTTATATTGTTCTGCCTGTTGTTATTGTTGTTGCTCCTCTTCTCTCCTTTCACGCCTCTGAATGATTGACATATTAAACACAATTTTTTAATTAAATGACACATGTATTTACAAATATACTTATATAAATATCTTTTGAAAAATAAATAAAACAATAGTAGGTGCGCCACAAACACAGTCACACACTGGTAATGGTGCGTCCCTCCACAGAGACGCACTGGAGACGGTGCACATAATGATATAAAACGCACTAGGAGCGGTGCTCCAGAAAATATTTTTAGCGCACCGTTCACTAAGTGCAGTGTCAGGAGGCCGGTGCGCTAACTTCACTAGACGCCCCGGGGCTTATAGCTAACTCAGCACACTGCCCTCCTGCCACCATACATAGTCGTACGATGCGACCAGGTATCCGAGCGCACCACTCTTTGTCGTAAAACTTAAAATTACACGGTGCGCCTTTGGAATCCGCCCCGGAACTAGTGCAGATACACTTAGCACTAGTTTACCAACCTGAACCGTTGACAATGTCAATTTGCAGTTCCAGTGCGCCGAAAAACTTACGTGTCCTGGGGCGGATAATTTGGTCAATGCACCGGGTGGCCCCGATTCAACATTGTCAACGGTGCGGCCTAGTAAATGACCGCACCGCACTTTTAAAAAAATTTAAAATAATACCTAGCGCCTCGCGGTACTGCCTCGGAACTGGTGCAGACTCCTTCAGTGCCGGGTGCGGTGCCGCCTGTAAATTTACAAGCAGCACCATAGCGGGTGCAAGCCGAACGGCTCCAGCGCACCGTGCGACATTTTTTTTTTTTTAATGGTAAATTTTAAGGTTTTTTCAAATTCTAATCCGCTAAAAGGTTTAATTATGGAAAAACAAGAAAAATACCTATACATTTACCCATCGAGAAGGCATATTGGCTATACAATTTAAAAAATAAAATATGTCCACTGTTTTATAAAATTCAAGCTGGAGATTGGTGGCAATTTTTAGCAGCAGTGCGTGCAATAAGTGCAATGGGAGCACGGATGTCAGTGCGGCTCAAGCAAGTATAACTTGCACCGGTGCTTGAGAGCTCTGTAGCACTAACAAAAGTGAAAAATGTGGTTTTTTGGCCGTAATTTTTTTATATTTATTTAACCTTGTTCTGGTGCGCGGGGTTTTTACTGGAGTACCGGTTCGTTGTCTTAATGCCACACCGGGCGCTTTCTATTTTCGCGCGTTTTTAGGAGGCACCGGGGCAGAAAAATGTAATGCACCGGTGCACTACAGTAACTCGACACACCGATAACGGTGTCCGGTGAACCAATGATTTTTGCGGTTTTTAGGGCGTAATTTTTTTATTTAACCCTATTCTGGTGCACGGGATCTTTACTGCAACACCGATGCGTTTCCTGTATGCCGCGCCAGAATCTTTCTATTTTTGCGCGCTATTAGGAGGTACCGAGGCAGTGTAACGTTATCGCACCGGTGCTGTGCAGTAACATCACGCACCGGTAACGGTGTCGGGTGAACCAATGATTTCTGCAATTTTTTGGCCATAATTTTTTTGTATTTAACCTTATTCCGGTACGCAGGGTTTTTAGAGTACCGGTGCGTTCCCTGTATGCCACATCGGGCTCTTTCTGTTTTCGCGCACTTTTAGGAGGCACCAGGGCGGCGTAGTTTTAAAGAACTGGTGCTCTATAGTATCATGACGCACCGGTAACAGTGTCCCATGAACCAATGATTTCTGCAGTTTTTTGGTCGTAATTTTTTTTATTTAACCCTATTTCGATGCGCGGCATTTATGGGGACGCTGGTGCATTTCCATCATTCCACCCTGGGAATTTTATGTTTTGCTCGCTTTTATGACGCACCGGGGCTTTACAGTAACCTGACGCACTGGTAACGGTGCCCGGTGAACCAATGATTTCTGTTGTTTTTTGCCCGTAATTTTGTTTGTTTTAAACCCTTTTCCGATGGGGAGAATTTACGGGATCCCCGTGCGTTTCAGTCATTCTGCACCGAGTCGTTTATGTTCTGCACACTTTTTATGAGGCACCGAGGCTGACGATATGACACGCACCAGCGCGGTTGCTTAATTAAAAGCACTGAGAGGGTGTGTACAAAACGCACTGTTTCCGGTGTGCCAATGTTTTATGCAGTTTTTTTGCCCTAATTTTTTTTATTTAACCATCCACCGGTGTGCGTGTTTTGTGGGCACCCCAATGTGTTTAATTTATTCCACACCAGGCGGTATCTGTGCGGTCGAAATGTAAAGCACCGGTGCTCTACAGAAATAAAACGCATCGAGCGTGTGTGTACAGAGCGCACGATGTCCGGTGTGCCAAGTTTTGTAATGCACCGGTGCTTTGTCATATTGAACACACCAGTGCGTTTTAGGTTGATAAGAGCAATGGAAGAAATACATCCGCAAAAACCTCCACCCGCCAACCTCCTCTAGGATCCTCCGCTAGAAACGAACGTCTAGGGTATTTTTCTGTGGGGTTTCTCAAAAACATCCGCTAGAGGGTCTTTTCCTTGTAGTGTCTCATGTTTACCCTGGTTAAGCTGGTGAAAGTGGGTAGATGTAAGGGTAAGTGTGTGTTACAGGTGGTATCATAGCATGTTTGTGCTATCTTTGGGGAAAAATTCTGATGTTGTCAAGGTCATGGTTTTCATGCATGGGATCAAGGTATATTGTTAGTATGGCCATGCATGATGGTATATGTTGATATGTTGATTATCTGGATATGTTTATGATTACACATGTACATGCTAATGTGGATTGACCTTACAGATGAGATAAGCCTCCCCTGAACAAAAATAAGGTATGGATTTTATTTTGGTATCTATTTTTTTTCTGGCATGATATACTTGCAGAAAGAAGAGAATCAAGGATGATGAGAAAAATGGTAGACTATAGTTCTTGTGACTCTCGTACAGATCAGTTGGGCAACAAGGAGATGAGTATTCTCTTAGTGTGGCAGATACATTGAGGAGTTTGAGGGCAGAGATCAAAAGTTGTAAGGTAGATAATGGTAAGTTGGTTAAGGCTTGGGAAAGACTTGCAAGGGCTTAGTAAAAGCAGATAGAGGTTAATGCATTAATCCTTCAGAGCTTGTCAGAGTTGTAGAAATAGGGACAGATGAGGATCATTCAAGGGCAGGAAGAAAATATTATTGGAGCCTATGGTAGCAGGTCTCGGTCCAGACACAGGTTGGATATAGGCGACACAGTTAGAGGTGGCAGATCATTGGACACACCTTACAGGAGAATTGGTATGTATGGGCATCATTCTAGTTTCTCTTCTAGGAGACATCATCATAGTGACCATCGTCACTATCCTTATAGGAGGGGTAAGTACTTGCCTAAGGAATTCAAGAAATTCAAGCCACCTGCATTTGATGGAGAGATGAAGAAGTCATAAGATGCAAAGGCATTGCTGCTAGGGATGAAGAAATTTTTCAAATTACATAGTTATACAGAGAACATGAAAGCCAAGATAGCCACTTTTAGTCTTAAAGGGAAAGTAAATATCTAGTGGGAGGATGTGAAGAACTTTAAAGGTATTCGGGAGGATGAATGATTGGGGATGAGTTTGAGAGGCTCTTCAAGAAGAAGTACATGTTGGAGAGGTACTATGATTCCATAACTAAGGAGTTTTATGGGTTTCAAATGGCACTACAAGGAAAAGACCCTCTAGCGGAGGTTATAAAGGAGATTTTTAGTGTTATAAAATTGGCCAAAATTGTCAAAAAAACATATGCTACCACATATGTTTATGGTTACGGAGGTTTTGGCGGAGCTTTTAACAGACATTCAACACAACCAAAAAAAAATGGGCGGTCAGAGGTTATTACGGATGTTTTTTTCATCGGTGCGCTAATCAGGATTTAACGCACCGATGCGTACATGTGCACAGCGCCCCGGGGCAGTCTAAGGAGAATGCACCAGGTCGTTAAGGTATAAAACAGGACCGGGGGTAGTGTTGGTGATACAACACACGGGGCAGTTATAATTGGTCTTGGGAATTTAGCGGTGCCCATGGGTCGTATCAACACGCCGGTGCGTAGACTTATAGAAACGCACTAGTGTGTCCCTTCACACAAATACACCGAGCATTATAATTGGTATCGGTATTCGTGTGGTGCAAATATGTCATATAAATACACCGGTGCATACTCTTAAATGCCCCGGTGCGCAGTATCACACAAATGCACGAAAATTTATAATTGATATCGGTATTCGTGCAGTGCCCATAGGTCGTCTAAATACATCAGTGTGTATAGACACAAAAACGCCCCAGTGCATAGTATCACACAAACGCACCAAGATTTATAATTTGTATTTGTATTCATGCGGTGCTAATAGGTTGTAAAAAGGCACTGTTGCATAGATAGACATAAACACACCGGAGAGCTGTATTGCACAAACGCATCGATATTTTTAACTGGTTTTAGTATTTGTGCGGTGCCCATAGGTCGTAGAAACGCACCGGGGCACTTAAGAATACAAGCACACCGGTGTAAGTATACATGCACCAGTTTTCATTTTGTATTTTTTAGAAACATCGACCTGTGACAATGCAATTATTGTGATTGTTTTAAATTCATTATTCATCAAAATTCGACACATCTTATAACAATATTCATATTAATTAAATTTTTATTAATGCATTTGAATGTGATGTGTGGATTAATTTGTTATATCATATCAAAATTATTGCGGGTTTTTTAAGTTCATTATTCATCAAAAGTCGACACATATTATCTTATAACAATATTCATATGAATTAAATTTTTATTAGTACATTTGAGAACGACAATGGAGAACGCAATAGCGACAATAGCGAACGCAATAGAATAAATTAAAACCCTTTTTATTATATATATATATATATATATATATATATATATATATATATATATATATATATATATATATATATATATATATATAAGACATTATTTGTCATACAAAATAAGCGATTGGTATCCCTTTATCTTTCAATAGGGACACTGTGTCCATTAGATTAAAGAAAATGTCTAATTTCACAGCCATTTTTCAAAAAATACAACGCCTTGCTTTTATATCCAAACATACTAATCATCATTCTTTGCTTGAACTGTTGTCACTGCTAGAGCTACTTCCATGAATTGGGTTATTTTCAGAAATGTTTTGTTCACAGTGTTGATTGTTTTCTTCTTCTTCACCTTTCATCTATAAACATAAAAATACATTGTAATGAGTGTATATACATTGGTGAGAATAATGAAAATTGCAATATTAAATAATATACATCAATGTAAATCGAAAAGAGATGACGTACCAATGCAACAATTGACTCATAAACTATACACATTCTTTCAAAACCATGTAACATGCCATCTTTCAAGATTTGATCTATTGGCACAGTGCCATACTTTGTTTCCTGCAAGTTATATACCCCATAACAAATCATATATTTAATATAAAATATTTATTTTTTCTATTAATTATAGACGGATGTAAGTAAAACAAGATCGATAGATGCTTACAAATTCCACAATTAAGTTCTAATATGCCAACATATACGCACAACCCATATTTAACCCAATTTCAGTCAATTCCTTTGATGGCTCTTCTTTGTATGTTAGCATTTGTTTGAAGACATTCAATGATGATTTTTGTAAAACAACTTAAAAAATACAAAAATGAAATCTAGATAAGTTGTTATAAGGAAGTAAAAATTACTCACAAACTTAGATATCAATCATTTTCTTTCTTATCGTCCTATTTTATGTGTTGAATGGGTTCCTTTTTCTTTTCTTTTCTGCAAGAAAATACTTGAAAATTAATATTTAATGCTAAATTGTTTATTTATTTTACCTAATGATCGAAAAAATCAATGATTACATATTACATTTGAAGCAAGTTGTTGTTGAGATGGCTCCTCCAGCGATGCAATTTTATCCATTTCTTTGACCATCTCCTTATACACCTTTTTGGACATTCCTACTGGCATATTTCTGATATCAGCTCATTCATGTTTTGAGATTTTCATAATCTTCCTGAAAATGTAATATGACAATAAACTATTTAATTTTTATATTGATATATGAAAATTAAGTATAACAAAAGTGATATTTATAAATAATTCTAGACAAACATCTAAAGGAATATTACTTTTTCATTCCTTCTTTTTTTTGTTGTACGTTTTTGCTATTAAAAGTTTGATATGTCTCATTGACTAATTCTCTGGAAACTCTTCTTGTAGTTTACATAAAATTTGCTTCTTGGAATCATTGGATTCTTTTTTGTATTGTAAGTGGAAAGAACGTCTATACATTCATTCCACTAGATCCCTCAAACTTTTGTAAAAAATTTTCCCCCTTTTGTTAACCTCCAGCACCACTCTAGATGAGCTAAGGACCAATTCATTTTCATTTGCATGTTCTATTTTTTTCTTTTCTTAGAACAACATTTCTTTTCTAAGTTGTTGATCCCTGTAGAACATTAAACAAATGTGAATTAATAGAATTTTTCACACATGTTATCTAATAATTTTAATTATATTATTAATGAAAATTAAAAAAAATAAACTCATATTGAATCGATAGTATTTTTTTCATTCACCTGATTCATCCTTTTGCAATTTTTTCATCAAGCTTTTACGCTCTTCTGATCCTAGATCAGAAATAATCTTATCGAGCTTCGTCATTTTGTGGCTCTGCATGATACACAGTAAACAATGCATATTAGTTAAACTTACACATAGTTCAAAAATAATTTTTTTGTAAAAATTTTACGAAGAACTTGTCTTTTTTGCTTTTTTTGATGTGTTATCAGTATTTTTATTACTTGATCTCTTGTCACTCATTTCTTTATCAATCTCAAACCTATACCATATCATTCAATAATATATTTATAAATAAATTGTCAACTTTTCAAGTAAAAAAAAAAAAAAAAATCTCAAAAAACCGATGCATCATTCATGGTTTACGCACCACCTCCGGTGCGTGTCTCTCTTCCAAACGCACTGCCATAACAATATAATAGACCATACGGTGCTCTATGTCAACAAAGAGCACCGACGTGTTACATGTCAATGACTGCACTGGTTAACCATGATAAAATAATAAAAATTGTCCAGTGTTAATTTTTAGCAGAAATCGGTGCCATATTTTAGGTATGGCACACCTAATATATATATATCACATTAAATTTTGCGGTGCGCTTGTAAAATAAAGAGCCCCGGTGCGCTACGTACTCTAGGCGCACCAATAAAAAAATCTATTTTTTTTTAATTCATGCCAGGGCCCACATGGATTAAGATTCAACTATGTTAATCGTTCTGTCGATTGGATGTCTTAGGCCTATATTTAGCAATACAAACCCTATAAATCTAAATTGAAAAGCCCTAATTCTGAAATCACAAAAAGAGGAAGAAGAAAATTCAGAAACAAAAAGAATATCAATTTTTTTTTTGACAGAAAGTTCGTGGTGCGCCACAATGAAATAGCACACCGGCTGCATATTTTACAAATGGCACACTGAAAAAATATTTTGTTTTTCTAATGTTTTATCACAGTACTTGCGCGGTGCACTGGGAGAACAAAACGCACCGGTGCGATATTCCGCACAGGGCGCACCGACAATTTTTTATTTTTATTTTTTATTTTTTATTTTATTTTTTTTTTAACTTACACAAGGGCCGACATGGATTGGGATCATACGATGTAGGTCCTCCCGTTGGTTGGATGTCTTAGGCTTATATTTAGCAATAAAAACCCTATAAATATAAATTGAAAAGTCCTAATTCTAAAATCACAGAAAGTGGGAGAAGAAAGGGCAGAAACAATTTTCCATTTCTGAAACAGAACGTTCGCGGTGCTCCATAATGAAATAGCGCACTAGCTGCATATTTTACAAATGGCGCACTGAAAAAATATTTTGTTTTTCTAATTTTTTTTATCACAGTACTTGCGCGGTGCACTGAGAGAACAAAGCGCACCGGTGCGGTATTCTGCACAGGGCGCACCGACAACTTTTTTTTCTTTTTCTTACGCAAAGGCCGACATGGATTGGGATCAGACTATGCAGGTCCTCCTATTGGTTGGATGTCTTAGACTTATATTTAACAATACAAAAATTTGTAAATATAAATTGAAAAGTCCTAATTCTAAAATCACATAAAGTGGAAAAAGAAAGGGCATAAACAAAAAAAATGTAGGGTTTGTTTCTAAAATGGTGTTTTTTTTTCAAAACAGCACGTGTGCGGTGCGCCATAATGAAATAGCGCACCGGTGCCATATCTTACATATGGCACACTGATAAAAACATTTTTTATTTTTTATTTTTTATCACTGTACTTTCGCGGTGTGCTGCTATAACCAAGCGCACCAGTGCGCTATGTTACGCAAGACGCACCGACGAAGAAAAAAAAGTCTGTATTTTTTTAAGATTGACGCAAGGCCCGACATGGATTGGGATCCGACTATGCAAGTCCTCATGTTGGTTGAATGTCTTAGGCTTATATTTAGTAATACAAATCCTATAAATATAAATTGAAAGTCATAATTCTGATATCACAGAAAGTGGGAGAAGAAAAGGGAAGAAACAAAAAGAATGTAGGGTTTGTCTCTCAAATGTTTTATTAAAATCAGCACATTTGCAGTGCGCAATAATACAATAGTGCACCGAGGCCATATGTTACGTATGGCGCACTGATAAAAACATTTTTTATTTTTTTTCACTGTACATTCGCGGTGCGCTTCTATAACGGAGCTCACCGGTGTGCTCTGCTACGCAGGGCACACCGACGAAAAAAAAATCTGTATTTTTTAAGATTGACGCAAGGGCCAACATGGATTGGGATCCAAATATGCAAGTCGTCCCATGGGTTGGATGTATTATGAATATATAAACCCTATAAATCTAAATTGAGAAGAAAGAGGGAGAAGAAAGAGCAGAAACAAAAAGAATCTAGGGTTTTGTTTGTAAAAATAGATTTCTTTTTTATTTTTCTTTCTGAAAACTGCAGAAAAGGTATTTAAAAAAACAACAAAGTCTGATTTTGTTATTTTACTTCATTTAAAAAATAAAATAAAAAAATTTATCACATTAAATTTTGCGGTGCGCTTGTAAAATAAAGAGCCCCGGTGCGCTACGTACTTTAGGGGCACCGATAAAAAAATCTTCTTTTTTTTAAATTCATGCCAGGGCCCACATGAATTGGGATTCAACTATGTTAATCGTCATGTCGATTAGATTTATTAGGTCTATATTTAGCAATACAAACCCTATAAATCTAAATTGAAAAGCCCTAATTCTGAAATCACAGAAAGAGGAAGAAGAAAATGGAGAAACAAAAAGAAAGTCATTTTTTTTTAACAGAATGTTCGCGGTGCGCCAAAATGAAATAGCACACCAGCTGCATATTTTACAAATGGCACACTGAAAAAATATTTTGTTTTTCTAATGTTTTATCACAGTACTTGCGTGGTGCACTGGGAGAACAAAACGCACCGGTGTGGTATTCCGCACAGGGCGCACCGACAACTTTTTTTTTTTTACACAAAGGCTGACATGGATTGGAAACATACTATGCAGGTCCTCCCATTGGTTGGATGTCTTAGGCTTATATTTAGCAATACAAACCCTATAAATATAAATTGAAAAGTCATAATTCTGAAATCACAGAAAGTGGGAGAAGAAAGGGCAGAAATAATTTTCCGTTTCCAAAACAGAACGTTCGCGGTGCACCATAATGAAATAGCGCACCAGCTGCACATTTTACAAATGGCGCACTGAAAAAAATATTTTGTTTTTCTAAAAAATTTTATCACAGTACTTGTGCGGTGCACTGAGAGAACAAAGCGCACCAGTGCAGTATTCCGCACAGGGCGCACCGACAACTTTTTTTTTTCTTTTTTTCACACAAAGGCCGATATGGATTGGGATCAGACTATGCAAGTCCTCTCGTTGGTTGTATGTCTTAGGCTTATATTTAGCAATTCAAAACATATAAATATAAATTGAAAATTCCCAACTCTAAAATCACAGAAAGTGGGAGAAGAAATGGCATAAACAAAAAGAATCTAGGGTTTGTTTCTAAAATGGTGTTTTTTTTCCAAAACAGCACGTGTGCGGTGCGCCATAATGAAATAGCACACAGGTGCCATATGTTACATATGGCGCACTGATAAAAACATTTTTTTATTTTATTTTATTTTTATCACTGTAATTTCGCAATGCACTGCTATAACCGAGTACACCAGTGCGCTATGTTACGCAAGACGCACCGACGAAAAAAAAGTCTGTATTTTTTAAGATTGACGCAAGGGCCGACATGGATTGGGATCCGACTCTGCAGGTCCTCCTTTTGGTTGGATGTCTTAAGCTTATATTTAGCAATACAAATCCTATAAATATAAATTGAAAAGTCCTAATTCTGAAATCACTGAAAGTGGGAGAAGAAAAGGGACGAAACAAAAAGAATGTAGGGTTTGTTTCTCAAATGTTTTATTAAAATCAGCACGTTTGCGGTGCACCATAATACAATAGTGCACCGGGGCCATATGTTACGTATGGCACACTGATAAAAACATTTTTTATTTTTTTTCACTGTACATTCGCGGTGTGCTTCTATAACGGAGCTCACCGGTGTGCTCTGTTACGCAGGGCGCACCGACAAAAAAATCTGTATTTTTTTAAGATTGGCGTAAGAGCCAACATGGATTGGGATCCAAATATGCAAGTCATCCCATGGGTTGGATGTCTTATGACTATACAAACCCTATAAATCTAAATTGAAAAGAAAGAGCAAAAACAAAAAGAATCTAGGGTTTTGTTTGTAAAAATGGATTTCTTTTTTTTATTTTTGTTTCTGAAAACTGCAAAAAGGGTATTAAAAAAACAATAAAGTTTGATTTTATTATTTTACTTCATTTATAAAAATAAAAATAAAAAATAAAGACTTAGATTTCTTATTTTACTGCATAAAAAAACTACCAAAAAAAAAAAAAAACTTACATTGTTTGAAATTCTATGGTACAGGGTTTTACTAACTAGAGGTTTGGAATTTTGATTGTCTGAATACTTCTGTTCGAATCTATTTCCCTACTCCACAGTGCTCTCGTGCTCTATTTGCTCCAGGTATGTATCCTGCAAATCTCTGGCTGAAATTTTTGCAAAAATAGTGAAACAATGAAAAGTGTTTAGTATTTAAAGAAATGTTTTATGAAATTAGATTTTCAAAAATATTTTGCCACCCATTTTTCAATTTATAGATTTTTTTTCACTTAAAGAAAATAGGGTTGCGCTTTTTTTATTTGTGATTATTCGTTTACCGGTGCGTCCTTTAATTTAAAAAAAACTCACCGGTGCAGTTATCTATACATTACGCACTGGAATGACATTGAAGTTTGTGCAAAAAAATTTATTGTTGTTTTGCTCAAATGCAGGGAGAAAATATCATATATTATATGGAATGGACAATTATTCAAAATCCAGCTCATTCCATAATATTTCTCAAAGTCCATCACGGATTTCTCCCTATCCATGTGGAGACATAATATTTATTTTAGATTTGTTTTATTTTTTCACTATCTAGTTGAATTTATATATTTTTTTTATCCATGCAGTCAATCACGCACAACTTAATTAAATTTAAAATGTATACAAATTTGCAGGTTCATGCAAATTCATCATCGAGTTCAGATGCACTCATCGAGTTTAGATGCAAAAAATATTCAAACTGCTCCAAAACATCGGAAGTTCTTATCAGGAGCTGCATACCGTAAGGCGCATTTGGTAGATGAAAATGGACAGCCACTTCACCCTGCCAATTGTAACAATATTGCATCTTCTAGCCACAATCCCAGGACAATGATAGTAATTATAATTATATTGTTTGATATATATTGATTAATATGTAATTATTTCAACGTCAAACCAAAGTATAATCATGCAATATTGTCAACATCGTTACTAATTGATATCATATATTTTGTACTAATCATGTTCAATTTATTTTTATTTTTTTTAGGATTATAGTGATGATGAACGACCTACCTACCATCTTTCGTTGCACCCCACGACAATTTCAAATCGTGAGAAGACTGAATTAAGAGAAAAAATTGGAGAGGAACGATACCAAGAATGGTTGAATCAACCACCGATTCAATTCCCGCTACGTCCAGATTCAACAATTAGGAATGACTACAGCAATAGTAGTTCTTCACAAGTTGGCAATGGAGGCAATCAAATAGAGGTTGGTATGGATGATTACTTAAGGGATACGACTGCCATGGAGACAAAGTTGTTAGATGCATTCCAAAATGATGATCAACTAGGGGATGATGCTCATATCGTTGACACTTTTTTCGAAAGTCTTAAATTTTCTTCCACCACCCCTCTCTTTAGACCTCGTGGTCGATCAAATTCTATCCAGTTGGGGACAACAATGTTACTATACAACTTGAAAGCAAAGTTTGGCTTGTTGAATGCATGTTTCTTGGAAGTTTTGAGGTAAGTTACCATAAAGTACTCCCCTTATATAAATTTGAAATATAATCAGTACACTGCAATGAACATTACAAATGTAAAATTTTATGAATGTTAATAATTATATCGACGTTAATGTACATTTAATATTAATATATTTTTCCATGATCACCAACTACAGGTTATTCAAAGATAAGGTTCTTTTGAGTGATAATGTCTTGCTCGGTAGCTGCAAAGAGGCAAAGAAATTGTTGAAAATGTTGGGTGTTGAGTACATATCATATCATGCATGTCCAAATGATTGTATTCTATATAGAGGAGAATATGCAGACAAAGAGATGTGTTCAAAATGTGGGCATGACAGATATGATAAATCAAAAAACAAGGGTAAATCACATACTGGTCCTCCTTTTAAAACATTAAGGCACATGCCTATAATCCCAAGGATTCAAAGGCTCTTTCGTTGCAAAGAATTAGCTATGTTGCAGGGATGGCATTCCTCACACAGAAGTGAGTTGGGAGTTATGCGAATCCTCACTAATTCAATAGCCATGAAGCATATAGAGGATACATGCCCCAAAAAATTCAAGAATGAAGTACGAAGTCTACAACTCAGCATAGCCATGGATGGCGTCAACCCATATTCCCTCCAGAACACCAATTATTTTGATTGGCATGTAGTAGTGATCAATAACAATATCCCCCCATGGTTTTCCGTGAAGAATGAACATCTTATGTTGGCTCTCATAGTCCCTGGTAGAAGATAGGCGAAGAATATGGATGTCTACTTACAACCACTAGTAGATGAATTGAAGGAATTATGGGTTGGGAAAAATGTATACGATGTATCAAGACCCATCGTAGCAGAGAGGAGTTTTACGTTGTATGGCATATGTGCTTACACGAAACATAATTATCCAGGCTTAGGAGTTTGCTCTGGTAAATTACATGTTTAATTTATTGATTTGTTTATATATAATGTAACAATATTCTTTCACATATTAGTTATTTAATTCATTGTAATAATATTTGTTCTTATCTTCATGATATTCTTTAACGTGCCATGCATATTAATTAATGTATACAAATATAATCTCGCAGGTCTTGTAACAAAAGGGTATTTTGGATGTAAATGTTGTGGACCTTCTTTGAAAGCTAGATGGTCCAAGGACCTATGAAAGCCAGTGTTTGATTGCTCCAGGATATTCCTACCAAAACAACACCCTTACAGAAGAGCAGCATCCGCTTTCAATGGTAAACGAGAAAGAACCCAAAGGCCTCCAATAATGACACCAGTTGAATGGCTTAGAGCATATGACAGAGAGAAGGAGAAGGAGTTCATAGAAATGTTTGATTCAAATGGGGAGCCTAAGTTTGATGATCCATATTTATTCAACACCTATGTTGAGAAATTTCCCATTGGGATGAAAAGGAAATCTATCTTTTATGACCTCCCCATATTGGGAGCATCTTAAGATTGCCCACTTATTAGATCCCATGCATATATTTAAAAATGTTTCATCTTCTTTATGGAGGCACATATCATCGAAACAAAGTAACACACTACCTGTTAGGAAAGATCTTATTACTTCAAAAACTAAAAAGAAATATTGGCCAAGATGATTAGAAAGTATGGGATCAGAGGCAAGCGTTGGTCCCTCTAATTCATGGTTTTTCAAAGAAGGTGATGTCCCATGGATTTTTAAAAAATATGATATATCTTTGGCAAAGGAAGTTATAATGGATGTGAGGGTGCCAACTTCATATGCGTCTTCACTACGGCACTGCTTCACCGTGGATGACCATTTGTCGAGGTTGAAATCGCATGACCATTTGAATCTTCTAAGAGTACGTATAATGTCAAAAGCATGATTTTATTATTTGTTATATTAATAAATTTTATCCCGTGCGGGGATCATAAAACATAAATAATTTTGTATATTATTTCATGTGTTTATAACTTTGCATTGTCATTATCCTTTGTTTGTGTGTGGGTGTGAAACATGAATTCCCTCAAGACCTAGGATGTGCCATATCTAAATTATTTGCATTTGTACATTGGATCACGTTAAAGGAGATTCATGTGGCTAGCATTCCACGGTGGCATCAAGAGATAGTTGAGATTGTTTGTATGTTTGAGAAGGAGCTGCTGACGAGTTTCATGGACTTACAGGTTCATCTTCTAATCCACATGGTAGATGAGGTTGAATTAGTTGGGGTTGTTTCTTGTCGTTGGATGTTCTTCTTAGAGAGGTACATGAAGAATTGAAAGGTTTTGTTCGACAAAGGGCAAAACCCAAGGGGTCTATGGCAGAGGGGTACATATCGTATGAGTCTTTCTACTATGATAGTGAGTACATCAAGCAGATCGACAACAGACCAAGTGCGGTGATTTGGGACGATCAAATGAATGAAGACAAAAGAGAAGGAGAGTTGCTCCAAACGAGTGGAAAAAAATGCTTGATAAAGAGTAAGCGACTTATAATTTTTCAAATTTACAAAAAGTAATTAATATTCATGTTGAACTTCGATATAATGTATATTTTGATCTCTAAGTACTATATAATGTTGGTTTGATTTCATCAGCAAATGCAGAAATTGAAGCAATTAATAAATTCATTTTTTACAATTCTGAAGCGACACAACCGTGGGTCGCATTGTACGAACAAAACAGGATGAAATGGGATAGTGACAGGAAAGAATTCAGACAGTTGAATGGTATAAGTGTACCTTATCCCGATCATTTAAAAGAAAATATGCCAAAAATATGCCCCAACAGTTGGGTTGTTGACCAAGTCAGAGAGAAATACGGTGCTACCGGTCGTTACTCGCATGCTGAAGAGGATGCGCTAAACATAGGGATTGGGTGCAGCAACTCGGTAATAATCTTTTTAATTTATATGTAAATTTTAAACTTATATTAAGACATCTACTTTTCATATTTTAACTACTGTTGGATTATTATTTATAAGACACATGACACTATGATTTTTTTAACTTTTTTATAATAGGTGCATTTGTTTCCATCTATGTGGGCATATGGACACCATTTTCACACAGAAAATGTCGATGCTGGAAACATCATAGAAGAGTGTGGAGTGGAAGTCGAGTTCGATCAATCTAGTCGATCTAACCACCGTGACCAACAACTAGTACGAGTGATGTTAAGTTACGTCGGAAAGATACAAGAGATCATTGAAGTGGATTTTTCTTCTTTCCAATGTGTTATTTTTAGGTGCAAGTGGTGGGAAACATTTGATCGGAATAATGTAAAGGAAGATCGCGATAGTACGCTGATATGTATCAACTCTAGAAAGATGTGGGATGAAGCTAAGGAACCCTATGTTTTCCCTAAACACTGCAACCAGGTGTTTTTTTACCCAGATGTGTTGGATAGGGATTGGTGGTTCGTATTGACACATGACCCTAGATCAAAACATATTTTTGATAACAATAGTGTTATCATGCCATGCGAGCTAGAAGACAATAAGGGTGATCATGAGAACCGAGAGTGATATGGTACATATGTTATTTCATCAATATTTATACTTTTTAAGATGGATTTTTCGAAATATTAATATAATATGTATTTTGAATTAATTGGTAATTTGCATTGTGTTAATGTTAAAATCAATAATTCACTTGATAATTTGGTATTATGTTGATCTCGAAAAGAATCGCGTATTGTATAAATTAATTCTTTTTTTTGTATCTAAGATCATAATAAAATAATTATAATTCTAAAGTACAGGGATTTATTTGCATTATTTTCTAAACTTTATTATGTTACAATAGATCATATTATTCTAGATTTATTATTTTACAATTATTTAAAATTTACAAATTTACAAATTTTAATAAATTGATTTCACATTAATACAATTAAAATTTTACAAATATTATATATATATATTTTTTAATTTTTATAATTTTTAATTTATTTTTATTTGTTATTATCTTCTTCATCTTTTTCTTTTTTATTTATTTATTTATTTATTTATTGGTCATTGTTGATATTTTTTTCTTTTTTTGGACCTCGCGCTTTAATAAATAATTAAAATTTAAAAAATAAATAAATAAATAAATTATAATTAAATAATTAAGTCAACTAAATAAAATATGAAATTTATATATATATTTATTAAATAATTAATTAATAAGTTAATTAATCCATTAATTAATTGAATAAATTAATCAAATATTTTAACAATAAAAATAAAACTAGCCATTATTAATTAAAATATTTTACATACAATTACAATTATAATTACAATTACAATTACAATTTTACAATTTCACGTACAATTACAATTACAATTTTAGAATTTTACATATATACAATTACAATTTTACAAATTAAAAAATTACAATTTTAAAAATTACAATTACAATCACAATTTTAGAAATTCACATATATACCATTACAATTACAATTTTAGAATTTTAAATACAATTAGAAATACAAATATTACAAATTTACAATATCATGATCATTCGATATTAAATTAACTAATAAATATCACGTTCATGATAACCATCGTATAAACATCATATTTGACTAAAAAACACATTCAAAATCGCTAACTGCATCATCGTGATCATGATCATCGAAAAAAACACAATTAACATTATATATTAAAATCATCAGTACAACACAAACATCAAATATACATCTCATGCTATCACATACACATCTATCTGCAAGTTGCACATTAAATGAACATATCTAACATGACCTAACAACATACACATCATGATAATCACGAACATGTAAATTAAGTACAACTGCAACATGAACATAAAATACATGGACCATATATATATATATAACTGAATAATGTTAAAAATATACAACTGTAATATAAATGTCATGGATCAGCTGGTGGTAGTACAACATCAATATTAATACAAGTGGCCGATGGTCCAGCCTCATATTCATGATGACTACTAGTAGATGCTAGTGGAGGCTCATGCAAATCTGGCACGGCGCGAGGCTGTGAACAATCATGAGATGATGATATGTTGTGCCTCGCAAATTGTCCATCATGTGTTGCGGCTCAATCGTAACGTGCAACAGTCCTCATCAGTCACGTAAAAGTTGTCGTAACTCCTACGACATGCCGCATCAAGTTGTACATGTCACGCGGCATGCCTCTCCACATCCGTGATAGCCTGTCATCGGCCTCTATGTATCTAAAATCAGCGGGCCTGATGCCCGCCTCAACAATCAATGCAATGAGTTGGTCGCCCAACTCCATCCTGTATCTAGCATCACTAAGACGTCGACCACGCACCGGCGCACCAGCAAGAGCAGGTCTCTGATCTCGATCGGACTCCTGATGATCCTCAGAAATATTTGGCATGCCCTCATCCTCATCATGAGGATCCACACCTGGATCAGGTGGTGGTGGCGGCATCTCCTCGCCATCAAAAGAGCTAATGTCTACAAAATATATACAAGTACACAACAATAATTAGAGGATTTTATTACACAATTTAATAAAAACAAGTTAAAGAACATGTTAGAATAAATTTAAATAAAACAGTAATATTACCTCTATCATCTGGCGGCTCATCAGCTGTGAAGAGGATATTGGCACACCCTCACCAATCCAACCCCGCATAAGGAAAGGGGACCAAAATGAAGGGATGCTCATCAACACTGGCTAGCAACTCCAGTGCATCATCTGATATCCTCGCTGGAAAAATAGTCTCCTCCCTCTTGGGCATCATCTGCGCCCACATGTGCATACGTGCCTCAGTAATCGGCCTACGAGGCTGCCGAAGAAAAGAAGGCCTCATCTCTGGAAACCTCTCAAAAAATAAACAAAAAAGCTCCGAAGCAAAAGGGAAGTTGACCCTCCCTTGTGCATGAGCACGACATCTATCTAATGTTGTACATAACTGCCACAAAAAAATGGCAGACCACCTGACAAGTCGTGGTTGTTGTAGTAAAAAATCAACATAATATAAAAGCTGGCAACTAATGTGTTGCCCATCACTGGTGTTGTGCGAAATGGTTGAAATGATAAGTGAGAGACACTGGACCCCCTCACGACCAAATGCACCAATACGTAACTGCCCTCCAGCGACCTGAAACTCTGCAGGAGATACTAAATTTTCTCCAATATATCTCTGGGAGTAAACTAACTGACTCCTTGCCACACAGCGAGCTAGAACCTCAAGTAACGATGGAAAATCCACCCCTCTCCTCGATAGCCCTGTAATAAAATATACATCCTCCTCAGTGGGCGTGTACCACTAGTTGATACAAACCCGAAAAGCCTATTGTTGGGCATTCCACCTTCGGATAAGATGTCTCAAAAACAAACTATGGGACTTTAGGGAAGTAGCCTCCTTATAGAACTTGAGGAGGCCTACCTGCCTAAGGAGCCCCTGCGTTGCTGCTGTAATAGGGCGAGGGTACGCATCTCTCTCCCTCTCCCGTGCCTCCCATAGGCAAACCATGTTATAATTTTCCACCTGTTGTTGTTGTTGTTGCCCCTCTTCTCTCCGTTCACATCTCTGAATGATTGACATATTAAACACAATTTTTTATTAAATGACACATGTATTTACAAATATAAGTATATATTTATTTTTTGAAAAATAAATAAAACAAGAGTCGGTGCGCCAAAAACACAGTCATGCACCGGTCCCGGTGCATCACACCACATAATGCACCGGATACGGTGCACCTCATGATATGGACCACATCAGAAGCGGTGCTCCAGAAAATGTTTTTAGCACACTGTTCACTATGTGCGGTGTCAAGAGGCCGGTGGACTGACTTCACTATCCAGCTAGGGCTTATAACTAAATCAGCACACCGCTCTCCTGCTACCGTACATAGTCATTGATGCGGTATTTTAAGATGTCGCACCATTGACCTAGGCCAAATATGGTAAGCCGTGCGCTGACAAAATTAGCCAGCCCAGGGCAGTTATTTCAGTCAACGCACCGCTCCACCACAATTGACTTAGGTCAACGGTGTGGCCAGATAGCCGACCGCATCGCTCTTTTTAAATAAAGTTAAGTAACACGGTGTACCTTTGATATCCGCCCCAGAATCGGTGTGGATTCCCTTAGCACCAGTTTACCAGCCCGAACCATTGACAATGTCGAATTGTGGTTCTGGTGCGCTAAAAACATTACCCGCCCCGGGGCTGTTAAGTCCATCAACGCACCGAGTTGTCGCGATACACCATTGTCAACGGTGCGGCCTAGTAATCGACCGCACCGCACTCTTTAAATTTTTTTAAAATAACACGGTGCGTTGTGCCGGAACCGGTGCAGATAAAGTCAACATTGGTTGCAGTGCGGCCTGTAAATTTACAGGCAGCATCGCAAACCAGTGCGAGTCGAACAGCTCGAGTGCACCGCACGACAATTTTTTTTAATTTTTTTTTAATGGTTAATTTTGAGGTTTTTTCAAATTCTAATCCGCTAATTTAAAGAAAAAAAGAAAAAGAAAAAAAAAAAAAAAAAAAAAAAAAAGGGTACAATTTGCAAAAGAAAATTTGTCCACTTTTTATAAAATTCAAGTTGGAGGATTGGTGGCAATGCACAGCAGCATTGCGTGCAATAAGTGCAATGGGAGCACGGATGTCAATGCGGATCAAACAAGGATAACTTGCACTGATGCTTGAGAGCTCTATAGCACTGACAAAAGTGAAAAATGCAGGTGGTTGTTTTTTTTTTTTTTTTTTTAAACCCTATTCCAGTGCACGGGGTTTTTACTAGCATATCGGTGCATTTCGACTATGCCGCCCCAGGCGGTTTATGTATCCACACGCATTGAGGAGGCACCGAGGCGACCTTACGGTAACGCATCGGTGCTCTACAGTAATAAGACGCACCGGGAATTTTGTTCGGTGAACCAATGATTTGTGCGGTTTTTTGGCCGTAACTTTTTTTTTTAAACCCTTTTTTCGGTGTGCGGAATTTGGGCCCCGGTGCATTTCGGTCACTTCGCACTGGGCGGTTTCTGTTCCGCGCGCTTTTTATCAGACACCGGGGCGACTTAGAGGTAACGCACCGATGCTCTATAGTAATAAGACGCACCGAGAACTTTGTCCAGTGAACCAATAATTTCTCGGTTTTTTGGCCATAATTTTGTTTTTTAAACCCTTTTCTGATGCGTGGTATTATTGGAGCCCCGGTGCATTACAATGATTCTGCACCGGGCGGTTTTTGTTCCGCACGCTTTTTACGAGACACTGGAGCAGCTTAGAAGTAACGCACCGGTGCTCTACAGTAATAAAACGCATCGGGAACGTTGTCCGGTGAAATAATGATTTCTACGGTCTTTTGGTCGCAATTTTGGTTTTTTTAAAACCATTTTCCGGTGCACGGTATTACTGGAGCCCCGATGTGTTTCAGTAATTCCACACTGGCTGGTTTCTGTTCCGCGATCTTTTTATGAGACACCGGAGCGGCTTAGAAGTAACGCACCGGTGCTCTATAGTAATAAGACGCACCGGGAACGTTGTCCGGTGAACCAATGATTTGTGAGGTTTTTTGGGTGTAATTTTGTTTTTTTAACCCTTTTCCAGTGCATGGAATTTATGGAGCCCCAGTGCGTTTCACTCATTCCACCCCGGGCGGTTTTTGTTCCATGCGCTTTTTATGAGACACCGGTGCTGACAGGTTGACATGCACCGGCGCTGTTACTCAATCAAAGGCATCGGGCTGGTATGTACGGAGCGCACGATTTCTGGTGTGTCAATGTTTTATGCAGTTTTGTTGCCTTTATTTTTTGAATTTAACCATCTACAGGTGCGCGCATTTTATGGACCCCCCCGGTGCGTTTTCTTGATTCCACGTTGGTGCGGAAGTTATGTAAAGTACCGATACTCTACAGAATTACAACGCACCGACTGTGTGTGTACGGAGCGCACAGTGTTTGGTGTGCCAAATTTTTAATCACACCGGTGCTATGTCGTCTTGAACGCACCGGTGCTATGTTGTGTTGAACGCACCGGTGTGTTTTTAGGTGATAAGAGCACCAGATGAAATACATTCGCAAAAACCTCCACCCGCCAACCTCCTCTAGGAACCTCCGCTAGAAACGGATGTCTGGGGTATTTTTATAAGGGGTTCCTCAAAAACATCCGCTAGAGGGTCTTTTCCTTGTAGTGCGGGTTCCATGATAGATTATGAGTATACTAGAAGGTTCTTGGAGTTGTTGAGATATGTGCCTTACCTCAAGGAGGAGAAGGCCAAGGTTCAAAGATTCATCAATGGGCTGCTAGTAGCATACAAATACCGGATTAAGTTCGATGAGCCTAGATCAATAAAAGAAGCCAATCAAAAGTTGAAGCATTGTTATGAGCATTCAAAGCGCAAAGTTGAGCCAAAGCGTGATTTGAAAGGAAATGAGAAAGCTAAACGAAGATGGCCACCAAAGCGGGGAAAAAATCAAGATGCAGGTGAGAAAGAAAATGTGTTTCCTTAAAATAAGTTCAATACAGTTAAGAAGGGACATCTATCGCAATCTGGAGAGCAGCAGACTAGAGGTGACGGTAGAGCACTATTGCAGTGTTGGATATGTGGAAAGGATCATCGCAGGAGGGATTTTCCGCAATATCAGGGTGGTAGACCCCATATCTATAGTGCTAAGGAGGCGCAGACATTGGGGATATTGGTCATAAGATTCCTCATATTTATGCAATTGTGGACAATAGGTAGGAGGATCACCAAACATCTATCATTGAGATGGACAGTAAGCTTTGTGATCAATTTATTTCTATTTTGATTGATCCAGTATCTAATTATAGTTGTGTTAATCCTGACTTGGTGGATAAGTGTGGCTTGAGAAAAGAAGTGCATGAAAAATCTTGGTTGGTGCAGTTGGTTATAGGTACGAAGAAGAGAGTTCACCATTGGGTAATAGCTTGTGCATTTGAGTTAATTGGTATGCCTGCAACAACACATTTGAATGCACTTCCATTGGGATCATATAGCATGCTTTTGGGCATGGATTGGTTGTACCATTACAGGACCAAAGTATATTGTTATGACAAGGCCATTGAGTGCCTGGATGATAATGGAGAAAAGAGAATTCAGATAAGAAACCTACATCAATGAGGATCGTTACCACTACGCAAACTAAGCACAGTTGCAGGAAAGGTTGTGTGATGTTTGCAGTGCATGTTTCCAATGACAAGGGTAAGGATGTTGAGGATGCAAAAATATTCCAAAGGTGTCCTGTATTGCAATAATTTCAAGATGTGTTTCCAATAGAGATTCCAGAGCTACCTCCTCACAGGGAAGTGGACTTTTCAATTGAGGTGGTACTAGGGGCAACACCAACATCAAAGGCACCTTATAGGATGAGCACACTAGAGTTAGTAGAGTTGAAGTTGTAGTTGAAGGATATGATTGACAAGGGGTACATTAGACCGAGTGTATCACCTTGGGGTGCACCAGTGTTGTTCGTGAATAAGAATGATGGTACTATGAGTTTGTGCATTGATTACAGGCAGCTGAAAGAGTGATGATCAAGAACATGTATCCATTGTCGCAGATTGATGACTTGTTTGATC
Source organism: Pinus albicaulis (assembly GCA_034641835.2). Taxonomy (NCBI): domain Eukaryota; kingdom Viridiplantae; phylum Streptophyta; class Pinopsida; order Pinales; family Pinaceae; genus Pinus; species Pinus albicaulis. The sequence goes on along the minus strand of CM076578.1, from coordinate 1,269,594,669 downwards.
AGTTGAAGGGAGAAGGAGTGTTCTCTAAGATCGACTTGAGATCGGGATATCATCAGGTATGCATCAAATAACAGGACATCTACAAGACCTCCTTCAGGACCAGGTATGGGTATTAAGAGTTTGTTGTAGTTCCATTTGGTTTGACTAATGCCCCACCTATATTTATGTGTTTCGTGAATAATGTGTTGCATCATTATCTGGACAAGTTTGTTATTGTATTAATTGATGACATCTTGGCATATTCTAAGAATGAGGAAGAGCATGTCGAGCATTTAGCATAAGTGTTGAGGCTGCTAAGAGATCATCAGTTATATTCTAAGCTTAGAAAGTGCAATTTCTTCCAGACAGAGGTACACTACTTGGGACATGTTGTTTCCAAGGAAGGCATAGTAGTGGATCCACAAAAGATAAGAGCCATCATGGAGTGGGAAGCTCCTAATAATGTGGAGGAAGTCAGATAACTTATGGGATTAGAAGGTTCATCAGGAACTTCTCACGTATTCCATATCCTATTACATATTTCCAGAGGAAAGGTAAGAAGTTTCAATGGATAGAAGAATGTGCAACTAGTTTTGAGTAGCTGAAGTAGTTGTTGACCAATGCTCCAGTTGTTAAGATTGTAGATTCAGATAAATAATTCATGGTGTGCACAGAAACTTGTAGAAGAGGACTTGGTGGATTCCTTGTGTAGGAAGGACAAGTGGTATGTTATGAGTCTAGGAAATTGAATGAGCATGAACAGAACTACATGACTCATGATCTTGAATTGGTATCTATTATTCACGCATTGAAAATGTGGAGGCATTATCTTCTTAGCAGGAGATTTGTATTGTTGAGTGATCACAGTGGGTTGAGATATTTGTTTTACCAACCGAATCTATATTCCAGGCAAGCTAGATGGTTGGCTACCATCAGTGAGTTTGACTTCGAGATCAGATACATTAAGGGAAAGGAGAAAAAGGTTGCAGATGCTCTCATCAGGAAAGTACAAGTGAACCATATAGAAGCTATGAGTTCATATGGGAGATACTTATAGGATTGAATCTTACTGACAGGACACCATGATGAGAGGCATATGGAGCTCAGGCATAGGTTACAACATAGTATAAGTATACGTGATCGGGATGCAAACTATTGTCTTACGACAGATGTTTTGGTGAGATTTAGGGACATCATATATGTACCAAACAACAGTGAGCTCAAGAAGGTGATCTCGAGGGAGTTTCATGCGAAACCATATTCAGGTCACCCAAGCTATCATAAGACATTGACGGTGGTGAAGAAGTTCTACTATTGGACGAATCTGAAGAGGGATATGGCAGATTTCATGGCTAGATGTTTGGATTTTTAGTAGGTGAAGGCGGAATGTAAGCATCTAGGTGGTCTACTACAACCTATTTCGATTCTAGAATGGAAATGGGAGGTCATTTCCATGGATTTTATTACAGACCTTCCAATGGCAGTGAGGCAGCATGATTCTATCATGGTTGTGGTCAAAAGGTTAAGCATGGTGGCTCACTTAATTCTAGTGAAGACTACATATTTAGCTAGTGAGGTGGCACAGGTCTTCATCAGGGATATTGTGAGATTACATGGTGTTCCAAAGAATATTGTGTCGAAAAAGGATGTTATGTTCACTTCCAAGTTTTGCAAGGATTTTTTTGCAGGTTTGGGGACAGAGTTGGCCTTCAGTTGTACTTATCACACACAAAAATATGGACATGCAAAGATGGTCAATAGGATCATGGAGGATTTGATGAGGATGTATGTCATGCATCAACAGAGGAAATGGGAGGAGTACCTTCCATTGGTTGAGTTTGCATACAACAATGGTTATCAGGAATCATTGAGGATGAGTCCTTTCGAGGCACTATATGGGGGGAGCTGTAATACTCCCATTAGTTGGAGTGATCCAGTGAACATGGTACTTATTGGATCGGACATGTTGGCAGATATGGAACAAGAAATGCAGGTTATAAAGAAGAATATAAAAGCAGCATAGGAAAGGAAAAAGAGTTATGCAGATCAACATAGGGAATTTAAAGAGTTTCGGGTTGGGGAGAATGTGTATTTGCGCATCAAGCCCAAGAAGAGTTGCTTGAGGATTGGATCATGTGCCAAGTTGGCACCATGGTATTGCATTCCCTTTTATATCCTTTATAGGAATGGACGAGTGGATTATCGACTTGCATTTCCTGCAACAATGAAAGTCCATGATGCTTTTCATGTTTCATTACTTAAAAGGTATATAAATGATGTTGATCATGTTATTCTGTGGTATGTATTGCAGGTGGAGCAAGAAGGAGAATTCCATCTGGAACCTTAGTGCATATTGCAGTGGAAACAACTCATGCTCAAGAATAAAGCCATAGAGCAAGTTAAAATGCAGTGGAAGCACTTTGGGCCTGAAGAAGCTACGTGGGAGATGGTGGATCAAATGTGGGCTATCTATCCTTCATTGTTTACCAGTTGAGGCAAAGCAATTTTGGTATTTGTACATATTTATGTATGGTTTCTATTGTAAAAATCACCATGAGCTAAGTTATAAATCTCCAATAAGAAGTATTCTTATTATATTGCCATGTTGTCATGATAGTTTTTGCTTTTGAGCAGGTTATTCATTGTAAATACTACAAAAAACTAAGTTATAAATATCCATGGGCAATATGTTTGCTTTTCAGCGGTTTTGTTAAGGTATAGGTGTGGTTTAACATCGAGAACGATGTTCCTCAAGGGGGAGGGTTCTATAACAGACCCAGGCTAAAAGTTCATGTAATAAAAGTTAATAAAGGAAAAAATAAGACCACAATTAAGGGACACTTATTCCAAGTTGAATGTTGGGCAAGATATCCTAGTGGGAACCATTGGATGTGTTTATGGCTAAGGGGAAATTGGCAAAGACAATGGCTAAAGCATTAAAAAGGCAAAAAGGTATTTTGGCACATTTATTTATGAAAATAAAGGAAATTAGGATAAAAGGAAGGTAAAAGGTCACATGTTGCAAGTGAGGAGGAAAATGAAGAAATAGAGGCTTCATTAATTCAAAGGCTTATGAAGTAACCTTTTTTAGTTCAGTTGTGAAGTTATCTCTCTATTCTCTCTCTCACACACTCTTGGACACTTAGAGTATTCTTGGAGAATTTCATCATTGGATCAAGTAAGGGAAAAGCAAGCAAAGGAAAGACACAGGAAGGAAAGGAAAGGAAAGATCAAGCAAGGAAGCGCAGGATCAAGCAACTTCAACAGGAATACTTGCAATTAAAAAATTGCATGTATGATTTCCTAGCTAGTTTTGACATGCATGGTATGTGCATGTTGGTATTTGGTTCTTTTGTTGCTGGTGGCATGGTTTTGTTGGGTTTTGACAATGGTTTTCAACCTTGACTTTCCTTTTTTCAGATAACCATGGTATGATGGGATTTTCCTCAGTTTCCAGTTTTGGAATTGTTGGATGGTTTTAGAATCCGGGGGGGAGGTGGTCTCATTTTCATTCCCAAAGGCCTAGGAATCCCATGATCGATTTTGGCGAGATACACAGTAAAGCCTAAGGGTGGTGTCTCCGTAAGGGCCTAGTGATCCAGTGTGGATTGCGGCAAAGCCTAGAAACAAGGAGATGAAAAATTCCTCAAGGATAGTGATGATATCTAGAGGCATTCCAAGTTTGGTTCAATTTTGTGATCTCGGTGCCGGTTTAGGTGAGATCATGGTATGGTGAGGGTGGAGGTGGTTTAATCTCTAGATTCCCTTGTTTGTTTTTGGATTGGTTTATCCACAAGTTCCCACATTCATGCTTGGAATATAACATGAGGGTGATTGATTGTAACAAAGATTTGGTTCAACCATGTCTATGGTTGGGTGGTATGTGGAAGTCCCAAACCTGGTTGGCTCTTGCCTATGTTTAATGAAAGCTAAGTTCTCTTGCTTTTGTTGGTATGCATCAAAGAAGAGGACAACACTGAGTGAAAAATTCCAGAGTCACACCAATGCAGGCTTATGCATGCGACTGGGAGGTTTCAGTTGCATTGATGCCTTGGAAAAGGGCGACTAGGGGTAAAACTCAGGCAAAGTGAGGTCGGCTCAGGGGATGGACACCTAGAGGGGTTGGGTTACTTATGGAGGGTCCTGTGGCACCTGAGGGAAGTCAATAAGGGTGTTTTTTGATTCCATTTCGTTACGGTCACCTAGGAGGTTGAGTCTGGTCATAACTGCCCCTCATCTCATGTTTACCCTGGGTAAGCTGGTGAAAGTAGGTATATGTGAGGGGAGGCGTGTGATACATATTTTATGTTGTTGAATACATCCATGAGCTTATCAAATGAAGTTGCATCTTGAAAGTAAATCCTTGGTGCTCTTCTCACCCTTTTTCACAACATGAGATCACTTGTCTCAAAATGTTTATGGATTTTTTTTTTTTTTCATTAAAGAGTGCCATCATCTTGTCATAGTTAAGAAAATTCAACCAAATGGCCACATTACCTCTTAAATTCACGCTTATCTGAGGCTTCCACATTTTCCCCCGTAATGATGACATCTCTTTAATTTATTCCTCAATATTAAGGCCATCATATTTTCCATTAAAATACATCTTGTCATGACAACTCCAACATAGAACTAGGGTTTCAAAGAGAATCACTCATTTTGCAATGAAGATCATTTATGTCGTTAGGGTTTAATGTGGCTAATATTAAATGATCATAACTTGTATTATACTTCTCGTATTGGATATTATGACCCCAATTATGAAATTACATGGCTTCTCTGGATCTAATACCTTTGGTTGGATAGAAATCTACGGGCCATATCCAAATATATGATATTTATAGACCTCGCAATCATTACTAAAAAAAAGACCCTAAAAAAAGGATAATTTTAAGTCAACAATATTTCCACATTCTAGACTCTATTTGTAGTGTACCTGGGAAGCTAATATGCAGTAGCTAGAGATGAACCCATGATAAATAATAATTAATTCTTAGGCATTGGTATGTAATGACGTTCATCATAGTAAATAATATTATAAGGACTACTAGAAATTTCAACCTATTAGATGGTGCCTTCTCTAGAATGTTCTTGTAACACACCCTCCCACCTACTTAGGTCCTTCTAGGCCGAATGGGAGGCGTTACATTGAGCTATCCCGACTTCCATGGCCTCGTTATGGAAATGGGGTTACAAAATTCTCCTCTCCTAAAGCTGACAGAATTAGCTTTGGACTACACCATCACACTCAGCTTGTTGAGAGATTTTCAGTGATATAATTTTTTATTGAAATCCAATAACCAATCAAAATATATAACCATTTAAAGTTTCACCATTAAAACTCCGCCTCTTGGGAAAGGCCTACCACGTGGTACCCATGTGGCACCTGCCACTATTTACAATTTTGGCTCCACATCAATTGAGTCTAGCCCTTTCAAGATCTGACTCCATCTCGAGCTAACACTCACCACTCCTCACAAATGTATACATCTCTAGACTAGCCTGAGTCTGGACTAAAAACAAGGGGATTTATGCCATAATAAACTAGAATACCTTCTGAGTTTCCTCTAAATGTTTCAAGGACTTAACTCAACTTCCCTTGAGAACTCGCTTATGTCCAAGATACACACCTATCTATATACTTCTTAACCATACATAATGACTACAGGGTTGTCCATTATTAGAGTGCACTCACAGGGTTGCACATTCTCTATACCACTTTGTAACAAATCTTAGTCCCATCCAGTCCATGGCTGTAATCATTCATACAATTATACCAAAACCCTCTAACATAATGCTTGATATCCATCAATACTTCGTGAGGATTGGAGGCATTATTTGATTAAATGTAACATGAAAACATTTGTGCTTACAACAAGTCATATGCAGTTCATTAAACAATAGATTTATCTAATACTAAAACCCATAGGCCCTCTAACAATTATGTCAATTAAGCCATGAAGCTTCAAATTCCAAAACAACTCAACTATATTCTAAAATAAAAATCAAGAACTATGAAATTAATCAAGAACATATCAATATTTTATTGGAATATACTAATTCCTCACATCTTAAACATATTCATGCATTATGTCCTATTGAAAACACGTGTCGGAAGATTCAATCCATCATTAACAATGCTCACACACTGTCAGTAGCAAAATGTCATTAAATCCAAATTCAATCCAATAGGACATATAAGATGCATAAGTAAACATGTGTCTTGTATCTAAAATATTGGAAACTAAGAATGAGACTTCAACTCTCCACCCAACCGTAGGTCAATTGCAGTCAATTATTTCTTGCAGCAAACACCCTCGAGCTAGATCCATTGTCCAAGGGACTGCTTCTTTAGGGACTTCCAATTCAAACTCAGCTAGGGTATTGCTCAAATTTCCATGAGTGTGGGGTTTCTCTATGGGTTGTTTATCAACCTTTATTTTTAAGGCAAGCACTGTAGTGTCTATGGAACACTGTCTATTTGGTTTTTTGGCCTACTTGGCAAGCAATGGGTGTTTGATCAGCTTCCTTAGCAAGCACACAATGGTTTATCAACCCTTTAGACAAGAACCCTAGTGGTTGCCATTAGTTTTTCAACCTTACAACAAACACTCAAGTGGTTTATCAACCTATTGGGCAAGCATTGGGTGGTTTATCATCTTCCTCAACAAGCACCCAATACTTTATCAACCCCCTTTCAACAAACACTATGTACCATATTCTCCTCTAAGTCTCCCACCGATCTTTACAGCTTGGACACATCAATCTGTCCACTCTCATGTATCAATTATGGAGAATAACAGGCAAAGAAACTTTGTATAGAAGAGTTCTCTATTCACCCCTTCTACTCCTTACGCTCTTTAGTTATTTCTCCTTGCTCAACGTTCGTTGCTATTTTATAGCATGTTCTCTTTGTATTCCTGCCTAATTCTCTTGATCACCCCCCTATTTGTCTTTTGGTCTCCTTCTCATGTCATGGGATGATCGAGGGAATCATGATGCTTCTTCTCTTCGTCATTATAGTTTTAACTATATGGTGGTGGGGCGTGTTGTCACACCAACTCACCCAATTACAACTCTCCCTGAACCATGGATCTATTAATCCCACTACTCAAGTCAACTAATCAAATTTCATAACATTTTTATATTTACAAAATATCGCAACCCGTCATGATCCTCCATACTGGAAAATCCACAATCACCTTTTATCTTTTACAAAATAGGGGTCATGTAGGGGTGTTATAGTTCTTACACTACAAGGAAAAGACCCTCTAGTAGAGGTTATAAAGGAGGTTTTTAGTGTTATAAAATTGGCCAAAATTGTCAAAAAAACATTTGCTACAACATATGTTTATGGTTACGAAGGTTTTGGCGGAGCTTTTAACGGAAATTCAACACAACTACAAAAATTGGGCAGCCGGAGGTTATTACAGATGTGTTTTTCATCAGTGCGCTACTCTGGCTTTAACGCACCGATGCGTACATGAAGATGGCGCCCCGGGGCGGTCTCAGTGCAACACATTGAGATGTTTAGGTGTAAAACCGCACCGGGCGTAGTGTTGGTCATACAACACATGGGGTCGTTCTAATTGGTCTTGGGATTTGTGCGATGCCCATAGGCCGTATCAACGCACCGGTGCGCCGTATCACAGAAAGGCACCGATATTTATAATTGGTATCGGTATTCATGCGGTGCCCATAGATCATAAAAATGCACCAGTGCTTATAGATACGTAAACACCCTAGTGCACAGTATCACACAAATGCATCGATATTTATAACTGGTATTGGTATTTGTGCGGTTCCCATAGATCGTACAACGACACTTGTGCGTATAGCCACATAAACGCATCGATGTATAGTTACTGACACGCACCAGTTTTCATTTTGTAATTTTTAGAAACATCGACGTGTGACAGTCCAATTATTGTGATTGTTTTAAATTCATTATTCATCAAAAGTAGACACATATATATCTTATAACAATATTCATTTGAATTAAATTTTTATTAGTGCATTTGAGAATGACAATGGAGAACGCAATAGCGACAATGGAGAACACAATAGAATAAATTAAAACACACACACACACACATATATATAAGACATTCTTTATCATACAAAATGGGACTGTTATTGGTATCCCTTTGTTTTTCAATTGGGACACCATGTCCATTACATTAAACAAAATGTCTAATTTCACAGACATATATATTTCAAGAAATAAAACACCTTACTTTGATATCCAAACATAGTGATCATCATTATTCTCTTGAACTGTTGTCACAGCTAGAGCTACTTCCATGACTTGAGTTATTTTCAGGAATGTTTTGCTCACGGTGTTGATTGTTTTCTTTTTCTTTACCTTCCATCTACAAACATAAAAATAAAATGAAATGAGTGTATATACATTGGTGAGAATAATGAAAATTGCAATATTAAATAATATACTTCAATGTAAATCGAAAAGAAAAATGACGTACCATAGCAACAATTGACTCATAAACTATACACATTCTTTCAAAACCATGTACCATGCCATCGTTCAAAGTTTCATCTGTTGGTGCAGTTCCATACTTTGTTTCCTGCAAGTTTTATACCCCATAAAAAATAATATATTTAATATAAAAGATGTTTTTGTTTTATTAATTATAGACGGAGCTAAGTAAAACAAGATCGATAGATGCTTACAAATTCCACGATTAATTTTTGATATGCCAACATATACTCACAACTCATATTTAACCCAATTTCAATCAATTCGTCTGAAGGTTCTTCTTTGTATGTTAGCACTTGTTTGAAGACATTCAATGATTGTTTTTGTAAAATAACTTAAAAAATACAAAAATGAAATCTAGTTAAGCTGTTATAAGGAAGTAAAAATTACTCACAAACTTAGAGATCAACCCTTTTCTTCCATGTCATCCTGTTTTATGTGCTGAATGGGTTCCATTTTCTTTTCTTTTCTGCAAGAAAATTCTTGAAAATTAATATTTAATGCTAAATTGTTTATTTATTGTACCTAATGATCGAAAAATTCAATGATTACATATTACATTTGAAGCACGTTGTTGTTGAGATCGCTCCTCCTGCGATGCAATTTTGTCCATTTCTTTGACCATCTCCTTGTACACCTTTTTGGACATTCCTACTAGCATATTTATGATATCAGCTCGTTCATCTTTTGAGATTTCGTAATCTTCTTGAAAATGTAACATGACAATAAAATATTTAATTTTTATATTGATATATGAAAAGTAAATATAACAAAAGTGATATTTATAAATAATTCTAGACAAACATTTACAGGAATATTACTTTTTCATTCCTTCTTTTTTGTTGTTGTACATTTTTGCTATTAAAAGTCTGACATGTCTCATTGACCAATTCTCTGGAAACTCTTCCTGTAGTTTAGATAAAATTTGGTTTTTTGAATCATTGGATTGATTTTTGTATTGTAAGTGGAAAGAACATCTATACATTCGTTCCACTAGATCCCTTAAACTTTTGTAAAAGTTTTTCCCCCTTTCGTTAACTTCCAGCACCACTTCAGATGAGCCAAGGAGCAATTCATTTTCATTTGCATGTTCTATTTTTTTTTTTCTTAGAACAACATTAATTTTCTGAGTTGTTGGTCCCTGTAGAACATTAAACATATGTGAATTAATAGACTGTTTGACACATGTTATTTAATAATTTTAAGTATATTATTAATGATAATTTAAAAAAAAAGGCTCATATTGGATCGATAGTATTTTTTCATTCACCTGATTCATCCTTTTGCAATTTTTCCATTAAGCTTTTACGTTCTTCTGGTTCTAGATCAGAAATAATCATATCGAGCTTCATTATTTTGTGGCTCTGCATGTTACACAGTAAACAATACATATTAGTTAAACTTACATATAGTTCAAAAATAATATTTTTTATAAATAATTTACAAAGAACTTGACATTTTTGTTTTTCTTGATATGTTATCAATATTTTTGTTACTTGATCTATTGTCAGTCATTTCTTTATCAATCTGAAACCTGTACCATATCATTCATTAATATATTTATAAATAAATTCTTAACTTTTTAGGTATAAATAAATCTAAAGACACCGGTGTGCTTTTCATGAGGTACGCACCGCGGCCGGTGCCTGGGGGTATTAAAAATGCACTGCAAAACAGCATAATAGACCGTACGGTGCGTGGGGTATTATAAATGCACCACAAAAACAATGTAATAGACCGTACGGTGCTATCCTCGTAAAATGGAGCATCGGTGCCCTATTTCAGATATGGCGCACTGATTTAGAAAAATTGTTTTCAATTTTTTTACTACACAGTACTTGTGCAATGCACTGTATAATATAGCGCACCGGTGCACTAGGGTACGCAAGGTGCACAGATAAAGAAAAATCCATTTTTTTCAAAAATTCACGCAATGGCCGAATGGATTGGGATCTGACTATGCAAGTTGTCCCGTGGGTTGGATGTCAATCTAAAGTGAAAAACCCTAATTCTGAAATCACAGAAACAGGGAGAATAAAGGGAAAAAACAAAAAAAATGAAGGGTTTAGGGTAAAAATGGATAAAACTGCAGAAAAAAAGTAAATATAATAATCAAATTTAATCACGAGATGGTTTGAAATTCTATGATACAGGGTTTGAATCACCAGAAGTTTGGTTTTTAATTATCTGAATACTTTTGTTCGAACGTATTTCGCTGCTCCACAGTGCCCTCGTGCTCTCTTGCTCCAGTGTCTCCTGCAAATATCTGGCTGAAAATTTTAGCAAAAAATAGTGAAATAATGAAAAGTTTTCAGTATTTAAATAATTGTTTTATGAAATTAGATTTTCGAAAATATTTTGCCGCCCATTTTCAAATTGCCGCTTTTTTTCACTTAAAGAAAATAGAGTTGTGCTTTTTTTATTTGCGTTTATTCATGACCGGTGCAGAAGAGTTGTGAAGCACCGGTGCGTCTGAGTAATACGATGCACATGTGCGTGTTATGATGATAAGCACACTGGACTGTATAAAGTTCTTTTTTTTTGTATGTAAGATCATAATAAAATAATGATAATTCTAAAGTTCATGAATTTATTTTCATTATTTTCTAAACTTTATTATGTTACAAAAATTCATATTATTTTAGATTTGTTATTTTACAATTATTTGAAAATTTACAAATTTAAATGTTTTAATAAAATCATTTCACATTAAACATTAATACAATTAAAATGTTGCAAATATTTTACATACAATTACAATTAGAATTAGAATTACAATTACAATTTTAATTTTACATACAATTACATTTACAATTTTACATACAATTACATTTACAATTACAATCACAATTTTACAAATATTTTACATACAATTACAAATACAAATACAATTATAATTTTAGAATTTTACATACAATTACAGTTAAAATTACAATTACAAATACAAATACAATTTTACATACAAATAAAACTAAAATTTCAATTACAATCATGACATAATATTTAATAAATATCATGGTCATTTAATATTAAATTAATTAATAAACATCATCACGATCATGATAACCATTGTACAAACATCATATTCGACTAAAAAACACATTCAAACATCAAATTAACATTATATATTAACATCATCACAACACAAACATCAAATATACATCTCATGTCAAATAACTCATGCTATCACATATACACATCTATCTGCAAGCTAAACATTAAATGAACATATCTAACATGACCTAACAATATGCACATCATAATGATCACCAACATGTAAATTAAGTACAAATGCAACATGAACATAAAATACATGGACCATATATATATAACTGAATAATGTTAAAAATATACAACAGTAATATAAATGTCATGGATCAACTGGTGGTAGTACAACATCAGTAGAAGTACAAGTGGAGGCATGCTCAGTAAATGGTGTAGCCTCGACGGTCGATGGTCGAGCCTGCTCATGATCATGACTAGTACTGATGGATGCATCAGCTGGTGGTAGTACAACATCAATATAAGCAGTAGTAGTGGAGGCCTTCTCAGTCAATAGTGTAGCCTCGACGGTCGATGGTCCAGCCTGCTCATGATCATGACTAGTACTGATGGATGTTGCACGCTGTTGACTGGACATGGCCGATGGTCCAGCCTCATCTCCATGATGACTGCTAGATGCTGCTAGTGGAGCCTCATTCTCATCAGGCGCGGTGCAAGGTGAACAATCATGAAATGATAAGCCACTGCTCGCGGACTGTCCATCACGTGTCGTGGCTCGACTACGCCTATAACGTGCAACAATCCTCCTCAGTTGTGTAACAACTGTCATAGCTCCTACGACATGCCACATCAGGTTGTACATGTCATGCGGCATGCCTCTCCACATCTGTAATAGCCTATCATCAGCTTGTATGTCTCTGTAATGAGCGGGCCTGATGCCCGCCTCAACAATCAATGCACTGAGTTGGTTGCCCAACTCCATCCTATATCTAGTCTCAGGTCGACCACGCTTAGAAAAAGGTGGTACCGGTGCACCAGTAGGAGGATGTCTCTCTGCACCAACTCCATCCTATATCTAGTATTAGGTCGACCGTGCCTAGAAAAAGGCGGTACCGGTGTGCCAGCAGGAGGATGTCTCTCTACACCGGCCTCATCCTGATCATGATCCTCGGCATCGGCCATGTCCTGATCGTCATCAGGACGCACACCTGGATCATGTGGTGGTTCCGACATCTCCTCGCCATCAAAAGAGCCAATGTCTGCAAAATATATACAAGTACACAACAATAATTAGACAATTTCATTACACAATTTAATAAAAACAAGTTAAAGAACATGTTAGAATAAATATAAATAAAACAGTGATATTACCTCTATCATCTAGCGACTCATCATCTGTGAAGAGGATGTTGGCACAACCTCGCCAATCTAATCCAACATAAGGACATGGGACCATAATGAAGGGATGCAGCTGATCGTCAATACTGGCTAGTAAGTCTAGTGCATCATGCGATATCCTGGCTGGAAACATAGTATCTCCCCTCTCGGGCATCATTTGCCCCCACATGTGCATCCAGACCTCCAACATCGGCCTACGAGGCTGTCGAACAAAACTAGGCCTCATCTCTGGAAACCCCTCAAAAAATAAACAAAACAGCTCTGAAGCAAAAGGGAAGCTGACCCTCCCTTGTGCATGAGCACGACATCTATCTAAGGTCGTTCAAAACTGCCGCAAAAAAATGACAGACCACCTGACAAGTCGTGGCTCCTGTACTAAAGAATCAAAATAATATAAAAGTGAGCAACTAATGCGTTGCTCGTCACTAGTGTTGTGCGAAATGGTCGAAATGATACGTGAGAGGCACTACACGTCCTATCTACCAAATGCACCTATACGTAACTGACCTCTAGGTACCTGAAACTCCGAAGGAGACAGTACATGTGCTCCAACGTATCTCCGAGAGTAAACTAACTGGATCCCTGCTACATAACCAACTAGAACTTCTGGGAATGAGGGAAATCCACCCCTCTCCTTGATAGTCCTGTAATAAAATAAATATCCTCCTCAGTGGGTGTGTACCACTGGTCAGGACCAACCTGGAAAGCCTGTCGGTGGGCATTCCACCTGCGGATAAGATATCTCAAAAACACACTATGGGCCTTTAGGGAAGTAGCTTCCTCATAGAACTTGAGGAGGCCTACCTGCCTTAGGATCCCCTGGGTATCTACTGTAATAGGGCGAGGGTATGCATCTCTCTCCCTCTCTCGTGCCTCCCATTGGCGAATCATGTCATACTATTCCGCTTGTTGTTGCTGCAATTCCTCCTCTTCTCTCTAAATCATTGACATATTAAATAATTTAAAAAAAAATTAAAACAGTCATGTATTTAGGAATATACATACATACATACATACATACATACATACATACATACATACATACATATATATATATATATATATATATATATATATATATATATATATTTTTATTTTTTTTTTGAAAAAAAAAAAAATAGACCAGTCGGTGCGCCACAAAAATAGTAACACACCGGTTTGGTGCGACTTGTGTTTGTAGCCCACCGATGGCGGTGCCCCAAATGAAATACAATGCACTGGCCTCACTGCAGCTGAAATTTTTTCAAGCACCGTTGACTATATCCGATGTCAGAATAGCGGTGCGCTGACTGAAATATACACCCTGAAGCGTATAGTCGTGTCAATGCACCGACTTCCTGACAATTACATAGTCGACAGTGCGGTCTTTTACCCGGCCGCACCGTTGACCCTTTCGAAATGTCGAATGTTGTGCACTAATAGACACCGGGTGGATAATTCCGTTAACACACCGCACTTCTATTCCCATGGTCAACGGTGCGCTTGGCTAAATGAGCGCACCACATTTTTTTTTTTTTTTTTAATTTAAAATAATGCGGGGTGCCTTTTGGTACTGCCCCGGAAATGGTGCGAATACCGTTAGCACCGGTGGCGGTGCGACTTGTGAATTTTACAGGCAGCACCGCTATACGGTGCGAGCTGAACGGCTCGAGCACACTGCACGACAATTTTTTTTTTCTTTTTTTTTTAGTGGTTTTTTTAAAGGTTATTTCAAATTCTAATCCGCTAAAAAGCTTAATTATGGAAAAAACTAGAAAAATACTTGTACATTTCGCCATCGAGGAGGCATATTGGTTGTAGAATTTGCAAAAGAAAATTTTCCCACTGTTTTTCAAATGCAACCTGGAGATTGGTGGCCAATGCACAGTAGCAGTGCGTGCAATGGGTGCAATGGGAGCACCGATTTCAGGGCAAATCAGAGAAGGGGAAATGGCATCGGTGCTTGAGAGCTCTAGAGCACTGAGGAAAGTGAAAAATGCAGTTTTTTGGCCCTTTTTTTTGTAACTTTGTTCTGGTGCGTGGGGTTTTATAGGCTTACCGGTATGCTTACTTACAACCGCATCGGGTGGTGTCAGATTTGGCGCATTGTTTATGATGCACTGAGGCGGTTCCCTAATACCACACCGGGATGTTTCAGTTTTGGCGCGATGTTTTGATGATGCACCGGGGCGAAATATTCGTAAAGCACTGGTGTGGAATAGTTGTAAAGCACCCGTTTTTTTACCGTAATTTTTTTTATTTATTTAACGTTATTTTCGGTGCGTGTGTTTTATAGGCGCATTGGTGCTCTTGGATAAGAACACACTGACACATTTCTGTTTTGGCACGGTGTTTTAGGATGCACGGGCACGGAAGAGTTGTGAAGCACCGGTGCGTTACCGTAATAGGATGCCCTGGGCCGGTGTGTATGTTGCGCATGGTGTCCGGTGTGCCAATTTTTTGTGCACACCGGGGCTTTCTATGGTAGAGCGCACCAGTTATTGAGAGCTCAAGAACACTGAAAAAAAAAATGAAAAATTTGGGTTTTTTGCCGTAAGTTTTTTCTTTATTTTACCCTTTTCCGGTGTGCATGGTTTATAGGTGCACTGGTTATGTTTCTTACAAACGCACCAGTCGGTTTGTGTTTGGCACGTTGTTTTATGATGCACGGCGCAGTTTCTTAATACTGCACTGGGCGGTTTCGATTTTGGCGCGGTGTTTTATAATGCACCGACACGAAAGAGTTGTGAAGCACCAATGCTCTACAATAATATGACGCACCGGGCATGTGTGTATGGAGTGCACAGTGTCCGGTGTGCCAATGTTTTGTGCGCACCGGTGCTTTTGAGTTTCAAGAGCACCGGTGCGATGTTTAATGATAAGTGCATCGAGCGAAAAAAAACATCCGCAAAACCCTTTGCCTGCCAACCTCCTCTAGTAACCTCCGCTAGAAACGGATGTATGGGATATTTTTCTATGGGGTTCCTCAAAAACATTCGCTAGAGGGTCTTTTCCTTGTAGTGAATTAGGAAGTAGATAATATTATAAGTAGAAGTAGAAGTACAATAAATGTCATGGGCATGGTGGAAGATTATTGTAATCAAAGCTTAGGTCATTGGGAGGTTTTCCCCTTGAAGAGGCAATTGAACAAAAGTGGATTTGTTCCATAAAAGGATCAACTAACTGTGAATACATTTTCAAATCTAAGGAACATAACACTGTTTTGGATATTTTTTTCGAAATTAGGAATTTTTTCAAGAGAATCAAATTTATGGTTGGTTTATTCAAATTATGCATAGAATATTTCATAAACTGACTTGAATGTTATCATCCCCTTTTTTTCAAAAATATACAAAAGGAAATCTCCAAATTTATTCCTAACAAAAGAGCTCTAATTCCACTTATAGTGAGCATACACACATTTATGCGTGTGTGTGTGTGTTTGAGAGAGAGGGAGAGAGAGCATAAAATTTCAAATATAGCCATTAAACTCCATATATACAGAGCCTTCATTGTGGACAACACAAGAATACAAATAAAAGAACCCTTAAAGTAGGGTAATATTGATAATTACACACAATAAAAGGAATCACTCCACAAGTCATGCTTGCTACAAGATAATTCAATCCATCACATCTCCAAAATAGTGGTCCTCATGCTTATTTATACTTTCTTATGAGTATTCCTAGTGGTCTATGCCAACTACCCTTTATTATCATATTATTTCCTTTTAATTACATTATAGGTCTATTCCATTACTATGGCCACATTACATTCATTATCTCTTTTGCTACTTCTCGAGGTACACCAATTATTTTCCCTAGGCATATCATAGAAAAATTCATGCCAATGGGATCTACAGTTGGAAATTAGTTATTGGAAAGCCTCAAGTTAGGGGGATTTAGTGTTTCAAATGGTGAGAATATGACTAGTCATTTCATTACCTTTCTAATTGCTCGAAAAGAGAAACAAAAGGTTGCGCATTTAATTTTCAACCTAAGGCTCTGTAGTGGAACTTGTGGCTACCGTGCACTATATATGCAGATCACACTTTCTACTTTCATTGGTAATTTTTTGTGTTTGTTATCAATGATTACTTTTGTAGGTGGAGTATAAATAATTCACAAGCTTGAAAAGGTTCTACAAATTCAAAAGTAGAGTAACTAAATCTACTTGCAGGAAAGTAAACACATTTGAGGAAATTAAACACGCTTGCAGGAAAGTAAACATGTTCGTAGGAAAGTAAACACACTTACAAAAAAATAAACACGCTTGCAGGAAAGTAAACATGCTTGTAAAAAGGGATGGGCCGCTCATGCAAGTTTGAACCATTTGTAGAAAAATAAAGACACATGCTGGAAATAAAGGAAACGCACTTGCATAATTGAAATAACACACTTTTGCCTAGTGAGCTTAGGAAGCTTGTCGTTGCAAACCCCAACACATGTAGAACAAACCACACACGCATAAATGAATGAAAGGACTAATCCTTACCAAGATGATCCTTGTTTTTACTAAGACCAACAAATGTAATCATTGCGTTGAACCCATTTATTCGACAACACAAATGAATGCAAACTAATTTGAAATGTAAGCATGTCAAATTAGAAATAAATAGGAATAATAATTTGTATAAATAATTTGATAAATAAATAAATACGACCATACCCTAATAATTAATTACATAAATAAATAAAATTTACACAACCAAAAATTAACTACATAAATAAATAAAATAAATAATACGTGAACAAATAACTAAGAAGTTAAATTACAAAACCAAAAAAGATAATTACCTAGATTATATAGCACTATGTTATATTGTGGTGGGCTCTGCCTCCATATAACATAATGTTGATATTTATCAACATTTGTTACATCAATAACATAAAGTAATTTATTTAACTGAGCTAATTAAAAGAAATTAATACTTCATAAAATAAATATAATTAATTAATGAAATCATAAACTATGGTAATTCTAATCACCGAAGGTGTTCTTTTATGGGATTGACTAGGAAACATTGTTTATCTCAACCAATCCCTGTGCTCCACATCTGCTCAAGATTCGCCCTTCTGCCCTGTCAAAATTTGACACTTGGCGCCCATCCTATCGTGCTGCTGTCAGCTCCCTCGCTCGCCCGTGCTGCTGTCCAATTGCGCCTTCGGTGTCCTTTTGCTCTTTTTAATGAGCAATTACTAGTATACAATTAAAATAAAAGCTTAATAATTAAATTATCTCATTATTATTTAGATATCGCTCTAAAAGTCCTCCTTGTGGAATGATAGAATAACTCTTTTATACATAACATTTGTTTAAATATAAATATAAAATAACTAGTAAATTATATCTACAAGTTTCTCACATGGTTTGCTAATAATTAGCAAACAATAAATGACTCATACATAATTCCAAAATAATTATTAACAACTTAATTAACCATGTATAATATTGATCCAAATTGAAATAATGGAATAACAACTATGCAACAACATCAACTCAAGGTTCTGCAAGCTCATGGTTCCAATGTCGACTTATGGTTTTGAGAGTTGTAGTACAAGAGTTGCAGTAGCAAGTTGTGGTAGCAAATTGCAATAGGGAGTTACGGTGCCAAAGTTGTAATAACAAATTGCAACACAAAAGTTCTAACAACGAGTTGCAACACTAGAGTTGTAGCACCATAGCTGTGGGACTAAAGTTGTGGCATAATTCCTAAGTTGCAATAACATCCCAAAGCTGTAGCAATAGGGTTCCAGAGTTGCGGCAACAATGCTCCGTGGTTGCAACATTTGCATTTCATCGTTGAGTTACAGCATTAGGTTCTAGAGTTGCAACAACGATGCTCCACAATTTCAACATCTGCATTTCATCGTTGAATTGTAGCATTAGGGTTTGAGAGTTGTGGAAATAATGTTCTAGGGTTGCAACAACTACATTTCATTGTTGAGTCATAGCATCAAAGTTAGAACAAGGGAAGTACAACAACAATGACTAAGATACACCCTGTGGCGATATTACAACCTACACAACGACCTTTATGGCACTTCTCCCTTGCACATTAACTCAAAGATAAATACAAATATGATCATTATCTAATGTTTAATCATAAATTTGTGTAAAATACTAAGGAAATGCAATGTAAAACACTTTATGTATAAATCCTAAGACCCACATATAAGCATTAGAATGGACTAAGCCCCAAGGGATAGCTCAAATGGTCGAGTTCCCATTGCTAAAGTACCTTGCCATATGGAAGGTCACGGGGTCAAATCTCCTCGACGCCCTTGGGGTTAGGCCCCGAAATTAAAGCCAACGGCTGATCCCTTCGGGTGGATCTAAAACGCATTAGAATGGACTAATATAGGGTCATAGGCAAGTGAAAAGGAATTGAGAATAATGAAAAGAGGATGCAAAAATATGCCAGTTTGGAGGCTCATCAAAACGCATGGTTCAAGTCTTTGATAGAAATAAAATAGATGGTTGTGAAAATGTAGAGGTTTCAACCCTTTCTATTCCAAGTTCACGTATGAATTTGCTAATAAATTTGTGTTCTACAACTTTCAAAGGAAATAATACAACGTTTAAAATTACAACATATTCTTTGAACCATTATTTTCATACTACCAAAAGGCATGCAATTTATGAAATAAAAGGTACTCCTTATGGGGTGAGAGAAAATAGGACATAGAGGGGTTAACATGCTAGTTGTCTCACCCATCAATGATTGAAGAGAATGTGTCAAGCAACACCCCCTCACCAAATCTAATTAAGATACCAAGTTGGCAAGGCTTTCACCATGCTCACTAATTATTCTGATATGTTGCCTCCAACTCAGTTTTGCAGTTATGGAATGCTTGGGAACAAGGGAGAGTATCTCCTACATGTGATCACGATGACATCAACTTTAGCCAATTTAATGAACCTTGATTCCCCGATTATGATGCAATTAGCATGCACGACTTTCATCCACCAACCTCTGGACTTCTTAGGCAAGCTTGTTGTTCCTCCTAGTTGCTTCTTTTCTTGCCTTTGAAATAATAGAATGATTAGTGTCTTCCTTCTCATTTCTTTTTCCTGTATCCCTTCTTTTCCTCTTCACTCCCCTCATTTTCAATTGCATTATCTTGAGGAGTCAACTATTACCCTGACTTTCCTTTTCTACTTGACATTTAATGTATCCATCATCTTTTTTGTCACTTCCTCTTACTTTGTGTTTGGTCATGGGTTTGAGTCAACAACAATACCTCGCTAATGTGCTAGATGCTTACATGGTGCAACGTACTACAAGACCAGAGGTAGGACGTGAGCTTGTTAGTGGGATGAACCCTCTACTGGACATTACCATTACAAATAATTCAAGTTGAGCTCAATAAAGCATAACGAGATATTGTTGGGGAACATGAATTCTTTGATACTTGACACGAGTCATAACAGGGGTAAACATAATCAATATTTGTACACAATGGATTTGTACTGGCATATGAAGACATCACTAGGTAGAGTGTTGTTGAACAAGCATGAGACTAAGGAGGAGATTCTTCTCATGCTTAATGAGCTCCAACCTTACATGAAGACCTTAGATCAATGCATGCAAAGGATTTAGGACATACAAGCCTCCCACCAGACCCCAAAATCTCTGTTGGTGGTGGAAAAGAACCAATAGAGGTGAAGAACTCCAACTCATCTTGCTCCTTATGAGTTGTTTATGTTTCTTTGGTTTACTCTCTGGTTTTTTTGTTTGTTAATATGTATTAGATATTTGGTCAGATAGTATTGGTCTTTGAACTTGAACCTTAGTATATTTTGGTTTATCTTTTGAACACCTTGTTTGGATGACTATGAGTTTACGATTCTACCGCTAGTCTAGTTTCCCTATTTGCAAGCTATTGCAGACCAAAACCATATACTTTTGTACTACTTTAAATGCTAAATATACTTTTTTTACTAAAAAAAAAAAAGAAAAAAGAAAAGAAAAAGAATAGACATTTTGTGTAATAGTTCTTTAATATATGCGATTATGCCAAATCCAAGGCATGCAAGCTATGCTAACAAAATGTATGCTTAATATAGTAATTCCTTGATGTATGTGACAATTTCAAATCCCCTTGTTGTCTTAGTTGTCATGTGGTAGAAATAAAGGAAAAAAAAAAGATGCACAAGACTTGGATGAAAGCTCATTTTTTCTAGTGAGAATAACGATTGATCTGCCCACATACATTCTACATTATATCTACAAATATATTTTGTCAACGTTAATGTTTGCATATATCATCTATAAACTTACATACACTCCTTCAAAAGGTCAAGATCTATGTAGAATAAAGGCATCAAAGATTCTAAAAATGAACAACAAATTTGAACGTATCTTTGAAAACGATGCCAGCATATCTTGAACATAGTTTTAAAAGTGATGTTAACATATCTCGATAGCTCCAAAAGTAATGCCAAAAATATATGGAACATAACTAGGCATACATGGAGCATGACAATACTTTTCACATCTCTAGTGTTATATGTACAAATGCAATTGAAAGAAATAGACAAATAAGTACATGTAAAATTATTTATCTTATAGTACATAGAATATTAAAGAGTGAAAACAAACATTTAAATTTAATAATAGTAAATTACATTGTTGGAGTAAAAAATAACAAATTTCCCTATACACATCAATATTTAAATTTACTTAGAATGTTTATAAAAATAAAATATCATACTTCATTATAAAATAAATAAATAGTCTAGTTTTCTTTAGAAAAAAACTCAAACTAATAAATTAAAAAACATTGTAATTATTATATAAAATGGCTGGAATAGAATTAAAAACATTGTAATTTTTATATAAAATGGCTGAAATAGAATAAATTGATTACTATTTATAACACAAATGCCAATGACTAACAAAAGGAAATAACGTTTTTGAAATATGATAATAAAGCCATACTCCCTAATGTCAAGCACACAACATTCGACGTTACAAATGTGGTGAATATAGTGTTAAAACTTATGTGGTGAATATAGTGTTAAAACTTTTGTAAAGGTTTTACAATGTGTTAGTGATCAAATTTCACATTTTGTGACAATGATTTTTCAATTTGTCCATAATATGAGGAGTATGATGTTAGCTAACAAAAAGGATAACATAACAAAAACTATTCCTCAATATATCGGGAAGAGTTGGTGGTTTTCTTTAATTGAATTTGTTTTTTACCTTTTTTTCATGCAATGAAAATCATTACCAATGATGAAAAACATTGGCAATTTATTTTTGAAAAACATATGGTAGTTATAATATTTATGGATGATGAAAAACATTATCAATTTATTTTTAAATTATTTTGGTAGTTATAATATCCTATTATGTGAAACTAGATCAATTTATGTGGAAGTCATTTTGTTTTAAATAGTGATATAAAATACAAATTTTAAGTTTTTTGAAATAATTTTTGACATTCTTTAAAAATTGTATTATTGATTTTTTTTTGGGTGGTTTTTGTTGTTGTTGTTCAACTAATTTTTAAAGTTATTTGTTAGTGGTTTAAAAAAATATATCATTAGATGATCAATATGTTTTAATTTGTTTTTTTTTAAAGATTTGTTATTAATATAATAATGTTTAAGATAGATTATGTAACTTTATTTAATTTTTAGGAGTCATTTTTTTTATAAACAAAGGCTATAATCAATAACAATAACAATAATAATATATAATAGTTGAATACTTATGATTATATCTTTAAAGTGACAAAGTGGAAGGCAAAGGATGTAACTACATTTTAGAATCAAATTAACAAAATAAGAAAAAGAGAGAAATCAACATTAGAACGATGAATTTGAAGATAGCAGGACAAATAAGTGGATCCAAAAAATTGGTGGTATTGGAAAAGACCTTCTTCCTACTAACATGTATTTGTCCCAAAGCTTTCAAAAGAAAAAGCAAGGTATACACAAATTAAGCTATGACCCTTTAGAGTTAAGTAGAATATAATTAATTTATTTTATAATTTAAAAAGTAAAAAAAGAATTTAATAAAATAAAATAGAGAAAAAAAACAAATAAAAAATTGTAAAATTATCATATAATTCTCAATTCATGTTCCTTGAAAAGCCAGATTATGATATTCACTTTTTAATATTATTTAGTGAGCTTGAATAACTAATTATGATTAATCATGTCTCATTTTTCCATCTTTAATTTAATACTTGTACATGTTTTAAAGATGAACATATTGTTATTGCATCTCCTACTTAAGAACCTCAAGATGCAAGAAGCTTTTAAATGTTTTTCTATTTAGTGAAGGGATTTAGCATTGATAATGTAATAATTTATTGTCGAGTTTTTTTTTTTTGATTTTTTTGTTTTTGTTTTTCACGAGGACTTTATTTCCTTCCCTAGATATTGACTATTACTCATATCATACCTCTTAATTCCATGAGAGGTGTATCTAATTGTAAATATGTGCACTGGAGGGAAAGACATCGAGGCCATATCTACTCTCAAAAGGATGTTTTGGGTACTCAAGCTAACATTATTAGTCTAAAGACTGGATACTTGCATTGATGTTGTTGTTTTCAATTGTTATACATGTAGTTTTGACATTATCTCTAAAGGTTTTTTCATTAATGATCATCATTTTATTGATTTGCAACTTTTAGAGTCCCCCCCCTTTGGAACCCCCCTTGAAAGACAAACATTGTTGCACATAATCCTTGCAAAAGGTTTGCATGTTGTTAGGCCTTGCACTGAAAAGTTGTGCTGTCATAATCTAATCCGTGGACCCAATGTTGAAATTCAACGATCAACCTTGCTTGTCAAACACAAAAATAAGGCTGACCAAATATTTTCGTTGCTCTTTAGATTATGTTCAACAAATTTATTGAGTGTCAATTTTACATTATGCTTTATAAGGGATTGCTTGGTCTATGGTTAAAAGTGGATACATTTGGTGAGTTACTAACC
This sequence comes from Pinus albicaulis, assembly GCA_034641835.2. Classification (NCBI taxonomy): domain Eukaryota; kingdom Viridiplantae; phylum Streptophyta; class Pinopsida; order Pinales; family Pinaceae; genus Pinus; species Pinus albicaulis. The sequence continues at coordinate 1,269,570,854 of CM076578.1, read as the reverse complement.
TATATACAACATTCAGTGATGTCGAAGATGAGGTGCTTGGTAGACCAAAAAATACAACACAAAAGTGATAATAATTGATAATATTGGACAAAAAGTCATAAACATGGGATAAAATCGGTACTTAGATGCCACTGAACATTGGCATTGATAAATAAATACAATGACCTAGTAGGTTGAAACTTTTGTCTATTCTTAAAGTTCACATGATGTTTACTCTCTAATGTTTTAACTTCTCATCCTTGAGCACACAAAGTGTTGTAATAAAATTAAATTTGATGACACGCTAACAATTGAAACTGTAGTGTTAGTGAAACAAGAGACGATAATGCCACTAGAGTCAAATCTTCAAAAAGGTGGTTGGCACACTTTGCAAGGGGGCTGTTCTATGAACTACATTGTCATGGTTGTTTATATGAGGCTAGATGGATATTTCACCATATAAGTAACATCCCACCTCTTGATAGAAGATGTATAGTCATCATTGTAGTGCATTATAGAATCATTTTGAACATAAAAGAGAAAATGGAAGCATTGAATTTTGAAAAAGTATATGGTATGCATAAGAATTGGTGATAATATGAGAACAACATGTAATAATTAATGCAATAAAGGTGAGATCCATGTACATGTTATAATTCAACATTTTATAAGGGAAAATTATAAAACACAACTCATTTACGAAACAAAACAACTTCTTGCTCTCTTGTAAAATGACTAGGCAATTTGCTCCATGTTAATTTGACAATCACTTCCCTAAGCTACATATATAGAAATTCAAATTAAATGTAACATGTGACAAGGAAAAATTCATAAAACACAATACATCTATGATAAAACCTATAAAAAAAATTCAAATTAAATGTAAACTTTCATCATTATTTAAGTAAAAAAAAATGTTTCAAACTCTAAAATAATGCTCCATACATTTAGGTTGAAATAAAAAACATTTATGTTGAAATAAAGAACAAGTAGAATCTCAATTGGTTTCCTAACCTTCTTTGATTTAGAAAAATTTAAGAGGAACCTTGTTAGGGGTCTCCCAAATGGTAAGTGGCAACTGTTATGCAATGTAACACTATTTAGGACACTATAAAACTTAAGTGTGAAAGCTAAATTTTTGACATAAAAAAATGAAGAAAATAAAAACATAAAATAAAAATAAAAATATTAAAATCTAATTGTCTTATAAATTAAATGCTCTTGATTTCTCTCTATATAAAAAATTTGATAAACAAAATATGATATTCTCTCTACTTAATCTAAATAAATAAATTTTAATTATTTTTATTAAAATTTATTTTCAAAAACATTAAAATAAATTAATAAATTTTAAATTTTAAAAAATATACAATTTTTTTAACCAATTATTTTATACACTTATTTTCCATATTATATTAATTGATCTATAAACAAACTTCCAACTTCCCAAAACAAAGTTTTAAAATCCAACTTCCAACTTTCCAAAACAAAATTTTAAAATCCAACTTTTTATCACTCAAGAAAAGTATAAAACGCTTTGTTTACTTATTAATTTAAAACACCTAAAAACATATACAAAATTTAGGATAAAATTCAAAAAAAATTGTTTACTTATTAATTAATATTATATTTAAGTAATCTTATTAAAAATTGATTAAAATAATTAAAAACTTAAAAAACTTTGTAAAAAATTCACTATTTTTTTAAATAAAATTATTATTAACCATTATAATTAGAAGAGAATGGGAAAATGACAAATTTAAAATAAACTTTAATAAAACACCCATTTAAAATTAAAGTAAATTTATAAAAGTATAAACTCATCTTTTTATCATAAAAATTATTCTCATATTCAACGAGGATTGTGTAAAAATAAAAATTATATTTGAAGCACGCTTTTGATTTTTAATTTTTATATTGATTTGGTTTTAGATTTCAGAAATGATATCTCCGTTAATTAATGGGAATTGTAATCAATGTGTATATTTAAATTTGTTATTTATTTTTAAATTATTAATTTTGTAAAATGTTTTTAATGATAGTTTAATTAATATTGGGAATTGTTTGTAAAGCTTTTCGGTAGCATGGTAGAAAATAGAATCAGTGAAGACATAAGTGAAATAAAAGAGGACAAAGGACAAGTGGGTTTTAGGCCGAAGTATTCTACAGTGGATCACGACATCATGTTGATACACATTATTGAAAAGGTTTGGGGGATAAAGAAGAAGTGTTTTGTTGTTTCGTTGACTTCAAAAATTCATTTGACACACTTGCTAAAGATAAGTTGTGGCGTAGAATGGAAGAACTTGAAATTCCTTTGCATTATAGCGTTGTTGTCCATAGACTTCATGAAGAGGTGAAAGTCAAAATTGAACCTCAGCGGGTATTTCAGACAACTATAAAAGTGACATTGGAGTCAAGCAAGGTTGTCCGCTATCCCCTACTCTTTTTGGTTTATATATTGATAAACTGGAAGAGTGGCTAAATTTGCAATGTGGGGATGGTGTTCGGTTGGGGGGGTTTGTGATAAAGCTTCTTTTATATGTTGATGATTTTATTTTGATTTCTAAATCGACACGTGGATTGCAGATGCACATATATGCCCTTGAGCATTTTTGTAGAGCAGTGGGGATGCAAGTCAATATTATCAAGACCAAGATAATGATTTTCTCTAATAAAAAGAAACAAAGTCCGTTCTTCTTTGAAGGCAACACTCTTGAAGAAGTAAATGAGTACAAATACCTCAGGATCGATTTCAACAACAAACTTAATTGGGAGGAGTGCAGAAAGAAGAGAATCTTAAGAGGGTGGAAAGCACTGTATGCTCTTCAAAGTAGATGCAGAGAAGCAGAGTTACGGGATTAGAAAACGATTAAAGTGATTTTTGGACTCCTAGTTTGTCCAGTGATGCAATATGGGTGTGAATTGTGGGTTAGCAGCTCCCCTATCTCAAAATGGAAGCAAATTGAGAAAATCCCAAAACGTTTGATCACGAGCAAGTTCAAAATAAAAAGTTCGTATCTTATGAGATAATGTTGAGTGAAACAGGAGCAATTCACATCGAAGCAATTGCTATGGTGCAGCTCATAAGATATCTAAAAGGAATTGAGCAAATGGGAGTAGGTAGATGGCCTAATGTTATCTTCAAGGAAGGCATGAGTGAAAGAAAGAAAACATGGATGAGACAAAACTACACATGGATGCAAAAATGGAATATCTACCTTAATGCTTGTCCCACAAATAGCAAAGAGCTAAAATTTTTGTTATGGATAAATTTCATAAACACCTATGGGGAAAAGAGTTGGGTAGAAAAAAGAAATACTACATCTAAGAATTCAACCCTATGTATGATATCCAACAAAAAGAGTACATTGTTGCTACCATTCAGTGGAGAGCAAAGGTTCTTATTGCTCAACTAAGAACCAACTCGCATCATCTTTGGTGTGAAACAGGGTAGTGGAAAAGGCCTAAAGAAACTGGGAAAAACGAGTGTGTACATTTTGCACGTATGGAACAGTGGAATCAGAAAAACATTTCATTTTGGAATGTGATGCATTCAAAGACATCAAAGAAAATTATGAAAACATGTTAGCATCGGTTTCTTAGCATTATCTTTTCAGTAATGAGATAGTTGAAAAGTTGAGCCAAATCATCATCAATTTGAAAAATAAAAAAACTAAAATACAAAAAACAAAAACAAGATTTTTATAATCCCATAATTTAATTAACATTTATCGTAATACTAGATCTCAAAAAGAAAAGAAAATAAAAATAAAAATAAATTTATACACTTATCAAGTCACTCCATTAAAGTCCAACATAAAAGCAGCGCCACGTCAACTAATTGTTGAGCTTGCCACGTGTCAAAGCCCAATGCAGATAAATTCTGTCCAAATTATCTGCCTCAGTAATTCAATGGAGAACCGCGTCGCTGCTCTGCGGAACTTTACCTCATACTGTCCCGGATTGACCGTAAGTCTCCATCCCCGGCGAACGACGGTGTCGGGTAACGGCGCTCCGGCGCCCTCGATTCTGCCGAAACTCCACCGGCACAACAGAACGGAGGAGAATAACGTTGGGGTGAAAAAGCGTTGTTTCCCACTTCGAGGGGGCGGAATACTGTGAAGTTCGCCGTAATTTTGACGACTGCTTAAGCAAAGAGGGAGAGAAGGCAGGCAGACAGGCAGCGTGCTCCATTAATTATCGTCCGATCCAGATCAAGGAAAGGACCACCAGTATGTAGAAATCTTTCGCCCCTAAGGTCCCGGGTTCGAATTCGACTGCACTTAATTTTCCCTTAAAGGCTCCCGGCCGATATTTTTATTTCCAGGCCGTATGCTTTGTCCTGTGCGATTCATTCGTCACGAGGAGCCTCAAGACCCTGGCGCTGATGGCCATAGCTTTGTTATTGTGATTCTTTAACTCTGTTTTTTTTTTCCTGTTTATTTTCGGTGGATTTGGGATTTTTCTTCTTCTTCTTGAAATGGAGGACGGTGCTGGCGTCTCTGTAAGGGCTGCTGTCCAAGGCTAATAATTCTAGGGCTGATACAAGCAGTCCTGGGGCACATGCGAGGGTTTCTGAGGGGATGAGGAACGATGGCAACAATAAATTGCAGGGCGGGCGAGGTCAGAGATCGAATCGCAGCAGCGGATTTTTCCCGACTTCGTTTAAGGCGATATCGAGTTATATAAGGAGCGCCACTAGCGTGGCCTCCACTCTTCGCTCTGCCGGAGCCTCCGTTGCCTCTTCCATATCCCATGCCGAAGACGACAGCCTACGGGACCAGGTAGTTAATATTAATTAGCTCTATTGTGATGAGTTTTCTGGCCTTTGTTTTGATCCTTAGATGAATTATTTATGAGGTCGTTGAATTTGTGCTTCTTTAGAACTAAGCCCACAAATTAGGTCCTTGAGCAGGTTTCCGGTAAATTTGCAGTGGATTTGTGCAAAGTTGTCTGGAGATTTAAGAAATTAGCCTGAATTTAAGCATGCAATCATTTACGGGTGTGTTAGACTTGTGTTTCTTTAAAATTAAGTCGAGGAATATTGGTCTGTGAACTGAATTTCAGTAAATTTGCGGCTGTGTTGCTTTGACTAAATAATTAATAATTTAGCATGAATTTAAGCATGTAATGATTATGGGGTTGTCAAAATTGTGTTTCTTTAAAATCATGCCGAGGAATACAGGTCCGTGCACTGGATTTCAGTAAATTTGCAGCTAATTTGCGTTGACCGAAGAATTAATAGATTGCATAAACTTAAGCATGTAATTATTTATGAGGTTTAAATTTTGCGTTTCTTAAAAATTAAGTCGAAGAAGTTAGGTCTGTGAACTGGACTCCGGTCAATTTTTAGCGGATTGGTAGTGATAAACGCCAATATGACCGAAAATATAACAAATAGCATGAATTAAGTCCGTAATCATATACGAGATTGGTTAATTTATGTTTGTTTAATTTTGAGCCTAGGGATTTAGGTCCGGGAACTGTATTCTAATAAATTTCCAGCTGATCGGTGTTCATAAATACGAAGATGTAATGAATTACCGTCAATTTAAGCGCGTATTGAAATATGCAATTATATGCAATAGGTCATACCAAAATCCCTCTGGTGAAATAGTTTCAGGTGCCTTTTAATAAGTAGTACCGGTGATTAACCTGTTGAGTATGCAGAAAGCTGATTATTGTCAAATTAACTAACTTGGAATTTCCGACACCCAGGGAGCTTGGCATACTATGGTTTCCTTTTTCATTATTTTTCTGTTCTTTTTTTAATGAGCTTCTCACATTTCACCAGAATTTCAATCTCGTTTTTTGCAAGTAAAATCTCTTATTCCAAATATATGCCTGTGAACATTTAATATTCTGCGAGTGATCTTAAAAAAAAGAAATAAAGTGAAAGGCGATTCAATTATCGGGAAAGGTGCTCTTTCCTTTTTCTGGACTAATTGTTGTAAACATGATTTTGAAAGTAGCAACAGTTTATATGGCACTTTTGTGTTCCATTGGTTACGGTTGAACTTACAATTCAAGCACCACTAAAGGTTTTGTTCTTGCAATGTAAAATAGAGATTTGGACTATGATGTCCAGTCCGATATGTTGGCTCTTCTAGCATGTATTGGAAAGGGATGTAATGTTGTATTGTATTTGATGTATATTTTGCATTTCTGTGTAGTATCCGATTACCATGATTGACATGGTCAGAATCACTTTAATGCGAAGAAATCTGTAGTTTGCACTACTTTGGAAAATACTGGAATGGGTGTTGACTATGGCTTGCGTCATAAGCTTGAAATGGCCCTTAACATAATTGAAGGTGAAAAATAATATGCGGGAAAAGGAAATACAACGTAGAAATAAATCAATGTCTGTGCTTGATAAGGAATATAGTTAGATCAGGTCAGGATATTAAGTTTAAGCTTTGGCTTTACCTGGAGTTGCCATTACCTTTTTTGTTCTTTTTAAAATTTTATGTGGATAGCTGAGAGTCTAATAGAGGTTGTGTCATGGGCACAAGATTAGTTCAAGGCATGAAGTGCCGTGGTAGTTGAAAAAAACTGACGTATATTTCAACTTATTTTGTGGCACAGGTTCAGTGGGCAGGATTTGACAAGCTAGAACTTGGGGAAAATATTTCCCACCGTGTTCTCCTACTTGGCTATGTGAATGGTTTCCAAGTTTGGGATGTTGAGGAACCTAATGATGTGAGGGAGCTGATCTCGAAGCAGGATGGTCCTGTTTCATTCCTGCAAATGCAACCAAGGCCAATCACCTCAGGGAGTGCAGATGAGGGCTTCAATGCTGTTCGGCCGCTATTGTTGGTTGTTACAGGAGATGGAACTCTCAATGGAGGTACTGTTCAAGGTGGATTTGGCTCTGGATATGGGGGAGTCGTTGGCAGCCCTCCCCAGTCAGGAAGCAGTGGTTTTGTTCCCATGGCTGTTCGATTTTACTCCTTAAGGTCACACAGTTATGTACATGTATTAAGGTTCAGGTCAGCTGTTTATACAGTTCGATGCAGTTCTCGAATTATAGCTGTTGCCCTTGCTGCCCAAGTAAGCAATTTGTGTTAATTTACGGTTTTCTTTTTGTTTTTGCTAGTTCACATTCTAGAATCTCACCTTCTCACTCTTATTTCGTAGATATACTGTTTTGATGCGGCTACTCTCCAGAACACTTTCAGTGTCCTCACTTACCCTATCCCTCAAGGGGGACAAGCTACAGGAAGCATAAATATAGGCTATGGTCCTTTGGCTGTGGGCCCAAGATGGCTGGCCTATGCTGCAAATCATGCTTTGGTTTCGAATAGCTTCCGAGCCAGTCCTCAACATCTGACTCCATCTCCAGGTGTTAGTCCATCTACATCACCTGCAAGTGGCAGTTTAGTCGCACATTATGCAAAAGAATCTAGCAGGCAACTTGCAGCTGGGATTGTAACTCTTGGAGACAAGGGATACAAGACATTGACAAAGTACTATTCGGAGCTTCTTCCTGATGGTACCAATTCTCCAAGATCAGGAAGCCCAAGCTGGAAAAATAGTTGTAATGGTTCACCTGGACATACCTGTGAGCTGGAGTATGCAGGAACAGTATGTTCTTCCTATAGCACATCTTCTTAAAAAATGTATAAGAATACAGATGTCTAAGTTATTATCTGTACACTGTGCAAGTATCATCCATTTTCCCTTGAAAACATTGATATGTGATCCTCCTTCTGATGCTTTTCTATCTTATTTTGCTGACTGATAAAGTATGCCACAGCTTAATATTTGAGGAAAATGCAGGTATGCACATCTCTTATTTAGGGATGTCATGATGAAGTTTTGAATTTTTGAATAGGCGGATATGTTTTTGCAGGTGATTGTGAGGGATTTTGTTGGCAAATCAATCGTTGCACAATTTAGAGCACATACCAGCCCCCTCTCAGCATTATGCTTTGACCCCAGTGGTACTCTTCTTGTTACTGCATCTGTGCGTGGGCATAACCTCAATGTATTTCGCATCATGCCAGGGAGAAATGGCTCCAGTTCTGCAGGATTGGAGGCAAATGCATCATATGTTCATCTGTACAAGCTCGTTCGGGGGCTTACAAATGCGGTAAATAAGTAATTACATCTTAAGCATCTCTTGACCTGTCTCTTATGCTTAATGTTCTGATCTTTTCATACAGCAAGTTTCTTTAGCTCTAAATCTTCTCATCACAAACAGGTGATACAGGATATAAGTTTTAGTGATGACAGTCATTGGATCGCCATTAGTTCATCTAGGGGAACTAGCCATTTGTTTGCTATATCACCTTTTGGTGGGGCTGTTGGCTTGCATACCCATGAGGGAACACTTATGGATGGAAGCAGGGTAGCATCCCATTTACGGAGTCCTACAGTATGTTGGTGGTCATGCTCCGGGCTATTGAGGGCCAATCAGCAACCTCTTCCACCACCTTCACCCCCCATCACTCTATCTGTTGTAAGCAGGATAAAGAATGGTAATGTTGGTTGGCGGGGTACTATGAGTGGTGCTGCAGCTGCTGCAACAGGCAGGACAAATTCTTCTGCTGGTGCCATTGCTGCTCTTTTCCGTAATGGGGGTGGCCAGACCATGCAATCTGATCTTGGAAATTTCAATTCAAAAAACCAGCTATGGGTTTTCTTTCCTTCTGGACATTTGGTACAATATTCTTTCCATGTATATAATGGAGTGGACACTGTGTACTCTGGTAATGTTGCTTCCGGAATGGGTGTTGGCCCTTGTGAGCTGAGCCAAGAACAAGATTTAAGAGCTGTGGTTGAGACACTTCAAAAGTGGGATGTTTGTCAAATTCCAAACAGGACAGAGAGTGAAGAGAACATAGATAATCTTTGTAAACAGGGAACCCTAAGTGGGAAGACAGGCAAACGGGCTTTGGGAGGCTATAGAAATGGAACTATTCTTCCTCATTCTACTGGTAGTGGAGGAACAGGAAAAGAAGGGAATAATTCTGAAGAGAAGCGCCGCTGGTATCTTTCAAATGCTGAAGTGCAGATGTATCGAGCAAGGACCCCAATATGGGCAAAATCCGAGGTATGGTTGTTGTAATCTTAAACCCATATGTTATTTTGTAATCTAGAATTTGATCTAAATTTAGATTATTCTAATGGATTTACAGATGTATTTCCAAGTTATGATGCCTGATGGTATGAGCACGGAACATTCAAATAAAGATACATCATCTGGAGAAATTGATACATCATCTGGGGAAATTGAAATTGAAAGAATTCCAACTCGTATTGTTGAAGTGAGGACACAAGATTTGGTGCCTGTTTTTGATCATATTCAGGATTTTAAAGAAGTTCAAGAGGCAAGGTATATATTTTCACTTATACAGCAAAGATACATTTCTGGTTTTGCAATGCTGAGGTTGTGCTTTCCATGTGTGATACACGTATTAATTGAGGGCAAAACATCAAATTTTTTCCACAGTCCACTTGTTGGGTGTTCATGATCATAAAATGCTAAAACGAAACAACTTAAGTTTGTCTTTATTTCCCCTGAAAAGCAGAGGGGACATGTATTGGATTTGATTATAGAAAGTTAGAAACTATTCCTAGGCATGTGGTAGAGTGCATTCCATTGTATGCTGTTTGGTTAAATACTGCAGTCTTGTGAGGCTGAAGGGATGAAAATTGCTTCATTACAAGATTGAATTGTTTCATAAATATGCCTAAGAATTGTTGAAGATTGATTTGGCAGAAGAGAATGATGACACCTTAGGAATAGAAGAATTTTCAATGGCATGTGTATGGTTAAAAGGCTTTAGAGCAAGGGATTCTTCCATTTTCCTTTTTAACATCTTTACTGGTACAGTTGACGGCTTTAAAGTTTAATGCCATGAATGTTAGTGTCGAGAAATCAATACTAGTGGATCAGGGCTTGCTTTCTTCTTTCTTGATCAAAGATGAAAAAATCGCGATCGGGATATTATCGCAGAGGGGAAAAAATCGGGAAAAAATCGTAAAAATCGGGAAAAAAATCGTAATAATCGGCACATACAAAAATATTCATTTTTTTTCAATTTTTTTAATATCTAAAGCATCTACAGCATAAAATAAATGCATTGACACATAAATATGAAAAAAAAAACTAATATATAAGATGTGTAATATCATGTCTAGTGCTACATCACACATAAAACTGAATCTTGTCCTGAATACTAAGTCCTGAGTCTCAAGAGTCAACTCAGCCTCAAAATATCAACAAAAAATATAATAATGTATCTCATATCATGAGTCATAATGTCATATACAAAGGAATGCCAATGCACCATATAACCTATGGTCCTATACTATTGATTTCCTCTGCCCCTCTTGCGAGAAAATACAACAGCTTTGCCTTTCTCTCTAGATGAAGAAGCTGGCGGGACTGGCAATGGGCTCTGTCGTGCTCTAGAAGTAACAAATGAAGCACCAGAACGGGACCCTTAACCACTAGGAGCTAAAGGAGGTAGACCACGTCCTCTACCGGTAGTAGTGGTAGGTGGTGTCACCTCCTCCTCCTCCTCCTGCTGCTGCTCCTCCTCGTCCTCCCCCTCCACTACCTCCTGCTCTATCCAATCAGGGGCTGACTCCATGACAGGCCTCTCAGCCCCAACCCTCCATTCAGCAGTGGTGTCAATCGCATCTAAAGAGATGGCCTCCATATCAGGGGTCCTCTCAAGTTGTCTCACCCACAATCTAAGATTGTAGTAGACGTAAACCATGTCATTGAGCCGCTGACCCTCCAACCTGTACAAGGGTCATAAATTAATAAATTAAATATTTAAAAAAATATATTTAATGAATTCAAAAAATCAGTTGGAAAAAATTGGAATATGTTAAGTTTTTTACCTGTTGCGCTTTTTGGTGTGTATTTTTTCAAATACACTCCAGTTGCGCTCGCATCCTGAAGCGCTACATGTTTGGCTGAGTATTCTAATGGCAAGTTTTTGGAGTTTTGGTAATCTGCCACCGTAGCTCCTCCACCATGCATCTACAAGTTACAAGTTACAACAAATAAGATAAAATTATAAAGTTACAAACATAAGAAAATTTTTAAAATAATGAAAATCTTACCTGGCATTTTAGCAGTCCTATCCTGGACAGCCATGTCGAAGCTCAAGGTGCCACCTGCCATTCTGTATACCTCCATCTCTTTGAATATCTCTGCACGTTCTGATGGATTTGGCACCATCTTCTGAACACAAGTGAAAAAGCCATCCATGACCTCAGCATCAAATAGAAAACCACATGAATAAGCAAATGCGGGGTTCTGGAAGAGCCCTGCAGCATGAATGGGACGATGGAGTGTGTTGTTCCATCGATCATCAATCACTTCCCATAAAAGAAGTTGTCTCTGAAACCCATCATCACCCTTATCATCATAATAGCTGCGAACAGCTTCTTTGGTCCTATCCATGGCCTCATACAAGTAGCCCATTGCGGGCTTCTCTCCATCCACCAATCTAAGAGCCTTTACCAAAGGTTCACTAATGCTGCACACCTCTTCCACTCCAGCCCAGAAATCTTCCTGATATGACACCAACCTGCAGATGGCCTGTCTCTCTGATTTGCGGCTGATAGTCAAAGCACGCCACTCATCTGAAAGAAACATTCTCTTCAAATCCCACTTAGAATTCAAGAGGGATTGAAGAGAGATGAAAGTAGTGGCAAATCGTGTAATAGCAGGCCGCACCAACTCCTTCTTGTTTGTGAATGTCCTCATCAAATGAAGCACAGATCCATGGTTATATATAAATTTTGTGATTCTCTTTGATGATTCTACAATATCTTTGACAAAATCAAGCTTTCCGATGTCCTCCAACATCAAATCAAGGCAATGTGCAGCACAAGGTGTCCAAAATATGCTCGGATACCTCTCCATAAGCATCTTGCCAGCTGAAACATAGTTTGCAGCATTGTCCATTATGATTTGGACAACATTTTGGGGCTCAACCTCCATAATGAACACATCTAATAAATCACATAATAATCTTGCATCTTTGACATGTGCAGATGCATCAACAGATTTTATAAACATTGTCCCCTTGGGACAACTGACCAAGAAGTTAAGAAGACTCCTATCCCTTTGATCAGTCCAACCATCTGACATCACAGTGCATCCTGTGACTTCCCATGATGCCCTTAAGTCTTCCAATCTCTTGGTGCAGTCAGCTTTCTCATTTTGCAGAATGCGCCTTTTAAGGTCATGATATGTAGGGGCTTTGTATCCTGGGCCAACAACAGCGATAGCATCAATCGCAGCCTGATAAAATGGATTGTTCCTGGCAACATTGAAAGGAATATCACTCCAAAGAAACAGTTTGCCCAACAACTTATCAGCTTCTTCCTTCTCCTTTCTTTTAATAAGGGAGGAGATAGATGGCTGTGCTCCGGGAGTGGTTCTAGGAACAAAAAATGAGGAGGCAACTGCGGGGCTGCCTGTAGAAGAGGCTGATGCTGAAGAGCCACTACCACTCTCACGGTCAACTCCAAATCCTGATATTTGACTCTTCAGAGCTGCTTTGCTGAGTTTAGTGGTTTCTATTTCTCCTAATGAGTTCATGGCTCTTTTGATTATTTCTGGATTGGTGTTTTTGCAAGGGCCTACTTCATGCCCAGGAATTTGTGCCAGGTGGTATTTCAACCTGTATACCCCCCCTGACATGTGTTGACCACATAATTTGCAAGTCAAGTTTAATCGGTCAAACCCCCCATCAGGTTCACCAAATTCCCATAAAGGATCTAATTTCCTTGGCATGTTGGAAACTTTGAACTTTGAATGTTGAAATTTGAACCTAGGGCACAAGAAAAATTGCAAGTTAAAAAATAAAATAAAAAAATTACAATTTTACATACAACATTTTGATTTTTCATTTTTTTCACAAAAAAAACCATCAACTCAATGCAAAAATAATGAGAAAAAATACATGTTGAAACACAAGCAAAAATAATGGGAAGAAACTAAGAGCACGAGAAGAAATATAAAAAACAAAATTTAACAAACAATTTTTTGCATTTTTGACCAAAATAAACCCTCTCCTCTCAATAAAAAAAAAAAAAAAAAAAAAAAACACAACCAAATGCAATCACAAATGATGAAAAATACATGGGTAATAGAAACCCATGGAAGAACAAGAGAAAAACAAAAAAAAATGGGTCAAATTTGATGCCCATACCTGGAAAAACGTTTTGCCGGAGACACTTGGTCCAAATTCGATTTTTGTTCGCTTGGCTTGCAAGAAATTCTTCACTTTTGTCCAATCTTGGGCTTGTAAATCACGTATCTCCCTCCTTGGCTCTCCTCTTTCCCTCCTTGGCTCTCATAAGCAAGTCTGTCCAACTAAAAATGAAAAACAAAAAACCAAAAATCGGATTATAAACTTACTGTTGGAGGCTGCCACGATAATTTCCCTTCGACTCGCGATTTTTTCGTAATTATCGCGATAACGATTTTTTCAAAAAATCGTTGAAATTATCGCCGATAAAATCGGCAGCCCGAAAAACTCGCGATTTTTTCATCTTTGTTCTTGATAATTACTTGTGAATTATGTTGGCTTCTTTTACTTCTTTATTATATTATGTTTCATCAAGCAATTACCAAATTATGTGTATGAAGATCACAAAAACATGAGACACAAGATGTAGACTCTGCCAGGGCAAAACCCCTCTCTAGGGGAAAACCCAGTCAAAATTCTCTCCCTTCAATGGTTTTTCTTGAGACTCTTCAACCTAGATATAGACCAGGCCTTCCTCCACACCAAGTCAGCCCTTCCAGATCTTCGACCTTGTAGCAGCAACTTAACCCCAGCAACTTCAGCTATGCAGCAGTAGGCAGCAACTGGCAGCAGCAACAACAAAGAGACTTCGATCTTCCAAACTAGGGCACGAGAGAGAGAGAGGTGCCAAAATTTGATTTTCTTCTTTTCCTTCTCCTTAGCCAAACTCACACTTCTTTTCCTTTTCCTTTTCCTCCTTCGCATTTTCCCCAGCTACTTTTTGAAATATCTAACTTGAGTGAGTGAGATGGTCCAAATGAATTCGATCTGCTCTAATATATAGGCTCCAAGTGATCTCCTTTAGACCGACTTGGTGTGGAGGTGACATAATACATATTTGACTCAAAAATAATTCTTTGTACATGATTAGAAAGCCCAAGAAGGGTCTTATATAAGGTACAATGACTGTAGGGACTCAATATTAATCCTAGGAGTCCACAGTGGGGACTTTGACTAATATAATGATGACCCAATTGGTGTGGAGGTGACATAATACATATTTGACTCAAAAATAATTCTTTTTACATGATTAGAAAGCCCAAGAAGGGTCTTATAAAAGGTACAATGACTGTAGTGACTCAATATTAATCCTAGGAGTCCACAATGGGGACTTTGACTAATATAATGATGACCCAAGCATGAAATCCATGATTTAATAAGTCATTGTAATAATAATAATTTTTTTCTTTTTTCTTTTGACAAGTACATTACATAGTGACTCAGTTACATTTATGAAGACTGAACCTAGTTACAATTTTCAACAGTTAGAATGTTTAACTAGCAAAACTATGGTTTAAGAATTTGGAAGGAATGACTATTTTTTACTGAAATGGTTAGTTTCAAGTTCAGACAATAGAAGATATAAAGCTGTCTTTAAAAGAATCTAGACAGTGGAGTTTTAAGCATATGTATCATAGGTTATGGCAATCATGCTGTAGTGCAACCATCTAGCATTGCGATTCTTTCGATCATAGATTCAGCTTATATCTTTCATTGAGAAATTTACATGAGTATTTGAAGATTGCTTTATATTAAGCTAAATATGGATGCTATTTTACTAGAGAATAAAAATGGGAAATAATTACAAAATGAGAAACAGGGGTCAGAGGGTTTAAGCTTTAGAGTATAAGAAATGATATTCTGTAGAACCCAGGGCTGTCAAGCATGTTGAATATAAAAAAATAACTATATTCATATTATGCAATATTTCATAATGTGAATTGTGCATTATGAAGGAAAAGATGGCGTAGATAAAGAAGCTATAGTCAAGATTCAAATCAACTCCGCAGAGATATGCTATATATAGTAAGTAGTTTACATTGTACCCTCTACATTTTTCTTTTCCAGGTTACATGCATGGAGAAAACCCTTCATTTCAAGGATGATACCCAGGGTAAACCCCAGAATCTTCAGGGCACAAGGCTGTTCAACAACAAGGCCTAAAACCATTAAAATGGTATACTCTTTAAGAGCTCAACATGTCGTTTGTGGGAATTGAACCTGGGTGGGGAGGTTAACAATCTTCCTCCCAACCATCCGGGCTAAACCCAATTGGCACATTGCACCCTTTATATACTACAGGATATATCAGTTTTATCAAGGGTACTTTGGCTTTCTGGCAAGATATTGAGAAAGAGGAGAGATGGAGTTGATTTTTTTTTCCCACATAATTCCCCTAAAGGGGAAAAACACCACAGTCCAGCCCCAAACCGAGGATTTTACATGTTATTTGACAGCAAATGAGGAATTGCAGGCTCTGAGCTTCAGTCCCTCTTCAAAAGCCCTCTTGTTGGGAACTATTGTTTTCCTTACACCCTTTTTCAATTTCAAACCCTTATCTGAAATCATTTTTGTTGTTAATCTCAAATTCTTCCCCTTCTGAGAATTATGCCTATAAATGGCAAGTTTAACCCTAAATTGTTGCATTTTCACCTGCTGTTTCTGCGATTTGGATGAAGGATAGTCTTCTCGCAGGTTTTGAAGGGGAAACCTTGGATTTTTTTGCCATAAACTACTCTTCCATGGAATGAGCATCAATTTTCATGGGCAATATCTAGAATTCCAGGCATGTTGAACAATGAAATGTTTATTATTTTTTATTTTCGTTACCTTTTTTTTTTCCTTCAATTAGATTAATGCAAAATTTTGCAATGTGTACAGTCTTTGACTCTTGTTTTTTATTTTTCCTTAGAGTTTTGCAGATTTGCATGGTTTGATATTTTTTTACAATTTTTTTAGTGTTGTATTGTTTTTAGTTTTGGTCCCTGTTTCATTAGTTGGATACAAACATTCAATAGGCTTTGGATCAATTGTGCGAATATGGGGAAATTTCTTACGCAACATATCAACAAATTGCAAGCTTTGTTGAAATTTTATTGTTGGAGGAATTGACAGTTCAATACCACCTTGCAAGAATCACAGGGCATGAGGTTGACCTTATACAGAGGTTATCCTGGAAATCCAGCATCAAGCTATTGTAGATATTTGTGACTTGGTAGAGAGGAAGGAAGAAAATATTCCATGTGGCTTAAAATTGCAGTTGGAGGAATAGAAAGAACTACATGCCTACATCACTTAGGGGGAGTGAGAGGGGTTTGGTTGATTCACCTTTTCCAAGAACATCACTTTTCTTTGTTTCTAGATCAAGAGTTGCAGCATAGCATTCACTCAAATCAATTGTTAAAAAGATAAAAAGGAAGACACTGATAGGATTATGGGCAATGTGTTTCTTATTGAGTGATATACCCTTTACATTGCCAAGGATAATTTGTTCTGCCATGTAATGTGGATGTTGTTGCTATTGTTGGCATAGGACATAATTACACTACTTATAAGGAGTTGAGAGGGCTTGTTATTGCTCAGGATCTTGGTAGAGGAAAAGTGAGTGAGAGCTGAGGGCAACTGCTAGGACAGTCACCCGCTGTCACCTCGGTGACCTTGTCTCTTTCTTTAAGGTCTTGGAATGGGTCTTAAACCTAAAGGGGGAATCCCTGACTGGACAAACTAAGTCACAGTCGTTGGATAAGTACAGGAAATTGCACTAAGAAGGGCGATGACTTGGCTTGACAGAAGTAACAGGTTCAGCCACCTGACTGTAATGGTAAGAGAGAGGGTAGATGAACTTGCTATGTCCTTGGTGTTATACTTTCTCTGATGAAAGGAAAATTGTGTATTCAACCTGTATCATAAATAGCGTGAGTATCCTACAATCAACAGAGTTAGTGATCATTTGACTCATGCATCACATAATATAGGGCCATGCAATAGTCTAGGCGCTGATCCCGAATATCTTAATATTCACCAATATGTGAAAATATTGTTCATATGAGGTGAAGCCAGTTAATGATCTAATCAACACTAATGGTTAGTAGTGTGCCAAATGTATCAATTAAAATTGAGCCCAAAGTTCAACTCAAAAAATTGAGAAATTAAACCATGGCTATTTATATCACTGTGCGTGAGCACTTAACCACTTTAATAGTTGCAAACCACTTAGAAGAACTATACGATGCCAGATTTTGTATGATGATAATCAACAAATCATGAAGAAAAATTGCAACAATACCTTGAATGATAACTCACTTCATGGAATTGCTTATACACCAGTAATATCAACCCTGTTTATTGCAAATGTTTAGGAGTTATTGCAAATGTCTACCACGTCAAAGACCAACTCAAAGATGCTTTGGAGCTTAAGATGGCATCGTTAGGTATAAATTCAATGTTCCACCAAGACTTCGGGACAGGGAGACACACAAGGGGGATGTGTGGGAGTACCCTCAAATTTTAGGGAAATTTTGGGGGGACGGGGGGCATCAGGGTATATAATTTTTTATTTTTATTTTTTAATATATATATATATATATATATATATATATATATATATATATATATTGCAAATTCATATTCAATAATGAAAACATAAATACAATGATACATACATAATTGAATTAAACAATGAAATACATTGATCCATGCTCATCATCCTTACTAACACATACGTGATTCATTCATAGACCACGTTATTCAATAATGAAATACACTGATCCATATTCATCATTCATTATTCACCATTCTAGAATCTACGTTGATTTAAAAATTAAATTCATCATTCATCATTCTAAATTCTAAATTGATTTAAAATTAAAATTCATCATTCATCATTCATCATTCTAGAATCTAATTAGTACTAAGCAAAACTGGAATAGTAAATAGATATAACTAAAACTAAAAAATAGTAGAGTGATGAGTCAAAAAGTCACTCTAAAGTACACAGAGGGCTTGGTGCTCTTGATTAAATACTAATTCCATACCCTTGTACATGACAAAATGCAATGGAAACATTGCAATCCGTCGAATCTTAAATTCCTGAAAAATTATTAAGTCTGTTGGATTTTGAGTGAGATCTAAAATTCTACCTTCTCCATATGAAATCCAATGAGGTCGGAACCACTCTCAAACATCCTGAGTCATTTCATGGTAATGTTAAAAATTTAAGTAAAAGTGACATTCTCCTTTAACATTAAAGGAGAATGTTACCTTTACTTTAAGAATTTAACATTACCATGAATTGCATAGCATTAGTAGGGAAATATGGTCAAATTCTAGGTTTCCTCTGTCATAAATCACTGTTTACAAGCAAAATTAAGGGGGGGCGCATGGCTGATTTTGAGGGGGGACGCCCAGGTGCCCCCCTTTTGGGGAGTCCCGCTCCCCACACTAGGGAAACGTCCCCCTGCTTCTCCCCACGTCTCCCCAAAAGGGGGACGCGGGGAAACGTTTCCCCATACGCCCCCCAGTCCCAGGTGCGTGGGGTGCGACTGGTGCGCGCACCCGACCTTGGGGGGGCACGTCCTTGTGGAACACTGTATAAATTGTAAGAGCATATTTGACCACTTTATCACATTGAAACATTACTTGATATTTCACAAGATTATTATTGCTCGCTTTGAACACCTTTAAAACTAATAGGCATTAGAGTCATAAAAAGAGTGATCCACACATCAAATTTCATATAGCATCAATCAAGGTCTCCCAAAAATAAATGCAAATAAAGAAGTTCTAAATCTCAGCTACCAACACTTGAAAATAAATGTATTAGCATATGTAAAGTTATGCTAAGAAATAAAGGTGGTAACTGAATAGATAACCCTTTAGTATTTTCCACAAATTAGAACAGGCTGAAATGACAACCACACCACAAAGGATACATTAAATAGAAATACCTTGAACACTTTCAGTAATCACAAGAGAAGTGGTAATGAAAGAAAACACCCAACAATGATAGAGTAACATATAGGAATGCAACCAAAGGTGTTGAGATGGCTTAATGCTATGATTCAACTTGCCTAGGTCATTTTTCAAACTTAGTTTAGTACAACGCAAAACGTTGCAATTATCCAATGTTTGGAGCAACATTGGGTAAATTTTGGGGCAACTGGGACAAAAAGCCCAAATTGGGGGTTGCACTTGCAACCACTCACATTAGAGAGAACCCCATGAGAAAATCTATAAATAAAAGTTGGAATCATTTTGGATCATCAATTTGGATTGGATATCTCTGCTTTCTTGAGCTGAGGCTCAGAGGGTGTTAAGACCCCTTCTTTTTGATTAGTTTGGATGGAGGTGATCCCACCCTACCTACACACCTATTTTCCTTGTTCTGGCACAACATATTTTTGGAGCAGTTTTGGTTTGGTCTAGCAAGCAAGGAGTGACATTTCCATGGTTTATTTTGTTAAATAAATTCTGTTTCAAGGAGCCGTGAGAATCCAAGCCTTCACCCCTGCAAACTTCTTTATGCAATTAGAATACTAGTTTATAAATATTTTGACATTTTATATCAATACTGTATAGAGGACTGACTAATTGTACATATTCATTGTATTGGGCAGTCAACCCTAAGTTGTTGTGCTTGATTGAAGTAGCATATTGTTGTGGAAACTTTACATTCATGTATGTTTATAATGAAATTCTTTATATTTGTTCATACATGCTATTTATGAATGTGTACTATTGTAATGATTTATTGAAGAAGTCCTAGCCAAAAAGGGCAACCCTAAGGTAAAAATTACCCTAGGACATTACAATGGTATTAGAGCTGTGCATCCTGCCAACTGTGAGTACATGAGCCTTGTATGCTTTCGGAATATACCAGAAACGTTAGAGTAAGAAGAAGAGGATCACCCACAATTCAACTATGGGGGATAGGGGAGGTCGAGAAGAACCAAATCCTAGAGATCTTTTGCAGGTGATGATTCAAGGACAATAACAAATAACCAATTTGCTAGCCTAAGGACCAACAATTTTCCCAGGGATAGCAGCAAATGACAACTCATTACCGAAGCTTTGGGAAATCTAAACAACATCTGCAACAATATTGCTAATGTGGATAACATGATTGGTGCGGAGAGGAGCAACAACCACAATCCTGGATTTTTTGTACAATCCAACGCAAGTACAACTAATGGAAGTAATCATAGACCCTTAGTTCCTCAAATTTTGGACAATCAAGTGGCAACCAACCAAAGAACAATAGAAGAAAACAAATTTACATAGTATTTCCTAGAATATGTAGCTTTGGGAGAAGATGTTTGAGCACACATGACGTTCAATGAATACAACATAATCAAGATCTAAGTACAGGAGCAAGCCCAAGGGACTACAGAATCAAGATCTAATGCGCAAGATGGGGAATTTGTCTGCTCTCTCCTTCGATGGATTGGCCAAAAGTTCAGCTAGGGCTTGGGTACAAAAGTTGGACACGTATTTAGCAGGCGCTATCCAATTTGCCACACTACATTTGGAAGGGGAGGCACATGAATGGTGGTACCATGGATTGGTCACCTTGGGGCACTCTAGCATAAACATCATATATGGACTTCACCCAAATGTTGATAGAACATTTTGTTAATTTTTCATTTATTTGTTCTATGTTGCAACTATCACTTAGCAATATCCAATAGCATCCAATTTAACAATTTTACTTCTTCAGTTATCCAATGATAGTAGAGCAATAATAGATAAAACAATTAAACAAATGCACAATGAAAGACAACCAAGAGATAAGAAACATAAATTTTGGTCAATGACTAGGGCAAAACCCACTATTAGATTGTCTTCAAATGTTCAACAAAGAAAGAGTACATCAAGCGATATCCAATTTCAATATCCAATATCCAGTCCACTATCCAAAACAGAGACAAGAAAGAGAGAGTCAACAAGAGTCAACTCAAGTGCAAATCTGTCCCAGTCAACAACAATCAACAACAACATGTACCCTAACCAGTCAATTTTCCACAGTAAAAAAACTCTTCATCAACTATGTTAAAGGCAGTCAAATTTGGCCTTGAATGAAGGTCAAAGTCAACCCAAAAACAACCCTCAAAACCTTAGTCAAACTCAGTCAAAGGAGAGAGAAAGTTCATTGTTACAGTTTGCAATTTTTCTGCGGTCAGACCGGAAAGTCAATCCTAGTCTACTTGCTCAGAATTCCTCATTTTGTGTGTCCTTCAATGTGGCCTAGAGAAATCAAACTTTTTCACCCAAAAATGCAGTCAAAGGAGGTTAACTTCACCCAAGTTAGTGCTGGTCAACGCCTTGTACCAATCTTGCAACTCGAGCCAATCAGAATCAACCACCTGTCCTTCGCAAGTGTGAGAGATACCTTCCACTTCTGAGTTGTACAAACCAATAGGAAGAGGAGAGAGAAGATGTGTTGTGAGTTGATGAAGTGCTAAATGAGGTTTGAGGTCTCTTGTATTTATGAATCCATGTTGGGTGAAAAGACATGTCTTTTGGGCTTCATGAGCCTACATGATGTTGTAGTTGACCTTGATAATTTGCACATGAGTGGGTTTTAATTGAAAAGCACACTTCTCCTTGCCCAATTTGAGTGATCTTTAGGTCAATTTTGATCCTCTCGAAACAAGGAATTCAATGCAATACTTATCTCCATCAAATGAGCCGTCCAAAGTGGAATTTGACCCTAGTTGCATAATTTAACACTCCCTCTCAACTAGGAAGAATTCCGCTTGTTAATATTTGTCCGTCGATCATCATGTGATCCTGTCATCATATACCATCTCTGCTTGTCTCTTTTTATCTCATGCTAAGCATTCTTGAATCTAAATAAGAAGAAATGCTGCAGGGGAGCTCCAACTACCATCCTGTCTCTATCACCATTGGGGACAATGTCACATGGTTCGGGTTCAACAATGATTAGGTTCGACTTGAGTTTGATTTTTTTGATGAGGTTCGTCATTAGGTTCGTGTATATATATATATATATAATGAATTATAGGATAAAATAGTAAGAAATCAACATTAGTAAACATAAAAATTGCTATCATGGACATGGAAAATACAAGGATAAATTACAAGCTTGAGTTGTGACACAAAGTTATGAGTTTTGATCTATGGACTTGGTCAATGGCTATGAGGTTCGTCGAACCTCAATTTTGTTTTAAGGTTCGCCAAAATTCGAATCTCAAAGTTAAAGTTCAACGAACTTTGTGACATAGATCGGGGAGACTTAACTACCACCTGGAATCATCATCATCATCGTCGTCGTCGGGGAGCCATGGCTACCACCCGGAACCAAAGACAATGGGCAAGACCAACCTACCCTAAGCGTAGGGATCACACTCTATCCCAAAGTCCCTGACAATAGGTGAGATCGATGTAAGAATCACACTCTACCCTATTGCCCCTGGTCATCCATATAAACCCTGAAGAGTTAGATGGTAGACACATGCATCCACCAACTTGGGTGAGATCCACCTACTACAAGGGGTAGGGATCACACTCTAACCCAAGTCGCTCAACCCATTGGCCAAATGGAAGAGGTTATCCCACAGAGTGGGCAATACGCTAACTGGGGCATACTCTGACTAGGGGAGATCCCAAGTCTCAACATCCTATCAGTTATAGGTCTCTCATCCCCAAGAACCATTTAGCTCTCCATTCCTCACCCTGGGAGCTCAACTAGGGGGGAGGAGAGTTGCTCAGTGTTCTTGATCAGCTAGGACCCTTATTTGAAAGGGTTAGCTCAACTAGTGCAAGCTGCTCCCTGAAGACCAAGAACTTCCCTTTCGACAAAGGCTTGGTGAGGATGTCGGCTATTTGCTCATCTGTTGAAATGTGAAGAAATCTCACGGCTCCTCTCTGCACCATGTCTCGGATGAAATGATATTTGATCTCTATATGCTTGGACTTGTCGTGGAAAACATGATTCTCTGACAAACGGATTCGACTCTTGTCGCAATAGATGTTGTTGTGTCCAAAACCTGCTCAAAGAGCTCTCCAAAGAGCTTCCTCAACCAAACTGCTTCACAACTCGCTAGGATAGTTGCAATATACTCAGCCTCAACAGTGCTAAGGGCTACGAATTTGTGCTTCCTGCTCATCCATGATATCATGGTAGATCCCAGATTAAAACAACATCCAGAAGTACTCTTCTTGTCGACAGCATTGCCTACCCAATCTACATCTGTGTATCCATGTAATCTATCGTCACCAATGACATATCTCAGTCCAAGGTTAATAGTCCCATGTAGATATCTCAATGCATGCTTGGCAACGACCCAATGTACATGGTGAGGCTCGGTCATAAACTAATTCAAGGTGTTAACTGCAAAACATATGTTGGGGCGAGTGTTCACGAGAAACATCAAAGCACCAACCAATTGTCTATATTCAGAAGGGTTTGCTAGGTCCGGTCCAACAACCTCTCCACACAGCTTCTTGAAATTCATCTCCATAGGTGTAGGCAAGGACTTGCACTCAACCATGCCAAATCTCTCTAGTAATTTCACAACATATTTTCCTTGTGAAAGGAAAATCTCGCCTGACTTTTGCCATACTTCTAATTCCAGGAAATAATGCATCAAACCAAGGTCTTTCATCTCGAACTCGGAAGCCAACTCCCTCTTACATTCGAGAATGAGGGTCTGCACCTGTCACGAATAATAAGTCATCAACATATAATACCAAAATGAGAGGCATACTTTGGATCATTTTGAAGTACAAGTTTGGATCAACATTGCTCCTTGTGAATCCCAACTTTATTAAGTAACTGTCGATACGAGCATACCAAGCATGGGCTTGCTTCAATCCATATAGAGATTTCTTCAATTGACATACATGGGCCTCCCTTTCATGAACTTCAAATCCTGGAGGTTTTTCAACATACACTTTTTGAAGCAAACTAGGTAAGAAAGTAGTCTTCACATCCATTTGATGGAGAGTCCATCCCTGACTTGCAACAAGGGCTACTATCGAACGAATGGTTGTATATCGGGCATAGTTTTAAAAACCGGCCGGTTTGAACCGGTAACCGGCCAAACCGGCCGGTCAGATGTGCCCGCGGTCGGAACCGGCCGGTTTATGCATAAACCGGCCGGTTACTTGCTTGTAGCATTGTTATGTGTGGTAGCTTGTACCTCTAATTGATAGTCTTTCAAACATCTCTGAAATTTGAATTGCAGACCTCAACACAATCCCGTGGAGGCTAAAAACTTGGATATCTTGTAGAGGCTCGGACTGGTAGTGACACATGTGGTAGCTCTTATCGATTGAAACCTCTCTAATAGACATATTTGAGTAATTCTACAGCAACATATGAAACATTTTGGAGAAGTAGATGATAGTAGTGTTGAAGATAACTAAATAATATCTTGGAGCATTATTTGAAGCTTGTTTGAAGCATGTCTTGAAGACACCGTGAAGGATTCATTGAGGTGTTGTGAAGATCTGAAGCAATCAAAGAAGATCTTTGCAGACCTAGAACTATCATTGGAACAAACCTTTCTAAAGAGCAACAATTGTAGCAGTGTTTGAACATTTTCTTGAAGACCACTTTGAAAGAAATTATTAGAGTAGTCCATAACATTATTGAAGGACATTATAAGCTTGATGTGTAGACCTTGAAGCATCCTTGAAGAGATTTTTGTTGGAAAAAAAAGGTTCACCTCTACTTGAAAAAAGCAAGTATACATTCCACCTAGTATGGGATCCATAGTTTAGATTCTAGAAGAACGAAGGTATGATGACAAGAATGTGCAACATGATGATTTGATTGAAGTTTTCCATCTTCAAACAAGGAAAAGGAAGCTGCTAAAGGAAGTCTATATGACCATAAGAAAGAGGTATGCATACAATTGATAATTTTTGATAGATAGACAAAGGCATGTGTTCATTTTGTTTCAGAAAAGGATGATTGAAATGCTCTATCTCATGAGCATGTTGGAATAAAAATACTCCCTTATGGATGATACATGAAGGCATAAATCCAATATGCCTTGAACTCTTCTACATAATGACATGATAGAATCAACATTATATAACCTCATGAAGAATATGAGGTGGTGGGCAACAATTGTTCCTATGAAGGAGTTATGTATATAGATTTCAAGGAAGTAGTAGGTGTAAGAAGAGTTCGTAAATATGTATCTATAACTACTTAGATGAGAAACCAACATCTGATATAATAAGGATTGGCTACGACATCTCCATAAAAAATCCATGAAGGCTCTGATAAGTATAATAAAAAAGGAAAACCTTGGTAATAAATTTCTTGGAGATGGATTTGTATAGAAAAATATGTTGATGTTGCAAAAGCGGATGATTTGAGAAAGGGCCATCATAAAGAGGTAATTTTTGTTTTGATGGGCCATTTGGAGCCTCATTTCTTATGTATTTTTCGATGATATGTATTGCACTCGGTGCCATTTTGATATATTCATCTTTGCATGGTATATAAATGAGCAAACTTTGCTTATTTTGTCTCTATTGGCTTGGAATCATGGTTGCAAATCTTAAAAATAGTTTTTTTTATTAAAAAAATAATTATTTAATGTATTTTTTTTTAAACCGGTTCATTGAGATCTGACCGCTCCCGGTTAGAAACCCGGTTCATTAGGTCCACCGGTCCGGTCACCGGTTCTGGTTTTTAAAACTATGATATCGGGCTACTGGAGCAAATATATCATTGTAATCTTCTCCTTCCTTTTGAGAGAATCCACGGGCTGCGAACCTTGCTTTGTATTTTTCAATGCTTCCATTAGCCCCATGCTTGATCTTATAGAGCCATTTGGAGGTTATCACAGATTTCCCTTTTGATCTCAGCACAACATCCCATACGTCGTTCTTCATGATTGACTCATATTCTTTGGCCATGGCATCCTTCCAGACTTGTTCTTTCACGGGTTCTTCAAAGGTATGAGGCTCAACTTGAATCATATTGCTCATAGCTACAACATATGCTTGGTACCTGCATGGCTTCTTGCTTTCCTTGAAAGTTCCACGAGCAACAACGTGTTTCTTGGCATCTTGTAATGTGTCCTTGAGCCAAAGTGATCTTTTTCTTGCAAGGGTATCTCATGGAGGAGGATCTAAAGGGTCCATAGGCTCCATGGGATCATCAATGATGTCCTTCTCAGATTCAAGCACAAAAGAACCTTCTAGAATATATATATCATCATTCTTGTTTTCAGGAGGAGGAGGTAGAGGGAGGTCCCTTGTTTTTCTAAGGGCAACATCTTCATCGAATGTTACATCCCTACTAATTTCAACTTTCCTTTGACCAGGAATATATATTCCAAATGCTTTAGAATCTTCTCTATATCCAACAAACGTACCTTTTCTTTTCTTTTGTCCTTCGACACATGGAAATATACGGGGCAACCAAAAATTTAGAGATGACCATTGTCGGGCTTGACACATGTGAATACTTCCTTGGGAGTCTTGTTGTCCAAAGCTTGATGAGGCAACTTGTTTTGAACATATACCGCTGTGTTTGTTGCTTTAGCCCAAAGGAACTATGGCAACTTTTGATCATGGAGCATAGCTCGGGCAACTTCCACAATAAGCCTGTTCTTTCTCTCAACCACTCCATTTTGTTCGGGGGTGTAGGGCACAATGGTCTCCTTCTTACAAAACTCTATAAATTCATTAGAGATGTATTCCCTGCCGTTGTTGGATCTGAAGATCTTTATTTTCTTCCCTGTATGATTTTCAACCAAAGTCGTAAACTCTTTGAATATTTCGAATGCCTCGTCCTCGTGCTTCAAATAATATATCCATGTTTCCTTCGAGAAATCGTCGATGGAGGTGATGAAATAGCGATGTTCCCCAAGTGAATGCACGAGTAATGGACCACATATATCTGAATGAATGAGATGAAGAATTTCTTTCGTCTTGTTTTTGTTAGAGGGGAAAGGTCCCCTTGTCTTCTTTCCATTGGCATACCTAGGGCATACCCCATCATGTTGAGCTTGAACATCGGGGATCCCAAAAACCAACTTCTTCAATTTTGAAAGTGCATCATAGTGTAGATGGGCCAACTCGCTTTGATGATTTGTAGTATGAACCACAACTAGAAGGGGTCTTCTAGTGACTCTATTGAGTCGTTCAAACCTAGATCCCAATGTGACGGCATTTCTCATATAGGATCCAACAGGGCAAGTGAGTCCTTTTCCTTTGATGAATACAACCCTCATTCCTTTATCCTCCAGAGCAGACATCGAAACCAAATTCTTCTTCAATCTCGACACATACATCACGTCATGAAGCAAAACAAATTCCCCAGAGTCCAAGTGAAATTTGACAGAACCAAAGCCCTTTACGAGATGAGTGGTATTGTCACCAAGAATAATGTTCAAATTGGTCTCCCTCTCTACCAAATTAGAGAGAACTTCCTTATATCCAGAGAACTGATAAGAGGCCCCACTATCAACCAACCAACTATCCCAAGAATCTGGAGGAGATGAACTAGCTAATGCAAAAATAAGAATATATTCAGATTGATTAGTAACATTTCCTTCATATGTGGAGTTCCTTGACCTCTTTGGAGGACGATAACTATCTTCACGATCATCGAGGGAGTCTCTTCTTCTCCCATTCCTTCTTCCATTTCTTCTATTATCTCTTCTTTCATATGTCTTGTTGTTGTTGAAGCCACGGTTATTGATACAGGACCTAAGAGTTTCTTCTTGGAGCATCTCCCTTTTCGGGACAATCTCAAGCATAGTGATCCTTTCGATGACAATTGTAGCACTCAACATCTCGATCTCGTCTTCTTGAATCCTTGGAGTCTTGATTGGATTGAGGAGGTCTTCTTGGTTTGGATGACTTTCCCTTTCCTTTCTTTGCATTCTTTTTCTTTCCTTGAGCAACAAAGGCAGTCGACTCTCCTTCATTAGGCCCTTGAATTCTTCCTCTAGCTTGAGTGAGCTTTCCAACTATCTCATCAAATGACAGAAAGCTATTGTTGTTGCTTATAACAGTAATGAAGGTTTCCCAGATGGAAGGGAGACCTCTAAGAGTTATAATCACCAATTCCCTGTCAGGCATGGTTTCCCCAATTATTTGCAATTGATCTCTAAGACGAGATATCCTCATAATGTATGATTGCACATATTCTCCTTTGTTCATCTTCATGTCTTTGAGTTGATCTTTCAAAGAGATGATTTCATTCAAATTGTTGACTTCATACATGCCAACTATCTTATCATACATGTCCTTGGATTTTCTCAAATTTCCGACATACTCAAGTAAAGTATCTTGTAAACCATCAACTATAATTTTCTTTGCTTTTAACTCACCTTTCTTATGCTTGTTTTTGATAGCAGTGCAAGTATTCTCCGGAGGCTCAGGTACTCTTCCTTGAATGAAGACCAAAACATCATTGTTGTCAGCTATAATCTCCAACTTGACTTTCCATGCAACAAAGTTAGATGAGTCACCCAACTTCTCATGCTCCTTGAAGAAAGAGGAAGACATTTTTACCAAAGATTTTTCCCTTTTTTTTTCAATCAATGGCTAGAAAATGGATGCTCTTGATCTATATGTCTCTTGGGCTTGTCTTCACCTCACCTCTTATACCATGCTAATTTTCATCAATTTGTTCTATGCTGCAATTGTCACTTCAACAATATCCAATAGCATCTAATTTAACAATTTTACTTCTTTAGTTATACAATGACAGTAGAGCAATAGTAGATAGAACAATTAAACAAATGCACAATGAAAGACAACCAAGAGACAAGAGAGACAAATTTTGTTCAATGACCAGGGAAAAACCCACTATGGAGAAAGCCTTTGCAAATCTTCTTCTATTAGATTGTCTTAAAATGTTCAACAGAGAAAAAGTACATCAACCAATATCCAATATTTAATCCACTATCCAAAACAGAGACAAAAGAGAGAGAGAATCAGTAAGAGTCAACTCAAGTGCAAATCTGTCCCAGTCAACACCAGTCAACAACAACAACATGTGCCCTAACCAGTCAACTTTCCACTGTCAAAACAACTCTTCAGTAGCGGGGTCAAAGGCAGTCAAATGTGGCCCTGAATGAAGGTCAAAGTCATCCCAAAAACAACCCCCAAAACCTTAGTCAAACTTGGTCAAAGGAGAGAGAAAGTTTGTTGTTATAGTCTGCAATTTTCTGCGGGCAGACCAGAAAATCAATCCTAGTCAACCAGCTCAAAATTCCTCATTTTGTGTGTCATTGAATGCGGGCTTAGAGAAATTGAACTTTTCCACACAAAAACACTGTCAAAGGAGGTTAACTTCACCCAAGTCAGGGTCAACAACCTGCACTAGTCTTGTAACTTGGCCCAATCAAAATCAAACCAATAGAAAGAGGATCGAGAAGATGTGTTGTGAGTTGATGAAGTGCCAAATGAGGTTTGAGGTTTCTTGCATTTATATGAATCCATGTGGGTGAAAAGACATGTCTTTTGGGCTTCACGAGCCTACATGATGTTGTAGCTGACCTTGATAATTTGCACATGAGTGGGTTTTAATTCAAAAACACACTTCTCCTTGTCCAATTTGAGTGACCTTTAGGCCTATTTTGATCCTCTCGAAAAGAGGAATTCAATGCAATAATTATCTCCATCAAATGAGTTGTCCAAAGTGGAATTTGACCTTAGAATTTGACCCTAGTTGCATAATTTAATCAAAAGGATCTTGAGATACATTTTAGAGAGTTGGCGCAACTCAAACATAATGGAACACTAGAGGCTTTCATCGCAGAATTCGAATGGACAACAATCATGGTGATAGACATCTTGGAGTAGAAGTTGGTCATGCACTTTGTAGAAGGTCTAGCTGAACCCCTAAATGGATGGGTCAAGGCCTTTAGGCCCACTACCTTGCAGGAGGCCATCACCAAGACTTGAGATATGGGAGGAGCAACACCAAATGTGAAGACTCCACAAATATCACAAATTCCTTCGAAGGACAAGAACAAGAAGACACTTGAGAAGGAAAACACCAAGGAGGATCTGTTGGATGAAGAAGCTCAAAACGAGCATAGATGAAAGAAGCTTTGTTTTACTTGCAAAGAGCCATGGGAACCTGGTCGCCGATGTTTGGGAAAGGGAAAGATTCACTACATTAAACTATTACCCGATAACGACAATGAGAGTGATATAGCATAGGCACCAAGCAAGGAGCCTAACGTTTTCGAAGAAGCACCATCCTTGGAAGAGGCTAAGAAGCCACGTTTGAGATTTGAAGGAGGTACTATCGCCACTCTCATAGGAGTCCCTAAATATCACACCTTCAAAATCAAGGGTGCCATACGAGGGCAATGAATCATAGCATTGATTGATGGTGGAGCAACATACAACTTCATTGATGCAACTATGGTGGTAAGGAGAGGCATTCCTACCTAGGAATTTGAAGGTTTTGAAGTAAGGGCAACTGATGGCTATAATATGACATGCACATAGGTAGTTCCATGTTTGAGCGTCACATTACATAAGTGTACACTTATTGATGATTTTTATGTGATAGAATTGGCAGATACTAATGTGGTACTGGGAGTACAATGGTTGTACTCACTAGGGAGATTCGTAATGAACTACCAAGCGATGGAAATGGAATTTCGAGACCCAAATGTCAACAAGGTAGTACTAAGAGCCTAGAGGCATGACCAATGGTGGCCCCCCGCGTTGTAACAACTAAACAAATGGAGGTCATACCTAAGCAGGACGAAGTAATGTGCATGGTAGCTGGTAGAAGTGCAAGCCCTAGGTCGTCAAGTAGCAACTTACAAGCTTATGAGCCGAGATATAAGAAAGTTGAACATAACACATGCACATTCTTGAGAGATTGGAGAGCTTACCTCTTAGCAGAGTATTACAAAAACAAATTTTCTTACGAATTGTTAGACAGACTTATCCATGATGACAGGTACAAGGTAGAAGATGGGATCATTTTCTTTGAAGACTAGATATATTTTGTCCCTGAGTCTACAGTTAGGAAAAGGCTACTTGGGGACACACCCAACAAACCAATGTCTTACCCTCAAGACAGGGATTGCACAAATATCGAGCATAGCGGGCTAAAAACCTATGACAAAGGCCACAAAGAAAAACAAATTGCAATAGTAAATTTCCTTAAAGTTCATGACAACCTTATAAAAGAAGGAAACACAAGACATGCTACTTGAAAGAAGCGTCGTAAAAAGCATGAAAAGAGTTTGGTAGCAAAAGCTGCTAAATCACAGGACCGTGAAGCTGGCCCTCCTAATCTTCTAAGGGCACCTCACATAATTTAGCTAAGTACCAAATTTTATTATGAAATTTTAGCTGCACTTAATATCTACAATGTTGCTACAGTCCTTTGTGATACAAAATATCTAAAGGCTATAAAAAAGGAAGAGCAAAAAGTGTTTCAAAGTTGGAAGGATGTCATGACTGTATTGCAGGCTGCTAAATCTTTCTTACCATGGTCAAGTGATTGCAAAGTTTCAAGGAGCCATATTGTCATTGATCCTTCCCAGGGCGAAGGGTCCTTTACTTGCACAAGGATGGAATTATTTAATAGTTAGCCTTGCAAAGAAGACAACACTTTAAAAAGGGGCAATGGGCCATCTCCAAATGATGTGGAAACAACAATAAAGCATAGACAACCAATGGAAACCAATGTGAGCTTATTACCACCAAAAGGAGTGTTGACTCCCTACAACTTCTTACTAAATCCATTGAAGGTTGCTGCTATGCCAAGATGAGGAACTTCGTTTGAAATAAAGATTGCTTCAACAGTAATGCACATCTGTAATTTTTTCCCCTATGATCTAGTAAGCGGGGGTTTTAATTTTAGTTAACAATGGTATGTTCTATGCTTAGCACAATTTACTTCAACGTTCCTTTAGAAACCCAATGACAATTTCCAATTATTTCCAGTAGCAATCACATTAACTTAATCACATTGACAGTAAATGCAGATAAAACATAAAACAAAATGCAGAAGACAAGCCAAGACAAGAGAACACTGGATTTGGCGGATGCTAGGGGAAAAACCCAATGTGGGGAAAACCCTTTGATCGATTCTTCTAATTATTATTTAATAGTTCAACGGAGAGAGAGTACAAAAATCAAATTCACTTGCCCAATACATAGTTAAACCAGTCCTGTCAAATTCTGCAGTGAAACTTCAGCCCTAACCAGAAAGTCAACGCCGTTCAAAACAACAACAATCCTTCCTCTAAGTAGCTCGGTCTTCCTTAGTCAAACTTAGCTTGAACAGGAGATCAAATGCAGCCCAAAACAGTTTGGTCAAACTCGGTCAAAGGAGAGAGAAAACCATTGTAATCTTTTGCGATCAAACAATAGTCAACCCTTAAGTCAACGCAGGTCAACATTCCCAGAAATCCTCGGTTTTTGTGCCAGTCAATGCGACCTAGAGAAATCAAAATTCAGCCCTCAAAACCGTAGTCAAACTTGGTCAAAAGAACCTCTGTCAACGCTGGTCAAAATGATTGAAATTCAAATCTGTGATTTAGCCCAGAAATCTGTGCTCCTAGCCGCACGTGTGAGAGAGAGAGAGAGTGCCCCAAGCTGTACGAACCAATTTGATGAAGATAGAGAGAAGAACGCGTGAGTGAATGATGTCCAAATGAGGTGAGAGGTCACTCCTATTTATACAATTCATTGTGGGTGAAGAGACACGTCCATTGGGCCTCTGTAGCCTACATTAAGTTGAGGCCGACCTGAACAATTTGCACATGTGAGAGAATAAATTCAAAATCTCACTTCTGCTTGTCCGAATGAGATGATCTTTAGATCAATGTTGGACCTCTCAAAAAGAGGAATCCAATGCAATCATCATCTCCATCAAATGAACTATCCCAAGGTGGAATTTGGCCCTAGTTGCCAAATTTAACAGGGGGCAACATCTATTGCATGATGATATCGCCCACCAGTGTTACGATTATTGTATTGCAAGAAGAAAAGTGGAATGCTAGTATGTTCGAAATGACAACTGTGAAAATGGGAGGAAGTTTTCATTCTGAGAGGTTGAAGGGGAAATTATTTAGCACTCAGACATGCAATTGGTTGAGGACAAGCAATGTTAAGGAAGGGGGGACTGTAATGCCCCCTATGGATTAATTGCTTACGGGAGGATTGTTGATTTTTTCTAGTACAGTAGATACAAGTACTTTATTTTTGAACTATGATAATTACTTACAATGATGTAGATGTTATTTAGTGCAACAAGATGATCATCATGCAATTATACTCCAGAAATTCAACCACGTAGACGATAGAACAATAAAGATCACAATGCACAAAGAGACAACAAGATTTTTACCTTGGGAAAACCCACAAGGGGAAAACCCCAACCAACCTTTTCCTTACAGAATCAATGCAACAAGAGATACATCAAAGTCAAACTAACCAGCAAGATGAAAAAATCACAAGATTCCTCAAGATGCCATGTCAAAAAATTCCCCAAATCACTTGAAGATGCCTCTCCACAAACTCGTACTAGGTTTGCACTAGGGATGAATTTCGGGCTCTCCTTATCTCAGAGTTTTGGACCTTAGACTAGACTTTATCCATAGAAGTTCAAAGCTATAATAGAGAATTCACACGTCTTGGGAGACTCTTCCTTGAGCTCGATTTCTTCACCTTCAATTCGACCTTCTTCTTCCTCGTCTTCCTTCGCTAGGATGGATCGGAAATACACTTGATTGTGAGATGTGAATTGTGCTTGGGGTGGAGACAAGTCGTTTCTATATATGTAAGATGGAAGGGGTCAAATAGGTGCCTCTTCGACAATGCCAACTTCAACACTGGGAGGCCGATTTGGGCATCTTGTGGTGTCTAGAATGTAAATTCAAATTTTCATTTGCCCACTTTGATAAAGTCATGAAGAACATGCCTTACAATATTTTCTTTTGAATACAAAAAAAAAAAAAAATCTTTTCTTGCAATCATGAAGAACATGCTTCATATAATTTTTCTTTTACAAATATAATATAAAAAGAAAAATTAAAAGCGCAGTTCCTTATGCTATCCTGTTAAGTGAAACAGGGGCTGCTCCTATTGAAGCAATTGCTATGGTGCGAGTCATAAGGTATCTGAAAAAAATTGAGCAAATGGAAGAGGGTAGATGGCCTAAGGTGGTGTTTAGTGATAGATTGTGCAAAAGACAGAAGACTTGGATGCGGCAAAATAACAAATGGTTTAGTAAATGGGGTATTTGCTTGAACATGTGTCCTACAAACAGTAAAGAGATAAAAACTTTTGTTATGGATAAATTCCACAAACATACTTGGAAGAAAGAGCTAGAGAGAAAGAAGAAGTACTACATGGAAGAGTTTAACCCCACACATAACCATCAACAAAAGGCGTACATAGGGGCTAATATTTCTTGGAGATCTAAAATTCTTATTGCTCAATTAAGGACTAATTCTCATCAACTCCGTTGTGAAACAGGGAGCTGGAAAAGGCCAAAAGAAATGTGGGAAGAAAGAGTATGTATTTTTTGCTCCTCCGGAAAAGTGGAAACAGAAAAACATTTCATTCTAGAATGTGAGGCCTTCAAAGACATCAGGGAAAACTATGCAGGTATTTTGGCAGCTAATTCTTGGGATAATCTATTCAACGAAGAGGTGGTCGATAAGCTGGGAGTGGTCATTGTAAAACTTCACAGGAAAAGGGCCGAATACAAGAGTCAGATAGAGATTCAATCTGTCCCATAGGCTATTTTTAGCCTCGTGGACATTAAAAATTCTTTCTTTCTATATATTTCATTATTACAAGTACAATTGAAACATTATGAAGATTGACCATAGCTACAAAATTCAACACTCCCTCTTAGCTAGGGAGGTATTCATAATGACTATCTAGATGTTCTCTATATACATGATTCTCTAAGAAAAGGTACAACTCATCGATAACATCATCATCTAGCTCAACACTCTTGACCTATATCAACATCATCATCATTATCAATAGGTACCACAACCTAGGTTAGCACTCCTAACCAATCGTACTCACTCGACTAGTCACCATGATCTGGTCAACGCCTCACCTCATGGTACTCCGACTAGTCCAGGGTTGCCATCACCCATGGTAAAACCCTAGGGACATCCATGTCCCAACTCTAAAGGTCTCACTCTATGCCATGATGTTGAAAAAAGGCACCCACTCCATTGAGTGTTCGGGCCTCAAAGACAATTTCTCTCAAGAATGTCCATCCCACTTGCTATCTCACGAACAACCCAAGAAATGCTTCCGTTGTCACTAACAATCCGACCCTGCCCTTGTTGTCCACTCATCAATAGTTTGGGCCGTGCTCCTATTATCACTAACATTCTGAGCCATGCCCCTATTAATGTTACATCAATACTTCCTCTCACTAATAGAGGGGTTCTCCACAAGTCCAAGCTTGTACTTGAAGTATAGAAACTTCGCCCAGGACAAAAGCTTTGTGAGAATATCCAATGTCTATTCATCAGCGGGAATATACTAGAGCCTCACTACCAAGGTTACTTGGGAGCGGGAGCGAAAACGCGGGGCGGGAGTGGGAGCGCCATTTTTAGAAGCTTCTGGTCCGAAGCGTTTTTCGGGAGCGTTTATATATATATATATATATATATATATATTTTTTTTTTTTTTTAAAATTTTATTTTGATGCATATATGTCAACAAAAACATATAGAATGATGAATTAGACATAAAAAACATAAAAACATAGATTGAATCATATAACATCAATCATCTAGAAGTTATAATCTTCATCAACCACGCCCACAAGTTGGAAGCATACAACATATTGACTCTTGAGTCTCGCAAATCAACAATCCGGCATGTTTCCAAGCTTGCAATTCAATATATAACAATTATCATCATTGATTTCAAATTTTAATATCTAACATTTATCATCATTGATTCATTGATTTCAAAATTCAATATACATTTATCATCATTGATATATAGCATTTATCATCATTGATTCATTGATTTCAAATTTCAATATATAACATTTATCATCATTGATATATATCATTTATCATCATTGATTCTTTGATTTCAAAATTCAAAATATAACATTTAACATCATTGATATATAACATTTATCATCATTGATTCATTGATCACCATAAAAATTTCATGAAGCATCATATTCATAATTCATAATGACTTGTAAACTTATAAATGCCAACTTCTAAATTTCACCTTTCAAATTCAAACTTCAAACTTAAATTGTCATTAAATATATGAAAGAGTCAAGTTTCAATTGTTCAACTGTCAACACAATTAGAAGAGACTAGTAAACAACAAATCTATTTTATCCACTGGCTAGCCCCTTGCCACGCCCACGAGAAATGTCTAATTTGTGTGAGCCACGAGGAAATGGTGGTCTTCTAGTACTCTCAGGAGTACCACGACCATGACTAGAAGGTGGAGGATGGATCTACATAGGGAAAATAGTGTGATATTGAGAACTGGCACTGGCACCCGCACCCATACTGCTACCAGTAGATGGTGGGACTGGTCCTGTGTGTGGCAGTGCTGCTGATGCTTCATCATCATCCATAAAAAGTTCTGCTTCCAATTCTTCCAGATGTAACATGCCATTCTCCAAATTATCATCCTCTGGGTTGTTGTCCCAGACTCTGTATGATTGATCCTCATTTTCCTAATCACAGTAATGGCTCAACAACCTCAAGTTGTAATGCACATAAACCAAGCTTTCAACTCGGTTTTCATTCAACCTATTTCTTCTCACATTGTGTATGAAGCTGTAGGTGCCCCAACACCTCTCTGCAAAAGAAGTGTTCACAAATTGTGAGAGAAATTTTTTAGCCAACTTTGGCAAAAGTCCCATGCCACCATATGCTTCCCATCATGTGAGAGCAGCAAATCTGTCCCTGTCTTCCATTGCATGGAAAGAACCAAAGTTATCAGTGCAACTGAAGTATTTGCCTAATTCAAGGCACAATCTAGCACACTCTTCCCTGTCGGGTACCAACTTGTCCAATGCCTTCATGTACCCT
Organism: Pinus albicaulis; assembly: GCA_034641835.2. Taxonomy (NCBI): domain Eukaryota; kingdom Viridiplantae; phylum Streptophyta; class Pinopsida; order Pinales; family Pinaceae; genus Pinus; species Pinus albicaulis. Next base: position 1,269,533,782 of record CM076578.1, on the reverse strand, counting down.
TCTTGTACCTCTGGAAGCAATACTCAACAGCATAGTATAAAACCGGACCGGTGGACCTAATGAACCGGGTTTCTAACCGGAACCTGTCTAACCGGGAGCGGTCAGATGCCAATGAACCGGTTTAAAAAAAAATACATTAAATAATTATTTTTTTAACAAAAAAAACTATTTTTAAGATTTGCAACCATGATTCCAAGCCAATAGAGACAAAATATGCAAAGTTTGCTCATTTATATACCATGCAAAGGTGAATATATCAAAATGGCACCGAGTGCAATACATATCATCGAAAAAATACATAAGCAATGAGGCTCCAAATGGCCCATAAAGTCCAAAAACAATGCTAGCTATGATGCCGGCTTCGTCTAATACAAGACTACATATTAGTGATCAACAACATGATCACTCCTCATCATGATCAAAATCATCACCACTACTAGACAAGGGACTTACCCACATGAGCAGAATATTATGGCCTAAAGTTTGAGGACTCCTAAAACTCCTCTACAACTTTAGTAGTAGTAGTAGAAAAAATAGACATCAAAACTACAAATCACCGAGCAACATGGTCTCTCATGAAACTCATCATTGATTCATAGCTACTAGAAATGGGGCCATCAACAAGAGATACATAAACATCATCTAGCTCAAAGTCTTCAAACTTGGATTGCTCAACCTTATAGCATGATAGAAATTGAAAAACTTTAACATGCCTAACCAATGATTTTGGTTTGAGTGAAGGGTTCATCTCCTCAACCTTAAAATGCGGTAGAAAAAGATTAGCATGCCTAATCAGTTGTTTTCCTTTGATTGAAGGGTACAACAAGGTTCTTAAATGACTTCATGCTCTTGATCAAATGCCAATATCATTCCCTTACACATGATATAATCAAATGGAAACATTGCAAATTCCCAAACCATGAAACCTTGAAAACCATTAAGTCTACTGAATTTTGAGTGAAACCTAAAATTCTAGTTTCTCCATATGAAATCTAATGAGGTCGAAACCACTCTTAAACATCCCGAGTCATTTCATGGTAATGTTAAAAATTTAAGTAAAAGGATGATTTTACTTTAAGAATTTAACATTACCATGAAATGTCAATGCTTCCCTTACCTCCACATCAGCCCTAAAACCTATTTCGTCCTCTAAAACAAATCGTTTTTTTCATTGAAAAAAATTACCAAAATGAAGCGTTTTTTGTCTCCGGAGCGTTCGAGCGACGTCTCTATCGTCGCTAAAACGCTCCCCGAAGCGTTTAAACACCGAAGCGCCCAGAGCTAAGCCTGCCCCGAGCGTTTCCGAAACGCTCCCGAAAAGGCAGGGAGCGTTTACCAGGTTCGAAACGCGCTTCCGAAAACGCTCCCCAGGAAGCATTTTCGGGAGCGTGCTCAATATGCGCAAAACGCTCCCCGCACGAGCGCGTTTTCTTCCGAGCGGAACGAGGGGGGACGCTTTCCCCGCAACTAAGAACTACTCCCTTTGTACTATATCCATATCGTGAATGTAGTGGTACTTGATCTCAATATGCTTTGTATTATCATGAAACACTGGATTGTTTGTCAGCTTCACACAACTTTGATTGTCACAGAACAACACAGTTGGATCCAACATCTGATCGAACAATCCAGAGAGTAGCTTACAAAGCCATACTCCCTCACAACATGCCATACAAGCTTTAATATACTCTGCTTTTGCAGTACTGACTGCAACGGATGTTTGCTTCCTGCTCATCCAGGATGTCATAGCAGAGCCCAAAATGAAACATATACCAGATGTACTCTTCTTGTCATCTGCACTCCCTGCCTAGTTAGAATCTGTATATGCTTGCAGTTGTATGTCATCACTTGAGGCATATCTCAAACAATACTCAACAATACCACACAAGTATCTCAATATATGCTTTGCTACATCCTACAATCCAATGCTCATGTCTCGGTTTCATTTGGAACTGGATCAAAGTGTTCATTGCAAAGAAAATATCTGGTCTGGTAATAACCCAATACATCAATGATCTAATCAATTTTTGGTACATGGATGGATCTACCAGATTAGACTTAGAATCCCTCAGCTTCCTGAGATTTGTCACCATAGGAGTTGCCATTGACTTTCATTCCATCATTCCAAAATTTCGAAGGATCTTGATGACATACTTTCCTTTCCCGAGAAGGATTTCACTAGGTTTCTGCCATACTTCAAATCCCAAATAGTAATGCATCATGCCAAGATTCTTCATGTCAAAGTCAGAGGCCAAGTCCCTCTTACATTGAACAATAAGATGCTTTGCACTTGTTAGGAACAAATCATCAACATATAGTAGTAGCGTCACATGCTTAGCCTTCACAACCTTGATATAAAGGTTTGGATCAACAACACTCTTAGAGAAACCAAGTCTTGTCAGATATCCATCAATTCTAGAGTGCCAAGCTCTAGGTGCTTGCTTGAGTCCATACAAGGCCTTCTGCAATCTGTACATGTGAGATTCTCTATTATGAACCTCAAAACCTTGAGGTTGCTCTATGTACGCCTCTTCCTCAATCACACCATTGAGGAAAACGGTCTTTACATCCATTTGATGTAACTTCCATCCCATAAACGAAGCATGAGAAACAAGAGATCTAATTGTGGTGTACATGGAAATTGGTGCAAAGATCTCATCATAATCTTCTCCTTCTTTCTGGGAGAACCCTCTAGCCACAAATCTTGCCTTGTATTTGTCAATGCTCCCATCAGCTACATGCTTGTTCTTATATATCCACTTTGAGGTTACCCAAACTTTCCTTCAGGTCTTGGAACAATCTCCCATACATCGTTCTTCATAATAGATTGATATTCTTCCATCATTGCATCCTTCCAAACTTGCTAGGTGGTTGCTTCTTCGAATTTGGAAGGTTTGGATTCAATCAACTTAGTCATTAAGGCTGCATAACCAGAATACCTCTTAGGCCTCTTAGATTCCTTGAATATGCCTCGTGGAGCCGCATACCTCTAGGTCTCTTAGATTCGTTGAAGGTGCCCCGTGGAGCCGCATGTCCTTTTTCATGCTGCAAAGTAGATTTGAACCAAGTTGGTCTTTTTCTATTTTTTGGAACAACAACAAGATCCAACGGTTCACAAGGTCCTTTTTTCATTTCTTCATGATCTTCAAGATGACTTGAGGATGTGGGAGGATCTGTAACCTCTTCTTAGGGAGCAATATGCTTCTTTTCTTCATCTTCGGTGGCCGAGTGTTCTTATCTAGATTTCTAATAAGTGACATCTTCATCAAAAGTCACATCCATGCTTGCTTCAACTTGTCGCTGCCCGGGAACATAGATCCTATAGGCTTTTGATGACTCACTATACCCAACAAATATCCCCTTCTTTCAAGATGGCTCTAACTTATTTCTCTTATCCTTGGGTACATGTTTGAACACTGGACAACCAAAGATTCTTAGATGTTCAACTTGTGTTTTCTAACCAGTGAATGCTTCTTCAGGAGTCATATCTTCCAAAATTCGATGAGGACTTCTATTCAGAATGTGGATGGCTGTCTTGGTTGCTTCTCCCCACAAGAACATTGGTACATCTTGATCATGTATCATTGCCTTCATGTATTCTTCAAGAGGTTTGTTCTTTTTTTCAACCAATCCATTTTGTTGAGGATTATAGCAAACTATCAACTCCCTCTTAATCCCAGCTTCCTTACAATAGGAAATGAGTTCCTTAGAGGTGTATTCTCCTCCATTATCTGATCTTAGAGTCTTTATCTTTTTCCTTGTCATGTTCTCCACTTCCAACTTTGAATTCTTGGAACTTTTTGGAAACTTCATCTTTTGACTTCATAAGATAGATCCACGTCTTGCAAGAGAAGTCATCGATAATGGATACGTAATATAGAGCGCCTCTAAGAGTTTCATCGGCATAGGACCACATACATAAGAGTGGACTAGATCCAAGATCTCTTTGGACCTATGTTCATTGCTTGGAAAGGGTTCTTAACATTCTTTCCAAGAGCACATACCTTACACACACCTTCATGGTCTATTTGAAAATCTTTTACACCTGAAAGAATCTGCTTCAAAGATGGCAAGGATCTATAATGAAGGTGAGCATATCTTCTATGCCAACTCACAAGGATTAATATCACTATGTATTAAAGCTTGGGAAGGTTGACCCGAGAGTTTATACAACCTTCTTTCACGAATCCCAGTAACTCTAGTAGAGCTTATATTAGAGCCCTTGGCCCACACAAGGACTTTCCCATCAATGAAGGCTACTCTATCTCCTCTTCTATCTTCTAAACATGAAATCGAAACCAAATTCTTTTTCAATCCTGGAACATATAGTATGTTGCTCAAGTGAATGCTTTCACCTGTTTCTAGCTCAAAGGATGTTGTCCCAATTCCTTTGACTGCATGGCTCTTATTCTCTCCAAGTTCCACCTTTTGAGTCAATCTTCTTTCCATCAAACTTGTAAGATGATCACGCTCCCCTGTCATATGTCTTGAAGCTCCAGTATTGATCAACCATATGTTGTTGTCATCTGCAAGAGATCCTACAAGTGCGGAATAATAGAAGTGGTCTTCATCTCCTTCAACTTTGGGTCTCTTGGAATGTTCATCAAATTCTCTCGTGGTAGCATGTTGATTCTCACTTTTGTTCCTAATTGAATCTTCCAGGACATTGGGATTTGAAGTGACCAAATCTATTGCAATGGAAACATTGGATCTGAGACATATCTTTCTTCTTTCGAGGATTAGGTCTTCTATCAAAATCCCTCTTCTTCTTTTGAAAACTGAACTTCTTTCTTCCTCCAACTTTCTTGGAACGAGCTTCATAGGCTTGAGAATCTTCTTCTTCCTTTGTCTTTCTTCCTCTAGACAAAAGTATTGATTCTTCTTGAGAACAAGCTGCCCATATTTCTTCCAAACTTGGAGCTTCCTTACGGCTACTTCTACCTGTTGCAAACACATTCCATGATAGTTATAGTCCATTGAGTGCTGAGGTCACAAGTTCTTTGTCAGAGACAATTTCATCAATAGCTTGAAGTGGATCTCTGAATTGAGAGATCCTTACAAAATATGAAGCCACTGTATCGATCTTTTGTCATCATGACACCACAAATTTCATTTCTCAGACTCATGACTTAGCCAACATTGTTAAAAATATAGAAATCATTTAGGGCATCATACATCTTCTTTGAAGTGTCAAGATTTGAGATGTATGGAATTAGATGATCCTTGATGGAGTCCACAATAATGCTCCTGCTATGATTTTATCTTTCTTGTACTTCTTATTTCCTGCTTCATAAGTAGGTTTAGTCACCTTGCCTTGCAAAATTTCCAAAAGATCTTCCCTAGCGAGAATTAGGTTGATTCTTGTCTTCCAAGCTTTAAAGTTGGTAGCCCCTTCTAACTTGTTCTCTAATTTCATGGTAGGAGCCATGGATGCAACTTGATTGTAGGTCTAGGGTTTCTTCAAAGTGATATCAAAGTTGAAGAGTGATCTTTGTGCTCTTTCCTTCACTAAAGCTCTGATACCATGTTGATTTTTCTAGTACAATAAATGCAGCTACTTTTATTTGTGAACTATGATAAATACTTCCAATGATTATTTTTCCCTAGGAAAACCCACCAAGGGGGAAAAGACCAACCAACCTTTTCCTTAGAGAATCAATGCAACAAGAGATACATCAAAGTCAAACTAACCAGCAAGATGACAACCACAAGGTGCCCAAGATGCCAAGTCAAAATTCTTCCCAAATCACCTCAAGATGCTTCTCCATAAATTCGTACTAGGTATGCAATTGGGTCGAATTTTGGCCTGTCTACCTCAGAATCTTGGACCTGTGACCAGAAGTTTGGACCTGCAACTACACGTGTGAGGGCAGCAGAGAATACACATGTGCGGGGAGTCTCTTTCTTAAGCTCGGCTTCTTTTCTTTCTCCAACTTCGACCTTCTCTTCTTCGTCCTTCATTGGTATACCAGATCATAAATATGCTTGATAAGATGAGAGATGCGAATGCCTTGGAGTGGAGACAAGTGCTCTCTATATATACACATTGGAGGGGTTGAATAGGTGCCTCTTTGGGCCAGGCTGACTTCATCACTGGGAGGCTGACTTGAGCATCTTGTGGTGTCAAAAATGCAAATTCAAATTTTCATTTTCCTGCTTAAGATAAGGTCATGAAGAACATTCTTTATAAAATTTCTTTTGATTATAAAATTTCTTGCAAACATGAAGAACATGCCTCAAATAATTTTTTGTCTTACAAATATAATATATATTTCATTATTACAAGTACAAATGAAACATTATGAAGATTGACCATAGCTACAAATTTCAACAAGGACAAAGTAACCTATCCAACCTTGTAGGCTATAGTCTTGTTAAAGTGGGGAAACCCAAATTATCCAATGTTTGGGGCAGCATTGGGTAAATTTTGGGGCAACTGGGGCAAAAAGCCCAAATTGGGGGTTGCACTTGCAACCCCTCACATTAGAGAGAACCCCATGAAAAAATCTATAAATAAAGGGTATTTGGAATCATTTTGGATCAATGATTTGGATTGGATATCTCTGTTTTTTTGCGCTGAGGCTTTGAGGGTTTTAAGATCCCTTCTTCTTGATTAGTTTCGATGGAGGTGATCTCGATTCCCACCCTAGCTAATCCTTTGTCTAGTTTCAATCGCGCTGATCCCACCCTGCCTAGAGACCTATTTTCCTTGTTCTAGCACAACATATTTCTTGGAGCAGTTATGGTTTGCACTGACAAGCAAGAAGTGGCATTTCTATGGTTTATTTTGTTAAATAAATTCTGTTTCAAGGAGCAGCGCGAATCTAGGCCTTGAACCCTGAAAAGGATCTTCTGAGGCAGCGAAGTCAATTGTGGATAAACCTGGGCAGCAGAACCATTAAGATCCGAGCTGAGGCCTTTTCCAGTGTAGCAGAACTCTCATCTGCAGGGCCGAAATCAAGCCGAAGTCTGGATCAACCTATTTTTGTGGGCCCGCAGTCTGAGTTGTTAGCAAAGAAAGTTGGGACAGACAACTGCTTACCACAACACGAATTGTGCAGCAGGTATGACTGCACGACAAGGGTAGTTGGTTAAGGGAGAGTCTGATACAAACCTCCCTGAATAATATAGTGAGTAGTCTAAATCCTGTAAGGTCAACAAGTACAACTAACAGTTCAGTAACATCCCAGTAGACAATGAATAACAATAGTGTTAATTTTGGGCAACTAGGTCCAAACTCCATGTTGCACTGCTCATATGATGATGGTCATATTTTTGTTGGATTCCTTTTTCGAAGAGGTGCAAGATTGATCTAAGGATCATCTTGATCGGATGAGCAGAACATTTATTTTGAATTTATTTCCACATGTGCAAGGTCGGCCAGATTTGTAATGTAGGCTCACATGCCTAATAGATGTGTCACTCACCCTCATTGATGGATATAAATTGGAGAGACTTGGAGGTCATTTTCTCATCATCTCATCTCACATTCTCTCATTGTGATCTGATTTTTTCGATAGCCTTTGGAGGCCTTTTTCCCCTCACACGTGTGGAGCAGAAGTCTGAAATTTGCAGATCTGTTTAGGGCACTTTTGTAGCTGCATTGATCGTGGTCAACCCTTGGTCGTTTGACCTCAAAACTGTGCAGAAAATCTGATTTTAGGAGGCTGGACAACTGGGCACTAAAATCGAGGAATTCCAGGCTGTTTGACCGAAGCCCTAGTTTGCTGCGTTGACTTTTTTGCTGCTGCCTGCTGTTGACTTTTCTACGCTGTTGACTTGCGTTGACTTGTGATGAGCTATCTTTGAGGGCTGTGGGTGTGACACATGAAGTGCTAGCTGACCGAGAAAGACTTTGCTGGTTGAAGCATCCTGTTGACCGTCGTAACGCAACAATATCTCATATCTTTGCTGGGCAAGGAATTGTAAATCTGATCTATATTTGGCTTGTCTTCTATTGATCTATTATTGTGTTCTATCAACATTTTACTTTCATGTTTATGTGATTGCTATTTTGTATCGGGACTAAGAAAGATTGAAGTAAAGTGCATCAAGCATAGAACACCATTTTTATCTAAATTTAACATGGAATCAGAGCTGAGGTGAAGACAAAGTCCATCCTGTTGACCGTCGTAACGCAACAATATCTCATATATTTGCTGGACAAGGAATTGTAAATCTGATCTATATTTGGCTTGTCTTCTATTGATCTATTATTGTGTTCTATCAGCATTTTACTTTCATGTTTATGTGATTGCTATTTTGTATCGGGCCTAAGAAAGATTGAAGTAAAAGTGCATCAAGCATAGAACACCATTGCTATCTAAATTTAACATGAAATCAGAGCTAAGGTGAAGACAAAGTCCAAGAGTCCAAGCTGGTGTTAGAAGCTATCTCTGAAGGAAGAAATCCTATCAAGGACCAAATGGCCTCCTCAACCTTACAAGGGTTTCAAGGCTAATGATAAATTGATTGATGAGTCTGATTATCATGCATGGAAGATGTCCTTGGATTTGGTGCTAGAAGATCAAGATATCATGGACTATGTACAGGGGAAGATTCAAGAGCCTCCATCAAATGCAGCTACTGCCACGAAGACAAAGTATAGAAAAGGGGAAATTAAATCAAAGATGATTATCCGGGATTCTATTCATAAGCACTTGGTTGCTTACATTTCTGAGCTAAAGACATCTAAGGAGATGTATGATAAGCTGGTGAGCATGTTCAGGGCTAGCAATGCTAATCAAATCCTCTTCTTCAAGAATCAATTGAAGAATATAAAAAAGGGTAAGGATGAATCTATTCAATCCTATTTAATGAGGCTCACTGAAATCAGGAATAACCTCTTAGCTATTGGGGAAGCAATATCTGATCGAGAGATGGTTCTTATTGCACTTGGAGGTCTCCCCCGTGTTGGCATGGATTCAATACCACTATTCTCAATAATAATGTGATTCTTGATTTTGATGAAATATTGACGAGATGCACTCAAGAGGAAACAAGAATGATGGACTATGCCACTAATGGTAATGGAAGTGACCCAATTTCCTTCGTGGCTCATGTAAATAAGAACCATGGTGGCCCGAGAAATCAAAACCATGGTAGAGCGGGGCCCAAAGAAAGGAAGGGAAGATGTTACGCTTGTAACAAGTATGGTCACTATGCAAGAGAGTGCCCTAATAGGAGGGGCTCTCCCAAGGATGATGACAACAACATCTCGAGAAGGAATCGCAGGAACAACAGGTTTGAAGGAAAAATGATAGCTCCCTTTGATCGTAGTGGAAATGGGCAACCTTTCAAGAGGTCAAGAAATTCCAGGTACGATGAGTCTAATGGTGTTGATAATAAGAGAAATGAATTTATTCTTGTATCTGCCCTCTTTGCTGCATCTCCACTTGACACCCTGGATGTCTGGTTGATTGATAGTGGTGCTTCAAGGCACTTCACTGGTTATAAAGAAGCCCCTTTTGATTTGGTTGAGAAAGATACTAATCTGGAAATTATCCTTGGAGTTGATGCCACCTATCCCGTGAAAGGGACAGGGACTGTGACCCTCCATCTATCTCAAGGTCAAGTCCTCCGATCACAAGATGTGTTGTACGTACCTGATTTGAAGAAGAACCTTGAGTCCATTTTGGCAATGGAAGAAAAAGGGTTCAAGGTGGCATTCGTTGATGGAAAGGTACTTTTCTGGAAGAAGAACTTCAAGGAAGCTCTTTCTATTGGTTTTAGAGTTGATACACTCTACCAGGTCGGTGGAAGTCCATTGGGGGCTATGACATTTGATGCAACTCTTCAAACAGAGTTATGGCATTGGATGTTTGCACATCTTCATTACAAAGCCCTTCCCGGAGCAAGGAAGGTGGTGACAGGGATGCCCGAATTTAGAGATGATCATGAAGGTATATGTTAGGGTTGTGCCGAAGGGAAGCATACAAGGGGACCATTCCCCTCAAGTGTCACAAAGACAACTGATATCTTGCAGTTGATACATTATGGCTTATATGGTATGCTGCTTGTGACATCCTTGGGAGGATGTTCCTATTACATGACTTTTACAGATGACTTCTCTCGCAAGACCTCGATATATTTTTTGAAGAAGAAGGACGAAGCATTCAAATAGTTCCGTACCTTCAAGGCCTTGGTAGAAAATCAAACCGAGAAGAAAATCAAAGTTTTGAGGACCAACAATGGGACCGAGTATGAGTCAAATGAGTTTAATGACTTTTGTAGAGAAGTTGGCATTAAGAGGGAGACCACAACTGCGTACACTTCTGAGCAAAATGGTGTTGTTGAAAGAAAGAACATGACCATTGTGGAAGCTGCCCGCGCAATGCTATGTGATCAAGGTCATTCGAAGTTTCTATGGGGATAAGCTGCAAACACTGCTGTAAGGTTCAAAATAGATGCCCGCATTCCGCACTAGACCCCAAAACCCTAGAAGAAGTCTTCTCTGGTAAGAAACCTGATGTTTCTCATTTTAAAGTTTTTGGTTGTCTTGTTTACTTTCATGTGCCGAAAGAAAAGAGAAGCAAGCTGGATGCTTCTGGAAAGAAGGGAATGTTTGTGGGCTGCAGTGAAACTTTGAAGGCATATAGAATCTATGTGCCTGGTCAAAGAGAAGTGGAGATATGCCACGATGTCACCTTTGATGAAGATGTTGCCCTCAAGAAAGTAAGAAATCTTCCTAGCTCCAAGGAAGATAAAGAAGCAGGGAAGCTGGAAGAGTCGAAGGATGACCTGATGCCCGATGTTGAAGGACCTATGGATCCCATTGATCCATCTCCTTTAAATAAGAGAAGACCCTCATGGCTTAGGGATACTCTCGAAGCTGTTGAGAGACATATTGCCCCAAGGGGGACATTCCGTGAAAGCAAGAAGCCGAAGAGATATCAAGGGTATTTAGTAGCCATGAGTACGATAGTACAATATGAGCCTGGAACATTTGAAGAAGCCGTAAAGCATCAAGTTTGCAAGAATGCTATGCACGAAGAATATGAGTCCATTATGAAGAATGATGTCTGGAAAGTGGTCTCAAGATCGGAGGACAAATATGTTGTCACCTCGAAATGGCTCTATAAGATCAAGCATGGATTTGATGGAAGTGCTGAAAAGTACAAGGCAAGATTCGTTGCCCGAGGCTTCTCTCAAAAGGAAGGCATAGATTATGATGATATATTTGCACCTGTGGCCCGCTATACCACCATTCGATCTATTATTGCCCTTGCTGCTATGCAAGGATGGAGTCTACATCAGATGGATGTAAAGACCAGTTTTCTACATGGTGCTATAAAGGAAGAGGTTTATGTGGAGCAATTTCTGGGGTTTGAAGTCCGAGATAGAGACACCCATGTACAAGGTTACTTGGAATAGGGAGCGGGAGCGCGGAGCGCCATTTTTAAAAGCTTCCGGTCCGGAGCGTTTTTGGGAGCGTTTATATATATATATATATTTTTTTTTTTATAATATTTTTTATATTTTTTATATTTTGATGCACATATGTCAACAAAAACATGTAGAATGATGAATTAGACATAAAAAACATAAAAACATAGATTGAATCATATAACATCAATCATCTAGAAGTTATAATCTTCATCAACCACGCCCACGAGTTGGAAGCATACAACATATTGACTCTTGAGTCTCGCAAATCATCAATATGAAGGTTTCAAGCTTTCAAAATTCAATATATAACATTTATCATCATTGATATATAACATTTATCAACATTGATTTCAAATTTCAATATCTAACATTTATCATCATTGATTTCAAATTTCAATATCTAACATTTATCATCATTGATTCATTGATTTCAAAATTCAATATACATTTATCATCATTGATATATAACATTTATCATCATTGATTTCAAACTTCAATATATAACATTTATCATCATTGATATTATATAACATTTATCATCATTGATTCATTGATCACCATATAACTTTCATGAAGCATCATATTCATAATTCATAATGACTTGTAAACAGTAAACTTATAAATGCCAACTTCAAAGTTTCACCTTTCAAATTCAAACTTCAAACTTAAATTGTCATTAAATATATGAAATTAGAAAGAGTCAAGTTTCAACTGTTCAACTGTCAACAACAAATAGAAAAGACTATTAAACAACAAATCTATTTTATCTGGCTGGCCCCTTGCCACGCCCACGAGAAATGTCTAATTTTTGTGAGCCACGAGGAAATGTTGGTCTTCTAGTACTCTCAGGAGTACCACGACCACGACTAGAAGGTGGAGGTTGGATCTGCAAAGGAACAACAGTGTGATATTGAGGAGTGGCACTGGCACTGGCACCCGCACTGCTACCAATAGATGGTGGGACTGGCCCTGTGTGTGGCGGTGCTGCTGATGCTTCATCATCATCACTATAAAGTTCTGCTTCCAATTCTTCCAGATGTAACGTGCCGTCCTCCAAATTATCATCCTCTGGGTTGTTGTCCCAAACTCTGTATGATTGATCCTCATTTGCTCGATCACAGTAATGGCTCAACAACCTCAAGTTGTAATGCACATAAACCAAGCTTTCAGCTCGGTTTTCATTCAGCCTGTTTCTTCTCACATTGTGTATGAAGCTGTAGGTGCTCCAACACCTCTTTGCAGAAGAAGTGTTCACAACCTATGAGAGAACTTTTTTAGCCAACTTTGGCAAAAGTCCCATGCCGCCATATGCTTCCCACCATGTGAGAGCATCAAATCTGTCCCTGTCTTCCATTGCATGGAAAGAACCAAAGTTAGTAGTGCAACTGAAGTATTTGCCTAATTCAAGGCGCAATCTAGCACAATCTTCCCTATCAGGTACCAATTTGTCCAATGCCTTCATGTACCCCTCTTGTACCTCTGGATCTGTGTGAGGTTTCACCCTAACCCCACCTCCAGGTGCAGGTTGGCCCAACTAAGATGGAGAGTAATATTTTGGCGTAAGGATATATGCCAAAGCATGTAGTGGAACATTGAGTTTATTCCACCGTGCACACACACAGTCATGAATCATAGCATACAAGTTGGGATCATTATCCTTAACAATATCTTTTATTTGCCCCAACATGCTATACATCTGCTCATAAACCTCTCCAATCACTGGTTTATCAGTATCTGCAAAGCGAATCATGTTATAAATGGGCTTGGTAAAACTCAAAATTTCCCTCACACGTGCCCAAAATAGATGGTCAAGGGCGGTCTCCTCCACATGTTCGAAACCTTGCCTGTCAACTATTGTTGCTGCCCTGTCCTTTAATAGCTGCCAGTGTGGGCTTGATACCATTGCAGCCAATGACTCTCTTACCTTCAAAAGGCGTCTGAAGGTGAGGTAATAGCTAGCAAATCTAGTTTTTGCTATCTTCAACAACTCCAATTTGGAGTGAGTACGGAAAAGCCCATGGGTATTGCTATGATTTGTAATAAATTTTATCATTTTTTTACCTCTCTTGTACAAATCACCAAGCCATTTGAATTGAGGTTGTTTGCTTTTGATGATATCATGCATCAAAAGGTTCATTGTGTGAACCAAACACCCAAACCAAAAAATGTTGGGGTATTTATCCTCAATAATTGCTCCTGCTGCCTTACAGTTAGCAGCATTATCAGTGATGACCTGTATGACATTGTATGGCCCAGTCTTTTCAATTATATCAAGTAATGGTTGTGCAATGTTAATGCCGGTTTTGAATTTATTTGAATAATCATATGCTGCCAGGAAGATTGCACCACTAACTGACACAACCAAAACATTTATCAATGGTTTTCCTTTTACATTGGTCCATCCATCAGAGACAATGGACAACCCATGCTCATTCCATGAACTTGTCATTCTAGCCAAAGAATTGTTTATTTTAGCTCTTTCATGATCAAGACCCACGGTTCTGGCCTTGTCATACCCAGGGCTTTTGTATCCTTTTGGGGCATCATTAATGGCAGAAACCATTTCATGCCAATAAGGTGAGCGAAGAACATTGAATGGCACCCCACATGCATATAGAAACCGGTAAACTTTTGAATCCACATCATTCCTACACCCTTCGTCTAGGAAATCGGATATGGTTCTACGCTTTAATCCAGTGCCACTGCTTCCAAAACCACTGGCATGGGTGGAAGTTGAACTTGTTTGTCCATGATGTGTTGGGCCTGAATCAACGAAACCCCTAGATCTTTTAGATGATCTCTGTAGGGCAACCCCCTCTTCCTTCCTATATATCTCTCTCGTGGTGTTGGCACAAAAGCACAAACTTTGATTCCAATATTTTTAGTTCCATCCCCTGGCATTATCCCACAAAGGTGCCTTCTCGCACGGGTGTATGAACCATGGTATTGCTTATTGCAATGGGGGCAAATAAATTTAGTGGTTCCACCACCTTTCCCTCCTTCCATTTTCTGAACATATTTCCACAAAGGAGTTTGGTCTCGTTTAGTTGGGGAATCTATGTTCTCAGGTTCTCCACTCCCCACTTCCTCCTCAGCGTAATCCTCCTCCTCTTCAGGATTTTCTTCAGATCCACCATAACCCTCCTCTCCATCCTCCTCTTCTCTGATTTGCCTCTTTCTTCTAGCACTCTCCAACACCATTATCACAAAGAAAGGAACCAACATGAGGAAAATCCCTAGCCATATAGCCATGATGGAAACAAGTTTCAAGTTTCAAGTTTCTAGCCTGCAAAACAAATGGAAAAATGCCAAATGGGAATAGGAAATGCAAAATAGGAAAAAAACAATTCATTTTTTAAGTTTTAAATCCAATAAAATGCAACATTCAAGAAAAATTCAAGTTTTCATTTTTAAACAATTTAACAATCTACAAATTCATCCTAGAAAATACTAAATTGGATTAGAAGGCCTACCTCTTTCTTGCAATCCTCCTGTTGCCTTTCTCCTTGCTCTCCTTCCTTGCTCTCGCTCTCTTTCAACTCTTGCTCTCGCTCTCACTCTCCCTCTCTCAACAGTTAACAAACAATTAAAACTAAAATGAAACCCCCCCTCCCCCCTTTTAAACAATTCGATTTTTCACATAAAAAAATTTGCGCGCGGCAGGAAGCGTTCGGGAGCGAACGCTCCTCGATTGCTTCCGGCGTTTAAAAAACGCTCCCGAAGCGTTTTTTAAACGTCGGAAGCGCTCAGGGAGCGTTCGCTCTCGAGCGCTTCCTGAAACGCTGCCGAAAAGGCAGGGAGCGTTTTAACAGGTTCAAAAAAGCGCTCCCGAAAACGCTCCCCTCAGGAAGCGTTTTCGGGAGCGCGTTTCCGAGTGTTTCCAAAACGCTCCCGCACGGTGCGCGTTTCGGAAACGGGAACGAAGGGGGTTTGAAGCTTCCCCGCAACCTAGCCCATGTATGCAGGTTGAAGAAAAACCTCTATGGGTTGAAGCAAGCCCCCAGGGCTTGGTATGAGAGGATAGATAGCTACTTGATGAAGCTGGGCTTCCACTCGAAGTAATGCTAATCCGAACCTTTACTTTAAGGTTGATAGAGAAAGGCCACTCATTCTGGTTCTCTATGTGGACAATCTCTTCCTGACAGGTGCTGACCCTCTCATTCATCAGTGTAAGAGGGAGCTAGCTTTCGAGTTTGAGATGAAAGACCTAGGACTGATGCACTACTTCCTAGGCTTGGAGGTCTGGCAGAGGCTAGGTGAGATTTTCCCTTCTCAAGGAAAATATATTGTGAAGCTGCTGGAGAGATTTGGTATGGTGGACTGGAAGTCTGTGTCGACACCTATGGAACTCAACTTTAAGAAGTTGAGTGGAAACACTGTTGGGCCCGTGCTAGCAGATCCTACCGAGTATCGACAACTCGTGGGGTCATGATGTTCTTAGTGAACTCCCGTCCTGACGTATGTTTTGCAGTGAACACTTTGAGTCAACATATGGTTGATCCTCATCACATTCACTGGATTGGTGCCAAGAATCTATTGAGATATCTTCGGGGCACAATCAAGCATAGGTTGAGATACACTGCCGGGAGTTTGAGACTCCGTGGATATACTAATGCCGATTGGGCTGGCAGTGTGGTGGATCGCAAGAGCACATCTGGATGTTGCTTCGCCTTGGGTCTTGCTTCGATATCTTGGATGAGCAGGAAGCAGAAGTCGGTGGCTTTGAGCACTACTGAGGCCGAATACATTGCAGCGAGTATGGCTTGTTGTGAAGCTGTTTGGTTGCAAAAGCTCTTCAGTGAGTTGTTCAGGCATGTGCTAGATACCACCGTTTTCCTTTGTGATAACTAGAGTGGGATTCGTCTTTATGAGAATCCCGTGTTCCACGATCGATCCAAGCATATTGATATTAGGTACCACTTTATCCGGGATATGGTACAACGAGGCCTCGTAAGGCTCGATCATATAGGAACCGATGAGTAGGTCACAGATATTCTCACAAAGCCCCTGGGGAAGGTCAAGTTCCTAACCTTCCGTGAGAAGCTTGGAATTGTGGAAAGCCCCTATTCTGAGGGTCCTGCTTGAGTTGGACTATGAGCTCTGGGAGCTCCAGGGGGCTTGGGGATAGCTTCTTGGAGCTATAAATACAGGGGGCTTGGGGATAGCTTCTTGGAGCTATAAACACATACGGGGCTAGGCTTGCTGAACCTTGTTGTGCTTCTGCCCCACTGTTATGATATTGAGTTGGTTCGCCTCTCTCTGATCTGTGCCCCGCACACATCCTACCCATGGAGTTTCAGACTCATGGGAAGTACCTCTCATTTGGCCAATGAGGTGGGAAATGTGGATAGAGACCATAGCAGGATCGATGGATGCATCGAAGATTGCTGTACTCTTTATGTCTAGGATGGCACATGTCCAACACCTTGATCTGGGATCAAGTATGATGAGGTTTTATCCTCTAAATTGACTTCGGGTCAGTAAACTAACTTAGGGTTAGTATGAGACTTTTTTTGAGTCCAAGAGAGGTTTTTACCTCTGAGTTGACTTCAGGTCAACTGAGTGTGATGTCTTTGTGACTCACCTTTTTGTTCTATCTGAAATAAAGAGCCAACAAAGCAAGTTACGATGGGATGATGCACAATGTTTGGTGAAGGTACATGATGGTACTGATGGATGGCACTTGTGGACAGATGGAGTTCTCCCTAGTTGAGAGGGAGTGTTAATTTTTGGCAACTAGGTCCAAACTCCATGTTGCACTGCTCATATGACGATGGTCATATTATTGTTGGATTCCTCTTTTAGAGAGGTGCAAGATTGATCGAAAGATCATCTTGATTGGATGAGCAGAACATTTATTTTGAATTTATTTTCCAATGTGCAAGGTCAGCCAGATTTGTAATGTAGGCTCACATGCCTAATAGATGTGTCACTCACCCTCATTGATGGATATAAATTGGACAGACTTGGAGGTCATTTTCTCATCATCTCATCTCACATTCTCTCATTGTGATTTGATTTGTTCAATAGCCTTTGGAGGCCTTTTTCCCTCACATGTGTGGAGCAGAAGTTTGAAATTTGTGGATCTGTTTAGGGCACTTTTGCAGCAGCGTTGACCAGCGTTGACTGTGGTCAACCCTTGGTCGTTTGACCTCAAAACTCTGCAGAAAATCCAATTTTAGGAGGCGTACAGCTGGGCACTAAAATCGAGGAATTCCGGGCTGTTTGACCGAAGCCCTAGTTTGCTGCGTTGACTTTTCTGCTGCTGCCTGTGTTGAATTTTCTGCACTGTTGACTTGCGTTGACTTGTGATGAGCTGTCTTTGAGGGCTGTGGGTGTGACACATGAAGTGCTGTTTGACCGAGAAAGACTTTGCTGGTTGAAGCATCCTGTTGACCGCCGTAACACAACAATATCTCATAACTTTGCTGGACGAAAGGAATTGTAAATCTGATCTATATTTGGCTTGTCTTCTATTGATCTATTATTGTGTTCCATCAGCGTTTTACTTTCATGTTTATGTGATTGCTATTTTCAATTTTGTATCGGGCCTAAGAAAGATTGAAGTAAAAGTGCATCAAGCATAGAACACCATTGTTATCTAAATTTATCAAATAGTATAGAACAGCAGACTTCTTTAAGCAATTATTGTACTGGTTTATCAAATTGTTGACACTGTATATCAGCACTGTATTGAGGACTTACTGATTGGACAGTCAGCCCTAAGTTGTGCTTGATTGAAGTAACATATTGCTGTGGAAACTTTACATTCATGCATGTTTACATTATCTGGTTGATGAAATTTTTTATATTCATGCATACACGCTGTTTATGAATGTGTACTATTGTAATGATTTATTGAAGAAGTCCAAGCCAAAAAGGGGAACCCTAAGGGCAAAATGTTGAAAAAAAGGGTACCAAGGAGGTGTTTCTTAGTGCTTTTTGCCTTTGGCCTAGGAAAGCACATGAGACATCTTTTTAGTAAGTGACTTTCTGAGTTATTACAGTCATGTGACTTTTAGCCACTTTATAAAGTTCAAAAAGTACTTGGTACTTTATTATATTAAAGTTACTTTATGTTTTTAAAATGATTTTATGAGAAAAAGGTAAAAGGTATAAAAACAACATTAAAGTGACTAGGGACGTCATTAATGAAGGGGGAGACATGAAAAGGGGGTCAATGGGAGATTAAATCTCCACCCTTGATCAAGGAGAGCTGAGATCTAATCTCAGCCATTGATCATAGGGTTAGGGCTTCACTTCATTATGAAGACTAAAAACGGAGAAAAAGCAAAGGGAGCTCATTATTCTTCAAGTGCAAGGTTGGAGAAGATGAGAGGAGAAGAGGAGGCTGAGATAGCTTCTAGAGGAGAGGCTGTGATAGCTTCTGCTGAGAAGAGGAGGGGATTTTTGTTGAAGGAGAAAGGGGCTGTGACAGCCATTTGCAAGAGGATAGAATGAGTTACAGCAGCTGGAGAAGAGAAGGATCAGCGCATTTCTGAAGGAGAACACAGGCACACAGACCAAGTTTCAGTGGGCTTTCTCTTAGCATGATTTTCGAGGGCTGAGAGCAGAGTTTCAGTGCATTAATTGTAGGAAGAGAAATTCAGCACATTTAATGAGTTTGACTGGTGCAAAAAATGATGAGAAATCAAAGGTCTGTCACACAAATCGAGAGATTCCTGGTGTGTCAGCACATTTTTTGAGGCAGAAAGACGGCAGCCTGTTGCCCGAAATTTGAGGGATTTTCAGGCAGTGGCATGAATTTTGGGTTCTGTGTATAGAACAGTGGCATGGTTTTCTAGATCTGGAAGAGCCGACGGTGGCACAATTTCTGAGGCTGTGATAGCAGAACATTGACACGCATTTCCAGAATCTGGCATGAGTTCAAGGGAGAGATAAGTTCTTTGATGTGTAATTTCTCTTCTTTGAACTAGAGCAGGAGACCCTTTTTTTCTTCATTGTCCTCAATTGTAAGCATTGTCATGCTTACTCTTTCTTGCCTGTTGAACATATCTCCTTCCATGTACATACATTCTTCACGTCAAGATAATTCAAGTTGTTCTATTGCATGTCTGCTTATTGCTTATTCTTCTCTATAATCTTGATACTCTCATTTGTTTGGAATTCTTTCAAGATGGTATTCGATAGTCATTCATGATATCCTCCCTAGGTTGCATGTCTTTTGCCCATGTTGGACAAGATTTCTTTTTTCATACATGATATTATTATCTAAGACGTCTTTTTTCACATGCAATAGATTTGTCACATCATATAGGTTATCCCACATGTATTGCCTGTCCTTTACACAGATGAAGTCACCATGAAGCAAGTAGTCTTCATGAAACATGTTGAGATCAAATATGAGGAAATTAGTAAATTACTCTCCATCTAAGTCACCTGACACGGGGACATGGGACACGATGGACACGCGGATTCGAGTGTCGGATTCGGACACGGTGACCCCCCGGAACAGGACACGTTCGGACACGTTTTATATATATATATATATATTAAAAATTAGATATTTCTTACACAAATTCATACAAATTCATTGATTCAAACATAGATATTCATCTAGATGTAAGTTTTACAAAGATTTAAGATACATAATACATTGATACATCATACAATCATACATATTACAAAGGAATAGACATATTCATCAATGATCCAATAGGAGAAAGACAAGATAGTGTAGTTTTCTCATTAAGTCATCAAAATCAAAATGTGTCACATAAGTACTAGCCTCTAGGTAGTACAATGACAATAGAAAATAGAAATAGCAAATACAAAACAACTACAAGACTACAAGCCTCAAGGCAATGCCGCAGTAGGTAGCTCATGACTCATGAGTCATCAATCCTTATTGTCATAATCAACATCACTGTCCTCATCATGATCATCATGCTCACCACTGCTCTCCTCTGCTGCATCCTCCTCCTCTCTATCCAATGTCATCTTTGCATCTGCTGGTGTGGAGGATGACCCTTCTGCTGTATCGCCATCATCAAATGTGACAGGCTCTAGCATTGGCTCATTGAGATCCAATTTGGCCAATGCCAACTCAACACTGCTGTCCAGACCCATATCATTAGGAAAGACATCCCACATCTTTGTCTTTCCCTTCAACCAATCCTCCCTCTGCCTGTAAATAAGACGAAGGTTGGTGTGCACATACACCATTGTCTCTGCCCTGGACTGCTCAAGCCTGCTATTATTCACACTATACAAATTCTCATATGTGCTCCAATTCCTCTCGCAACAAGAGGATGAAGTCACTTGAGAGAGGAGCCTCATGGCTAACTGCTGTAGAGGAGGGCTTGTTGCCCATGAGTTGCCCACCAAGAATAGGGCTTCTTAGCCCCCATATCCCTAATCACATCATAGCCTGCAAATCGCCCAGTGCCAGTGGAAACTCTGCAAAGGCATCCTCCACCTCATTAAGGGATGCCCTATCTTGAAAAATCCTCTTGAATGCATCTTTCCTCCCCTGTGAGATTTCACCATCCATGTGAGGAGGGAATCTGCGGGAAGGTCCATCATTCAACCACTCATGGCTGTAGTATTTTGGCTTCAAGGAGCGAGCCAAACATTGTAAAGGCGTGCAATTTTTGTCCCATTTGCTAACAAGAATATCCTATATGCTGGTGAAGAAGGCCTCTGGTGATGTCTCATACTTGGGGCACTGACTATGTAAAACACTGTTCCTTACAAACTCAATCATGGAATCCCATCCCTCATAAACCTCTCCTTGGATGGGTTGGTCTGTATCTGCAAATCGAAGCAAGGAAATGATAGGGTCCATGATCTGAATAAGTAGATCTACCCTCTCCCACTAGACATCATCCAACACTGTGTCCTTCACTTTTTTTGAGGCTGTTTGATCTGTCTTTCTCCAAAAAGACCAAAACTCTGAAATAACCATGGCCCCAAGAGCGGTCTTGACCTCCCTCAACCTCTTCAACATGATGAATGAAGAGGCAAATCGTGTATCCGCAATCTTCAACAATGATAGATTGGTGTACTCTTTGTAGATAGTGAGGGAATTTGTATGGTTTTGTACAAAGTTGTGGATATGCCGTGCATTCTCAATAATGCTTCCAATCCAAAGCACATAAGAGGCAATAGATTTCAGTGCTAAGTTCAATGAATTGACAATGCAAGGTGTCCAAAATATTTGTGGATATTTAGCTTCCACAATCATGCCAACAACCTTGCAAACAGATGCATTATCTGTAATGATTTGCACACAAGAATCGACACCTACATCTTCAATTACTTTAATAAATAACTCACCCATATATTGTGCATCCTTGTATTGTCCAAGTGCATCCATTGATTTCAAGAAAACTGGACCATTCAAGGAAGACACCATGAAGTTGATGAGTGGGTGCCATGCTGGATCTGTCTATCCATCAGAAACAATGCTAACCCCAAATGTTGGCCATGCTGATTTAATAGGCTCAAGCATTTTGTCCACCTCTTTCTTTGCCTTTGTCAACAATGTGGTTCTAAGTTTCTCTGGTGTAGGAGGCACATACCATGATGGAGCTGTTTCAGTTAGAGCTCGACACATCTCAATAAATAGAGGTGAGCGTGCAACATTGAAGGATATGAAGTTCTGATAGAAAAAAATGCAATGGTGAGATCAAGCTCTTCCCTTCTCTTTCTGGAAAATCTTGTCCATTGGACCAAGTGCAGTTGCCTTTCTTTTTGCTGCTTGCCCCCCACTAAAACTCTCAAATAGGAACTTGTTGTTGCTTTTCCTCAAGAATGGAAGGGGGTCATCATTCTTGTTTTGTTTTGATTTTGATGCCACATTTGCCGCAACAACAAATTCCTCTCTCTCCATTTCCTTCTTCTTTGCTAATGGCACCTGTGTACAAGATGAAATGCCACAACTTGGCAAAGCCAACAAATTAGCTTTCACGCAGTAATATGTGCTCATGAAATGGTTGTGGCAAAAACTGCATTTCTAAGCAACATTGCCTCCTCCCTTCGCCTTGCTGCCTAGCCTTGCCTCAAAGGAGAAATGTATGAGGTATGTATATATTTATATGCTGACACTGGATGTTGTGAAGTCATGTCATATGGTTGCAGGTAATAGACTTCTATATTTAGAAGTACGATTTATGAAGGAAGATCTCTTAGTGCATTGACAGATGAAATCAACATATTATATCCTCATATGGAATATGAGGTGGTTGTATATGAACGAGGAACTGGAAAATTTGTAAATTCCTGGAAATGAAGAATATGCAAAAAGGAAGAGATCATGAAATGTAACCATGTCAAGAGGCAGTTATCATCTGGAAGCCAAGAAGATGTGACTAGGAGATCTCTTGGGAGGATATGTAGACTCTGGTAGAAGTCTGGTAAAGAAGAAGACCTTTGACAAGACATATCTTTAGGAGATGTGTCAATCTGAATATAGGATGTCGATGCCTACAAGAAGATGTCATGGTGAAAGATCATCACTGAGGTAACTTTTGATTTATAAATTCATATGTATATGTTTATTTGGATAAGTTTATGCAGGGCTGCCAATCATGTGGAAGGATGTAAGATCCTTGGAGATGATTTGTAGGAAAGCAGCATGGCATAAAGGTGGACTAGATGAGAAAGACCGATGAATCACTTTCTGATGGTTGACATGACTCGTGACTGAAAGTGATGGATGACTTGTTCCCTATGAAGCCAAAGGTTGAAGATTCCTCAATATCGAAATCCATGACATCGAGGGGAGGAATTCTTCATGAGCAGTGGGGTGTCTCACCATTGCTGCTGTAGGTACCTGGTTGAGAGGGAGCTTGAAACTGATGGTAAGTTTCTTACTTGGAAGAAACTTGAAGTATGTCCTTCTTGAGTTAAGAGGGAGTGACATATGTGATTCTCTAATACATGTGTCATGCACTAGACTAGGACTAACAGTCGTAAGTCTTAGTGAAGGCCATGTGGAGAGAATGGATAGCCAAATCATTCTGGTCTTCACTTGGAAGACAAAATGGAGGATTGGGTAATCATCTGGCATTTTATGCTCTTTGAGAATGAGATAGGGCATTCAAGATAAGTGTAGTCGAGGACTGATATTCTTTGAGGGCTGGCTACCCAAGAGAAGAATAGTCCAAGAAGGTCATACTCTGGGAACATCTGGGTGGAGTATGTACTTTGGAGAGACAATGAATATGGTGTCTATAAGTCGTGTCTCGCCAGCACTGTAGCCCATTGTCTCGTTGAGAGATGGGGCTGTTAGTCAAGGCCTTGCACTAGGACAATGTTGGTTGATATGATGTTCAGTTTGACAGTGAACATGTACCTATATGAATACCTCCCTAGTTAAGAGGGAGTGTTGTAAAGTGTAACTAGGATCAGTCTTCATATTGACTATGTAATTATGAATTTATGTAAAGAAGAAGACAAAGATAATAAAATGTATTTGTTGTACTTGCTTCATGGGTTTCATGAGCAATAATTTTATTATAGGTTAATAGACTTCTTCTTGATGCCTATTTAGGGTTTGTCTTCTGTTTATAAGTGTAATTAGTGTCATGTATATGAAGAGCCTAGTCATCATTAAAAGCTCCAAGACCTTGTCATGTATCTTGTAGAAGTAAGGCTCTAACCACCCTCTAGACAACTCTCTTTCAAACGCTGGAAAAGATATAATAAAGTTGACTGATAAACAGTGATGAAGTTGGCCTTCATGTCGGCCTAGAAGTTTACTGTGTGGTTGACCTAAAATGAGGAACAAATGCTCTATAAATACCCTGACCTGCGGCTCAGTTGAAACAGAAAAAATTGCGGATTTTCTATGAGATTTTCACAGGAAAATTGCGGACTATTCTGGGCAACTAAAGTGCGGATCTGAGACAGTAAAATAGTGCGGATATATGTGTGATTTCAGGAAGGATTCAACTTCGCTCAAGTACAAGGTTTAAGTGAAGTCAAGGCAACATTGAAGTGAAGCCATGGTAGCGTATTAAAGTGAAGTCTTAAGTTTGAAATGAATGCGGATCATAGATGTATTGCAAGCATACTAAAGAAGGATGAATCTCTGTGATAATATCTACGCCGTCACAGAATTGCAAGGACTATTTTAAGAGTAATATTATTCAGTGATGATTCTGTGTCTAAGGTGCGAGTTCAGGTCTGGAATATATGTGAGATCAAGGCAGTGTTCTGCATGAGGAAGAGATCATACTACTGTGCCAAAACAAGATTATGTTTAGTATACAAAACGAGATTTTGTAAAGTAATAATACCTCAAGCAAGGGCTTCTTCCTTTTTCCTCTTGTCCTTTCTAAATTTAGGACAATCTTGTTTATAATGCCCAAGATCATTACATCCAAAGCATCGTACTTTGTCCACATTTCTTTTCTTATTCTGAGGACCAAATTTACCGAATCTTCCTTTCTTCCTAGACATGGCCGCAAAGGCTTGATTCCCTACACTTGATCCTGCTTTCAATCTTGATTCTTCTATCTTACCTAGACTTTGGAATGGCATGGCTTCTTCTCTCCCATCTATGCTTGAAGTGAAACCTCTCCATTCTTTCGGTAAATCATTTTGCACCACTGTTAAAGCACATCAAGAAGATTAATAAAGTTCACAAGAAAATATTAAGGTTAAGGAAAATAAGAATTACCAAGTTGCCACTTTGCATTTTCCAACAAGAGTCGAGTTCTATCCAAGGAAACTGAGGAGTTCTATCTTGGACAAAACTCGACTCTTGTTGGAAAATGTAAAGTGGCAACTTGGTAATTCTTATTTTCCTTAACCTTAATATTTGCTTGTGAACTTTATTAATCTTCTTAATGTGCTTTAGTTAGATATTTTCATCAAACAAATATCATGAATGAAACAACAACCTTAGAGGACACAAAAATTAGGCTCTCAGCTAGGGAAAAACCCCTCCAAGGGGAAAACTCAGAAAAATCTTCTCTTCTTATAGAATCTGCTTCAATTGAGACACAAAGACCCAAACACTAGAACAAGTCCTTCTCCAAGTACGTAGTCAACCCTCCAACAAGTGCTTCCCTAATTCTGCACCAGCCAACTTCAAACTACAACTTCGACTTGCTAGCTTTAATACTGCAACTCGATGCAACTTCGACCCTGCAATTTTGGCTTTACAACTTCCCTAGAAACCCTAATCTTGCTTCCCCCTGAGACCTTCCTAGAGAAAGACAACTCCTAAGGTCAACGAGGTCAAGGTAGGGCATTCTCCCTTCCAACTATAATATTATGCACTTCGTCCTTCTGCAACTTGGACTTGCAACTTTGACCTCCTTCTACAACACTAGAAACCCTAAAACTTCGCACATGTGAGAGAGATAGAGCCCCAAAACAAAGATATTTCGTCGTTCTTTCTTCTCCTAGACCTTCGCTCTTCTTTTTAGCTTCTCCCAGCTTTCGATCAAACATCTTTCTTGATAGATTGAACTCTTGGATGAGTAAGTGCTAAATGAATTCAAACTGCTTCTTTATATAGCCTTCTCAAGGGGTCGAATTGCCTCCTTAAGAGAACTTGTAACTGTTAGGGCCTACTTGTACTTTTGGAGTTTCCAGGACTTTCTAGAATCAAAGATAATTATTTTTACAATTACATTTTGCTCGAAAGGGTCTTATAAACATGACGTTGACTCTTTTGACTTATGACAATAAATATTAAGATCTAACAAACCCTCGAAGCATGAAGAACATGATTTTACCTTGAAGACTATTAATAAAGAGCATGAAACCCATGCTTTAATAATAATAAAATTTTCTTTTCTTCTCTTGTTTGTCAATAGGATACGTATTGAAATGAGTAGAACAAAAATTATGAAGACCAAAACTACTTACATTTTCAACAACTCTCACCTAGGGCACCCTTGCACATAATGAGCTTCTCCTTGGCTCTCCTTTTTTTTTTAAAAATTTATGTTTCCCTTGGGTCACTTAGGAAACCTTTAGACTTAGCGTTTTAACCTCTCAACCCATTAGAATAAATAATTATTTCTTTTGGTCCTTCACCCACACTTTCGGTACAATACCCCATCTTTTGTGTAAATTTCCCAACCAACCACTTTTGTGTTGAAAAGTGTAACTAGGATCGGTCTTCATATTGACTATTTAATTATGAATTTATGTAAAAAAGAAGACAAAGATAATAAAATGTATTTGTTGTACTTGCTTCATGGGCTTCATGAGCAAGAATTTTATTATAGGTTAATGGACTTCTTCTTGATGTCTATTTAGGGTTTGTCTTCTATTTATAAGTGTAATTAGTGTCATGTATATGAAGAGCCTAGTCATCATTAAAAGCTCCAAGATCTTGTCATGTATTTTGTAGAAGTAAGGCTCTAACCACCTTCCAGACAACTCCCTTTCAAACGCTGGAAAAAATATAATAAAGTTGACTGATAAACAATGATGAAGTCGACCTTCGAGCAATATTTTGATCTCAATAATGTGCAAAACACACAAAAGGTACGCATTGCAACTTTATATTTAGAACAAAATACATTTGTATGGTATCGATGGCTTTGCTCCCGTAAAAAAATTGTCACTTGGTCAATTGTTATGGAGGAAATGATAACACATTATGCGGATACAAAGAGCAACACTTTTTTTAGCAAAATGATAAATCTCAAACAAAAGGGTTTAGTTGGGGAGAAAATTGAGGACTTCCAAAAATTGAATATAAGGGTAACCGATATTCCAGAGGAACACATGATTGATGTCTTCATAGGGGCTTTAAAGGATAACATCCAACATGAGGTTCGCGTTTGGGAACCTGATTCATTGGAGAAGGCATTCAGGTTGGCAAGAAAAAATGAATGTAAAATTATGGCGACAAGTAAGCCTACCACTCACATCTATAAAGATGGAAGTGTTGCTACTCCTAGACTTCCACAGCCTACAAGGTTGACACCACAACAATTGGAAGAAAAAAGAGCGAAAGGGCTTTGCTATAGTTGTGATAGCAAATACACTAAAGGTCATAAGTGTGCTGAGAAGAAATTATTTTACATAGATTGTGAAGAGGAAGAAGAAAATGAACAAGAAGAGGATATACACTAGGAACCAACCCTAGAAGAGGAAGAAATGAATCCGGCCATATCGTGTAATGCACTGGCAGGAATTACCACTCCTCAAACTCTCAAGATAGAAGGACAAATCAAGAAGAAAAAGGTAATAGTGTTGATTGATTCAGGTAGCACCCATAATTTTATTCATTGTAAGGTAGCCAAGGAATTAAATTGTTTCCTATACCGAGCACTAGAATGTCAAGTGATGGTTGCAAATGGAGGAACTATAAATTTCTCTGGAAAATGCCATAATATCAAGCTAACCATGGGGGAATATGTATTGACTAGTCCAATGCTTTCCATTCCTATGGGAGGTGCTGATGTTGTACTAGGAGTACAATGGTTACAATCTTTGGGGACGGTAGCTTTTAAGTTTCAAGAACTTTTCTTGAAATTTTTTTCAGAAGGAAAGGAAGTCGAATTACGGGGTATTGCGGGGAAGCCAGGAAGGATAATAAGCTCTAATGTCATGACAAAGCTTCTAAAGAAAGAACAACGAGGCGTAATTGCACAATTATGCTCACTAGAAGTTTCAACATCAAAATCATCTATTCCTGCAGATCTCCAACAAGTCTTGGACAATCATTCCAAGGTGTTTGAAACTCCCAAAGGACTCCCACCTATTCGTGATCATGATCATGCTATTCATTTGATTCCAGGAAGTGTTCCTCCAAACATCAGGCCTTATAGATATCTTTATGTCCAAAAGAGCGAAATTGAACGTATGATTGCAGAAATGTTAGAGGCAGGTATAATTCAACCTAGTCAAAGTTCTTTCTCTGCTCCTGTGGTATTGGTACACAAGAAGGATGGATCATGGCGAATGTGTCCGGATTATAGGGAGCTCAATAAGCTCACCATTAAAGACAAATTTCCCATTCCTGTGATTGATGAATTATTGGATGAATTACATGGAGCAATTTATTTTACCAAGTTGGATCTTCGTTGGGGATATCATCAAATTAGAATGAAGACTGAAGATATTCCAAAAATAGCATTTCGAACTCATGAGGGTCATTATGAATTTTTGGTCATGCCTTTTGGCCTTACCAATGCACCTTCTACATTTCAAGGGTTGATGAATTCCATTTTCAAACCCTTCCTTAGAAGATTTGTGCTAGTATTTTTTGATGATATACTAATCTACAGCAGGTCTTGGAAGGATCATGTTGAACATGTTGACAGGGTGCTCAAACTATTGCAGGAGAAACAATTATATGTAAAAACATCCAAATGTTTCTTTGGAGTACAAGAGGTGGAATATCTGGGTCATATTGTATCTCATGAGGGTGTTAAAGTAGACCCTAACAAAATTAAAGCCATTAAGGAATGGAAAGTCCCCACAACCATAAAGCAGTTGCGAGGATTTCTCGGGTTAACAGGGTATTATCGCAAGTTCGTTAAGAATTATGGGAGAATAGCGACACCTCTAACAACATTATTGAAGAAAGATGCATTTTCATGGACTCCTGAAGCAACTAAGGCCTTTGAACATCTTAAAGAGGAAATGTGCCTAGCACCGGTCTTAGCCACGCCAGACTTCACAAAAAACTTTATTGTGGAATGTGATGCCTTAGGAAATGGAATTGGTGTTGTTTTAATGCAGGAAGGAAGACCCGTTGCTTTTGAAAGTCGTCCAATCAAAGGAAAGTATTTACAGAAACCTATTTATGAGAAGGAAATGTTAGCAATACTACATGCACTAAAGAAATGGCGACCTTACCTAATGGGAAGACACTTCAAGGTAAAAACTGGTCATGATAGTCTTAAACACTTTTTGGAACAAAGACTATCTTCAGAAGAGCAGCAAAAATGGGTCACAAAGATGTTGGGTTATGATTTTGAAACAAGGTTGCAGGAAACGCTGGCCCTGGGCCCGTTTCTCCAAGGAAACGAAACGGAAACGGGGGAACCCATACATATTTAATGATCAAGCCTATGGCCCTAGTATTTATATGCGATTTATGGTAATGTTAAATTCTTAAAGTAAAAGTGACATTCACCTGAATCTTCATTTTTCATCCTTTTACTTAAATTTTTAACATTACCATGAAATGACTCAGGATGTTTAAGAGTGGTTCCGACCTCATTGGATTTCATATGGAGAAAGTAGAATTTTAGATCTCATTAAAAATCCAGTAGACTTGTCAGTTTTGCAAGATTTCAAGATATTATTGTAATGTTTCCATCGTATTTTGTCATGTATTAGGGTATGGAACTCGTATTTAATCAAGAGCACCAATCCCTCTATGTACCTTGTTGTTAGTGACATTAGTTGTCAAACTTCTCTATCATGACCCTACTAAAAATGTACCCATCACTCAAACAAAATCTTGACTTGACATGCTCATAGTATTTATTGTACTTGCAGCCTCATAGTCTTTATTGTACTTGCAACCTCATATATATAATAAAGGCTGATTTTGAGATTTTGACATATAATAAAGGTTGGTTTTGGATATTTGGATATTGCTATTTTTATTATGTCTCTGTTGTCATTCATGAGGAAATGTCTTGTAACTTGTAATAGTTTGTGCTTTGAATTTATCATGTATGTTTTATGATTTCACATAAGATTTCTTAAATGTCCTAAATTCTAATATATATATATATATATATATACGCGTTCCCGTTTCAAAATTTGGGGAGGTCGTTTCCGTGTCGCTTGAATTTAGGAAACTAGTTTCCGTTCCGTTTAGGTGCAACTTAGCTTTGAAATCATCTTCAAAAAAGGGAAGCTAAATGTTGTTGCAGATGCACTCTTAAGAGAGAATGAAGAGGTGGAAGCATTGGTTTGTGCCATTTCTATTATCCAACCAGATTGGATAACCGAAGCAAGAGATGAATGGAAGAAGGACAAAGATGTATGGACACTCATTCAAAAGTTGCAGCAAGATCCTAGTACATCTGATACATTTAGTTGGGAAAATGATTCCTTATGGTACAAAGATCGCTTATATCTTTGTAAGAATTCCCAACTAAAACAAAAGATTCTTCTGGAATTGCACACTTCTCCTTTAGGAGGACACTCAGAATTTTTAAAAACTTACCACAGGGTGAAGAAAGAATTTTTTTGGGATGGCCTTAAATCTTATATTCAAAAGTTTGTGGCGGAATGTTTAGTTTGCCAGCAGAATAAAGTGGAAACAATTAAGACCCCGGGACTTCTACAACCTTTATCCATTCCAAGTCAATGTTGGGAGGAGATTTCAATGGATTTTATCACAGGTTTACCTAAGTCCGAAGGAAAGAGTGTCATCATGGTGGTAGTTGATAGACTTACCAAGTATGCACACTTTGTGCATTATCTCATCCATTTAAAGCAAGTACAGTTGCTACTACATTTATGGACAGAATTCAAAAGCTACATGGAAGCCCAAGGGTTATTGTGAGCGGCAGAGATCCCATTTTTACTGGAAATTTTTGGACGGAGTTATTTTCTTGTTTGGGTACTCAATTAGCTCATAGCTCATCTTATCATCCTCAATCAGATGGTCAAACTGAGATAGTAAATAAATGTTTGGAAGGATATCTTCGTTGTTTTGTATCTGATAAACAAACACAATGGGTCAAGTGGTTACCTCTCACTGAATGGTGGTATAACACTTCCTTCCATACTGCAGCAAAAATGACCCCATTTATGGCACTTAATGGATATCATCCACCATCCATCACATCATATTTAAGAGAAAATTCGAAGGTTCAAGCAGTGGAAGATCACATCGAGCATCAGCAAGAAGTTCTCCAACTCTTAAAGGATAACCTGAATTTAGCACAAAATCGAATGAAACAACAGGCAGATCAACATCGCAGCGAGAGAAGTTTTGATGTAGGAGATTGGGTATTTTTACGGCTACAACCATACAAACAAATGCCCCTCAAGCAAGCTAAGAAGGATAATAAATTATCGCCAAAGTACTATGGTCCTTACAAGGTGTTGCAAAAGATTGGTACTATGGCATATAAATTGGAGCTTCCTGTTTCTTCATGAGTGCATCCAATTTTCCATGTTTCATGCTTAAAGAAGGTTATAGGGGAAAAACTTCCAGTTCAAATAATATTGCTAGAACTTGATGAGGAAGGAAAAATCATATTGGAACTTGAAGCAGTCACGAAAACAAGAACTCAACAGCTACGAAATCGATCAATTTCAGAGTATCTCATCAAGTGGAAGAACTTACCCATTGAAGATTCTACATGGGAGGATGAGAATTTTATACAGAAGCACCCAAAGCTACTCAAGCATTGAGGACAACACTTTTTTGAAGGAGAGGGGCATGTTAGGTCCCTATATTACTAATGTAGTCCCTTATTGTTGTTAGTTTAGCCCCATTATTGTTATTGTTGTACCCCTGTAACCCCAATTTTGTTATTATTGTGCCCTTACATTATTATTGTTAGGTCAGCTAGCATTATATTGTGACCCCATGGAATCCTTTTTTTTTTTTTTTCACGAGGGGAAAGCTCACGGGAAACCCGGGCGTACTTCCCCAGAATTTCTGGATGGTACGTGCGGTAAACGTTCGGCGGACTTTCGGCGCCTAACCCCAAAGGACTCAAGGATCGAACCCGTGACCTCCCTCAACGGAGAGGACCACGTATTGGCTCACTACCACTTGAGCTAACCCTTGGGGCTCATGGAATCCTTTTTATAGAAGGAGGTTTTGTCATTTGTATCATCCAAGAATTTTTCATTTATGTAATGTAAAGGAGGTTGCCCCCTTGAAGTGGCTTATTTATAAGGCGTTGATCTCTCTTTTCTTCTATTTTTGGAGTTGGTTTCATTTATCTCCCTAGCTCTGGCTTGTTTATGAAAAAATGAAGTGTTTTGATCCCCTTCCTTGAGCCAAAGTTTGCGTGATCTGAGTCGCCAATACTCCTCTTCTTGCCTATTGAAGGCGTGAATCTGTTTACTCAGTTGTTTTCCTTTTTCAATATGCCATTTTGTTACCGGACCATCTTCCACTAGTTCTTGATGAATCATTGGTTGCCTGATGAGATCAGATTTTTAGAAGAGCTTGCTTCACAACTTTCAATTTAGATTCCCACACAAAGGCAGGGGATCTCTTAACCGGAATTGTCCAAGCTTGTTTAATTAGGTTTGATACTCTTTCCTTATGGGGCCACCATGGGTTGAAACGAAACGAAATCGGGCCCAAGTCCTCATATGGGTCTATTTCCAACTCGAAGGGCCAGTGATTGGAGTCCCCCTGTGCCATTATTGAGGGGATGCACTCTATTCCTCTGATCAACCAATTGCTATGCAAAAAAAAACGTTTCAATCTTGTTGCTATATGCCCATTATCGCTTCTTTGATTGGACCAAGTTCATTTCCCTTTTTTGGAGCTATGTCCAGAAGATCCCATTCATTTAATACCTCCAATCTCTCTCAGAAGGGATCCCTTACAACACTCCCTCCACTCTTCTCCGAGGAAAATAGAATGGTGTTAAAATCACCACCCACTATATTGTCTATATGCCATTGGTCCTCCTTTAATTTGATTAAGGAGTCCCAAAACTCGCTCTTCTCGCTGTAATTGACTGGAGCATAAACATTTACTAGTGAAAATATTTCTTTTGAATCCTTATTTTCTAGTTGCACCGCCACCCAAAATCTAGATTTGGAATTGGCTTTTAACGAAAAACAAGATTTGAGCCAAAAGGTGCCCAAACCACCAAAAGTTCCATGAGAGCTTTGGGCTATGCCCGATCCATCTCTCCAAAAGATCCTTGAGAGGGAGAGGATCTCATCTTCTGCTAAATTTGCAGCTTTTCTAGTTTAATTAAATCCTTTACAACTTGGGATTTGATGGAGTTTCCCAATCCCCTTGTATTCCAAGATACTACTTTCATTTAAATTTAGAGGCATTGGACTTACCTCCTCCCGACTTGATGCTTCCGTGTTCTCTGTTAACCACATTCTTGAGGGCTTCTGTTATTTGGGGCTGACTGCACTTGATATTTTGCTCTGCTTCTGCTTCTCTTACATCTTTCTTGGATGGTCTTCTTCCCTTTTTAGGGTTTTCCAGTTCACAGTTGGTGGAATCATTTCCCCAATTTAGTATCTTCTTAGCACTTCTTGTTAACACCTTTCCTGCTCCCTGCTCTTTTCCTTGAAGTTTTGGTGATACTCCTTCTACTCTTTTTCCTGCCCCTTGAGGTTTAATGGGGTAGTGTTGCTACTATGAATTTGGGGCTGCTTATTGCCAACTGGATAGACCTCTTCCTCATGGATCTCCTCTTCTTCTTCTTCTTCTTCTTCATCCTTTTTTTCTTCATTGCTTGAGTTCATTCTTAGGATCCCCCTACTCATTCTCTTCCTGTGACAATACTTCATAGGGGTTGGCCGAGGTTGAGGCATCGTTTTTACCTAGGGTATTTCTGGATGGATCCCCCTTTCCCCGATTTTCTCCCCTCTTTTGGGTTTGCCATTGATCTTCCTGCGATGAATCTACTCCGTTTCCAAACTGATATTTTTTGCAGTCCCGAGCAAAATGTTCGTATTCATGGCAAATTTTGCGGTTAAATGAAAGTTGCTTGTAATCAAGGGTCTGTCTGTGCCTCCAATCCCCTCGAGTCAGTATGATTGCGGAAGGTAGACCTTTCTCGAGGTCCACTTCCATGCATATTATTGCACGTGCGAATTGCTGTCCTTTAGGCTTGCGCAGTCCAAATACCTTCCAACACCATTTCCAATTGCTTTCATACATTCATCGCTGCAGTAGGAAAGCGGATGCATGGTAACTTCACTCAGACAGGGACGTCAGTCAAAATGTTCTCATCCGGATCAAAATCCAAAGACCAAGCATTCACATATATCCCTCTGGAACCAAAAAAATAGGGGCCATTTCTGAATACAATATCTCTGTCGTCCTTGTACTCGAAGAGAAAAGCTAAAAAGTCGTTGCCTACAGCAAAATCGCCAAGATTCCCTTTCATCATTGACTTCCATGCCTTGTCAGAGCACTGTTCTACAGACTTTGGTGATGGCCACATGCCCATAAATTTTCCTACAAGGGCCCTGTCAGAAAAGGTCAGAGAAGTTTTCCGAAACCCAGTGGAAGGGCAACTGCCACGGTATCCTCTGATTTTTCAATGAATCTGGACTGCGGCTCCTCAGTTTGCCGCTTCTATTTAAGAGAAGCAACCATCGCACGGAAGGTCGATGCCTTGTCACAAGGAGGGGAAGAGGCCCCCTTGGGCCAGAAGCCATTGTGACAGCGAGAGAAGTGCTGACAACAGCAGGGGTAGGGTTAGGGTTTCAGAGGTTGTAGAGGGCTCAGGTACAGCTCTCTATTTTTTATTAATAGGATATCTTTCTTAGGGTTTATCTATTTTCTCTTGTGTTCTCGGGTTTTGAAGTGCATTTTATGTGATTGCTGTAAAGTTTTGGGGTTAAGTACATTATATAAGACATGAAGTGTTAATTAGCCTTTAGTTATGTCTTAATCCAATGTTTTTTGGCTGTACAAGGCATCAGGGATTGTGTGGTTTTTTATTTCACTTTTACATTAATTGGTCTAATCTGTTTGAAATGCCGAGGGGGGTGAATCGGTATTCCTTTAATTTTTCAATTGGTCAGTTTAATTATTCAGAGCATCAACAGAAAACATCATAAAACATCATGACATCAAAAATCAATACACAAGAAATGATGTCCAAACAAGTGTTGTGTTATGTATGATGTACATACAACATTTACCAGAAGAATCTGGAAGGAAGTACTAGAATCCCGAAGGTTTTACCAGCAAGCAGGAAGGAAGCAAATGCTCCCTAAATGGTTGGGCTCCCGTACCAGGGATAATGGCCCAAGTACAATCAGCCTCTGCTGCTGCTGCTGCTGCCACCATAACTGCTGCCATCACCACTGCTACTGCTGCTGTCCACTCTATGCTGCTGCTGCTGCCACCATCACTGCTGCCATCACCACTGCTACTTCTGTCCACTCTCTGCTGCTACCTCTGTCCACTGCCTCACCTGCTGCACTGCTGCTACACTTCACTGCTACCTCTGTCGATGCCTCCCCACAATTGTCTGCAATCTAAAGTTGATGTAATGCCTCTGCCCAACCTCTGACAGTCAGTACAAAAACTATAGCTGAAACACTAGCTGAACAACCTTAACACTGTTCAGCTCCTGGCATATGTCCTCTGCTTGTTTAGTTCTGTGTCATAACCAATTCTGTCTCTGTCCTCTGCTCACTTAATCCACTGCCATAAACTGTCCTGCCTCTGCCGAAAAATCTCAAACCCTTTCACTGCCAAGCTTTATTCAAATACCACTCAGAAACCTTTACTACAACACTTCTTCAACTGATTAATAACTAAAGACTTCTTCAAATACTGCTGAAGATTCATGCACTCGTTATACTGCACTGAGACTGTTGATATGTAAGATCTTTATTCAGCTTTAGTCACATGCTGCCAATACATCAAGAATAACAAGGCAGCTGTAAATGTGTGCCACTCACTGCTGTAGATGAAGTTCCTTCCCTGGACATTGTGACAATACTGTTTGGTGTTATCTACAGCTGTCTACATAAGAACACAAAAGGATATCCTTGCAGCTACAATCCAGTATTGTTCTTAACTCCTTTTCAGAATCTCTAAAATACTGTTTTCTGATGCATGAAGATGCTGCCAACAGTATGCAATCAATATTCTCATTTGCTACTTGAGTAGGAGGATTGTGGTCAGTGTATATGCTTCAGAATCTGGAAAGTGACTTGATACTTCCACTCACAAACACAGCTTGAATGTAGACAGAGAACAGTGCAAGATTACTCCTCATTTGCCTATCTTCCAGAAGAGTAATGAGTCACCATCAAATAGAAATGCTTAAGTGTTTGACTGATATAGGTTTTCTCAATGATGCGTTAGATTAAATCATGGACTTCTTCACAAGATCACTTCTTAAATTTTGGCTTCATAAAATTTGCTGATTAGGGCATTTATACCAGCAATGTTCCTCAGAGTTTTGTCATACGACTTCGTTATACATGTCAGATTATTTGAGCTGCAAGACAGTCAATCCTTCTGTGAATTTGAGGGCCTAATCTGGTTCAGGTTCTGGATTATTGTCAAATTCGACTCTTAGACTGTTTAGCATGTGCCCTAGGTTGGTATACAGAGGTGCCACATATCTTTCAGTTTCATCCTTAAAATATGCCTTTAATAAGAAATCGAAGTGTCAACACAACTCAGAGTTTCACATCTTCAGAATCTAACGGAAAGGGTTTCCAACACAACCTCAATGATCTGCTGCTTCAAAAACCTCCAACAAGTGCGGGGTATATCCATCTTCCAAGGAACCAAACCCTAGAGCTAGGGTTGGACCCTAAGTTTATGTTTGCTTAATGCTGAACTCATTGGGTTGAGAATGTGCTCAGATACTTGAAGGGCACAATCCATTATGGCATCAAATATATAGGAGATGAAGGACTACTACTCCATGGATTCTGTGACTCAAACTAGAAGAGAGACATTAGCACATGGAAGAGTATTGAATCTGTTTTAGCTTGAGGTCAGGTATGAAACCACAATTTATCTTGTTGCAGGCAACGGTTGCACTTATTTCATCAAAAGCTGTGTGT
Organism: Pinus albicaulis; assembly: GCA_034641835.2. NCBI lineage: Eukaryota > Viridiplantae > Streptophyta > Pinopsida > Pinales > Pinaceae > Pinus > Pinus albicaulis. Next base: position 1,269,496,726 of record CM076578.1, on the reverse strand, counting down.
GTGTGTAGTACTTGTAAGTACCAAATCAAAATTTATGGTAGATGAGAGTTGATATCTGGTTGACAAGAGTTATACTAATAGTGTAGAAGTCCTAAAGTGTCATGGTAGTTGAATCTAGTGTGTAGAGCATCATGACCATGCAAGGTATTAATTGAGCCGTAGTCAAAGTCATCCTTCATGCACATGTAAATTGTAGACTCGTCACATTGCAAAGATGTTGAGATTCCCTTGACATCCAGTGAGAGCATCCATGATTAACTAAGTAGAAGAAAAGTTTTATATCCAGTAGTAGAGAAAGGATTTCAATTGGGAACAAAAGGGTTGACTAAGTAGTTCAACCAATAATATTTATCACAGAGAGCATTCCAAGCAAGCAGTGAGCATATATGTTTGAATAGTAGGGTTCAGTTATTAACTTGTAGTGAGTATTGCTTTCGAGATTGTCACTATAATGACAAGAGAAAAGAAAGAATTCAAGAAAACGACATCAAATAACACACACATAAATAGCTTAAAGAAAAGAGGATGACAAATGAATGAACAAAATGATTGAACCCTTAAAATAAGAGTTGCAGAGCAATTCCTTAGGTTGTGACCTCGAAGGCCAGAAAGCAGAGAAATGGTAGGTAAGTAGAGCACAAAGTACTGCAAGTGTTTTGTAGGGTGGGAGGGTGAGTCAAAATGAAGACTCAAATGCACATATAAGGTTAAATATTGGAGGCTACAAAGTAATAAGTCAATGTAGAACTTTCACACATGTATCTTCCTATATAGTTGGCAACTATTGCGGCTGATTTACCTATGCAAACTGTTATGCATGTTTGTTGACAATAAGGATACTTTGGGAGGAGAAGGGACCTAGGATGTTGTTGCACATTTGTTTCGTGATGAAGCAAGATTTTGATGTTGGGGGAGATGTTGGAAGGGCCTCTTGGGCTTTTGTATGTCATCATATTGTAGTTGGACATTAAGATAAAGTGGATACATGAATAAAGCATGTGATAAAGAGAAAATAACATATATATATATATATCTATATATATGTAATAAAGCATGTGATAAAGAGAACATAACATATATATATGTAATAAAGCATGTGATGAATGTTAATTCCTAGAAAGAGGAATAGCACAATAGAATCATGCACAAAAATGGACACTAGATATTTACCCTAAAAACCCTTGTAGGAATAACTATCAATGCTTGACTCTTTTGGAAATACGGTATCCATGGTCGATATTTTCATCATGGAAAAAGAAAAGAAAATTTTGAATTTAAATATATGCCTCCAAATTTCTCAAGTTGGATGGGCACCTAAGAGGCACCCATTCGACCCCCTTTGAAGACTATATAAAGGATACATCCTCTCCTCAACATTGAATTGTGTCTTGGTTATCTCTGATCCAACGAAGGAAGGAGGAGAAAAGAAGGGCCGAATTTCAGAAGTAGGACTTGGCACTTATCTTGTTCTTGGTTATTGGTTTGGCTATTATCTTGATGTTGTTTTTGTTGTATTGCTGAATCGTACTCTCTCTCTCTCATAAGGAAAGGTTTTTGGGTTTTCCTCTTGTGGGTTTTGCCCTAGCCTCAGGCTTAATTTCTGTCTCGTCTCATTGTTTCATGGTTATTTTTTACTGCTCTTTCATGTTTAATGGTTGAATTTTCTTCTGTATATCTGCTTAATGATATTGAATGAATGCTATGTGAAACTAATGCTAATTGATCATTGGAAGTAGTTATCATTGAAGGAAATTGTTTCTAGTCTGTTTGCCCTAGAAATATCGACATGGAATCAAATTTGGCTTGTTGAGTTTTTGACAAAGACATCCAAGCCTCCTTCTTTTTGACTATTGTCAACCTCCTTTTTTGTGCATCTGTGGAACTTCAGAAAGGCCGAATTTCTTCTGGATAGAGAACAAATTTCTATGACCAAAGAATTTTGTGTACCAAGGCCGAAAATTTCCTTTGTGCAAAATGATCGAGATTTTGAGATTGAGGACGAGGTCTGTTAATTCAAGATGATGGTCCAGGCTCTCTAAAATTTGAAGCCTCCTTCTCTAGGCATAATCAGAAGTCTATTGGTCACAAGCAAGATGATCCGAACCTCTATAATCTCCAAGAAGTGATTGAAACCTAGACAATTCAAGTATGCAATAGTCTGAGCTCCTTTTGAGGCTTAATACTATTTTTCTGTGAGTCCTAAGTCTGTAATAGCATTTATATTTTGGTATGCGAGTTTCTTGTGCAAGAATCTCTGTGGCACTTATGCGAGTTTCCTGTACAAGCTTATATGCGAAACTATACTCTATTATGCGAGATTTTGTTTTCCTATGATAAGCATCATATGTGAGCTACCTAAGGCATCCACTCTCTGTGATGTTGTGTGAGCTTTTATGTAGCATTTATACAAGCATCTCTGTGGTATTATGCGAGCCTCTGTGGAAAGTCTAGTGATCCTATCCAAGTTACATTCTATGATTCTAGTCATGATCCGTGGACTCAATGTCACGGTGGTATTATCTATGAGGTTTTGACAAGTATACAATAAAGATGATTGTGACCAAAGTTCAAATCCAAAAACTTAAGTTCAAATTATGGGAGAAGCAGTCCGAGCATAAATTAAGTTCAAAGTTTGTACATTACTGTGGAAGGAGACTAACTTGAACCTCCTCAAGGCATGTTCAAGATCACTGTTAAAAGACCAGTTCTATGGTGAATCTGAATCACCATGTGTATCCTAGGCCGAGTTCTGTAATGGTTTATGCAGGCTCCTTAGGCTCTTACTCTCTGTGGAGTTCATGTAGACCTGAAGCGCTTTACCACTATGGAATGACACAATATCTGAGACCGCATACATATGACACCATGTGAAGTCTATGGAGAACATTACTTTGAGATATGGCCGAAAGTCTGAGCCCAAATCAAGTTCTATGACATCACATATGCAAGTCCAAGCTCCCTTATAAATTGATCAAACTCAAATGAGGTCTGGAAATTGTTATCTCTATTATGATTATAGTCTGAAGCACAGGTCCTGATCTATTGTGTGACCATGATACTGTTTGTGGGTCACTTTATTCCATACATAAAAGAAGAACAAATCTTTGAAAAAGGCCAATCTAATTGATCTAAAGTCGACCGTTATAAGCTCCAGGATTCAAGACTGTGTCACTTGGAAAAGTTGCAAGTCTGCAAAATAGAGTCAGATCTCATATAGTGCTGATATTGAAATAAAAAAAATAAAGTTGGAAAAGAAAGCAAGGATGAATGTTCCACATTTGAAGAGTTATTAGGATTTGGAGTTGAAACCCTAGCCAGACAATAGACAAAAAGGGTTGGAGGAGAAAGTCTTGGGCTCATGGATTGATCGCTTTTGCTTAAAAGAAAGAAGAAACCCTAGCTTCTAGGAGATTTGACATCTTGATAATGAGGTTGATTTGCAGGTTGGGTGCAAGAAGACTAAAGATTAAGAGGGAGCTAACATGTTCTCAAAAGATAAGTATCTTGTATTTCATTTATTTTTAAAAAATCGTTACTAATGTGGACGAGGTCAATGTGGACTTCTTGATGATGATATGGATTCCTTGATGATGATTTGGATTTCTTGATGATGATATGGACTCCTCGATGATGTGGATTTCTTGATAATGATATGGACTTCTTGATGATGTGGACTCCTTGATGATATGGACTCCTTGATGATGTGGATTTCTTGATGATGATATGGATTCCTTGATGATGTGGATTCCTTGATGATGATATGGATTCCTTGATGATATGGACTCCTTGATGATGATATGGACTCCTTGATGATGTGGATTTCTTGATGATGATATGGATTCCTTGATGATGTGGACTCGTTGATGATGATGATGTTGACGAGGTTAACTCCTTGATGAATTGAACGAGGTGATTGGACCCAAGAAGATTAAGATCAAGAGGGCACTGACACATTCTCAAGAGATACATACTTTCTTTATTGTTTTTGTTGTTGTTTCATTATGAGTCTCTTGTCTTTGTATATCTTGCTTGGCTGTATTTGTTCTTCCGTGGCCTCCTAGCGAGGATTGCAGGTACATAATGAAGACTGCCAAGGTGTGTCAATCATTGGAAATGGATGGAAGAACAATGTGATAATAAGACTCACGATTGGATGAGATTTGGACTCAGAGGGAGACAACATCAACCTAAATCGAAGCATGTTTTGATTTATGATGAAAAGAAGTCAGTTGTGACTTCTAAGATGAAGTTGGCTAGATATCTTAAAGAATGATGCTGATCCAAATTTGCTGAAGATGAGCCTGTGATTATTCTGCTATGTATTGATGATATGTTTCTAACAAGGACTGAGGTCGTCATCATCTTGTGTAAGAGGGAGCTGATTGAAGAATTGTGAGATTCAAAGTATGGCACGAGCTTGGTGAAATCCTGGTTGAGTTTGTGGCATAATGGACTGTGAGTCCATGGACACTTGCTTGAGGAAAATTTGAAGAAGCTGCGGGACTCTGTGGATTTGATGAATCTCTTTGATTGGCTCGTTGAACCACTTGATGCATGGAATTGCTGACTCTATCTGGACTCGATGTATTAATGAAAGAAAGATCACTTCTTGGAGTTGTGTTGGTCTAGATGACACGAATATTTCAATTGCATTTAGCATGATTGAAGCTGGAAATGTAGCTGATTTATGAAGTTGTTTGGTTTCAGAGGTTGTTTGTTGATTTATTTGATCTTGTGCTAGGATCAATCATGGTATACATGTATGTAGATTAGCAGGTTGATGATGTTTGCTTCTGTAAGAAGTCCCGACTAAAGCTAAATGCATAACTGGATGTTGTTGTCTACTGGATTCGTCCATCGGACACTTTTCTACTGATGAGTAGGTTGCTGATGTTTGCTTCTGTGAGAAGCCACTTATTGTTTGTTGGATTCCACCATAGCTACTTTTCTATTGTTAAGTAAGAGGCTGATGTTTGCTTTTGTGAGAAGTTTGGAATGGCTGAGAATCCCTTTGGAGAGGGAGCATTGATTGATAGCATCATGAGAATCTTCCTTAGGTTGCGGCTGGGAGACCAATGGATTGGTTAGAAAGATTGTCACTTCCTTAGGTTAGTTGGCTGGGAGGGTAGTGAGTCTGGTCGAGGAGCTTTGTTTTGAGGCAAGAAGTGATCCCTTTGGTTTTTAGTAGGAGACCTATTTGTTCGGGGACACTGATTTTGTGATCTTTCCCTTAGGTGTTGACCAGGAGACTTATGGTTTGGTTGGGAAGATTGATCTTGAGTTCCCTTCCTTATGCTTGTGGTCGAGAGAGCTTGTTTGTGGTCGGGGAGATGTACCCTATGATTGGGTTTGCCTCATTGATTGATCCTACTGGAAAATAGGGCACTAACCTAGATGCCATAGGGTTGTGGCTTATGGGATGTGTTAGATGCTATGTATCTTTTCGTATGATGAGACTGATGATCCCTCCCTTAGGCTGTGGTTGGGAGACCAATGGATTGGTTAGGGAGATGATCTCGATAGAGAGAGAGACTTGTACTTGTGATCTCTCCCTTAGGTTGTGGTCAGGAGACCTATGGAGTGGTTTGGGAGATTGATCTTGAGAGAGAATGAAAAGTATCTCCTTGGCTAAGAGGGAGTGGTGGAAATATGGTAGCCATGGTCGATATTTTTATCATGAAAAGAAAAAGGAAAATTTGAATTTAATTTTATACCTCCAAATTACTCAAGTCGGCTGGGGCCCTAAGAAGCACCGATTTGATGTTGATTTCTTTGCAGGGAGGCTTAGGCACATGTATTCCAAAGAACCCAGAAAGCGTTTTGGGAAATTCCACCCGGATTGTGTTTTATGAAATATCTGAATTATTTTTAATGGGACCCTAAGTTAATTAAAGGATATTAATTAAAACAAGGTGTAAATCTTCTAGAAAAGGACGAAGATCAAGTCAAGTTAATCTTAGCCGTTGGTTAGCGATTTAATATCGGCCATTGAAGTCTCAACGAGAAGATTATAAGGACTTGATGGAGCATTTGGAAAGTACACCGACATATTCTAGAGATCGAAATTCTTTAGTGAGCAGTGCTTAGGGAGAAGATCGATCGAGTTGATTCTTGCAGAGGGGTAGAGATATTTTCCGGTTGGAGATTTTTCCAGATCTAGAGAGTACGAGGCAGAGAGCAGTTTGGAGAGGCAGCGCAGAGGCAACCACGTAAAGCTTCAGAGGGAGTCCGTATTTCTGTTGTGAGATAGTTAGGATCCAGTGCCGGAGTCGGGGTGTGAGATCGGGAGGCTAGAGGGCTAAAGTTTCCAGTTGGTAGAGAGATTAGAGGAGGAGCAACGCAGTCCTAGCAACAGTGATGCAATGACTGTGCAGGTGAGACGCAGTACTGCGTAGAGACAACGTCGGGGCTTATCTCCAGTGTAGATCAGTGCCGGATCTTCCAGTGACTGGGTGAGATTATTTCACCAACTATTTTGTTCAGTTAGATCTTTGTATAGGATTTCCAATATGGGCATCCGAAGAATTGTACTAAGAAATTACTGCATAATAATACAAACCCTCAGTTGCTGCACCTGTTTTCCCGCATTGGGTTTTTCCTGGGACGTAGTCCAAAAATAACGGTGTCGTGTGTCTATTATTTTCTTCTTGCTCAGATCTTGTTCCCTTATTTATTTCGCTGTTTATCTAGCGAAGGTTGCAGTGTGATGTATTCAGTGTTTGCTGTAGAAAACTGCAAATAAATTGTTAAGTAAAAATTAATAGTTAGATGAATATTTTCCAGTTGCTGCAATAGGATTCCAGATCTAGGAATTTTCACATTTGACCCCCTTTGACGACTATATAAAGAAGACGTCCTCTCCTCATTTGTACATCGAATTGTGTCTTGGTTATCTCTAATCCAACGAAGAAAGAAGGAGAAAAGAGGGGCCGAATTTCACGAGGAGGGCTTGGCACTTATCTTTTTCTTGGTTACTGGTTTGGCTATTATCTTGATGTTGTTTCTGATGTATTGATCAATCTTGAACTCTCTCTCTCATAAGGAAAGATTTTTGGGTTTTCCCCTTGTGATTTTTTCCCTGGCCTCGGCCTAATTTCTGTGCCTTGACTCATCGTTTCATGGTTATTTTTTACTGCTCTTTCATGTTTAATGGTTGCATTTTCTATTGTTTAACTACTTAATGATATTTAATGAATGCTATGTGAAACTAATGCTAACTGACCATTGGAAGTAGTTACCATTGAAGGAAATTGTTTCTAGTCTGTTTGCCTTAGAAATATCAACCAACTCACTACTATCTTAAAATTCTATGTTTGAGTCAAGATTAACCCAACTCTAAAGAGAACATAATGAATGATTAGTCAGAGCTGGTGCAACTGCTCCATCCTTTTCCTTGATTGCATAAATATTTTTGAAGAATGAATAGAACTTGTGGATATCCTTCCAATGTGACTCTCTTGCATATTCACACATGTATTGTGCATATACTGCAATGTAGTCTCTTGAATGCATGTGTAATCTGGAAGGTTACAACATCTCCTATTTTGTGCACTCCTCACAGTGGTTTTTGCACCAAATAATCTGAAATTTGAATCTGTAGCAGACATGGATGTTTTCCTTCAGATGAGGTAGGTTGAACATAATTTAGATTGGGAAACTAATAGATATGCACAATTGACTGCAACCTACTATTTTTGGTAGTTTTTCAGAATTTGATTTGAATCCCAACTTGTATGGACTGTATCTCTTAGATTATTTTAATCAGAGATACTTTTGGATGTCTTCTTTAAAAAAAAGCAATACTCAATTTGGATATCCTCACCAAAAGTTATAGTTCTGTCAGCAAATGGTTCTCTTTAAAGGTGCTGGTTGAAGGATGGCATGCTCTGCTATGGTGTGGCACTTGTTACAATCCAAATTACCCAACACAGAATAATAAGCACCAAATTTCGTTTTTTATGATATTTCATACAATACCACTCCAATAATATGCAAAAATAGTGAATGAGAATATTATTAATGCTCCATTTTGAAGAAGTAAACCTCTCAACTACAATCGAGAAATATATAATACAAGAAAAAATTATCAATAAGTTTGCTTAACATATATATGGAAGAAGAAGTTGGGGTCAGGTATTAATAGTCATACTATTCCTCTATAAAGACATGCATAGAAGAGGAGAGTGGTTGCCTGATCCTAATGTGAGAACCCAAAGTGGAAGATTAAGATAAGAGGAGGGAAGACGTACCACTAGGAGAATAATGATGATAATAACAAGGGTTAGGGCCATATATTGTCTAAAAGTCAAAGAAGCCCAATCCAACTACAATCGAGAAATAGATAATATAATACAAAATTATCAATAAGTTTGCTTAACCTATATATGGAAGAGGACGTTGGGGTTAGTTATTAATAGTCATACTATTCCAATATAAAGACATGGATAGAAGAGGAGAGTGGGTGCCTGATCCTATTGTGAGAACCCAAAGTGGAAGATTGAGATAAGAGGAGGGAAGATGTACCACTAGGAGAATAATGATGATAATAATAAGGGTCGGGGCCATATATTGTGTAAAAGTCAAAGAAGCCCAATCCATGTCTTTTTTTGCTATGTGCACTTTATGAGAACTTGGTGCAATGAGTATGTATGTAGTATGGTAGCTCCAGAGATAACCAGTGTCAAACTCCATATTTCCTTGGCGGGCTTTGCAGAAACTCCTCAGTTCAATTTGTGATAATGTGCACCGAGCAATCTTTGTACTTTAGCCTGAAAAATGTTCATTCTTTGAAATGGTTAAATATTAAATGACTTACTGTCAGATTCAGTGGCATGGAGTTATAACCCTACAGACTCCCAAATGTACTCTGTTCCTCCACTCTAATTACAAGGTAGGTGAAAGACTTATATTAGTAGGGTAGATATTCATGTACATTTTACCAGCTATAGTTTAATGCAGGTCACGGTTATTGAAGATACATGAATATTCCTGCACTTAATAAACCACCCCAGCAGAATGTATGGGTAAACTAAAAGCATACTTGAGTCTGGTCAAAGTTTTGAACACAGGTTCAAGAAATTCAAATATTTTTCTCCAGGAAACCAGATTTGTGGTCACAATTTTGACCAATTTTCGAAATCTGAAATCATGTTTAATTTTTCATATGCTTTGGAATAGTCAAGTAACATTCAGTGTAACATCACGCCAGTGTTTTACTAGGGACCATATAGTCAATTAACTATATAATGACTCTCTGGATGTAGTTGTGGGTGTGATCCATGTTGATTTTTGTAGCATCGGAAAGTGATCTAAGTCTCAAATTTGGTGAGGAGACTTAGACACCAGTATTCCAAAGAACCCAAAAACCGTTTGTGCAAATTTCACTGGGTTCATGTTTTATTAAAATAATTAATTATTTTAATGGAGACCCTTAGGTCTAAATTTATGGAAATTAAATAAAACATGGTGTGCATCTTTTAGAAAGCGAAGATCAAGTCAAGTTTTAATCTTAGCCATTGATTAAACTTCTAATCCGGGCCGTTGATTATTCAATGAGAAGATTATAAAAGAAGGCTTGAGGGTAATTTGGAAAGCAAGCCAGGAAAACGTTTAGTAGCGCAAGGGAAGCCGATTCTGAAGGAATATAATTCGATTTCAGAGGGAGATTTGCAAGGGCGGAGGAAGCAAAGGGCATCAACAGTGTCAGGTTACGAGGGAAGGAGGAAGCAGAGAACCAGAAAGGCAACACTCATGAGCAGCGCAGAGGCCTCACACAGTAGTGACGCATGCTTACGCTGGTTCTGCGCAGAGAGGTACACAGGAGGTACACAGAGTGACGCGGGGAAGGCCAGTGAACCCCTCAGGTGTCAGAAATTCTTCAGAGGACTGAAGAAGAATTATCTCAGGTGTATCTAGAGAAGTTTACTTAGTGATTTTTGCCAGACTTTCCTTGTAAAGATTTCATTATTGAAGATTAATATATAAACCCTCATCTGGTGCACCGATTTTTCCACATTAGTGTTTTCCGGGGACAATTGTCCAAAAATAACTGTCTATGTGATTGATTCTTATGCTTGTATTTCTTACTGTTCTGTTCTCTGCATATACTTGAGTGATTACTGCAGTAGTGTTTATTTCAAAATTTACTGGAAGAATCTTGTAAATAACTTATTGGAAGAATAAGTAGGAGAAATATATCTATCACTGCAGTAGTATTTCGGGATTGAAATTTTCACAATCCATTCTTTGTTTGGCATTCTCTTGTACAATTCTTAACTGAGTGACATTGTTAACCCGCAGGCATAAAATTGTGAAATTGAGTTCTGAAACTTGAAATCTGTATCTGTTTAAACTTTAAAGTTATAATGAGTCTCAAAGTTAGTTATTAAAATCCAATTTATGATGAAATAAAATCCAATTTATTTCAATGATTTTTTTTTTATTTTTTTACATATGCATGAGTCAGCATATTTACACTTGTGTTCTTGTATAAAAAAATTGGTTCATATTTCTTGTATTTTTTGAGTCCCTGTTCTATTTGTTGGAAACACTGAGAGGGCGGTGAATCAATATTTCTTATCAATTTGTAACTTATTAAATTTTTCAGAGCATTAACAACATATAAAGTATCAATACATCAAAAGAATCAACTTGTAACTTATTAAAATTTTCAGAGAATTAACAACATATAAACTATCAATACATCAAAAGAACAATGCACGGGAAGTTTTTAGGTGGAGACCCTTCTAGGAGAAAAACCACCAAACGCTCTTCTAATAATATTTTTGAGTACATAATATGTTTCAGCTCCAACTGAAAAGGGAATCCCCAACTCCCTATTACTCTACAAAAACGTTCAATTTTCCAGCTCCAACTGAAAGGATGCTCCAATGCCTTGGTTTTATTAGCGGTTGCTGATAGGATGCCCCAACAGCTTCGCAAGCTCCAACTTGCCCTAGCACCACCCTGCCACCTTGAAGTGTTTTCAGGGTACAACCTGAAGGTGACTTCAACCACCTGCTTAGCACCACCCAACTACCCTGCAAATGATAATAAATTAGATTAACTATTGTGAGCTCCTGTACCAGTGACACTGACCCACTTACAATGAATAGACTGTTGCAAATGATAAACTTTGAAACCCAAAACAATGAAACCCTTCCTGATAGAACTCTTACTGCAGGTAAACTTGGGACACATAAACCCTTACTGCCATTTATTGCTGGACTCCTTCAATGGACTATCAACCTTCTTCAGAATGCACTGTACTGTTCAATTCTAGAATCTTTTTCCAAGGACATACAACTGCTCCTGAACCTTACTGCTGCAAAAATATGTTAATGATGAAACTGCCTTAGTTTTGCAAGATGATGTGACACCCTTTCCAACTACTGTAAGTTATATGACAGTGAATCCCAACTGAACAATGACAAACACTCTTAATATTTCAAGAAATCCTTCGAAAAATTCCAGATATATAGCCCCGCAGTCCTCCCGTTGAGCTCCGCCCTCCCTGCAGCCGCAACCCCCGCAGCCCTCCCGTCCGTTGCTCCTGCAGCCGCAGCCCCCGCAACCCTCCCCGTATATTGCCCTACTCGCAGCCGCAGTCATCCCGTGGCTCTCCCCATCCTCTGCTCCCGCTGCCCCCATCCTCTGCTTCTGCTGCTACTCTCCGCTGCTCTCGCTTCCCCCACTGCAACTTCCCCCCGCTACTTCTCCCGCAACCCCCTCCCCGTAGACTCCTTCCGCTGGCTGGCCCCCACCCCTCCACAGCCTAATGTTGATTTCACAACTGATTTTACAACATCTACCTCCCTCCTTGATCCCGCAACAACTTTCGTTGGCGGGAATGACAGAGAGGAAGGAAAACAAGGACCCCGGAGGGGGGCCCGAATTTCCGATTTCCCCGAATTTCAATGACATGGGGCCTCTCAAGTATCTCAAGCAGTGCCACAATGAACTCGGAACTGTGCACAGCCCCACCGACATTGTGCTGGAAACCGACTTCATTTTCTGGACTTCCCAAATCAAGCAATTGCCGAGGAAAACATAATTCCTTGAAGCGGAAAACTACAGGCTACGCTCTGAGATTGGCACCTTGTCCAACAGGGTCGGGGTGGTCGAGGAAGACAACTCATCCTTGAAGAACCAATTGCAGGAGTGCAGAGAACTTCTTGCGGTACGACCCCCGGATGAGGCCTTACAGGCGGAAATTCAGGTTCTCAAGGATAAACAGGAAGAAATCAGATCAGAGTAGGTATCCTTTAAACAAGAAACATAATCACATATAAGTTCATGGGCACAGGTGGTTAGAGGAAAAGAGAAGGCCACACCCCTCACAGCGGTGGAAGAGGTTGTACAGGACAAGCTTGTGGAGGAAAGGACTAGGCGAGCAAGAGAACTAAACCTCAAAGGGGACTTCATCCCCCCACCCCCTCATCAGACATACTGGAGCTCGGCCACAAGTTCCTTCGTGACACACTTGATATACTTGATATAACACTGGATAGGGCATGGCTGGGGCATGACTACTCTTTTCCTCCGATTCCGTAACTCCACGGATAGACTTCGGGCGCTTTGGGCAAAGCGGAAATTATTCTCCCTCCCAGACAAGGTATTCCTGGATGAGGACCTCACAAGAACATAGGTATCTGAACTGAAACAAGCCAGAGAACAGGTTGCGGTAGCAAGACAAGCAAGAGAGTGGGTAGTCATCAGAAATCTTCGAGCGGTTATTCGAGACTCCTTCCCCTCGGGATGGGTTCCTCGAACCGTAAGTTCTAAATGACGGGCCCGAGCGGAGAGGAGACGAGGCACGAGTATTTCGATTCACTGCTGGAGTGGAAATGGTTCTTTCTGGTCATCACCTGGCCTACTTTATGACGCCCTTGCTTCAACAGACATCCTGCTTGTTACCGAAACACACGCGATCCCTGTCCACCCTCTCTCAGACATCATAGGATACCAGTGGACATCAGCTTGTAGGTAGGAGACACGGAGTTCAGGAGGAGTCAAAGGTTCGGAGGAGTAGCATGCCTCGCCAGAGATGATCTCAGAGACAGAATCTCTGTCGTAGCAACCGACAATCACGCTAGATTCATGTGGATCCAGGTCAGAGCCAGTGCCCCCCCTCTGAGAGACATTTATATTGCGGTGTGTTACTTTCCAACCCGTCTCATCATCCTTTGCCATCGATAGCAGTGAGGGCGATCCCTTCACAGACTTGTACTCTGACATTACCAAATACTCAGCAGTAGGAGACATCATTATCATGGGGGACTTTAATGCCCGAACCAGAGACCTCCAGATACCCATTCATGATCGTACAAAGGATGTGTTCTGCACTCGAGGGATAGATCCGACCTCGGTGAACATGCATCGAACATCAGAAGATCGCTTGGGCCCCACTACAGCCTACGGGAAACACCTTCTGCAGATGGGGGAGTCTCAGGAGTTGATAATCCTGAATGGCCTCCCTTGCTTCCCTTCCTCCTACTCCTTTACTTGCCGACCCCACCGGGGGGGGAGGGGGGGGTGGTGGTGTGCGAGTGTGGTTGACTATGTCCTTGCCAGCCCAGATCTCCTCCCTCACATCCAAAACTTTTCTATCATACCTACCCCCTTGGCTGATCATGCACTTCTCTCACTGTCACTTCAGCTTGACATCCCGCGCAAATCCCCGCCCCCCCACCCCGCATGGCCCACCCCATACCCTCTTCAGGTTCGAGCAAGGTGATCCTGACGTCTTCTCCTCTACCCTCGAGCATGCGCTTCCTCTTGTAGCATAGTTCGCCTCTCTTGAATCCGCCAACAATAAATACCACTGCCTCTCATCTGCAATTTGGGAGGCCGCACTCCAATCCTTCCCTTCCTCCACTCGGTCTGCCATCGCCCCCCCAAACTAGGAGGATGTCCTATGAATAAGTGGCTACGTTGCACGGGTTCCCGCACCCAGGGGTGGGGTTCCCGAACCCGCACCGGGTTCCCGCACCCAAGTACCGGATTCTCCGCACCCAAGTACCCTGAAGAACCCAAACGAACCGGGTTCTTCTCAGAAGAACCGGGTTCTTCAAAAAAAAAATTCGGGTTCTTGGGTTCTTTTGGTATGAAGAACCCATTGTTTGGGTACTTAGAACCCGAATTTCAGGTTCTTCAGGGTTCTTCATGAACAATTTTTTCAAATATATAAATTTTTTTAAATGATTAAAAATTAAAAAATTTAATTAAATTTTAATAAATATTAAAAATAAATTATAATTTAATAAAATAGAGTTTGTTTGGTCTTAAATTCTCCACCATCTTCATTCCGCACGCTGCTTCCCATTCTTTCTCACCGCCCAACATTCCACTACTCGCAAACGCAACATTCTCTACTATCGAACCCTTTTCCTCATCCCTCTTACGTCGTCGTAGCATCATTAACCCTGCAAATAAACGCACTCAGAAAACGAAGCGATCATCCCTCGAGCTCAATCCTTCTTTTGCCGTGGACGTTAACCTGCACAACAAAACGCACACAAAAAAAGAGTGTGGCTTTCGACCTGCATAGTTTCTCTGCTACCGAGCCTTCAGATTCTACTTTGCATCGACATCGGGCTCCTCCTCCCGTCGCCCAACCTGAAACTCACGCAGATAAGAAATATCATATGTATGCGTTGATTTGTTTTGATCGGATTCATTTTGCGTGCATAAGGGTTTAGTATAGTTTAGGTTTAGATTTGTTAATTTTTAATTTTGTTAGTTTAGATTTAAATCTTAGGTTTTATTCATTCCACTTTTGATAGCGTTAGTTTTAAAATAGTTTTATTTTATGATAGGTTTTAGATTTCGTTTTTTTTAGTTTGACTCTTAGTTTTAGATTTTTTGGTTTAGTTTTAGTTTAGAGCGTTAATTTGGATATAAAAATTTTGAAAAATAAAAAATTATAAAATATAAAATTCAAAAAATATTTTAAATTTTTGTTCTTAGAGTTTGTTTAGTCTTAATTTTCATTAAATTTATAATTTATAAATTTAATTTATAAAATATAGTACTATATATGATATATAAATTATAATTTATAATTTATAATATATATTAATATAAAAATACCCAGACGAACCCACGCACCCTGTTTCAAAAAATGCCGTCCCCGTCCCCGTCCCCGCACCCGCACCCACGTTTCCTGGCAACATAGATAAGTGGTATGACTACGAGTGCAAATATTTGCACCAAGGTCTCCGACACGCTTTTAGACATTCCCTATCGTCATACCCCATCATCCGTTCTGCCTACTGCCGCCTCCTTCGCTACAAAAAACGTCATTTTATTAACCAACAGAGATGGATTCTTTCTGATCTTCTTCTCCATTCTCCTAAGAAGTTCTGGGGCACTGTTCTTTCCAGGCGATCTCCCACCCCTACCGACCTTGACCCCACCTCCATGTTCTCCCACACTTCCAAGTTGTATGACATCCCTGGGCAACCCCCCATTCGGGCTGTTTCCTCTCCAACCACTTGTCACTTCTTCTCCGACAAAGATATCAGAGAGGCAATCTGGGCTTTAAACAGCAGCGAGGCCACCGACGAAGAAGGCTTCCAGGCGGAATTCTTCAAACTCGGGCTTCGTCCTCTGGTTGGTTATCTAGCGGATCTATTCAACCATGTCATTCGTGATGGCTTCCCGATGGATGGTCCCACCATATTATCTACCCCATCCATAAAGCAGGGTCTACATTTGACCCGAACAATTACAGAATGATCATGGTCGGACACACATTCTCCAAGCTGTATGCTACTGCCCTCCACAAGGGACTTTCCAGCGTCCTAGAACAGAAACATCTCAGGGCGAGGGGCCAAGCTGGTTTCAGACCGGATCACCAGACCACTGACCATATCTTCACTCTCTGGGCAACGATCGAGGAGGCCCAGCACCGGTCCTCTAAGGTGTACTGATGCTTCGTGGATTTTAGGAAGGCC
This sequence comes from Pinus albicaulis, assembly GCA_034641835.2. NCBI lineage: Eukaryota > Viridiplantae > Streptophyta > Pinopsida > Pinales > Pinaceae > Pinus > Pinus albicaulis. The sequence goes on along the minus strand of CM076578.1, from coordinate 1,269,480,770 downwards.
TTCGATTCGGTCCCGAGGGAGGACCTTTTTCAGAGGCTGAGAGAGGTTGGCATCTCTTCGACTCTTCTGACTGCTATTATGCATCTCTATGAGTCCGTACTTGGCCATCTCCGCATAGTTGGAGGGATGTCGGAGTTCATCCGAAGCACTATTGGAGTCAAGCAGGGGTGCCCGCTTTCCCCCACTCTTTTCGAGATCTACATTGATGAGCTGGAATCTTTCCTCCGAGAGCATATCCAGGAGTTAGATGGGTGCCTTCTCCACCATGTCTTGATCTACATCCTACTTTTTGCAGATGATATTGCTCTCCTAGCCTCCTCCCTAGAAGGACTACAGAGACAGCTAGATGCCCTCGCAGCTTTTTGTGACCTTCGGCACTTGACGGTGAACCTGAGCAAAACCAAAGTCATGATCTTCAATTGGGTGAAGAAGATATCGAATTTCCGCTTCCTATTAAAGGGTGAAGAAATCGAAGTCGTCAGCAATTACACCTACTTGGGAGTGCAGTTCATGGGCCCCCGTTCCAGCCTTCAGCCGACTCTTCAGCCCAGGATAAACAAAGGATACGGCTCCTTGGCCCTTCTTGAGAGACAGTGCTTCCGTCACCACTTCCAGGATATACCATCCAAGATGCTCATGGATACCTTGATCCGCCCCATCGTGCTGTATGGGTTGGAAGTTTGGGGCCCCTCACTACTGGAGTCAGATTGGGCCTTGTCTGAGTGAGTCCAAATTCTTCTCTTGCGTCGCTTCATCTGGTGCAAGCAGACAGTTCCTCAAAACATCATCCTAGTAGAGTTCGGAGCTAATCCCTTCCATCTGGAGGCAATATTTAGGATAGTCTCTTAACTTCATCGGATCCGTGGCTTGGCAGACACGAGAGAGGGGAGAGTCAGGTACCCATACTTGGCCTATTGTTCCTCAGAGAACATTGCTCACACGCAGACTGACCGCACCAAATACTGGTTCACTGGGATGACAGAACTCCTTGGTCTTATCGGTATCCAAACAGATCATCTCCCCCCGTTCCAGTGTTCACTGAATGCCCCGGAGCACCTTCTTCCAAACCAGCATGAACTCAACAAAATCATCAGCGAGGATATTTACAGGTAGTACATTCAGACTACATGGGTCAATCCTCTGGGCGGTCTGCGCCCAAAGATGGCCTTCTACACTGAGCACTTCTTGGAGATCAGAGATGGACTCATCACTCGACCCCCTTATACCCTCCAGCATTGGATGCATGCCATCAGGATCCCCTTTGGGCAGCTTAGAGTTGGATCGCACAGGCGTCAGGTGGAAACAGACCATCATATTGATAGGACGAAGAGGATCTGTCAACTTTGTCACTTACAGGAAGTGGAAACTAAGTCACACTTCATCGTCAGATGCCCCGTCTACTATGAGATCCGCGGGCGCTTTTATTGCTTATTCAGGGGCCCCCAGAGCCTAGCTAGCTTCCTTAGATACACCGACCAGAGATCCTGGCACTTTACCTCCGGGAGACCTTCAGACACCGTTCGACTCTACTCCAGCCTCCGTCTGCCTCGGCCACCACACAGAGGATCACTGACTTCTTCAGAGCACTCCTAGCATCGCAGGGCACCAAGAGAGCCACCGATTGATCCTTAGACCATGACTCCAGGTCAGTGCGGATCCGGGCATCTCGTCCCACTAGACCCCATTAGTGATCCAGAACCAGGCACCCCCCCCACCTCCAAGGGGCGCCCCAATTCCTCTCGACAGCAGCGGCAGCAGTCTAGCTCCTCTTCAGGGCAACAGACATTGACAAGTTTCCTTCAGTCCTCTTCTAACGGCCTCGGATGCTAGGAGAAGGAGTCTCCCCCCACTCAGGAGGCTCATCCTTCTTCTCCGGGACTTCTTCACCACAACTCATTGTCAAGATGTTTCAGTCATCCAGACTTTTACTTTCGTATTCTTTGTAGTTTTGCTTTTCCTGCTCTTATAAAGAAAGGGGACCGTTTGGTCCACCAGCTAGTATGCTGTAATCATTGTAACCAGCAGTCCCATTGACCTTTTTGTGGTCATTCGTTGGACATTAATAAAATTATCTTATCTTATCTTATCTAACTGGTGACAACACTGCTGAAGATGACACAGAGACAATAACACCCCTACTGTAAGATTGAAGTGAAACCAGGGTGTAGACAATGAAACCCTTGCACAATTTAAATTCCAACTATGAAATGTATGTTCTCAAGGAATTACTTCATTAGTTTACGAGCTTACGATATGAATCTATGATACGACTCCACTTCATAGTTTCCAAGGATAATTCAAATGCTCAATCATCTGCACAGGCTAGGGCTTTTCAAAAATAATCCAACGTACCTTGGCAACATGCATTGTAGAGTTAATTACTGTAATGCTTAGAACTAAACCTTCTAGCTGTTGATTTCAGCATGTTACAGTCAACTAAGAGATAGGCCGCAGCTTCTGTCTACAATAGAAATCACTTCATACTTGAACTGAGCCACAAAAATTTGGATACAAGAGCAGACTTCAAGGTTTGATGCTCACTAATCGGTGCTTTCACAGATCCACTGAACAGAATGATTTCCAGCGGATGAAATTGAATCAGGGCTACAAGAATTTGTGAGTTCTGGACTAATATTTGAAACAGGATTTGTAGGTCAACTTGACATCCTTAAACAGTGTGTATTCCTCCTACAATCCTCCACAAATGACGCTTCAATCTGCTCAGAAAATTATGCCTTCCAACAGAGAGTTGCCATGGTTCTTTAGGGCTGCAGCAGATGATGGAATTTTGCTAATTAATATGGGCTTAAAACAGTCCAAGAACTCCTTCAATGCATTGCAAATTCACCTTTCTTAAGAACAGTGATGTCTGCAGAGATAATGTGCTTAGAGAATTCACTGAACTGAGAAGTATAGGCTGCAATTTATTTCAGAAAGCCATGGTCTTGATGATAAATGCAGACTTGTAGTAGTAGTAGCCCAGCGGATCCTTCTTTTGGTCAGAAATTAATGATCGCAAGGATGGACATGTATTGGCCACTGCCCTAGAGTATTTTGGAGTGAGATGTAGTCCTTCAATCCAAACACATTCATCTGTAAAACACTTGAAAAAGCCCAAACGATGCCCAGAAACCCTAAGCCATAGCCCAAAGAAATTTCGCTGTTTCTCGGAGATCAAATCCAGATTCATGTCTTACTTAAGATCTTGCTTTTCTCGACAGGGCCAAAGACAATTTCAGAGCTGAAGCACTCAAAATGATGTGCGTTGTAATGCATACCCAAGAGGTGAAATACGATTCCCTTGTATAGTTTTGGAGGGTCACATATGAGCGTAGCTGACCTGATGTTTTGGAGGTATTTGAAATTTTGAGATTCAAATTTGATGGAGCCAACAATATTCCTTGATGAGGCTGACTAGCAATTGAGGGCAATTCAAATTTTTTAAATTCAAATTATTTGGAGCTACAAACCTTGATATGCTTAGGCTAATCTCAATATTAATTTTTAATCCAAATTTTTATGCCCTCAACAAGATATTTTATCCAATAAATATTAAATTTATTCTTAATAATATCTCTTTTGACTTCATGATCTTGCCAAATAATAAGTTGCCACATCAACCATTTGATTTGGGGCTTTTGACCACAAGGTGGGTGCTTCATCTTCAAACAAGCATATCTCTTAAACCATGAAAGCTCTCGTGGCATGCCACATGCCGTCGGAATCAGTATGACGAGGAGAATCCAATAAAGATGGTCCGTGCTAAAGAAACTATGATTTGCCATGCCATTTTGGTCAACAAAGGCAGGGCATATTTTGGTGCTGCTTGGGTTGACATAATGAAAGTTGACATAATGAAAACCACATTTCAACACTTTTGTACCTTGTAAGTATTCCCTTGACTATGCTGTTGCAGAAACAGTAGATTGCATGTGGGTGGGTTTGTTGGACTCCAAACTCACGTCCTTAATACAAATTATAGTCAATTGATTCATCTTGACAAATATACAATGATCCTTGAAGTTGTGATAGTCCCTTCATTCTGCTTGCAGTTTGCCGGGTTCATTTTTAGTTTATTTAACCTTATTGCAGTGAAGTCACAATCCTGGAAACAAGAAATAACATCGTGGATTCATGTTCAAAAATATCAAGGGCAATTACTCAATTTCTTGGATGGCATCAAGCAATCTTCTTTGTGGCTTGTCACCATAACATAGGTGGTCATCTGAAAACCATATTTTCTTGAAGGTGCTTACAATTTTGACCTTGAAACTAATCAAGGCATACTCATCGCTTTTTTCTTTCTCGGAATGCCATAGCATTTAATACCATAATTATTCCCGTTATTAGCTTTTTACAGTGCCCTCATATAACCTTAAATTGTCTATTTAATTGTTATGGACCACGAGATATGTCTTTTGATACAACAGTTTTATTATTTGGCTGAAAGCTACATTATTTTCAGTTACTTTTGCTTGTTCTTGGATGGCTTGGATCCAGGACAAAATTTTCATTTACTTCCATTTTGAGCTACATCCCGCACCAGATTAACATGGCTGTGGGTACAGCTTTCCTGTACTGTTACTCTGGAGTTTAATACAACATGACCATGTGTCATTTGCTAGACTTATTTCTATTTAGAGAATTTTTAACTCTTTTTGAAGGATTTTGGTTTTGGATTGAATATCCAGGAAAAATTGTTACGAAAACATACAACATCCAATATACTTAGCAACATTGGCAAAACATGATTGAATCTGCTCTTCTTCTGTTCAGCAAAAGGCGATCTGTTGCATATGATGATAGCATGCTTGTTCTGATTGGGTCATGATGGTCTCTGGGAATTCTTATTTAATTAAAATGTCATGCCTAGAGAAACACAGATATTACTTCCATTAGTTGGTTCCAGTTTGATTTAAATAAGAATCTGCATATAAAGAGATGCAAAATAGGTTTCTTAGCAGATTCTAGGTTAGTTGGAATTAATTTAGTGTTTCCGGTACACATTTGTCTCTTCTTATGTTCCTTGTTTCATGTTTGACACAGAGGTCTACGTGCTCAGAAATATCCCAGGTGCTTCTGCTAACAAATCCATCCACTTTAATCCTGTGCTTTAAGCACACATTTGTGGTTTCTTATTTTGTCTTATTTTGTGCAGAGCTCCTTTCCCTGGAAGCGTTCCAAGTGCAAAAGCTATGCACATCCATCAACTTAAAGATGAATACACACAAGACGGAGTTATTGGTATGAATCTGGGTTGCGTACAAATACAACGTTCAAGCAGCAGTAGTAGCTGCAGTTCTCTCGGCCAATTTTCTGGAACACCATCAATGGTTGCAAATGGATGTCAGCAGGGTTATGAAGGTCTACTTTATCTGAGAACACATACAAATTTTACCATTATTTTGAATGGATGTTTTGTTTGATCACATGGTTGCGTGCTAATTTCTTAGGTTGCTTGTTGCACATCTTCAGATTCTCAGGAACAATTGGAGGGTGTGTTTTATTTTGATTCTTCAGCCACCTATGGTAACTCTACCCTGAGGCCAACATTATCACAGAATGCAGCAGTAGCACCGCTAGAGTCATCCTTAAAGAACTTAAAGGTAAATAATCAGGATTTCAATGGGAAGTCTACTTGTCAACCAGAAAAGCATTTAATCACAGGCCCATCACCAATGGATATTCCTGGATGGAGCAGAGTTGGTACTGGCAATATCCAAGTACATGAGAATTCAGTTCAGATAGATTGTGGTTCTCGGAGTCTTCTGTCGAATGATTGTGGCTCCAACCAGAGATATGTTGGCAAACATGATGCTTTGGACTCTGCAGGGGTAATGTTTGAAGGACACATTATAAATGGCATTGAATTGGACAACTGGAATTCAAGTTGTAATGAAAATTCAAAATTTTCAGATTCAATTTTTTACCATAATGGTGAAGGGCGTCAAACTGGGTTACTAATTTCAGAATTGCATGTTACGGATATCTCATTGCAGCACTTGGTTGAAGACCATACACGCTGTGCGGATCTTGCAGTGAGTGGCCATCTTGAAGGAATTCTGCCGCAAGATGGGATTGAGGCTGCTGGAGATGCTTGTAACATTGAACGTCAGAGCAAGGAGGGGGGTCTGGAGAAAGTGGACCATGATGAGGATGCATGGGAAGGAGGCATGTTCCCTTTTTGTGATGAAGGTATGCCACTTTTTTATTTTGAACTTTGAGGTATGCTTTTACTAAAAATTGTTTTTTGATGCCAGTGTCGTTAGAAGATTTCAGTAGAACTAATTATATATCCTGATTTAACAGAGTGAGCACTGGCTCATCCCTATTGTTCTTCTGGTTTGTGTTGGTGTCACCCTGCACTTGACATGCTACAAGTGATCGATGCTTGATGGTTGTTTAAAACTGCAGTGTATTATTTGTTTCCAGGTGGCTCTATTCATTTCCTAATGAAGGTTTTAACTTTTCAGTTGTAATTAACGAGGAATTTTTAATTGACTTCTCTATGTTATATGGATTTTGGAGGGAGTCCCGTTACTCCCGTAGGCTGTTGTTGATTTGTTGTATAAGTTGGAGTCTAGAAGAGGGCTCTCATATGTTTTGTGGGCATTTTCATCTGCTGGACATTTTCTTGTGGCAAATCAATCTGGAATCGACTAAATTGGCAGATTTTACTTACCACACGTGCAGCATTTTGGGTTGTGATGTCAGCATTTGCATGACAGGACCAATGGTCATACCATGGGTTTCAGTTGATTACTTGCAAGCCAGCGATGTTAGAAAGGGTATTTGAGTGAAATTCAGATTGTAGTGAAGAATAAGGCAAAGTGGCAATGTCCTGGCTTTGGGCTAGTACTACAAAGGGGGGCCTTCGTGTGATCCACTAGCTAAAATGGACAGTATTTTTTCCATTGATATGCTAGAATATTGTACATAATTTGTAAAAAAAGTTGTGCAGGCCCATACTTGGGTAAAATGGAAGTTGTTGCAGGGATCAAAATGATCCTCATTTATTAAGCTATTATTTGTTTTCACTATGATTTTTTCTGTGTCTGATTTTTTTTTCAACGAATAAAAGGCCACAAATAAAATCTGTTATATTCCATAAATTTCTTTCCATTTCATGCACTTTCTTGTCGTGGGGAGTTTGATTTATTCATTCGGATATCCAAACAGTAATATGTCAGTGATATTTTGACAGCTCTGATTGCTTCTATCTCATTTCATTATACTGGCTCCACATATCCCCGTTTTTTTGTAGTTTCCACAGGTACATAGAAAATCTAAAATTAGGTATACATTTCCATGATAAACGTAGGATTCTGCCAGTGTTGATATAGTTATGTTTACTGTTCAACTTTCGACATAAATATATAGTACTTTTTCCAGAGGAACTAATAGTTTCGGTCATAATCTAATTGCCATCACAATAGTATTTTGCAAGTATTTGACAACAAGACAGGAAGAATTGTATAGAGGGTTATTTAAAAGGATCAAGGTAGAGACATGGCTGGGCAACCACTATTACTGGGACGGACTAATAATATCCAGAGCTAATCGACCCTGGAGATTGCACAGTCTGATATTTCAAATGTGATCCATGTGACTTGGAAGACTATGGGGCATAACTACATCATTAGGGCAATGAGTGACAATCCCAGAAGGTACAATAGTATTAAATTAACTGATAGTTTAGCAGTCTGTTGAAAAAATTAGCCATACTATATCGGATAAAGGTTGAAGACAAATTGCTCAAATGATTGCAACGAGAGAGCTATAAGGAATGCTGGCTGCCAAGAGCATAAATGGAGTTACTACTATGGATAGGTTCTCAAGGTTTCCAACATTTTGGTATAGCTTGCAAGAATGAATGTTGATATGTTGTAATACTTTTTCCTCTATGCTTCTTTGTTTTGGCAAGATGACTCTCTGAATGCGCAATGAATTGTTCTCTAAGACAATGAGGTGGGTTATATTTTTATGAATATCTTTTGCGTGCTATTATGTTGTATATGCAAAAATCTTCGTTGGTCTGACACTTCCTTTGAATATGCAGCTTGTTTTAATTGCGAGGTTTTATGGTTTGCTGTGTCAACGAGTCCCTCCACTCAACTGTAACCAACACATCAACAATTGCCAATATCGCAACACAAAAGCGATGTAATATAAGAATGGAAGGATGATGGGAATGATTGTATCAGAATGCAAAACCTATTCAGGGGAGGGTAAACTCTGGCACAATGCCAAGCACTCAAGATACAACAGTCCCTATACAACAGTCCCTTTTGTTGAAGCTCGTCTTTTTATTTATACGCTTATGTACCTTGCCATCCATGCAACCCTAAACCTAACTTTAATAACACATGACCAACCTCATTAATGCCCCAGGTCGTAGTTCACAAATAAGACACCTAATTCCACTAAGTCTGCCTCATCAACGTCATAGGTCTTATTTCATAATTAAGATACATCTAACCTCATTAAGGCCTTTAGCCTTATTATTAAGGCCTTTAGCCTTATTTCAGAATTAGGGCACACCCAACCCCACAAAATTGGCATCGTTATCGTGTTAGGCAATGCTACATAATTATGACACACTTAACCCTAACTAACAGAAGGTTGGCCTTATTAATGTATATTAACCTTCATTACATAACTATGGCATCCGATTCCTAGTCAACACAAAGCTGTGCTTTGTTAATTTCGTAGGGTTTAGTACATTATTAGAAAAGGTACGTAAAATGCTTCCATCTTCATAACGGCTTTGCCCTCTAAGCTTATTGTTCACTCTCACATTTGGCATCCTTTGGGAATCCTTTTATTTAGTCAGTTATTCTTGACCTGCATCAAATTTTCTTTTGTTCAGCCTTTGGGAATGCCCGCTGGGTCCGTCATTGTGTTACCCTCTTCATCAGACTTGGGTAGCTGTGTTTGCATGGTGATATTCTAAACGACTACATTTAATCGCAGAAATGGAATAGATTGATTCTTGGAAGTATATGGAAACTCTAGGGTACATGTCACTTCCCCAATCTACTAGGATCTTTGTAGGATCTTTGATGAAAATTTTTGCTTTCTCCTCCCTATGCTTGGTTGTTTCTTCTTATTGTGTGTTGTGCAAGTTTTCCTTTAATTCCCCTTGTGTTCGTTGAAAATGCTCTAGATCTTCCTACAGGATTATTAATACTTTGCGGCACATATTGATCTTTTTTACCTAAAACCAAGATCAACAATGTGGAGTACATCACTAACTTTCTAACAACACAGAGAAGCAATCTCACAATCCCTTGTAGTTAACACCATATACTATGTGATGCCATTTACGTACATTTTGCAAATATCTCTAGAGAATCAATCTCCCAATTTCTGTCTATTGGTCCGCTTATCTCTTTGTTGTAATCCCGTGCAGAACAAATAGTTCGCATGGCATAGCACTTTGCAATAATACTACTCTCTTCCTTATAGTGATTTCTCCGTTTAGTGTGATATCATGATGATTTGCGAGGGTGAATGTATGAAACGAGTGAGTTGGTATTACTTATATGTTGACTTGAACATATGGTGAAATTATTGAGATTCATAGTAAATGCTTCTAATGTTCGAAGTGAGTTGGTATTACTTATACGTTGACTTGAACATATGATGAATTTATTGAGATTCATAGTAAATGTGTCTAATGTTCGAAGTGATTGTATGGCTAAGACCACATCCACTACTCCTATGGGTATTGTGTAATGTACATAAATTACAATAAAACATGATAAATCTACATATACAATGTAAGCCAGATATAAGATAGAGCACAATTGCAAAGTACTTTAATGATGGCTTGCACGATACATTATATAAGGCAGATATAAGATAGAGCACAATTGTAAATACATTATATAAAGCAGTTATAAGATAGAGCACGATTAGAGCACAATTGCAAAGTACTTTAATGATGGCTTGCACGATACATGAGAGATAATGGTATTACTTATACGTTGACTTGAACATATGATGAATTATTGAGATTCATAGTAACTGTGTCTAATGTTCGAAGTGATTGTATGGCTAAGACCACATCCACTCCTCCCATGGGTATTGTGTAATGTACATAAATTACAATAAAACATGATAATTCTACATATACAATGTAAGCCAGATATAAGATAGAACACAATTGCAAAGTACTTTAATGATGGCTTGCACGATACATTATATAAGGCAGATATAAGATGGAGCATAATTGCAAATACATTATATAAGGCAGATATAAGATAGAGCACAATTGCAAAGTACTTTAATGATGGCTTGCACGATACATAAGAGATAATGGAACACCAAATAACCCATTACATTTGTAAATGCAATCATGATTCTATTGAACTTGTATATGTACTAGTCCTCACCATTCACATACAAGCTCATTACTAAGGCACTTTTCCATTTACATATCCCTTTAACCCCTATACACCTTTTAGTGTCGTTACAAATGTTACATAGTACCTCATTATAAACCCTCTAGTGTCATTACAAATGTTTTACATAGTACCTCATTTATAATATTCTCTTGAGGCATTATGGTAAGGGGTTTTACACATGATGGGATTAAGTAATTTTTTGAGTGTTACCCATGAGGTGTAGGTTAGTTTCTTTGAGCGGGGTTTAGTCCCTACTAGGTCTCAGGTTCAAACTCCATTGGTAGGGGTTGAGGATGAAAGTCACTTTTGGGGAATTAAACTATTTGAAGGGGCATCCAAGCTCAACCAAACTTTGTGTAATCTTGGTGATAACATCCCACTGTGGGCAAATCATTCTTCCATCCAATAGATATTGGCTCCAACCTAAGCTTGACGTAGTTACAAATAACAAAAAAAATCTCTAGCATTTTTATCTCATTGTTAGTTATCAATTGATCCATAGTTAATTCTTGTTGGTGTTTATCATTGGTACTTAGATGTTGCATAATTTCATTTCTTTGACTTCATGCTTTGTTGTCAATCTATATCCTTCATAGTGTGTATGGATACCCTCTGGTCTCTTTTCTCATTTTTCTTGGTAATGAGAATGTTGATATGATTATGTTTTTTATATAGTTTGCTTTACTCCATACCCTTATCAATCTTATCTTTTGGTACAATGACACTAAATCTGTGTGCTTGATTTTCAATGACTTGTTTTTGAACTTTACATTCTCTAGAGGGGGTTCGATTGTTTGAAGTTTTTTTTAGTGACCTTTTATCTTCTGTTCTACTTCTAACATTCAAGTATGATAACAAACATTTGTTGGACATATTGAGAGAGGGGCTAAATCAATATTTCGTTACTTTTCACTAATTTTCACTTTGTTAATCTTGAAATTGAATTGACATCACATAATCAATCATCCACAATGTATAGATAGAGAGATTAAAGTGCAAATCAAAATTTGAAGAAATACTTGAAAACAATTTTCAATTTATTACAATCACTTGCGAGGACACCAATCCTCTCTAAGCACTAACTTACAAAAATTGTAGGTGTTGAATGGTGTTATCATTGATGTTAAGTTAGTATTTCAACACTTTTAATATACATTAGTAAATTGCATTAGTTGGAAGCTCCAATGGATAAGAAGCCCTATAAGAAGAGAAGGAAACTTAAACGATTAGAAGCCCATGTGGTATTGCCATGATGCTCTGCGTTTGATGAGGAAATTGAATGGGAAGATCAATGAATTTGCAAGCAAGACCATCATAGGATGATAATACTCGTCATGATGTTTCTAACGGTAGGTGGCACGCCACCTAACTCCTCACGATTGAGGAGATATGCTTTCTCAAAGATGAAGCCCCGAAAGTGTGGTCACGGTGCGCTAATGGATGATGAAAGACAACTTTATGATTGGTTAATTTTTGGCATTGTGTTGTAGCTGCTACAACCCCCCTACAAAATTTCGCCCATGCTTTGATTTTGGAGCCTCCCTTCTGTCTGTAGGAGTCTATCATTCACTGGCATCAAGTATTTGTGCTATGTTAAAGACTTACCTTTCCATACAATGCTTGTGATGTCTTGTTTTGACCTTGATTTGAAACTTTATACAAGCCTTTTCCTGTATTGACCTTGCAACATTGCCAGTGTTCCCTCTTGGAATTGCGTGCTCCACTGTTTTTGAAAATTATGCTCAGCCCTGAGGATCTAAATTGCGTAATCCTGAGAAACAAACCAACCTTGAGCTAAGAAGCTACACAATCCTGAGAAGCATGCCAACCTTGAGTTGGGAAAGTGTGCAATCTTGGAGGGCAACCCAACCTTTAGCTCAGAAGCTGCGCAAAGCTAGCCTTCTCCTCAGAACCTGTGCAATTCACTAAGGCAAGGAGTTTCCTAAGCCCTTAAGCCTGGGAATTGTGTAATCTCCTTTGCTAGTGTGAAAAAATAGTTCCCCAAAAAAGCAGAGTTGGCATCCCTAAAAAATAGGAATTGCTTAATTACTGTCCGATGAAGACCACTAAGTTGCGAATTATGACTTCCAGACAAGTGGCATTTTTTTTCCTTGAGTTTAGGTATGTGTGTTAGAAACCCTAACCCACCTAGATCTATTTAATAGATGCACCTATAGCTCATTTGCACACTCGATCTTGCAGCTTTAGCCTTCTCAAGGAGATCAAGGAATTTTCGGTTGAGCTTGTGACGTTTTTTCGGGGAAGTTTCGCATGTGTTGCTTTTGACATTTTTTACATCTCTTTTTGTCGTTTTTCTTTTGAGTGTTATTTTTCCTGTTTCTTTTCATAGTATCTGGCGTTTTAACTTATATTAGCGTTGTACAAGTGTTGGTTCGGTCTGTTTTCACATTTTTCAAGTGTCACATCAGCGTCTTGTTTTTGTGCACCAGTGGTCGCTGCTACGATGCCTTCCTGTGCATGTTTGTTTTCCCTTTTGCATGTTGATTTTGTGCACTTGATTCTCACTGATCTATTTTACCCTTAGTGAGATCTACACTCCTGCTTGCACTATCACTCAGATTTGCCACTTTTCCATGCTCTTCTCGAGCAAACATGCTCTAACTTAGCCAATAGTTGCCTTCTTCAATTGCACATTTTGCAACTCTAAGGCTCAAGCCTTGTGCTTGGCCTCTGAGAATCCACAATGCGTAGTCCTGACTTGCCCGACTGCGCATTGTGCAGTTCTAGGGCTCAAGCCTCACCCTTGGCCACTAAGACTATGCAATGTGCAGTGTCTCCTCGAGTCTGCCTAGGCTAGGATTGTACAGTCTCAAGCCTCTAACTTCTCCCTCGAATGCTGAGATTGCAGAATGTGTAGTTCATGAGGCCAGTCCCCCACCTTCAACCCAACAATTGTGCAAATTTTCTCCCAAGTGTCCGAGTTGCTGCCTTTGAAAAGATTGTTTTGCTGGAGCTAATTTAGGTTTGCCATGAGTGCATTTCATCATACAGGTACTGCAATTTTTTGAGGCCATATCTCTCCATCAGTTGATTATCATCATGGCACTGAAGAGATCTGCCTCAAAGGACACCACAGAAAGCAACACCGGTGAGAGAGTCGAGAGTGTTTATGCCTCTTTGCCTGTCTTTTCAGACACTCAACTACTCATTGAGAAAGACTCAGACATTACATGGCATATAGTGAAAGATATTTATGCAACAAGCAGTTTAAAAGCAAATCTTGAAGACACACAAGTTTATATTAATATACAAAGGTCAGGATTACACAAGGTTATATGAAGGTATCCATTTTTTCCATGTGCAGACATTGCTAATTGGATTATGTCAGATACATATACAAATACCATGACTCTCAATAGTGCTGGTGGGCAAAGACTTGCCTATTTCATGGCACATGCTTTTCATATTATGTATCATTTTCTGCAGCCAGAAAAGCCTACAGGGACTCTCAATTCTATGCAATCACCAACTACTTTAGCACAAAGGATGTCATCAAAGGTTGGGTGAAAGAGCCTTCCAAATTCCGCTAGACACCCAACAACACTTACAAGACCAAATCCCTCAAGAAGGAATTTCAGTACTTAATAGTTCTATGCTATTGCATCTATGGCCAACAAAGTGCTAAAACCTTCCCTGAAGGCTGGGCAGTCTTGCTAAATAAGGTTGTGAATGAAGGAAAACCATTTAACTGGTTAGACTTGTTGGCTCAACAGTTGAGGATCCATGTAACCTATTTCCCACCACTTCGTGGGTGATATACCTAGGAGAATTTCTTTTTCTCCATGATGACCTTCAGTTGGCAACGGACAACTCCTTGCAGCCATCAACTAGCTGCTTGTGCCATTTCTCCGCCACCTAAGCCAACCATGTGGTCTCTCATCCATCTGTATTGATCGTATGTTTGAAGGTGGGCCTCCCAAACATAAAGTTATGTCGTGTCATTTGATTTACTTATCATGGACACTTCTGGGCATGGATTAGTGAGGGGATTCGACGAAAAGAGGGCTTATTTTGTGCTTCTGTTCCCTTGACCTTTTTTGGATGTTACCCTTGGATCTTAGTACAGTGGGATCTCCTTTGCTGACCATTTGGTTTTAGGGTGGTACTACTTGGGAAACCCCGACTTTGGTTTCGTGGTCCCACTCCCTTATCCACATATACTACCCCCCTTCCATTCACTATACCCCCATTCATCATCTCTCTCACCTGGATCTGTATTGCCTCTCTGTGTCCAAATAAGGTTAACCTCCCCATTCCCTTGCCCCCACCTTGGGTCAAGATTGAAACGATGCCCCAAAGGTTGAAGCAGCTAAAAATAAAAGTAAAAGCATAAATGGCCACATTCAACAGGAAAATGTACCACAAAATGCAAAAGATGGTCGAGACAAACATAATTAGTACATGGGAAAAAACCAATACATGACCTCTACCCCATACCCAAGGCCATCACCCTGGTTCCATAGACCCTAGATGAACCTCCTTTATCATTCAAGAACCCATGATTGTCCCAACCCCTGGAGGGAAATGAACTGCCCTACCAAAAAGGGGGTAATCACTGCTATATCTTACATATATCTTGTCCTTTGAGCCCCGATTAGTTAATCAAAGAAAAATCATAAAATGCAAAAGGCATATAAAGAAGGGTGAAAAAATCAAGGACGAGGCACTTCATGTACCACGATTGCTCCCTCCTACACATTATACACCAAGGTGTGGGCTTTCCTTTCTCTAGCTACCCATGTGCCCCGGTATGTGGCCTAGGATTTCCCCTCTCATTCCTTATTCCATTTCACCTCTTTATCACATACCACCACCATTTGAGGGATGTACCTTGGATATACTATCCCCTCTAAAGGTAGAAACCACCTAATAAAGTATCTCGTTAATTCCCTTTAGAGTTTGGAGACATTAGCACATGCCAAATCCCACTATGGAAGGACATGCCATTATGAAGTGACTATTCGTTGTCCATGGTTTGTAAGATCCTTTACACGATTACTTTAATGAATTTTTGTACTAGAAGGCTAGGGGATGCATTGGATCTTATGCGGGATTGTAGATGGTGTCCATTTGGGTCTGGTCTCCCTATATAGGGTCCTAACCTTCCAGATTGCTACATTGGCACATTAGGGTGTGTGTAGAGAACCATGGGCCTCCACAATAGTAGACATCACTCCATGGATTCCCATAGATGTTCAGAGATTGATAGAGATCCACCTTTGGGACGAGGAAGATGCATTTGGTACACTATGCTCCGCAAGCCCCACAGTTGCACCACACACTTAGCAGGTGTCCCAGGACTTGTACAATGACATGACAACATTCATTCCATCATTTGAGCCCTTACAGAGGGTCTATAGGCATATTAGACACATATGGAGACCCATGAGGCCATTCGTGTGCCCCCACACCCACTGGGAGCACCACAAGTTTATTGTTTGGAGAACAAGGGGCCACCCCTTTGTTCATCACTTTTGAGGATTTTATTCATCATTATGGAACTTTGGACCTCATCAGGCCTCTTGAAGGGACCTACGACATGCATAGATTATTATTTGACTTCCTGAGAGGCTTATCATTTCATTTGTGAGCTAGTTTGGTAAACTTGTCACCAAAAGTTAATTAATTTGCACATTATTTCATTTTTAGGGGTTAATGTAGGCCCATTAGGTAATTCAAACTCCTAATTGGTGTATAAATAGGAGTTGGATGGATTCATTTTTATCATCATTTGGATTGGGATCTCCCTCTCATTAGAAAACTTCACATTTTTTCCTTGGTGGATATTTTTGGATGATGGATGAATTTTGTTGTATGGATTTAGTTATTTTCTATCTTGGAGCTTCTTATATTGCAAATGAGACGCTGGTTGCATATACTCTCTAACTTGTAAGTGAAAATTTAATTCTATTTTTCATTTTGCTACACATACATTGGAACTTTGCTATAATTAGGGCCAATTGTTGCATGTGTTTAATGTGGAATTATGTGTCTATTTAGCTTACCCTATGTATGAGCCATGTTGGATGAATGAAATTTCTTAGAGATCGTGTTATCTTGATAATTGACGCAACAAAACTGAATTCGGACCCCTCTAAGGAGAGTTGGTTCGCTACGCTCGCTCTGTCAGCATTTCCCTTGGTTAACCCCCATGTGGTTCTTTATTTTATTGGCAATTTTATTTATCAATTTTGGAGAAAATTGATAAATAAATACATTCAGCAGCCTTTGAATGTTAATTGTAACTCCGACTTATATTTTATCTCCAAATTTATAACCAAGGTTTAATCCTTCGCGCGTTATATATTAATACCGATGCTCTATTTCTTAAACAAATGACTGTATAATAAACCCTCGCACCGGGCCCCACCTCTACGATCGATGGCCCAATCAAATGCACGCCGTACCTTAGTTATCGTCCGCGCACCTTCATCAACCGACCACCGTCCGATGACATCCCACCAGATCGACGGTCTCCGGCGATATCGCTCAATCTCCTTGGTCGAGCGTTAACGCACGATGGCGTGCATTGGAAGGCAGTTTTGGACCTTCGTCCTGTGCCACGTGTCGAAGGCTCTATGGAATCACTCCAATTCTGGGAATACCACTCAACCCGCAAAAGCGGTGCGATATGGGCAATCCGCTTCCGCAAATCCGCTCGCGGTTTTGGTTCAGTGCTTAACCAGGGTTTAAGTCAGCTACGCTATCCTATGACTCTTTAACTCAGGGTCTGACTCCAGTTAGGAATTTCCAATTTCCAACGAACAAACGTAATTTTCTTTATTAAGCGGGATTTCTATTACCACTAAACAAAGCTCAACGATCACGGTTTCACACTCACTCTTCGTCTGTGGTTGGGGTTTCCAATTATTCAAACATTTCAAGGGAACAACGAACACATAGATACCACAATTGTACAATGACTCGATTCAACAATTACATACAAGACAGTGTTCAATCGCCTCACAACTTAAACAAACTCCTCTCGAATAACAATCTAAGACAGTTGGATAGTCGACAGGAACTGAAATTCATTTAACTGGAAGAGATTGTTTAATACACAGATTTTATTGCAGAATATCTCTCTCCTTTTCTTCTCCCTTCAATGCATCCGAGGAATACACATATATACATCAATATATGACTCTTCGGTTCCTCTGAGATGACCGTTCTAGAAATCAAAGGTCTAATTACAACTTATTCAAATAATTGAACTGACAGATGGATCAAATCCAACTATTCGACTTCTACCAATCCCAACTAATCTAAATAAAAACAGTCAGCTGAGGTATTGACACCTAGCTGTTACAATTCAAGGATTTCGAACCCTCGTAGCCACAACATGTGGACAAAACTCCTACATTGCTGGCTAGTGTCTAATGCCCCTGCATCAGACTCTCGAGGGTAATTTTCTTCATGGTCTCCTGTCCATGAGCTCTTCCACTGATCTGCCTATCTTCTGCAACATTCCTTCAGTCATCCAAGTGGCATCCTCCTCTGGCTTGTCCTTCCATTTGATCAAGTACTGAAAGTACTCTTGTCCTCTGGTCTTCCTGGATACTCTTTTGTCTAATATCTTCTCTGGTTGCAATGGCTGTGCTGGAGGTAGCTTCTCTTTCCACTCAATCTGTTCCTTGTCTGCTGACCTTTCTTCTGCACCATCATCCTCATACTTGTACAAATCTTTTTGAACTTCAGTTTGTTATATTGCTTCTTTGGGAATCACTCCTTTCTCAAGTGTGCCAAAACCTGATCTCCTACTTCAAAATGAACTTCTTTTCTGCTCAAGTCTACTCTGCTTTTGTATCTGATGCTGCTGCCTTGTAGTTGTTGTTTCACTTGTTCATGTATGGCCTGGATTTCGGAAGCAAATTCCTCACCATCTGCACTCCTCAGTTCTGCCCTTACCAGATTTCTCAACTCTGATATTCCTCTGGGGTGCATTCCATAAACAATATGGAATGGACTCTGCCCTGTGCTCCTGTTCGGTGAGTCATTATATGCATACTCTGCCTGGGGCAAAATATGATCCCACTGCTTGGGATGCTCTCCTGCAAGACTTCTCAACAAATTTCCCAGACTCCTATTCACCACCTCAGTTTGTCCATCAGTCTGGGGAGCATAAGCTGAGCTAAAACTCAGTTTGGTACCAAGTTTCTTCCACAGTGTCCTTCAAAAATGACCCACAAATCTGGTGTCTCTGTCTGAAACAATACTCTTGGGAAACCCATGCAATCTAACAACTTCTTTGAAAAACAAGTTAGCAACATGGGTGGCATCACTAGTTTTATAGCATGGAATAAAATGTGCCATTTTGGAGAATCTATCCACTACAACAAATACTGCATCATTCCCTCTCTGAGTCTTGGGCAATCCTAGAACAAAATCCATACTCACCATGTCCCAAGGCCTGTCTGGAATAGGCAAGGGAGTGTACAACCCTGCGTTCTGGCTCCTTCCTTTGGCATATTGACAAATCTTGCAATTCTTCACAAACTTGTCCACTTCGGCTCTCATCTTGGGCCAGAAATAGAAGTGACTCAGCTGCTCATAAGTCTTATCAGTACCAAAGTGTCTAGCAAGTCCACCACTATGCTTCTCTTTGATCAAATTTTCTCTCATGGGACATTTTGGTACACACAGTTGGCTTCTTTTGAATAGTAAGTCCTCCTGTAGGAAATAATCTAGCCACTGGCTTCTATCTGTTAAAACAGGGTTACTACATGCCTCAAATGCTTCTTTAAAATCTGGATCTGTTTTATACAATTCTTTCAGAAAATCAAATCCTACAACTTCAAAATTTGTTTCTTGAACAAGCATGTTCCTCCTACTCAAAGCATCGGCTACTTTATTGGCTTTACCAATTATATGTTTCAAAAAAAAATTAAAACCTTGGAGATACTCAACCCATTTAGCATGCTTATGTTTCAACTTGGGTTGTTGTACAATATACTGCAAAGCATGATTGTCAGAATATAATACAAATTCCTTGGACATCAAATAATGTCTCCACTTCTTCAGTGCCTGAACAATTGCATAGAATTACTTCTCATAAGAGGAATAATTCCTTCTGGTGTCATTCAGATTTTCACTAAAATAGGCTACATGCCTATCATCCTGACTCAACACAGCTCCAATGGCTTCCCCACTGTCATCACACTTTACTTGAAATGGTTTAGTAAAATCAGGCAGAATCAAAACAGGCTTCTCTGTTATCTTTTGCTTCAAAACTTTAAAGTTTCTTTCTGCTTTAGCAGTCCACTTAAATGGATGTTTTCTCTTCTTTATTGTCTCAATTATGGGTGCATTGATCTTACTGAAGTTTCTTATAAACTTCCTGTAAAAACTAGCAAGTCCATGGAAACTTCTTACCTCAAAAACATTCCTGGGTGAAGGCCATTCCACAAAATCTTTAACCTTTTAAGGTCCATCTTCAATCCTTGCGAAACAACAAAACCCAAATACACCAACTCTTCCTTCATGAATGAGCGTTTCTTTAAATTTGATCCTTGATTTCTCTTGGTGCGGCTTCTTCAAGACATGATTAAGATGCCTTAAATGTAATTCTTTAAGATTACAGAAATAATATGCCTGTCTAGGTTACATCATAATTTCTCACGTAGTTAACAATATATATGTGATGATGGTTTTATTTCTGACCTTCCAAAGACGGCAACACCATCTTTCTGTTATTTGACCTTTTGTTTTAAAGGAAGTTTTCCACTCATCACCCTCTCTTATTCTAATATGATGATATCCACTTTTTAAATCTATCTTTGAGAAATATTTAGCACCACTCAAACAGTCCATCAAATCCTCAATTTTGGGCAAAGGGAATGTGTACCTGATTTTGATCTTATTGATTGCTCTGGAATCAGTACACATTCTCCAACCTCCATCTTTCTTTGGGCTTAATACTGTTGGTACTGCACATGGACTCAAACTTTCTCTAATCAACCCCTTGTCCACCAACTCCTGTACTTGTCGCCTGATTTCCTCATTTTCCTTGGGAGTCATTCTGTAGGCTTCCTTATTTGGCAGATTTGAACTAGGGATAAAATCTATCTGATGGCTGATCTTTCTCACAGGTGGCAGCTCATCAGGTAAATCATCTACAATAATGTCACAATAATCATCTAACATCTCCTGGATTTCTACTGGCAAATCAGAAATCTTTGTAGAAGTAAGAACTACCTTAGGCTCGAAAACTAAAGCAAAACTTACCTCTTCTTCTTCTATCTGCTGCAGATATTCCTTCCCACTCAGCAACAAGGTCTTTGGATCAATCACTCTGCTGGATGGCTCTCCTTCTTCATGGGTATCAATGTATGATGTACCCATCTTTGAAGAACTTGTAAGTGTTGACCTTGCCATCATGAACTGCTGCTCTGTCAAACTGCCAAGGTCTACCCAGCAATATATGACACGCATCCATGGGCATTACATCACACAGGACCTTATATTTATATTTTCCCATTTGCAACTGTATCTCACACTATTCTTTCACAACCAGCTGGGGCCCTTTGTGCAGCCAGGACACCCTGTAGGGAGTTGTATGCTCCCTTGTCTTCAACTTTAACTTCTCTATTACCTCAGTGGAAACCAGATTTTCTGTGCTGCCACTATCAATGAATAGCTGGTAGCACTTCCCTTGGAATTTGCATATGATCCTAAACAAAGTCTTCCTTTGTGTAGGCTCAGTGACCTCTTTGTCTTGCTTAAATAGGACCTTATTCACCACCAAGGATTCTCCCCTCTCTGGAAGAATTTCTTCTTCAATTTCTGCCTCTTCTCCAGCCTGGGCAACAACAAAATTTCTTGGACCAACACCCACATTCTCTGGACTCTCATAGTGCTTATGTCCCACTTGCTGACATCTATAACACCTCAACTCTTTACCTCTGCCTCTGTCTCTACCTCCTCTTCCTTTCCCTCTGTAAGAACCCCTTCTGCCCCTTGCATCATCCTCTGTAGATGCATTCTGAGGTGAGCTACTGTTAGCTCCATCCCTGGGTGTAGTAGGCTTTCTTCTACCACCCTGACTTCCCTTTCCACGGAAAGTACCTCTCTTCTTGGCAGACTGCTTCCTCAGGAGTTTCTCCTTTGCTTTCAAGGCCATCTAGTAGGCCTCTTCCACTGTCTTAGGAGGCAGAAGACCAATCTCATCTTGGATCTCCAGGTTGAGACCATTCACATATCTGGCAGTCTTCTCTGGTGTGTCTTGGAATTGCCCAGCCCTTATGCTCACTCTGTATAATTCCTCTGTGTATTCTTTTACTGTCAGCAACCTCTGTCTCAGGTTCTGCATTTTCTTATACAATGTCAGCTGATAATCATTAGGCAAAAATTTACCTTTTAGTTTAGCCATCATTCTGGTCCAGCTCTTGATAGGTTGCTTGCCAACTCTCCTCCTTTCTGCCTGCACTCCATCCCACCAAAGTGTAGCATGTCCTTTCAGCTTTGTCACTGCAAACTTGACCTTTTTATCTTCACTTATTTCTTCATAATCGAAGCACTTGTTCATTTCATTTATCCAGTCCACCAGTTCCTCTGGATTCAGTCCCCCTGCACAACTCGACACTTCAATTCTGGGCTTAACTGCAGACCCCAGAACAGTTCTAAGGAGCCTCATGTCAGGAGGAATCTCAACGTTTTCTTCCGCTTATTCTATTTCAGGTTCGCTGATGTCTTCAAGATCTCTGGTCTGTATTCGCTCCACGGGATCCACTCTGGCTTCGAACCTTTGCAAAATCTTCAACACCTCTGCGTTGGCAACAGGTCTCCTTCTGCCAACACCTCTACCAAATCGAATTGCCATGTCATTTCTCTGCAAAAACAACCCAAAAATAATGGCTCTGATACCACAAATGACGCTTCAAAACTGAATTCGGACCCCTCTAAGGAGAGCTGGTTCGCTACGCTCGCTCTGTCAGCTTTTCCCTTGGTTAACCCCCACGTGGTTCTTTATTTTCTTGGAAATTTTATTTATCAATTTTGGAGAAAATTGATAAATAAATACATTCAACAACCTTTGAATGTTAAATTGTAACTCCGGCTTATATTTTATCTCCAACTTTATAACCAAGGTTTAATCCTTCGCGCGTTATATATTAATACCGACACTCTATTTCTTAAACAAATGACTGTATAATAAACCCTCGCACCGGGCCCCACCTCTAGGATCGATGGCCCAATCAAATGCACGCCATACCTTAGTTATCGTCTGCGCACCTTCATCAACCGACCACCGTTCGATGACATCCCACCAGATCGACGGTCTCCGGCGATATCGCTCAATCTCCTTAGTCGAGCGTTAACGCGCGATGGCGCGCATTGGAAGGTGGTTTTAGACCTCCGTCCTGTGCCACGCGTCGAAGGCTCTATGGAATCACTCCAATTCTGGGAATACCACTCAACCCGCAAAAGCGGTGCGATATGGGCAATCCGCTTCCGCAAATCCGCTCGCGGTTTTGGTTCAGTGCTTAACCAGGGTTTAAGTCGGCTACGCTATCCTGTGACTCTTTAACTCAGGGTCTGACTCCGGTTAGGAATTTCCAATTTCCAACGAACAAACGTAATTTTCTTTATTAAGCGGGATTTCTATTACCACTAAACAAAGCTCAACGATCACGGTTTCACACTCACTCTTCGTCTGTGGTTGGGGTTTCCAATTATTCAAACATTTCAAGGGAACAACGAACACAAAGATACCACAATTGTACAATGACTCGATTCAACAGTTACATACAAGACAATGTTCAATCGACTCACAACTTAAACAAACTCCTCTCGAATAACAATCTAAGACAGTTGGATAGCCGACGGGAACTGAAATTCATTTAACTGGAAGCGATTGTTTAATACACAGATTTTATTGCAGAATCTCTCTCTCCTTCTCTTCTCCCTTCAATGCATCCGAGGAATACACATATATGCGTCAATATATGACTCTTCGGTTCCTCTGAGAGGACCGTTCTAGAAATCAAAGGTCTAATTACAACTTATTCAAATAACTGAACTGACAGATGGATCGAATCCAACTGTTCGACTTCTACCAATCCTAACTAATCTAAATAAAAATAGTCAGCTGAGGTATTGACACCTAGCTGTTACAATTCAAGGATTTCGAACCCTCCTAGCCACAACATGTGGACAAAACTCCTACATTGCTGGCTAGTGTCTAATGCCCCTGCATCAATAATACTTCACCATTTGTAGCGAACTATAAATGCTTTAAAGTATCTTTTCTTCTCTTGCCTCTAACATTGGACGAAGTTGAATTTGGAGTTTCCTTGAACAAGAAACAAAATCCATCTTCACAATTCTCTTTGACTCCATATCCCCAAGTGAAATTAGGCACTGCTCCATCAATGGGTGATCATTTCAACCCCATTTTTCACCTTTTTCATCCCTTTCCTAGGTATAACCTCATTAGGTCACCTAGGGCATCAATTTCCCGGGAGTTTGACCATAGAAACCTTGATCTCCTAGGATCCACTGCACTGGTGGGTCCCCTAGGTCTCCTCTGAATTTTAAGGAAATCTGACAGTGGAATCTCGGGATATCCCAAGCTCTAGCTCTAGGATCAAGTTTTTGCTTGGTGTTCCCAAGGTTAGTACCTAATAGGATCAATTTGAAATATTTATGTTAAAATTATTGTTTGATCCTTTCCTCCCACCTTGGCCAGGTTAAGAATATCATTGGTTGCCAAAATCCATCCCCTAACCTGGGTTGGGTCCACTTGGCCTCATTTGATCTTGTTTTCACTGAAGACTATTTATCAGAGACTACTCGGGAAACCAAGTTCCTAAGGGATTTTAGGGATTGGGAAACTCCTTTACAAGTCGTATTATTCTCCCCCAACTCTCCAACTCTCATCCCCTCTCGCTAGAAAATGAAGTCCTTGCTTAAAAAGCAAGCAAGTTCCATTCTTCATCCTATCCTAGGGAAAGGGTCACTTCTCATATATTTGTTGATATATCCTCTATAAGTGGTTTCATAAAACATCAGGTCTCCAACCATCAGTGAAGGCCTGCAAAGAGAAGGGAGTATAAATTGTGGTGACAATGGGCTAAGTATCCATCATTACCCTTAACCAATTTCCCTCTTAGGAACCACTTTTAGGTCCCCTGCTGGTTTGAGTGGTAAATTTTCTGGTGCCATTGCTGGGGACATGAGACATGCGTTTTGTTCCCCTTATGAAATATTGACATATAATTTTGGCGACTCCATTGGAAGAACGAAGCCCTAGTTCTTCATTGAACTTTAAGGTCAATGCTTGTAGGGTGAAGCAAGTATTTTTCTAGGCATCTTCAAATTCACCCTGGCGCCTCCTACATATTTTTCATGCATATCTCAAATAGGTTCTCTTTCTTTGATAAATTTCCTGCTTTGGACATCGCTAGCATCGTTGGGCACCCTAATCATTTTGTGGGAAGGATGGTATGTGGGGTGACTGTGTTTGATGGTGATCCACTCTCTATAATTGACCATGTAGAAATATTTAACGCACATGCTTCGAAAGATAAAGTGGTTCACGAAGATGTCCTTATGCTATTGTTCATGAGATCTCTTGGTGGTCATAATTCATGGCTGCATCTAAGAGTCTCATCTATTGAGGAGTTCATTGATGGATTTCTTAGATATTTTCAAATATACCCTGCATCAAGCATCCAAGAGGAAGCCTTCATTGAGCATCATCAAGACATTGAGAATCTAAGGAGTGAGTAGGTAGATGAGTCCTCATGGCGTCCACATTATGAAAAAGATGATTTTGAGAGCATGTGTTGGGAAGGATGAATCTATGGAAGGTAAAGTTGAGACTAACCTTACATTTCTCGAGGATATTACTTCTGATGCTTCTCCTTTTGAGAACCTTGAGGAAGGTGATCCCATTATCCCCTCCGAGGATGAAATTGGAGATTACTTCCACATTGAAAAGGGGAAATGAGAAATTGTTGGTCCTCAATTTGATTGTGCTACCATTTACTACACCGACAAGGATGATGAGGATGAGATTGGTTTTCCCCTTTTCTCGGGCACTATTTATGATGACATATCCATTGGTACTCTTAGGAAGAAGATTCTTGATTTTCGTTTGCATAAAGGGGGGCAGTTGGAAGTGATTGATTCCCCTATTAAGAGAGACCCAACCTTTGATACTAAGGAAATTGATAAGGTCTGACCTCTCCCAAGTATGATTCTATGTATTAAGGATTTAGATTATGATGTTAGGGAAGAAAAACCCATTGAATGCAATACTTTATCCTCCCTTTTTCCTGTTTGTCATAATATCGAGTCTTCATCAAGTGATTCCCTCACCTCCTGTCACATGATCTCAAATTGAAGTTAGCCCTTTCCCCCTTCCAAGCACAGTGTCAAGGATGATCCCTTCATTGATTATACTTTATCTCCTTGGGCACCCACTCAGGATCATGATCGATCTATAATCCCCCCTTTCTAGTATGATTGTCATGGGAAACATATGTGTGTTTCTCCATCTCATTAGTCTCCCTTTCCACTAATAATAACCCCGTGGACGCCATAAAATATGACATAAATGATAAGGACCATCATGGAAATAATATGCCCGAGTTTTCCATCCATCAAAAGTTTATGAGCCTAATCATTGACATCTCTATATTTTGGTTAGAAGAGAGGATCTCATGGAATAAATTGCATCATTTTCTTACCTCTTCTCACATAATCATCCATGTGTGGGCATCCCATTTCTCTACCTCCCACCAGCCTTATCATCCATGTGATTTTGTCCTCTTTTTCTTTGACATTTTCTACATGAGTAGTCATATAGGCTGGTATATTGATATTGATTTGATGATAGGTTGGTTGCACTAACTCTATGATTACACTTAATATTAATTTTGTACCATATGCATGTTACGGTAGGATCCATTGCATGCTGACTTTCACATTATAAATATTGTCATATTATGTTTCTCATGGTAGACTAGATGCATTTAGATTAAATTTGCATTATTTTTACTAATTGTTGATTTTATGGTCTAACATTAAGCATGGGTGATCATAAGACATTGTGAAAAACATGTTTCCCCGTGGTTTAGTCATTGATATGTGCAGGTAACAGGTCTGCAGTGACCAAGATATTGCTGGAGTTATCATGACCTCCCATTCAAGTAGTTTTTTCTGCTTCTTCGAGAGATCACGTCCTAGTCATTGGGGGAATTTTGAGGTCTAAAATGGGCCTCCTAATGAAATAATAAAATAATAGCTAAACCAATAAAATAATATTTATGAATTTGCAATTCACTTTTTGCACCAAAATCCATGTAACCATGGTTAAATTCAATTCAAAATTTGTACCAAAATAAAATTAATAACAAAATTGTATTGATGTGACTATAAATAAAAATGAGATTTTCAAGAAAAAGTCATTATCATTGCACAACTAATGCATTTGTCCTTTGTACTTAAATAAAATAAAATAAAATAAAATATAAATTCATAAATTCTTAATTATAGAATATACTATTCATTAAAATTTATATTATTTAAACTATATAATAACATGTAATTAATATACTATATAAAAATAATATAATATAATATATTGTTTCATGTATGAATTGTATATTACAAAATGAATTGATTTGATTTATAAATAAATATTTGAAAATATACAAATATAATATTTATTGAAAAATGTGTAAATACATGAAGATTGTGTATAGATATGCATTGTTTCTTTCAAAAAATATGAATGACAATAATAATATTTTATTCAAAAAGTGTAAAATGACATTTATTATGAGTATTTTACTTTATGACTTTAAAAGTACTTAGAGCACTACCATGGTTAACCATGATTTTTTATCCACCATTGAAAACGTGACAAGTAAGTATCTTAAACTCACGCAATGCCACCTCAACCATTAGGGATGATGTCATCCCCTAAAATGTGATTGATTATCATAAAGTGAATTTTGATTGTACATTTTCCTTAGGAGGCCCATTTTAGACCTCAAAATTCTCCTAATGTGGAGCCAGATGTTACACACCACTTCATGGGTGATATCCCTAGGAGATTTTTTTTTCTCAATGATGACCTTCAATCGGCAGCCAACAACCCCTTGCAGCGATCAACTAGCTCATTGTGCCATTTCTCTGCCACTTGAGACAACCATGTGGTCCCTTATCCATATGTATTGATCACATGTTTGAAGGTGGACCTCCCAAAACTAAAGGTATGTCTTGTCATTTGGTAATTGAGTATTTGGTTTACTTATCATGGACGCTTCTGGGCATGGATTAGTGGGGGGATTCGGCGGAGAAAGTACGCTTAGTTTGTGCTTCTGTCCCCTTGACCTCTTTTGGAGGTTACCCTTGGATCTTAGTACCATGGGATCTCTTTTACTGGCCATTTGGTTTTAGGGTGGTACTACTTGGGAAACCCCGACTTGGTTGTGTGGTCCCTCTCCCTTATCCACATATACTACTTTCCTTCCATTCACTATATCCCCATTCATCATCTCTCCCACTTGGGTCCACATTGCCTCTCTGGGTCCACATAAGGTTAGCCTCCCCATTCCCTTGCCCCCACCTTGGGTCAGGTTTGGAATGATGCCCCGGAGGTTGAAGCAGCGAAAAAGAAATGTAAAAACATAAATTTCCTCATTCAACAAGACAATGTACCACAAAATGCCAAATATGGCTAGGACAAACATAATTAGTACGTGGGAAAAATGCAATACATGAGCTCTACCTCATACCCAACGCCATCACCCTGCTTCCATAGGCCCTAGATGAGCCTCCTTTTTCGTTCAGGAACCCATGATTGTTCCAACCCCTGGAGGGAAATGAACCACCTTACGAAAAAGGGGGTAATCACTGCTATATCTTACACATCATGCTCTTGTCCTTTGAGCCTTGAGCAGTTAATCAAATAAGAATCATAAAGACAAAATACAAATAAATAAGGGTGGAAAATTCAAGGTTAGGGCACCTCATGTACCACGATTGCTTCCTCCTACATGTTATACACCCAGGTGTGGGCTTCCCTTTCTTTAGATACCTTTGTACCTCGATTTGTGGCCCAAGATTTCCCCTCTCATTCCCTATTCAATTTCACCTCTTTATCACATACCACCACTATTTGAAGGATGTACCTTGGACATACTATCCCCTCTAAAGGTAGAAAATACCTAATAAGGCATCTGACTAACCCCCTTTGGAGCTTGGAGACATTAGCACATGCCAAAGCCCACTATGGATTGACATGCCATTATGAAGTGACCATTTGTTTTCCATGGTTTGTAAGCTACTTTACACAATTACTTTAATGACTTATTGTACTAGAAGGCTATGGGACACATCGAATCTTATGCAGGATTGCAGATGGTGTCCATTTGGGTTTGGTCTCCCTATACAAGGTACTAACCTTCCAGAGGAATACATTGACACATATAGGGTGTGATTAGAGAGCCACGAGCCTCCACAACAATAGACAACACTCCATGAATCCCCAAAGATGTTCAAAGATTGATAGAGATCCACCTTTGGGACGAGGAAGATGCATTTTGTACACTATGCCCAGTTGTCCCCACAAGTGCGCTACACACTTGGCAGGTGTCCAAAGAATTGTATGATGACATGACAACATTCATTCAATTAGTTGAACCCTTACAAAGGTTCTAAAGGCATCTTCGACTCATATGGAGACCCATGAGGTCATTGGTGTGCCCCCACACCCACTCGGAGTACCACAAGTTTATTGTTTGGAGAACAAGGGACCACCCCCTTTTCCATCACTTTTGAGGATTTTATTTATCATTATGGAACTTATGGACCTCATTAAGCCTCTTGGAGGGCCCTACAACATTCATATATTATTATTTAATCTCTTGAAAAGCTTACTATTTCATTTGTGAGCTAGTTTGGTGGGCTTGCCACAAAAAAATTGTTAATTTGCACATTATTTTATTTTTACGGGTTGTCATAGGCCCATTAGGTAATTATAACTCCTAATTGGTGTATAAATAAGATTTGGTCGAATTCATTTGTACGATCACTTGGATTGGGATCTCTCTCTCATTAGAGAACTTGACATTTTTTCCTTGGTGGATATCTTTGGATGATGGATGAATTTTGATGTATGGATTGGGTTATTTTATATCTTGGAGCTTCTTATATTGCAAATGTGATGTTGGTTGGATGTAATCTCTAACATGTAAGTTCAAATTTAACGCTATTTTTCATTTTGCTGCATACATTGGAACTTCGCTATAATTAGGGCTAATTGCTACATGTGTTTAATGTGTAATTATGTGTCTATTTAGCTTATTCTATGTATGGGCCATGTTGGATGAATGGAATGTCCTAGAGATCATGTTATATTGATAATAATTCACCATTTGTAATGAAGTGTAAATGATTTAAAGTCACTTTTCTTCTCTTGCCTCTAACATTGGACGAAGTTGACTTTTGGAGCCTCATTGAGCAAGAAACAAAAGATGTATTCATAATTATCCTTGATTCCATATCCCCAAGTGAAATTAGACACTGGTCCATCAAAGAGTAATAATTTCAACCCCGTTTTTCACATTTTTCCTCACTTTCCTAGTCTAGGCTCATTAGATCACCTAGGGCATCAATTTCCTGGTAAATTGACCATAGAAAAACTTCAATCTCTTAGGATCTATTGCGCTGGTGGGTACCCTAGGTATCCTCCTAATTTCAAGTAAATATGATGGTGGAATCTCGGGATAAACCAAGCCCTAACTCTAGGATCAAGTTTTTCCCTAGTTTTCCCAAGGCTAGTACCTAATAGGATCAATTTGACATATTTGGGTGAAACTGATTGTTTGATCCTTTCCCCTCACCTTGGTGAGATTAAGAATATTGTTGTTTTCCAAAATCCATCCCTTAACCTGGTCTGGGTCCATTTGGCCTCGTGTGGTCTCGTTTTTCACCAAAGACTATTTATCAAGGACTACTCGGGAATCCAAGTTCCCAAGGGATTTTAGAGATTGGGAAACTCTTTTAAAAGTCATATTATTTCCCCCCAACCCTCCAACCCTCATCCATTCTTTCTATAAAATCAAGTCCCTTGCTTAAAAAGCAAGCAAGTTCCATTCTTCATCCTATCCTAGGGAAAGGGTCTAAGGGGTCACTTCTTATATATTTGTTGGTATATCCTCTATAAGTGGCTTCCTAAAACAACATGTCTCCTCCCATTGGTGAAAGTCCATAAAGAAAAGGGAGCCTTAACTATGGTGACAGTGGGATACATCTCCATAGTTTCCCTTAACCTAGAAGTTCCCCTCTTAGGAACCCTTTTTAGGTCCCCTGATTGTTTGAGTGGTAACATAACCAATGCCAAGAACCCTCCCAAAGGCAAGCAAGTCAGGTTCTACATGTATGCTTAATTGTTGGATGTGATATGTGCTCAAAAGTCCTTTTAATGGCGTTAAGTGGACTTGGTCACCCAAAGAACTTGTTGTGCACATCTACTACACGCTATGAAAATTCGATGACCCAAATTCCTACTATAAAAAACTTATATTTCTTTTCCTACTTGTTAAATTATACAAGTTATTCATTGTGTTCTATAAGTAAATATCAAAGAAAATACAACTACAACCGTCACTGTTATGAAACCATCTCACAAAATAGAAGAAAAGACAAATCAACGGCCTAGAAATCGACTTTTTCGAGGGGGAAACTTACATTACATTACATAAATGAACAATTCTTGGATGATACAAATTAAAAAACCTCCTTTCTATATATAGGAGTCCAAGGGGTCACAATATAATCATAGTTGACATAACAATAACAATGTAAGGGCACAATAATAACAATAATGGGTTTCTATGGGGCACAATTATAAAAATAGGGGGACTACATGGACAAAACAATGACAATAAGGAGGCTACACTAATAATAAAAATAAGGGGATACACTAGTATTATAGGGACCTAGCATGCCCCTCTCTTTCAAAATAGTGTTGTCTTCAATGCTTGATTAGTTTTGGATGCTTATGTATAAAATTCTCATCCTCTCATGTCGAATCTTCAATGGGTAAGTTCTTCCACTTGATGAGATACTCTGAAATTGATCGATTTCGTAGCTATCGAGTTCTTGTTTCCATGACTGCTTCAGGTTCCAATATAATTTTTCCTTCTTCGTCAATTTCTGGCAATATTTTTTGAACTGTGAGTTTGTCACTGTGGAAATTTCTGAATCTTTACTCTTTATTTAAAATTATTACTGTTAATCTGGTTATGCTCCTCCTACTTAGACAAGTTATTAACTGAATAAATTCAAGTTAAAATCGAAGCAAAACACATAATAGATATCCACCAATCCAGATCTAGAACAAGTTCATGCACACATAAACAAAGTGACACAGTTATTTCTGGACAAATAGTCCCAAGAAAAACCCAATGCGAGAAAACCGGTCTCTGGCTACTGAAGGGTTTTATTATTAAGAATTTTTTGAACAATGAGCCTGGGTTCCATATCTGGAAAACCCGAAAGAGAAATACTAGATCTACAACTCACTGGCTGATCTAGGGCCAAAATAATGATTGATCCACACCCTCAAACGGGATTTATATAACTTAGCCAAGATTAGGGCCTAGAAACCCCAGCGTTGACCCTGAAAGCCTCTGCGTCAACCTCTGAAGCCCCTCTAACCCTCAACGCTAATTCGAAAGGGACTGCGTTACCCCAGATTGGGTGATACAGTCTCTATGCTGCCCCTTAGGGTCTTTGCGTAACCCTCTGAGGGTTTCCTGCTAAAAATCACGCTGTCCTTGCTGCTGCAGCTTCCCTTCTCTTCTGCACTGTCCTTGAGCTTATCTCTGCCTTTTGTGTATTCTATACATCGGGATCAGATCATCCCCTTGGCCTAAATTCCCCTCTCTGCAACTAAAACACTTCTGAGAATTCTTAGCAAACCCTGCCCTAGAATCTCAATTTAGCTTCAGGGCTCTGCCTCTGTGTCTTTACAAATGACCCCAAGCCTTTCCTTTATACTTTTCTTGTTGGGAAACCAACGACCATGATCAGATCTTGAATCGATGGCTAAGATTAAAAGAAAGTTTGATCCGCGTGACTTAAGACAATTTCATCACATGTTTAATTAAATTCACTTTAATTATTTAAGTTCCCTAAGTTTTAACTTAGGAAACACATTAAAATAATTAATTAATTTAATATCTCCTAAACCAGATAAAATTTCCCAAATCAATTTCTGGGACTTGTAGATCAAGTGTACTCTAGCCCCTCCACAACATTTGGGAGCTAGAGCAAAAATGATGCTACCCCAAATACACAAAATCTCAACACTCCCTCTTAGCGTCAAGGGCATGCTCTAGCAATTCATCACACTTATGCATTACATGATTTTGGGCACTAGTTTTGTGTTGTTGAAGCTTGGCCAGCTGCCACTCAACTTTGCACTGCTGCTGCAACTTTGTACTGCTGCCCATTACTTTGCCACTACCACTACCACTTATGTACTACAACTCCCTCTCAATATGCTGCATCTATGCTGCTTATAGCACTGCCACTGGTGATCTGCTACACTGTAACTTTAGTTGTTGAGAGAAACAACTGAATATCCTGTCCAATCTTTGACAGACAAGTCAGATGGGTTGCATCCTCAACACTAAAGCTACATAGGCTAAAGATCTGTGTTGGCATCTAAAGGAAGATGCATAGCTACATCTCTGCATGCGTAATCAGACTCCCTCTGCACTACTGAAGTCACATCAGCCCCTTGTGCTGAAATATATCACGCTGCTACTGCACTGCACTGTCCCTCTGAAGTTTTCTGTGTTGCGTAAGCAGCTCTGCTCTGCATTGCTGAAGTCAAATCAGCCTCTGCGCTGCTACTTCTTCTATGCTGTTGCTGCCTTGCTCTGCGCTGCTCCTTCCAGTCTTCAGATCTGCCTCTGCTTGCTTCATCTGTGATCTATGCACCCATTGATCCACTTGTCCCGCTACTGTCTTAAGGCTGCCGTTGCTCGCATGTGATCCAATAGATGAGATGCTCAAGGATCTCGCCTTAATTTTATGTAGCTCCTTTACATATCCATGTCACCCCACCTTTGTGGTTCATGAGCACTCATGGCTGCGTCATTTCCCGACCCATAATTTGCCACAACTGCTTTGGAAGAAGATGCTTCCTTGTCCTTTTTCTTCTCAAGACAATTGCTGACAAAATGTCCCATTTCACCACACTGGAAGCACTTGATCTTTGAGAGAGCCTTCTTCTTCTTTGGCTGCTTCTTTGATGCCAAGGCTACATCTTCCTCATCTTCTTTCTTCATTTTACTCAATCCAGAGCTGTGCTTCTTCTTGGTGAATCTGCAGAGTTCTTCTTGACGCAGAATTGACCACAAGCTGTCCCAATATGGGGGGTCACTTTGCCCAAGATACTTTGGACAAAGATTTCCCACTCATCTATGATTGCATTGAGGGCAGTACTGATTATCACATCATCATCCACCTTTGCACCTATTGCAGTCAGCTGATCTCTGATTGACTGCAATATGAAGAGAAAATGCTCCATGTGATCTCCCTTGGTCATCATGAATGACCTCATCTGAGTCTCCAACAACATATTTCTTTGGACAGATTTTCCCTCATACAGGGAGGTAAAGGCCTTCCACATATCGTTAGTTGTCTTCTTCTCAGCTAAGTGTGGTACAATATGGTCCTTGATTCCATCCATAATCAGCCGCTTGGCATGCCCAACATCCTCCTTACACTTCCGAAGGAGATCTGGATCTGTCAGTGTGGCCAGAGTTTTCTCTGCATGGTCTTAAGATTGTATGCCTCAAGGAATATCAGGATTTTTGCCTTCCAAAATGAAAAGTTTGAGTGGCCATCCAGCCTATCCTGATCACGAAGTCCATGAGGAGCCATCTTCTCAGAATGTGTTGGAACTTCCTTTTCTCTTTGCTAGAGAAATGGATCTAAGGCCCTTGGTCAAACATGCACCTTATGCTCCCTCTGACAGCTGATTTCCCGTCTTGGAAATCTACCAAATCAACTATGATTCAGCTTCTTCTTTGATCCTTTGATCAAACTGCAAGTTTCCTTTTTCTAGAAACACTCTGAGCAACTGATCTCTTCCTGCTCTTTGTCACTTGTGCTAAGGCTAAAAATCTGAAAACTTCAGAAAATTAACCCCACCATCACCTTTTGAATTTCTGTAGCTTTTTTGCAGTGTTTTTTGAATATGAGAGATTCAGATCTGAATCACACTGGTTGGCTTCAGACCAATCCAACGCTGTTTTTGAGCTGCCTCTGTGCAGTAATTGCGTGGGCTTGTTAGGAGACAACGTTAGACAACGTCACCCTTCCCTATGTGTGAATCTGCCTCTGAAAACTGCGCTGTCCCTTCAGATATGTGTTTCTGCTGCTTTTCCAGCTGCTTCTTGTAGCTAGAACCTTCAGATTCTTGCTGGTGACCCTCCTAGATCTGCAATTGCTCCAATACCATGTGGAAATTTTTGAATATTTACTCTTTATGCATAAATTATTACTGTTAATCTGGTTATGCTCCTCCTACTTAGACAAGTTATTAACTGAATAAATTCAAGTTAAAATTGAAGCAAAACACATAACAGATCTCCACAAATCCAGATCTAGAACAAGTTCATGCACACATAGACAAAGTGACAGTTATTTATAGACAAATAGTCCCCGGAAAAACCCAATGCGGGAAAACAGGTCTCTGGCTTCTGGAGGGTTTTATTATTAAGAATTTTCTGAATACAACAAGCTTGGATTCCAGATCTAGAAGACCCGATAGAGAAATACTAAATGTACATCTCACTAGTTGATTGAGGGCCAAAATAATGACTGATCCACATCCTCAAACGGGATTTACAGAACTCATCCAAGATTAGGGCATAGAAACCCCAACGCTTCCCTTGAAAGCCTCTGCGTCAGCCTCTGAAGCCCCTCTAACCCTCAGCGCTACTCCGGAAGGGACTGCGTTACCCCAGACTGGGTGACGCAGTCTCTACACTGCCTCTTAGGGTCTCTGCGTAACCCTCTGAGGGTTTCCTACTAAAAATCACGTTGTCCTTGCTACCGCTGCTTCCCTTCTCTTCTGCGCTGTCCTTGAGCTGATATCTGCCTATTATGTATTCTAGACCCTGGGATAAAATCATCCCCTTGCCCTAAATTCCCCTCTCTGTAGCTAAAACACTTCTGAGAATTCTTAGAAAACCCTGCCCTAGAATCTCAGCTTAGCTTCAGTGCTCTGCCTCTGTGTGTCTTTACAAATGACCTCAAGCCTTTCCTTTATACTTTTCTCGTTGGGAAACCAACGACCACGATCATATCTTGAATCAATGGCTAAGATTAAAAGAAAGCTTGATCCGCGTGACTTAAAACAATTTCATCACATGTTTAATTAAATTCACTTTAATTATTTAGGTTCCCTAAGTTTTAACTTAGGAAATACATTAAAATAATTAATTAATTTAATATCTCCAAAACCAGATGAAATTTACCAAATCAATTTCTGGGTCTTGTAGATCAAGTGTGCTCTAGTCCCTCCACAAAATTTGGGAACTAGAGCACAACTGATGCTACCCAAAATACACAAAATCTCCAAAGTCACCTATAACCTTCTTTAAGCATGAAACATGGAAAACTGGGTGCACTCGAGAAGATGTAGGAAGCTCCAATTTGTATGCCATAGTACTAATCTTTTGCAACACTTTGTAAGAACCATAATACTTTGTTGATAATTTATTATCCTTCTTAGCTTGCTTGAGGGACATTTGTTTGTATGGTTGTAGCCGTAAAAATACATTCGCCTACATCAAAACTTTTTTCGCTGCGATATTGATCTGCTTGTTGTTTCATTCGATTCTGCGCCAAGGTGAGGTTATCCTTTAAGAGTTGGGGAAATTGTTGTTGATGCTTGATGTGATCATCCACTTCTTGAACCTTAGAATTTTCTCTTAAAGATGATGTGACATAGGGTGGATGATATCCATAAAATTCCATAAATGGGGTCATTTTTGCTGCAGTATGGAAGGAAGTGTTATACCACCATTCAACTAGAGGTAACCACTTGACCCATTGTGTCTGTTTATCATGTACAAAACAACGAAGATGTCCTTCCAAAAATTTGTTCACTATCTCAGTTTTCCCATTAGATTGAGGATGATATGATTTGTTCTGAGTTAATTGAGTACCCACATAAGAAAATAATTTCTTCCAAAAAATTCCTTTAAAAATTGGATCTCTGTCGCTTACAATAATCTTGGGTTTACATGTAGCTTTTGAATTGTGTCCATAAATGCAGTAGCAACTGTACTAAATTTAAATGGACGAGATAACACACAAAAGTGTGTATACTTGATAAGTCTATTAGCTACCACCATGATGATAGTATTTCCTTCGGACTTGGGTAAGCCTGTGATAAAATCCATTGAAACTTCCTCTCAATGTTGACTTGGAATGGATAAAAGTTGTAACAGACCTGGGTTTTTAATTGTCTCAACTTTATTTTGTTGGAAAACCAAACATTCTGCCACAAACTTTTGAATATCAGATTTAAGGCCATCCCAAAAAAATTACTTCTTGACCCCGTGGTAAGTTTTAAAAATCCTGAGTGCCCTCCTAAGGGATAGGTGTGCAATTCCAAAATAATATTTTGTTTGAGTTGGGAATTCTTACAAAGATATAAGCGATATTTGTACCATAATGACTCATTTTTCTAGTTAAATGTTTCAGATGTACTGAGATCTTGCTGCAACTTTTGAATGAGTGTCCATACCTCTTCATCATTATTCCATTCATCCCTTGCTTCGGTTATCCACTCAGGTTGGATAATAGAAATGGCACAAAGCAATGCTTCCACATCCTCATCCTTTCTTGAGAGTCCATCTGCAACAACATTTTGCTTCCCTTTTTTGTAGATGATTTCAAAGTCATAACCCAACATTTTTGTGACCCATTTTTGCTGCTCTTCTGAAGATAATCTTTGTTCCAAAATGTATTTAAGACTATCATGATTTGTTTTTACCTTGAAGGTTCTTCCCATTAGGTAATGTCACCATTGTTTTAGTGCATGTAGTATTGCCAACATTTCCTTCTCATAAATAGGTTTCAGTAAATACTTTCCTTTGATTGGACGACTTTCAAAAGAAATGGGTCTTCCTTCTAGCATTAAAACCACACCAATTCCATTTCCCGAGGCATCACTTTCCACAATAAAGGTTTTTGTGAATTCTGGCGTAACTAAGACCAGTGTTTGGCACATTGACTCTTTAATATGTTCAAAGGTATTAATTGCTTCTGGAGTCCAAGAAAATGCACCTGTCTTCAGTAATGATGTTAAATTTGCCGCTATTCTCCCATAATTCTTAACAAAATTGTGATAATATCCTGTTAACGTCAAAAATCCTCGAAGTTGCTTTATGGTTGTAGGGATTTTCCATTCCTTAATGGATTTAATTTTGATAAGGTCTACCTTAACACCCTCATGAGATACAATATGACCCAAATATTCCACCTCCTGTACTCCAAAGAAACATTTAGAAGTTTTTGCATATAATTGTTTCTCCTCCAACAGTTTGAGCACCATGTCAACATGTTGAACATGATCCTTCCAAGACTTGTTGTAGAGTAGTATATCATCAAAAAATACTAACACAAATTTTCTAAGGAAGGGTTTGAAAATCGAATTCATCAAACCTTGAAATGTGAAAGGTGCATTTGTAAGGCCAAAATGCATGACCAAGCATTCATAATGACCCTCATGAGTTATGAATGTTGTTTTCAGAATGTCTTCAGTCTTCATTCTAATTTGATGATATCCAGAATGAAGTTCCAACTTGGTGACATAAATTGATCTATGTAATTCATCCAATAATTCATCAATGGCGGGCATGGGAAGTTTATCTTTAATAGTGAGTTTGTTGAGCTCACTATAATCTAGACACATACGCCATGATCCATCCTTCTTATACACCAATACCACTGGAGTAGAGAAATAACTTTGACTATGTTGAATTATAGCAATCTCTTGCATTTCTGCAACGATACGTTCAATCTCACTCTTTTGAGCATAAGAATATCTGTAATTCCTAATGTTTGGAGGAACACTTCCTAGAATCAAATGAATAGCATGATCATGATCATGAATAAGTGGGAGTACTTTGGGAGTCTCAAATACCTTGGAATGATTTTCCAAGAATTTTTGGAGATAAGGAGAAATAGATGATTTTGATGTTTAAACCTGTAGTGAGCATAATAGTGAAATTACGCCTCGTTGTTATTTCTTCAGAAGAATTTTCATGAAATTAGAGCTGATTATATTTCCTGGCTTCCTTACGATACCTCGTAACTCAACTTCCTTTCCTTCCGAAAATTTTTTCAAGGAAAATTCTTGAAAATTAAAATCTACCGTCCCAAATATTGTAACCATTGTACTCCTAGTACAACATCAACACCACCCATTTGGATGGAGAGCATTGGACTATTCAATACATATTCCCCCATGGTTATTTTGATATTATGGCACTATCTAGAGAAATTTATAGTTCGTTCATTTTCAACCATCACTTGACACTCTAGTGCTGGGTATAGGAAGCAATTGAATTCCTTGGCTACCTTACAATGAATAAAATTATGGATACTACCCGAATCAGTCAACACTATTACATTTTTCTTCTTGATATGTCCTTCTACCTTGAGAGTTTGAGGAGTGGTAATTCTTGCCAATGCATTATAGGAAATGGTTGGATTCATTTCTTCATCCTCTAGGGTTGGTTCCTGGTGTATATCCTCTTCTTTTCTTCCTCTTCACAATCTGTGTAAAATAATTTCTTCTCAGCACACTGATGACCTTTAGTGTATTTTCTATCACAATTGTAGCAAAGCCCTTTTTCTCTTTTTTGTTCCAATTGTTGTGGTGTAAACCTTGTAGGCTGTGGAAGTCTAGGAGTAGCAACACTTCCATCTTTATAGTTGTGAGTGGTAGGCCTCATTGTCGTCATAATTTTACTTTCAATTTTTCTTGCCAACCTCAATGCCTTATCCATCGAAGCGGGTTCCCAAAGTCGAACCTCATGTTGGATGTTATCCTTTAAAGTCTCTATGAAGACATCAATCCTATGTTCCTCTAGAATATTAGTTACCCTTATATTCAATTTTTGAAATTCCTCAATGTGCTCCACGATAGAACCCTTTTGTTTGAGATTTATCAATTAACTAAAGATGGTGTTGCTCTTTGTATCATCATAATGTGCTATCATTTCCTCTGTAAAAATTGACCAAGTGACAATTTTTTTATGAGAGAAAAGCCATCGATACCATAGAAATGTATTGGATTCTAAATATAAAGTTGCAATACATACCTTTTGTGTATTTTTCACATTATGGAGATCAAAATATTGCTCCATCCATAGTATCCATGTTATGGGATCCTTGTCATAAGACTTCCTCATATCTATCTTTGCAATATGGTGGGTCTTCAATCCAATGTTAGAGTTTATTAAATCATGATTAGCGTTTATTTTTTTCTCATCATGATTTTCCATAACTACCTTTTCGCCATTAGGAAGCTTTTCTTGTTGCAAATTTGTCAAACCTTCCAGGTCTTTCTTCAAATATTCCATGTTTCCTTTTAAACCATCATCACCATCTTTTAAACCATTCATGTCGCCTTTTAAACCATCCATGTCACCTTTTAGTTTTTCTTTGGTTGTTCTTTGTGAGAGCAAAATTTGTTGCACTTGGTCCCATAATTTTGATATATCATGCTACTCTTCTTCCTCTTCATGTGTCATAGTAGAGTTTTATGAAGATTTAATGGGTGTGGAATTATTTTTTGGAGGAATTTTAGAATCCAATATATATATATATATATATATATATATATATATATGCTTCAATATTCCCTTGGAATCACTTCAAACTGTTTTTTCATACAAAATTTATGCAACTAAAAAAACAAGTACACACATTTTTCTTGCTTTTTAGGAGGTCGATATTGAATCTGATTTATCTCTGTGATTTCGGATCTTCAAGATATGAAATTCTGTCTTGTAGTATCTCTCTGAGTCTTATTTCAAATGCCACAGGTCAGACCTAATTTGGATTCTTCAAGACAAAGTTATGACCGATCTCCGACAATGACATAATTATGGGCTTGTTCAGTAGAGCTAACTTGTACGACGTGCCACGTGTCACTGTTTTGACCTTCGACTATGAAATTGATAGAAAATAAACTAAAATCCATGAAATTTCGGCCAATTTTTACATAATTCCAATCCGATGCCTGAAAAATAAGTTATGATGATTTTCCCCCAGTCACCTTTTTAATATGAAATTATAGGTCCTGCAAAAACCCTAATGTCCACAGATCATATCTCTGAAAATATTTCGAACCAAATTCTGAAAATTTTACACCAACTTATTCAATATTTTGGCTCCGCGTGGTAAAAAATTGAGTTTATGAAGCCTCGTAAAAAAATAGTTATAGCGAAAATTCCAAAATAAACTATTTGCAACAACGAAACTCTAGAATGCATAGCTCTTACAACAAATGTTATGAAACCAACTCACAAAATAGAAAAAATGATAGATCAAAACTTAGAAATCAACCTCTTCGACGGGGAAACATCCTTTAAATTACATAAATGAACAATTCTTGGATGATACAAATGACTAAACCTCATTTCTATATATAGGAGTCCAAGGGGTCACAATATAATCCTAATGGACATAACAATAACAATGTAAGGGCACAACAATAACAATAGTGGGCTTCTATGGGACACAATAATAACAATATGGGGACTACATGGGCACAACAATAACAATAAAGGGGACCCACTAATAATAACCATAAGGGGATACACTATTATTATAGGGACCTAGCGGTCACTAAATAAATAAAATGTGGAAGACAAGTATTGAGCAAGAAGAAATAAACCACACATAAGTGACACTATTTTTTTTAGACTAATGTCCCTGGAAAAACCAAATGCAGGAAAACCGGTGCAACAACTGAGGGTTTGTATTATTAAGAAAAAGTTTTTGAATACAACTAGATGCCCAAATTTGGCTATCCACAGAGAATCTGACTGACAGAGAATTAGTGAGGATTACCTCACACTAACACTAGAAATCTAGAATTGACCCAACATTGAACTGATAAGCCCCACGCTACCTCTGCACAACCTCTGCATTATTCTGGCTGGGGACTGCATCACCTCCTTATGTTGAATAGATGCTAATATTTTGCCCCTCCGTTGTCACACCCTAGCACTGGATTCGACTGATCCACAACAAAATATCAGATCTCCTCAAGGCTACAACGTTGCCCTTGTGTGGCAGTGCACTACCCATCGTAGCCCCTATGCTACCTATTCCATGCCATCTTCTTTGCCTTCTCTAATAAGTATTCCCAGCTTAGGAAAATATCTTCCAACTGAAACTATCACTGCCCCTCACTGTAATCGAATCAATTCAATCAAATCCTTCGGTTGTTCTGCGCTGCTCATTTGATAAATTCGATCTCTAGACTCCCTTTGTGTGTTTTCCAAATGCCCATCGAAGTCTTTCTCATAATCTTCTCGTTGGATAACCAACAACCCATATTAAAACATAATCAACGACTTAGATCATATTGACTCAATATCTGTCTTTTTCTAAATTTTTCACACCCAGTTCCATTAATATACTTTAATTATTTTAATTCCCTAATTTTAGACTTAGGATCCAATAAAAAATAATTAATTATTTTAATAAAACCTCATTCGGGTGGAATTTCCCAAAAAGCTTTCTGGGTATTTTGGAATACACATGTCTAAGTCTTCCTGCAAAATTTGAGACTTAGAGCACATCTGATTCTATTAGAAATAAACACTCCTTCTTAGCGAGGAATGTTCTCTAGTAATGCATCCTGCTGAAGCACTACACTGATTCTGTAACATCTCCCTCTGCGCTGCTGATGTATGACACTGATGCCCATCAACTAATGCGCTGTTGCATCTATGTTGCTGATGAGAATGCATACTACTGCCAACTGCATCTGCACTACAAATCTGATGTTGCTAATGTAGCATAAAAACATCCAAAATTATTGAAATAAGTGTTCAACATGATTCATTTGATATTGAAGATCTGACTTCTGTTAGACTCAATGTTAACCCTATGAAGCTGCTACGCTGTTGCTGAATCTGCGTTGTGCCTTGCTGCACTACTGTCAGTTTTTCTTTGCACTACTCAGACTCTGGTGGTTTCTATCGATTGTTGTCTTTCCGGCACTCCTATCTGCACCAAATGACATTGGTCCGTCCTGCTACTTCTGATATGAGCTCCCGTACCAAGGTATTGATCCAAGAGGTGGACTCCTCAAGGATCCTGCCCAAATATAGTTCTTTTGAACTACAGTTCTATATCACCCCAATTCTCCCTTAGAGATATGTGGGCAATCATGGCAAACTCCTCAACCTCGATCTTTGTAGTTGCATCCTGCAGATCATGTTTCTCGTCCTTTTCCTTATTCTTGAGAGGACACTGAGTAGCGTAGTGACTCATCTCACCACATTGGGAACACTTGATCTTTGAGAAGTCCTTTTTTCTGCCTCTACTACTCGCGCTGCGCCTTAGATGCAAGGGCTTCATTCTCTTCCTCCTCCTTGGTCTTTGACCCACTATTGTTGCTGCCATCATGTTTGCACTTGATCATATCTTGCCTCATGTCTTCATGTTGAAGAGTGACACACCCATGTTCCCAATCAAACAACCTTTCTCTACCCAGGATACTTTGGACAAAGACTTTCCATTCATCTGAAACTGAGTTCATGGCTAGTATAACCATCTTGGTTGCTTGAGGCGTAGATCCGACAACTAATAATTGATCTCAGTTTTCTTGAAGTTTTTCAAGGAACATATTAATGCATTGTCCCTTCTGCATCCTTGTAGATCACATATTCTCCTGCAAGTACATATTCTGCTACTCGGAATATCCTTGATACAATTTCTCCAAGATATCCCACATCTCCTTGGAAATCCCTTTGTCAGTGATGTGACATACTACATGATCCCTCACTCCGTCAAGGATCGAATGCTTGGCCTTCACCATATCCTTCTTGTAGGATTTTAATGGATATACATCCTTGAGGACAACCACTACACCATTCGTAAAAAGCTTTGAGATCATGCTCATCTAGTAGAAATTTGATCCTAGCCTTCCAGATCAAGATAGATCACATAGTTGGAGGCTCCCTCCAACTGATCTTGATCTCTCGGGCCATTTGCTGCCATCTCTGCCGACTGAATAATGTCAAACTACTCCCTCTCTCTCCTCTGTGCAGTTGCTAGGTTGGCCTACACGATCCCTGCCAGAGTTAGTAGATATGCTGCTCACTACTGTTGATCAAAAACTCATAATTAAA
The DNA here is from genome assembly GCA_034641835.2 of Pinus albicaulis. NCBI lineage: Eukaryota > Viridiplantae > Streptophyta > Pinopsida > Pinales > Pinaceae > Pinus > Pinus albicaulis. Next base: position 1,269,436,915 of record CM076578.1, on the reverse strand, counting down.
ATTCCTTGGCTCAGAATTCACTAAGGAAGGAAATTCCCTCAAAAAGTGTCTTCTTCCTTCTTCTGGCGCTTTTCTGGCCACAAAAAATATTACAGAAAAATTGGCCCCCACAGAAATTTTTTTTGCGATGAAGATTCTGTTGCGCTTCTCCCTCTACTGCTGAAAAATCATGAACTGGAAAGTCTTACCTCTCTGTCGACACACTTAGAGAGATATTTTCTCGCAAATATTTCCCTCCTGGCTTGGATTGTGCAATCCCTTGAGGATTCAATCTAATGCCTACACAACTATTCGATCTCTCTCTTTCTCTTCAACGTTGAACTCTTATGTACTTCTCTCTCGCTTCACTTGCGTTGCTATACAAGCTCTGATACCATGTGAAAATTCGATGCCCCGAATTCCTACTACAACAAACTGATATTAATTCTCCTACTTGTTAAATTCTACAAGTTATTTACTGTGTTCTACAAGTAAATATCTAAGAAAATACAACTGCAGTCATCACTAAATAAATAAATTGTGGAAGACAAGTACCGAGAAAGAAGAAATACAACACGCACAAGTGACGCCCTTATTTTTGGACTAATGTCCCCAGAAAAACCCAATGTGGGAAAACCAGTGTAGCAGCTAAGGTTTTTATTATTAAGAAAAAGTTTCTGAATAAAATTGGACTCCCAAATTTGGCTATCCATACTTACTGACAGATAATTAGTGAGGATTACCTCACACTAATACTAGAAATCCAGAATTGACCCAACAGTGAACTGATGAGCCCCATACTTTCTCGGTGTAGATCTGTGTCACTCTGAATGGGGACTGCGTCACCTCCTTCTGTTGGTTGAATGTTGATATTTTTCCCCTTCGGTCTCACACCCCAACACTTCGAAACTGGATCTGAATGATACACAAAAAAATCTTGGATCTTCTCACGGCTACAACACTACCTCTACGTGGCACTGTGCTGCATAGCGTAGCCCCTACACTGCCTCCGTTGGCTCTGCCTTCTCTGCTAAGTATTCATGACTCAGGAAAAGTTATTCCAACCAAAAATATCACTTCCCCTCACTGTAATCGAATCAAATCGATCAAATTCTCCAGCTACTCTGTGCTGCTCACTTGAGAAATTCGATCTCTAGACTCCCTCGGTGTGTTTTCCAAATGCCCATCGAAGTCCTTCTTATAATATTCTCGTTGGATAACCAACGACCTAAATTAAAACATAATCAATGACTTAGATCATATTAAACCGATCTCCATTTTTTTCTAGAAATTTCACACCCAATGCTATTAATATACTGTAATTATTTTAATTCCCTAAGTTTAGACTTAGGCTCCTATTAAAGATAATTAATTATTGTAATAAAACCCCATCTAGGTTGAATTTCCCAAAACACTTTCTGGGTATTTTGGAATACATATCTAATCCTTCCTGCAAAATTTGAGACTTAGAGCACATCCGATGCTACCAGAAATCAACACAGGCTGCTTTCAGAGTGCAGTCACAAAGGAGTCATGGAGAAGATCACTAATCACTTCCTCATTCCATTGTACAAGTTGATATTTGAGGAATACCCACCTTGCATGTCCCGTGAAGCAATGAAAAAAATGTCAAAATTGGCAGATTGGCTTGCCTCACTGGATGACACTTACCTCAGAGTGTTCCACGGACAAAACCCTCCACATCAGTTACCAAGGTATGCCACCAAAAAATATGTTCATGCAAGAAGTAGCCTATCATATTTCCATAGGGTTTTCAGTATTATTGTGAAGGAAGAAGAAATAACCTTGGCCCACTCTTCCCTTGCGAATTGGATTGTACGAGATCAAGAATCTAGAGGTTGTTGATACTGAAGGAAAAGAGATAGAGAAGTTCGCATTCGATCACTTTGACTTCAACTCAGACAATCCAAAGAGTGTTTGCAAGAAACATTGTGCAAAGATTCATTTCACTTGCCGAGCGATACTTTCTCTAGACCTGATGAAGAAAGGATAAATAATTGTTACAATGAAAATCCCCATGAACCAGTCAGTTTCGCAGAGACATCACATGTTACTCCTCAGAAAGAAGTCACTCCATAGACAAAACCAATAGAAAGGCACAACCCTGTGTGAGAAAATGGCAAGAGAATGGTTTTACATCGTCCAAAGGAAGAACAACGCTACAAATGGAAAGCAGATCCAATAATTTTGAAAGCATCCATTGCAACAAAAAAGAAGAGGAGACAAATGAAGCAGAAGGAAGAGCTAAAGCAAAAGGAAGAACAAGAACATAAGATACAAGAATAAGAATAAAGGTAGAGAATGGAAGTCGAAGAAGCAACACAGAAGCAAGAAGAAGAAGAACATGAATGAAACCAACTTCTAGAAGAACAAGGCAAGCAATTGTAGGAAAAGGAAATTACTCAAGAAATCGAAGAATTGATAGTAATTCAAGACATGGAGGTGGAACCAGAGCCACTGAATCAAGATGTTGATCTAATGCCGACCACGTAGTAGATCACTACTCAGCCTTCCCCACCTTTGACAACAGATCAATATCCAAGCGAGGAACATGAAATTTCTCCTCTCGATGAGGGTCCAATGATGGACATATATAACTTGACCTATGATGAGTTACAAAAGAAGATCATACGAGAAAGGAAGAAGCACTTCCGAAATGATATTGCACATCCTGCTTATATGAAGGAAAAGGTGATCGTGATGGACACCAACAAAAATACAGAAGCCATTTCCGCAACAAACTTGGCCTTTGTAGGTGCTTGCAAGTCGAATACCAAGTATCTGATGGAAGAGAACAGGACAATGGAGAATAACTTACAAGCGGCAAAGCAACAAGTGGCACAACTCCATGCAGAGGTCCCACATAGGTTATATAGAATAACTTAAGGCAACCATACTTGGAGAAGTATCAACATTGGGAGAGACTATGTAGAGCCTATATGAGGAGCTTGTCACCATGCATAAAGAAATTTTCTGTTTTCATGACATGCGACAAAATTGCAAAGATAATGCTAAATCCCTCAAGGTTGTTCATACATCCATCACTGATATGTATGAGTGGCGAATTCAGTTCAAAGGGAAACCTTCAAAGTTGGTGAATAAGACAAGAAAACATGTTGAGTTGGAGAAAGCATAAGTGCATATGATCATTGAAATTAATAAACAACTTAGCTCATTCATCGCCAACATTCAAACCTCATATGCATGGTTGTATAACAATGTGGATTTTATGGTTAAATCACATAAGATCCCCTTAGTTGGCTCACTCATAGAAGCCAAAGGCAGGAATCCGATCAGATAGGAGGTTGAAGAATAGTTGGATTAGCTCAGATAGATCACTACCAAGGAATATATTGAGGTGAACAGACATAATATGCAAAAATACATTGGTGGCCCTGTCCAGATCAATACCATGTTGCTCCTCCTGAAGAAGGAAACTCAAACTGGTTTCAAGGCAGTGTACTCAGATGCAATGAAGAATAGAGTCATTTTGGGTTTTCATTGAAACTTGTTGAGCAACCATTGAAGGGAAGATTAAGGGCTAATATTAAAGTAAAATAAAAAGGAAGTTTGTAATTGAATTCAAGGATTGTATTGATGCAAATGTGAGGTAGAACATAAAGAAAAAATGTAGCAAACAAAGTGACATCTGAACAACTAATATTTGAGAACAATCTGTTGTGCATCTAAAAACACCTCTAGTAGAGTATTGGTAGTATCATCAAATTTAAATGTTGTAAGGAGACATGCTTCTGAGTTTGCAAGCTGCATTTCTTTTACAATATTGTAAATTCAATTTCCACTATAAAAAAGTGATAATATTAAAGAAGTGTATATATTGTTGGAAATACTGAGATTGGGGTGAATTAGTGTTTATCTTTAATTAGTTAAATTTAAAATTTACAGAGCATTAATTATCATTATCATCTGATAAAAAAAAACATTTATCAACACTATTCAATAATGCACAATATCAAAGACAATGAACACAAGAGATTTTTAGTTGGAAGTTCTTCTGGGAGAAAAACCACTTAACACTTCTTAATATTTGTCTTCAATAGTTTACATCAATTAGGAAGCTCCAACTTCTAAGAATTTGAGTTCCAACTGAAGGAGGCTCCAACCTAAAGGACACTCCAATACCCTGGTTTACAAGCTCCAACATTAGAGGAAATTTTAGCCTAAAAGTGACCTCCTAAAGAAAAATAATAAAATAATAGTTAAAATTAATTAATAAGAGTTATGAATTTTGGAGGGAAAAGAAGAAAACTACTTTTTTTAATTGTATTTTTTACTTCTCTCCTATAGATTTACCCAAATTTCAAGTGTAGACACTCGTTGGATGTATAATTAAATTCCCACATCCAAAGAGTACCCATTATGCATACTATTGACAAGACTACATTGATAAAAATTGAAGATACATTATAAAAGTGTGTTCAACACGTTTTTTTTAATGCAACTTCATTTTTCATCAATGTGGGTGTTGTCAATAGTATGCATAATGGGTACTCGTTGGATGTGAAATTTAATTCTGCATCTAACGAGTGTCTACACTTGAAATTTGAGTAAACCAATAAGGAGGTAAGCCAAAATTCAATTAAAAAACAAGTTTTTCTTCTTTTCCCTCCAAAATATTTACATGTACCTCTTTTTAATTTTAAAGGATTTTTTTTTGGTTTACATATTATCACATGGAAATTACATGAAAATTTCATGGGCACATTTAGGTTGAAATTTCCTCTAATGCCTCAGGGGTGCTCCAACACCCTGTTTACCAGCTCCAACTGGAATATGCTCCAATGCCCTTTGTAGGCTCTAACCTTCCCTAGCACCACCTTGCCACCCTGAAGTATTCTTAGGCTCCAACTTGAAGGAGACTGCACTCTCCTACCTTGCATCACCCTGCGATCCTAATCAGTCGACATACCACGTTTCATATTTTTAAAACTATATTCCCCCATGCTCGACAATGAAAAATTATTTTTGAATCAATTTCATTGTATCCTGTAAGCCATCAAACAATCTTATCTAAAACAAACCCTAAATTCTAGTAGCATCAAATTCGCTGCCCCAAAAGCCAATCTCAAGGCAAAATATCTCTGCATCAGAATCCTTTCTGCTCATCAGCATGAAAAACCCTGGAAATGTACTCTGTAAAGTTCATAACAATAATACCACTGCTTAAGTTGCAATAATATCATCAAATCTTAGCTTATGACATATACTAGCAACAAACATGCACTCAATGGTTCTGATTAGAAATATACCAAACCATACTCTCTCGGTTGTCTCAAACCCTAGCTACAACAACAAATTTTCTCAACACATCTTGTGAACCACACATCATCAACATTTCCAATAGCAGGATACGAACCCTAGCAATTTAAGAGGAAAACAGAGTTTGTAGTGAAAATTTTTTCTACTTAGATATTTGTGATATAGGCATCAAGCCTTATTAACAAACTCTCTCACATACACAACTTATAATTTTCAACATTACATGACATAGAGGAACCTATGATTGGGTGTTCACTTAACCTCTGTCGTCAATACTTTTGCAACAGTCAACCATCCTTGCACTCTATAGTCTCAAAGAACAAACATCATCTTAATATTTATCATGGGCACACTAAAATTATCAGAGGGAAACTAGCATCACATTTATAAATTTCATGAAATTTTGAACAAGCAAAATTGCACATTTAAATACATCTCCCATGCATCATCAATGGAGATCGTTCATCCACTATTCTATGCAAAAATGCTTATAACAATATTCAAGGAAAAAATAAATCTTTGTCAATCCAAATTAGGTCAAACAAGATCATCTCTGCAAAGAAACTAGTAACAACTTCATAGGATAGCTGTATGATAAACCAAAATAAAACTCTACATAAATGGAACCTCCAAATTGTTAAAATATGAAATTTCTATGCAAAAATTTAAAAATTATTTGCAGAAACATGAAATTTCTATGTAGAAAACTGAATGTACTTTGTAGAAAACTGAATGGAACTGAATGTACTTTGCAAAAAATTGAAATTTCTATGCAGAAAACTGAATGTACTTTGTAGAAAATTGAATCTTTTATGTTGTTACAATTACTTAGAATGAAAATGTCCTATTCAAATCTTTTCAGATCAACAATTGTAGATAGAACATAACATGAAGGATCGTATGAAGAAAACCAAGCACAAATATAAGACACTAAGAATTTGGACCAATGACTGGGAAAAAACCCCTCAAGGAGGAAAAACCAAATGATTATTCTTCTATTAGATTTATTCAATTGTTAAGAAAAGTATACACAGAGAGAGAGAGAGAGAGAGAGAGAGAGAGAGAGAGAATAAAGTCACCAATGTTTGATCAACCTGCACCTGAATTTCACTTGCTATTTGCTTGAAGATCTCCTCCTCCTCTTAGTCAGATCATGTCCTTCACACTTTCTCCAACTCTTCCCTTTCTCTCTCTCTCTTCACTAGTTCTCACACTTCTCTTGCACACACTCAAAACTTTCTCTCCTTCTTCATAATGAACATGCTACACTCAACTCTCACTTTATCTTTCTTAGATAGATGAGAAATTAGAGGAGTTACAAAATTAATTCATGCCTTGAGTCAATGATAGAAGAATCAAATTCCATGATGGAGGAGTTACTTAAGGAGAAGTGTAACACATCCCAATAATAGAGAGAGAGGTACACTTGTCTTGAGGAGTTACAATTATAATTAAGGGGAGAGAGTGTTACACTTAGACATGGAAGAATATTTTGTGAGAGTTACAAATTGAATTTAATGAGGGAGTTACAAGTGCATTTAATGAGGAGTTACACTTTTTCCATACATTGAACTAATGAGGGAGAGTTACATTCTCGTAAGTGTGGAGTTACTATTTTATTTCAAGAGAGAGGTTTGAGTTTCCATGCAATAGATTCTCAATTTAATTTACTTATTCCATGAGAGAATTCATTTTTATTAATCCTTCAAAGGTGAATGAATTTAGAATATTTTATAAAAATAGTATAATAATAATAATAATACTAGTAAGGGTAAAAATATTAATTCTTGACTTGTGTAATCATGATTGATTTGATTTTAAAGTGGATTCCATTTGTCGATATCATCCTTGATCTTTTGGACATGACTTTCAATTTTTGGAAAGTCACTTCCAAATTGAGATGTGACTTACTGTGTTTGGAAAGTGATATTAGAATTTCCAAGAATGAAATTTTATTATAGGTGGTTCAAACATGAACTGAAAGATATGATTTCTTCTAGGATAAATTCATCACTGAGCTGCCAAATTTTAACACCCCCTCTCAGCTAGGGAGGAATTTATTTTTGCATCAAAAATATATGCTTTCTCTGATCTCTTTCATTTATCTTAGATCAACTCTTCTTTGTAACCTCCGTAACAATGAAGTCACAATATAAAGAATAATCATCCACTTGACACAAATTGGGAAAGGAAAGGATCATCATATGGGCAAGACTTAAGTCACACAGACAAGAAGCAAACACAACTAAGTTTCATTAAATTTCAAGTGGCGGAACACTTGCATCCTAGAAAATTCACACAGACAAGTCTCACTACACCTATTGGCCAGATTGGTGGCTTTTCCCACGTCCTAGACTATGGGTTAGATGCATACTAAGGCCTACTCTTATGGCGCACACTACATAAGATGTCCCTCATCCTTAGGATTTTCCGTACATCATTCCCTAATCCTGTGAGCTTTGATAGGGGGGAAAGGAAGCTCAATGTTCTCGAATAGCTGTGACTACTTCTTGGAAGGGCCATGTCCATAAGTCCAAGTTTCTCTCTAAAAACCAAGAAATTCCCTTTAGGTAAAGACTTGGTAACAATGTCATCTATTTTATCATCAATGGATATGTCATGGAGCCTCACTGGTCCTCTCTGCACCATTTCCCATATATAGTGATAGTTTATCTCAATATGCTTGGACTTATCATGAAACACATGATTTTATGCAAGAATAATCCCACTCTTATTACCACAATATATAACTTTTGTGTCTCGAACTTGCTCAAATAGTTCCCCAAAAATATTTCTAAGCCAAATTTCCTCATAGATAGCCATGCTAGCAGCAATGTGCTAAGCTTAAACTATACTCAATGCAACAAGCTTATTATTTCTGCTCATCCAAGAGATCATGGCATATCCCAAGATAAAGTAACACCCATAAGTGTTATTTCTATCAGCAGAGTTACCAACCCAATCAACATCAATATATCCATGAAGTATTACATTTTTAGTAGTGTATTTATATCCTATATTGATAGTTCCATGCAAGTATTTGAGTACATTTTTTGCAACAATCGAATGGGCATGAAAAGGATCAATCATATGTTAACTTAAAGTGTTTAAAAGAAAGCATACGTCAGGACTAGTGTTTACAAAAAAAATAAAAGCACCAATGAGGTATCTATACTCTGTGGGATTTTCCAGACTAGGTCCTGCATGGACTTACATTCTACCATAGCAAATGTTTTGAAGTTTCCTTGAGAAAGTTAAATTTTTCCAGATCTTTGCTAGACCTATAGACCTAGAAAGTAATACATCAAACCAAGGTCTTTCATTTCAAATTCAGAAGCTAACTCCCTTTAACACCGTTAAGAACATAAAAACATAAAATACCAAAATCAAAGGTATGCCTTGGACTGTCTTGAAGTAGAGGTTTGGGTCTGCACTGCTTCTTGTGAAACCAAGATTTATCAGGTAGCTATCAATGTGAACATACCAAGCTCTTGGAGCTTTTTTCAGCCCATATAAGACTTACTTTAGTCTGCATACATGATTTTCCCTATCATGCTCTTCAAAACCTTGTGGTTGTTCCACAAATACCTCTTCCTTGAAAAATCCATGCAAGAAATAATTCTTTCACTTCCATTTGGTGAATACTCCATCCTTGGCTAGAAGCTAAGGAAAAAATAGATCGAATATAAGTATATCGAGCTACATGTACAAAAATATCATCATAATATATTCCCTCTTTCTAAGAGAAACCTTTAGCTACAAATATAGGCTTATATTTTTTAATACTGCCATTTGCACCATGTTTAATCTTAAACAAAAATTTGAAAGTGGCAACATATTTACCTTAAGGTCTAAGAACCACTTCCAAAACATCATTATGGATGATGGACTCGTATTATTTAGTCATGGCATCTTTACAGACTTGTTCTTTTGCAACTTCTTCAAAGGTGCATACTTCTGCCTGAATGATGTTTCTCATGACAACAACATACCCTTGAAACCAACTTGGCTTCTTACTTTCTTTGAACGTTTCTCTTGGTGAAACATGTTGTTCAACATATTGCTAGGTATCTCACATCCATATTGGTCTCTTTTTGGTGGGAGGATCATGAGGTGGAGGATCTAGAGGATCCATGGAACCCATTGTATTATCAACATGCTCATTCTTAGGTTGCTAGGTCCCTATAATACTAGTGTATACCCTTATTGTTATTGTTATTGTTGTGCCCTTACATTATTATTATTATGTAGGCTAGGATTATATTGTGACCCATTAGACTCCTATATATATAAAGGAGGTTTTGTCATTCATATCATCCAATAATTGTTAATTTATGTAATGTGAAGGAGGTTTCCCCCACGAAGAGGCTTATTTCTAAGTCGTTGATCTCTCTTTTATTCTATTTTGTGAGCTAGTTTCATAACATTTGGTATCCGAGCTTTGGATTCTAGGGTTTCATTGCTACAAATAGGCCAACTTAGAATTTTAACTATATTTTTTTTTCTACAGAGGTTCAAAAGCTAGAAAAAAAATCCGTTTGAGCCGAAATACTGAGGTACTTCTTGTAAAATTTTCAGATCTTGGTTCACTATATTTTCAGAGATATGATTTGTGGAAGTTAGGGTTTTTGCAGGCTCCATAATTTCATCTCAAACAAATGGCCCATGGAAAATCATCATAACTTTCGTTTCAAACATCATATTGGAATTCTATAAAAAGTGATCGAAAGTGCATGAACTTTAGTTTCTTTTGTATCTGTTGCAGAGCCAAAGGTCAAAACAATGACCTGTGTCACGCTATAAAAGTTTTCTCTATTGAACCAACCCATAATTAGGTCATTGTGGGAGATTGGCCATAACTTTATCTTGAATAATCTAAATTAGGTCTGACCTATGGCATTGGAAAGAAGACTTAGAGGGCTACGATAGGACTGAAGTTCAGATCTTGGAGACCCAAAATTACAGATTTACAACCATTTAAAGATCGAGCTCCTAAAAGCAAGAAAAATGTGTGTATTTAAAAAAAAATTGCATAACTTTTGTTTGAAAAATCAGTTTGAAGTGATTCCAAGGGCATATTGAAGCATAGATATTAGTATTGAGTTCTATAATTCCTCCAAAAAATAATTCCATACCCATTAAGCCCTAAAAAATCTCTACTATGACACATGGAAAGGAAGAAGTGCAACATGATATATCAAAATTGCGAGACCAAGTGCAACAAATTTCTCTCTCGCAAAAAGTAACCAAAAATGAAATGGAAAGGAAGATGGATGGTTTGAAGAAAGGCGTGTAAGCTAAGATGGATAATTTGAAGAATGGAATGGAAGCTAAGATGTATGACATGGAAGATAAGATCGATGGTATATAAGAAAAGCTGAAAGGCAACGTGGAAGACATGAAGAATGATCTAAAAGCAGTCATGGAAGGTTTGAAGGAAGGTTTGACAAAGTTGCTACAAGAAATGAGTCCTAATGGAGAAAAGGTATTAGATGAAACTCATTATGAGAATAAAATAAATGTTAATCGTGATTTCATAGATTCTAATGTTGGATTGAAGACCCACCATATTCCAAAGATCGATATGAGGAATTTTGATGCAAAGGATCCCGTAACATGGATACTACATATGGAACAATAATTTTATCTCCATAATGTGAAAAACACACAAAAGGTATGCATTGCAACTTTATATTTAGAACCCAATACATTTGTATGGTATCAATGGTTTTGCTCTCGTAAATTTTTTTCACTTGGTCAATTTTTACAGAGGAAATTATAGGACATTATGAAGATACAAAGAGCAACACCTTCTTTAGCCAATTGATAAATCTCAAACAAAAGGGTTCAATGGTGGAGCACATAGATGACTTCCAAAAATTGAATATAAGGGTAAATGATATTCCAGAGGAGCACAATATTGATGTCTTCATATGGAATTTAAAGGATAACATCCAACATGAGGTTCGTGTTTGGGAACCCGATTCATTGGAGAAGGCATTCAGGTTGGCTAGAAAAATTGAAAGCAAAATTATTGCGACTAGGAAGCCTACCACTAACAACTATAAAGATGGAAGTGTTGCTACTCCTAGAATTCCACAACCTACAAGGTTGATACCACAACAATTGGAAGAAAAAATAGCAAAAGGGCTTTGCTATAGTTGTGATAGAAAATACACTAAAGGTGATAAGTGTGCTCAAAAGAAATTGTTTTACATAGATTTTTAAGAAGAGGAAGAAAATGAACAAGAAAATTCAGAAGAAGAGGTATACACCAAGAACCAACTCTAGAGAAACAAGAAAGTAATATGACCATATCCTGTAATGCATTGGCAGGAATTACGAATCCTAAAAATCTCAAGATAGAAGGACATATCAAGAAGAAAAATGTAATAGTGTTGATTGATTCAGGTACTACCCATAATTTTATTCATTGTATGGTAGCCAAGGATCTGAATTGATTCCTATACCCAACACCATAGTGTCAATTGATGGTTGCAAATGGAGGAACTATAAATTTCTCTGGAAAGTGCCATAATATCAAGCTAACCATAGGGGGATATGTATTGAATAGTCAAATGCTCTCCATTCCAATGGGTGGTGTTGATGTTGTACTAGGAGTACAATGGTTACAATCTTTGGGGATGATAAATTTTAATTTTCAAAACATTTTCTTGAATTTTTTTCAGAAGGAAAGGAAGTTGAATTACATGATATCACAGGGAAGCTGAGAAAGATAATCAACTCTAATATCATGAAATTTTTTATGAAGAAAGAACAATGAGGTGTAGTTGCGCAATTATGCTCACTAGAGGTTCAAACATAAAAATCATCTATTTCTCTAGATTTCCAAAAAGTATTGGACAATCATTCCAAGGTGTTTGAGACTCCCAAATGACTACCACCTATTCATGATCATGATCATGCTATTCATTTGATTCCAGGAAGTGTTCCTCCAAACATTAGGCCTTAAAGATATCCTTATGCTCAAAAGAGTGAGATTCAAAATATGGTTGCAAAAATGCTAGAGGTTGGTATAATTCAACTTAGTCAAAGTTCTTTCTCTACTCCAGTAGTATTGGTGCACAAGAAGGATGGATCATGGTGTATGTGTCTGGATTATAGGGAGATTAACAAGCTCATTATTAAAGATAAATTTCCCATCCTTGTCATTGATGAATTATTAGATGAATTACATGGAGCAATTTACTTCACCAAGTTAGATCTTCGTTTTGGATATCATCAAATTAGAATGAAGACTGAAGACATTTAGAAAAAAATATTCATAACCCATGAGGGTCATTATGAATTTTCGGTCATGCCTTTTTGCCTTACTAATGCACCTTCCACATTTCAAGGTTAGATGAATTCCATTTTCAAACCCTTCCTTAGAAAATTTGTGTTAGTATTTTTTGATGATATACTAATCTACGACAATTCTTGGAATGATCATGTTCAACATGTTGACAAGGTGATCAAACTGTTGGAGGAGAAACAATTATATGCAAAAACCTCCAAATTTTTCTTTGGACTATAGGAGGTGGAATATTTGGGTCATATTTTATCTCATGAGGGTGTTAAGGTAGACCCTAACAAAATTAAATCCATTAAGGAATGGAAAATCCCCACAACCATAAAGCATGTTCAAGGATTTCTTGGGTTAACAGGGTATTATCAGAAATTTGTTAAGAATTATGGGAGAATATCGACACCTATAACATCAGTATTGAAGAAAGATGCATTTTCTTGGACTCTAACAACAATTAAGTCCTTTGAACATCTTATAGAGGCAATGTGCTAAGCACGGGTCTTAGCTACGATAAACTTCAATTTTTTTAATTATTATTGTGGAATGTGATGCCTCAGGAAATGGAATTGGTGTTGTTTTAATGAAAGAATGAAGACACATTGCTTTTGAAAGTCGTAAAATCAAAGGAAATTATTTACAGAAACCTATTTATGAGAAGGAAATGTTGTAAATACTACATGCAGTAAACAATGGAAACCTTAACTAATGGGAAGACACTTCAAGGTAAAAACATATCATGATAGTCTTAAATAATTTTTTGAACAAATATTGTCTTCAGAATATCAACAAAAATGGGTCACAAAGATGTTGGGTTATGACTTCGAAATCATCTACAAATAAGGGAAGAATAATGTTGTTGTAGATGCACTCTCAAGAAAGGATAAGGATGTGGAAGTATTTCTTTGTGCCATTTCTATTATCCAACCTGAGTGGATAACTGAAGCAAGGAATGAATGGAAGAATGATGAAGAGGCGTGGACACTCATTCAAAATTTGCAGCAAGATCTTAGTACATCTGAAACATTTAGCTGGAAAAATGATTCATTATGGTACAAAGATCACTTATATCTTTGTAATAATTCCCAATTCAAACAAAATATTCTTTTAGAATTGCACACCTCTCCCTTAAGAGGGCACTCAGGATTTATAAAAACTTACCATAGGGTCAAGAAGGAGTTTTTTTGGAATGGCCTTAAATCTAATATTCAAAATTTTGTGGCAGAATGTTTGGTCTGCCAACAAAATAAAGTTGAGACAATTAAGAGACCAAGTCTGTTACAACCTTTATCCATTCCAGGTTAACGTTAGGAGGAGGTTTCAATGGATTTTATCACAGGTTTATCCAAGTCCGAAGGAAATACTGTCATCATGGTGGTAGTTGACAGTCTTACCAAGTATGCACATTTTTGTGCATCATCTCATCCATTTTAAATCCAATACAGTTGCTACTGCATTTATGGGAACAATTCAAAAGTTACATGGAAACCCAAAGATAATTGTAAGTGACAGAGATCCGATTTTTATAGGAATTTTTTGGACGAAATTATTTTCTTGTTTGGGTAGTCAGTTAGCTCATAGATCATCATATCATCCTCAATCTGATGGGCAAACTGAGATAGTGAACAAATGTTTGGAAGGATTTATTCGTTGCTTTGTATATGATAAACATACACAATGTGTCAAGTGGTTACCTCTGACTGAATGGTGGTATAAAATTCCTTCCATACTGCAACAAAAATGACCCCATTTATGGCACTTAATGGATATCATCCACCGTCCATCACATCATATTTAAGGGAAAATTCTAAGGTTCAAGCAATGGAATATCACATCGAGCATCAAAAACAAGTTCTCCAAATCTTAAAGGATAACCTCACTTTGGCACATAATCGAATGAAACAAAAAGAAGATCAACATCACAGTGAAAGAAGTTTTTATGTAGACAACTGGGTAATTTTACGGCTACAAACATACAAACAAATGTCCCTCGATCAAGCTAAGAAGGATAATAAATTATTACCAAAGTATTATGGTCCTTACAAGGTGTTGCAAAATATTGGTACTATGGCATACAAATTGGAGCTTAATGCATCTTCCCGAGTGCACCCAATTTTCCATGTTTCATGCTTAAACAAGGTTATAGGTGACAAGCTCCCAGTTTAACCAATATTGGCAGAACTTGACGAAGAAGGAAAAATCATATTAGAACCTGAAGCAGTCACAGAAACAAGAACTTGATAGCTATGAAATCGATCAATTTCAGAGTATCTCATCAAGTGGAAGAACTTAGCTGCTGAAGATTCAACCTTGGAGGATGAGAATGTTATATAGAAGCACCCAAAACTACTCAAGCGTTGATGAAAACACTTTTTTGAAGGAGAGGGGCATGCTAGGTCCATATAATACTAGTGTATCCCCTTATTTTTATTGTTAGTATAACCCCCTTATTGTTATTGTTGTGCCCATGTAGTCCACATATTGTTATTATTATGCCCCATAGAAGTCCACTATTGTTATTGTTGTGTCCTTACATTGGTATTGTTATGTCGGCTAGGATTATATTGTGACCTATTGGAATCCTATATATAGAAAGGAGGTTTTTTCATTTGTATCATCCAAGAATTGTTCATTTATGTAATGTAAAGGAGGTTTACCCCTCGAAGAGGTTGATTTCTAAGTCGTTGATCTATCTTTTATTCTATTTTTTGAGTTGGTTTCATAACACAGGTTCCAATTCAGACTCAATTGCTGAATTGGAAGGCATGATGAGGAATTCTATTTTGCACATAAACAACAATATTTGCAGCTTATATTCACATAAACTTAGGTAGCTTTTGACCACACAACATGGCTTTGATTGATTCCATAATGTTTCTATTATTCCTCTGAGACACACCATTTTGTTGTGGATTGTACGCTACAATCGTTTCTTTCTTTATTCCGACGATTTTGCAAAGATCATTAAAATAATTGGAGGTGAACTCTCCACTATAATCATTTATGAAATATTTAATCATCTTTCCAGTTTAATTTTCAATCAGAGCCTTGAAATATTTGAACATGTCAAATGCTTCCCCTTTCTTTTTCAAAAATAATATCTATGTATTACGAGAAAAATCAACAAAAATCATGAAATATAAGTAGCAACCAAGAGAAGTAACAGACATAGGTCCACACACATATGAATGTATGAGCTAAAGTACTTGACTAGATTTTGTTTTGCTTGTAGGGAATGGTACATTTATATTCTTTCCACTTGCACATCCTGTGAAAAATCCTTCATGATCCATTATGATATCAGACATTCCAGAATTATTTTTTCCTTACATGAGGTAAGACTTTGTAGTATAGGTAAGCGGATCTTTTGTGCCATAGCTCACACTAAAGACCGATATCATGGACCAATGCATGAATGATTTTACCATTGATTTTGTAAATCCATTCACATTTTGATCCAATACTGAAGACTTCTCTCATAATTGTATTCAAAGGCCAAGATAAAACTTTTACATTAATAAAAGCAACTTTCATTCCTATATCCTCTAGAGTAGATATGGATAAAACATTCTTTTTCAAACGAGGTACATACAAAAATTCTTGCAGAAAAATGGTTTTTCCATCATGTAAGAAGCTGGACCATAACCTTTAATTTGGTGAGTATAATTATATCCAAGAATCACATTTAAATTAAAATCCCTCTCAACTATATTAGAGAGAGATTCTTTGTAACCTTTAAAATTTTTGGAAGCACCACTATTAAAGTCTAACCAACTATCAAATGAATCTGCAGAAGAAGAACAAGAAAGAGAAGAAACAAGAAAATATTTTGATTAAGTTTTTCGCTGCATTATTTCTATACCTTGGATTTTTTGTTTTCTTAGGATGATATTTTCTTTGATTTTCAGAAGTGTCTTTTCTATAATCAGATGTTTTTTGAATCTAGGTGCTATTCTTATTTCTTTATAATCACGAGAAAAGTGGCCATGCTTTTGATAGTTAAAGCATATAACTTTTGACATGTCTAGATTCCCTTTATTTGATTTGAAAGCAAATTTCTTTTTATTACCTTTCTTTCTCTTGTCATGGGCTAAAATTGTAGTAGGTTCTTCTTCATGATATGAAATTCTCCCTCTGGATATATTTATGGCCTCCTCTTGGATACACTTTCCCATGAGCTCATCAAATGTGGGAATGATGTTGATATTGTTTATGGTGGTGATAAAAGTCTCCAAAATAAGAGAAAGACCTCCAATTGAAATCAACACCATTTATTTTCCAGACACAAATTCACTAACTGATCGTAGTTGATCCCTGATTTTAGTCATTCTCAAGAAGTATGCTTGAACCATCTCTCCTCTTTTCATCTCAATGTCCTTCACTTGATTCTTCAAGGAAATAATATAGTTCATGTTACTAATTAAAACATGCGAATTAGTTTTTCATACATTTCTTTAGCTTTCTTCAAACCAGAAACATAAGTAATGAGATGATCACTAAAAGAATCAAGGCTAAGTTTTCTAGATTCGATTTCACTATTTTTATGTTTGTATTTGAAAACAACACTTGAATTCTTTGGTGGACCAGCTATTGTGCCTTCAACATACTTTAGAATTTCGTGTTATTCAAGAGTGATATCTAACTTTAATTTCCATGGACCAAAGTTTGAAGTATCATTCAACTTCTCCTCTACCTTGAAGAAGGATGAAGTCATATTAATAATTTTTTTTTGGCAAGATGTGGAGTCTCTTCAGGTGATATTTGGTCTCCTTGGACTTATCTTCACCAAAGCTCTGATACCATGTTAAAATATAAAATTTCTATGCAGGAATTTAAAAATTCTTTGCAGAAACTTGAAAGTTCTTTGCAAAAAAGTAAATGTACTTTGCAGAAAACTGAACGTACTTTGCAAAAAATTGAATGGAACTGAGTGTCATTTGATGAATGTACTTTGTAGAAAACTGAATGTGCTTTGCATAAAACTAAATGTTCTATGTTGTTACAATTACTTATAATGCACTTTTTTTCATCAAAACTTTTCAGTTCAACAATTGTATATAGAACTTAAAATTAAGGATCATATGAAGACAACCAAGCACAAATATGAGACTGAGTTTTTTTTCCAATGACCATGGAAAAACCCCTCAAGGGGGAAAATCCAAATGATTCTTCTTCTATTAGATTTATTCAATTGTGGATCAGAGTACAAAAAGAGAGAGAGAATGAATAAAGTCACCAATGCTTGATCAATGCTTGATAAACTTACAGCTGAAGTGCACTTTCTCTTTGCTTGAAGATCTCCACCTTCTCTTGATAAAATAATGTCATTCACACGTGTTCCAACTCTTCCTTTTCTCTTTCTCTTCGTTAGTTCTCACACTTCTGTTGTGCGCACTTAACATTTTCTCTCCTTCTTCAGAATAAACATGCTACACTCAACTCTCACTTGCTCTTGCTTAAATAGATGAGAAAGGAGATGGGTTACAAAATGAATTCATGCATTGATTCAATAATAGGAGAATCAAATTCCATGAGGGAGGAGTAACTTGAGGAGAAGTGTAACTGATCCCAATAATTGAGAGAGAGGTACACTTGTCTTGAGGAGTTACAATTCGAATTAGGGAGAGAGAGAGTTACTCTTAGACATGAGAGAATATTTGGTGAGAGTTACAAATAAAATTGAAAGAGGGATTTACAAGTGCATTTAGTGAGGAGGAGTTACATTTTTTCCATACATTGAATTAGTGAGGGAGAATTACATTCTCTTAAGTGTAGAGTTACTACTTTATTCCAAGAGAGAGGTTTGATTTTCCAAGTAAGAGATTCTCAATTTAATTTACTTATTCCATGAGAAAATTAGTTTTTATTAATCCATTAAAGGCGAATGACTTTAGACTATTTTATAAATAATAATAATATAATAATAATACTCGTAAGGATAAAAATATTAATTCTGGACTTGTGTAATCATGTTTGATTTGATTTTAAAGTGGATTCCATATCTCAAGATCATCCTTGATGATTTAGACATGAGTTTCTATTTTTGAAAATCATAATAGGATTGTGAGAAATGAAATTTTATTATAGATACTTCAAACAAAACTCATAACAAATTCATCTGGGAGAAATTCATCCTTAAGCTGCCCAATTTTAACACAGAAATAATAAAAAAAATGCCAAATTTTAACACATAAATAACAAAAAATTGTGGTCAATTAATAGGTTTGATTTGTTTATCGATATGAAAATCAAGTCAACCAAAAATTGTGGAAATCAGAACAAAAATAAACCTCCGACATATTCTAGTAACTAAGGAGATATCTAACAATCATTACGTTTAGTAAATCGATCTAGGACAAAGGTGTATGCGGCCTTCACGATTTCTGTTCCAGAACAATATCAAAACAACTTCGTGGACGATGATACCAATTCCAATGATACATTTTCTTTGCAAACAATCACAAGTTTCAAGTGCGTAGTAGTTCTGTCTTGTTCACACAGAGTATAAGTTACGTTTACGCACACACGATTCTCAAATTCTTCCTTTACTTTGCATGCATCTTTAGATTCGAATTCTGGCTACTCACATTCACCCATATTCCATAGAAGTTTCTATATATTTCCTCCACAATTACAAAATATCTATGAAACAATCATGCGGTCAAAGTATGGTTGGAATTCTTTCCATATATAAGACTAGTAGGAACAAACTGGTTTTTCTTGAAGAGTACACACGTACCAAATATTGACTAGCATTTTTTCACTTTGACAAATTATATATACTTAAATAAGAATGCAAATCAAGATGAACATGATGCCGACAATTTTTATTTACTTAGAGTAGATACTCAAATAAAAGAATCTAACACTAAGAAAGAAGAAGAAGAAGCAGAAGTGGATTTGGAGAAATAATTGATTAGTGCCTTAAGTGATTTTAAGAAAACAAAAAATAAAAATAATATACTTGAATAAGAATTTGAACTTATAAGAATTCAAGTGGAGGAAGCAAAAAATTAAGAGAAAACCTTGACAATCCAATTAGAGGAAATTGTTCTGAAGTACGAGGCAAAAGTTATGCAAAGGAAAAAGGAACTTGATGCAAATCTAGGTGAAATAAACATGCTCAAGGAATGACAGGAGTGATTGAAAAATGTTGAAAATAAGAATCATTTAATCATTGAAAAGGTTCAATAAATTACTTTGCTTAAAGATGAAGGAAAAGAAGCAGGTGAAGATCCATGTAATGCAGACACAAATTTCAAGCCCCCCTGGAGCAAGGTTGAAGGTAAGCTTGGAAGAAAATTCCTTCAAAGTAAAAATTGAAATGAAAGACAAAATAATATTGACAATTTTGTTGTTCCAAGAAGTTATGTTGAAGTCATCAAGGACACAAAAAAACAAAGGACTGATCCACCTCCAATAAGGAATGCTTTCAGAATATCATCAAATCAAGACATTTCTTCCAGGTACAATCATATATTTTATGGGTATTGTTTTTCATGTAATAACTTTGAACATGAGGCTAGGGATTGCAAAGATTATGATTGGGGTGATTATCAAGGTCATCATCAAAACCCTAGAAGAAATTTTGCAGGAACAAAAAATAGATGTCCAAATATCCCCATCAGCAGAAATTATATGTGAGTTGCTCCATCATTCAAGTGTCACGTAGAATGCTTCAAATGCCATAACTATGGACATATAGCTTGTGATTGCATATACATGATGAAATCTTCCATGGAGGAGAACTTTGATAAAATGTACAATAAGGTTTGTGGAAGAAAAAAAAGCAAGAACAAGTGAATGAATAAATCTCAAAGGTCATGCTCTCAGGATTTTTAAATTCACAAGACCGTGATGAATCTACACATATCAAGGAAGATGTGAAGGTTCAAAATGATCCTACAGAAAATCATATTCATATATCATTTTAAATTATATATCTTGGATACTCCCAATCGTATGAATTTTGAAGAGGGGGAGTCTAATCAACAACAATTGCAAATTTGAAAGATCTATCCTTCGAGTAATTTGATTTGGGAAGGGAGATTCACAGTGGTTTATTTCAGGTGCAATATGTATTCAAGCAAGAATATTTGGTGATCTATTGCAACATATGTATTGTGAAAAATTAATCGAAATTATGAGCATACTATTTGAAAAGTAGATTCATGGACTATTTTTTGGCACTTCGAGATTTAGATCAGGAAGATTTGCAGAAGGATTCGTTGAAGCATATTGACAGGTGGAATCAGATTGTGAGAGGAACAACAAGATATCGGGAGAGAAGTTGACAGAGATAGAAAGTCATATATAGGTAGACAAAGGAGATACTCCGTTAGGGGGATTTACCCTCTTCCATTGATGTTAAATGGGGGTAGAAATCAGGAGAGGAAGATCAAAAGCATGGAGACAAGGGGAGTAGTAATCATAGGGGGAGTATGTGTGTTTCCATAAATGACAAAGTGGAATATTGTTGAATGGTGTTTTCATTGATGTAAATTCTGTCTTTGAATGCTTTTAATAAATGTTAGTAAATTGCATTAATTAGAAGTTCCATTGGAAAATAATCCCTAGAAGAAGAGAAGGAAGCCCAAAAGAATAGAATCCCCCGCGATATGGTCACGATGCCCGACATTTTATGAGGAGATTGAATGGGGAGATCAATTATTTTGAAAGCAATACAAGCATAAGATGATACTACTTGTCATGTCATTTCAAATGGTAGGTGGCATGCCACATAACTCCTCATCATTGAGGAGACATGTCTTCTCAAATGTGAAGTCCCGAAAGTGTGGTCATGGTTCCCTAATTGATGATAAAAGACAAAATTATGTTTGGTTAATTTTTGGCATTGACAATTCAGTAAATTGTTGATCAAGTTGTGTTGGCCTTGAGTTGACCAAATCTGCCTTCATTAGAGAAAAATTTCATTGAAAAACCGGCTCCTAAAAAAGAATTAAAGGTCAGCTCATTAAATATTTTAATATATAGTTTTAATTGAGCTTATTTTCAGGTCATACCCATGGTTTTGTGGGAATGTCACCCCCCCTCTAGATCCCCCTCATTCAATATATATAGAGGGCTTGGTCCCCCTCGAAATATTGTTAATTTGTCAAGCATTAACTTGTGATATTTTTCTGAGGCCAAGGCATAACGATAATATGAGGAGGATATTGAGTTTGTTGAGAATTTTTTCTGAGTTTTACTGCCTTATTCTTTTGTTATAATTTCCTAGACTGGTTGAGTATTATTTCATGATAATCATTGCTGATAAAATCTTAGTTCTTAAGGATCGCCTGCAACCTATGCGAGATCTTTTTAAGGTATTTCTCAGCCTAGTTTGAGGCCTTATGGGGCACTTTTTTAGCCCATTCCTGAGGTCAAATTTTGGCCCCCTTCTTAGGCACTGATTTTGGATTTTTGAGGCAAATACGAAGCTTAATTCAACCCATTTTCTGAGATATAATTTGGGCTACCTGAGGCATATATTTTGTCATGTTTTAGGTTGTTTCAAGACGAAGGACTGAGTTTAAGGTGGTTTATAAGTTAGATTAAAGGTCATTTTTTAACCCTTCCTGAGGAAAAATTCCCCCCCCTCCCCTTGAGGCATGATCTCAGACCCCTATTTAAAGGCTAAATCGAGCTTTTTTGAAATCCGAAGCAACATTGAAGGCAATGTTTTTGTTACATATTACTATTGTTTTTTTTGTTGGACAAAGACTCTTTTATGAGGCAATGTCAAAGCCTATTTTAAGGGCTCTCCTAAATATATTTTTATGACTATTAAAGATCAGATAAGAAATTATTAAGGGTCATTCCAATCTTGAGAAAGAGCCCACATTGATTCTAATGATCCACAATGATTAAGTGCTTTCTTGGGCAAGTTTTTTGTTGCAAAGAAGAATGGTTTAGGCCGAGGTTAAGGATCATATAAGAGATTAGACTTGTCTTATTGAGGCCTATTTAGGTTAACTCTAAGACTGGGCGAAGTAAGGAGGAATTTTTGGGCTTGCATTGAGACTTGTTGAGCAGCCATTAAAGGGCATATTAAGGTCTAATGTCAAATTAAAATTAAAAGGAAGTTTTTACATGAATTCAAGGATTGTATTGATGTAAATATGAGGTAGAACCTAAGGAATACATGTTGCAAATGAAATGACATCTAGACAACTGATATATAAGAATAATATACTGTACATCTAAACACACTTGTGTAGACACCTATAGTAGAGTGTTAATAGTACCATCCAGTTTAAATGTTGTAAGGAGATGTATGTTGTTGAGTTTAGAAGTTACATTGATTCTATAATATTGTAAATTCAATTGCCACTATAAGGGAGTGAAAATATTAAATAAGTGTGGATATTAGTATGTTGAGACTTGCACATGTAGTATTGCTAATGCATTGTTTGTACAAGTCTTGTGTTGTCATTGTTATAATATACTGTTGATACTTGAGAGTATTAACTATGTCATGATCAATGCATGACATTATTGATGTATATGTGCTTGAGTTGCTTCCTTGTATGTCTTGAGTTAAGTAAGAATACATGTTGTTGATGTTGAGAGTATGTTGAGTATAGGAATGGCAATGAATGTTTGCTACTGAGCTAGTTGAGCTGAAAGGAAACATGTATGTTCTATTGTTTCCATGAGTATATATAGAGAGAGGTTTCATATTTCCATTATTGTATGTCCAAGAATTTGTATGACTGAGGCCTGTTGTTTCTAGGGTTTGGACAAAGGTTGTTCTACATGTGTAAATTAGGGCTCAACGTTATTGATGAGCAGGAATTTATTGTTGAAGTTATTATGGTTGGTTGAGTTAGTTTCAATTGTCTTTCCTACATGATGTTATTGGTATAGTGACTTATATCATAGACTATTGTGGATCTATCTCTATGTTTCTAGGGTTTACAATTGGATATACATGTTGATTAATAGTAGATATGTTCATTAAACATAGAGTGTTGAGTGCTACTAGATTGATCAACTAGGGTTTGATTTTTGGTGAGGAGATAAATTTGGTATTGTTGTTGATGATTTTGTGCCAGTATTGCAGATTGATGTAATCAACAAGTGGTTTTGATTTTTTTTATTGTTGATATTGAGCATTGGTGGATCTAGTTTGAAAATATATGAAACGTGGTCCACTGTGGTGAATTAAAGGTTGAAGCCTTTAGAGCGGGTTGTGGATTTATATATAGGGTGGTGCAAGGCACAGAGTGAAGTATCCTTTAGGTTGGAGGCTCGAAATAATTCAGGGTGGAAGGGTGGTGTTAGGGAAAGTTGGAGCTTACAAGGTGTTGGAGCATCCCTTCAGTTGGAGCTGATAAATCCATGCTGTTGGATCATCCTTTCAGTTAAAAATGATAAAACGAAGGTGTCAGTGCATCCTTTTCGTTGGAGTTAATAAAAATAGGGCGTTGGTGCATCCTTTTTGTTGGAGCATATAAATCAGGGGGTTGGAGCCTCCTTCCAGTTGTTGCTAAAGAATATTGAAAGTTGGAGCTTTTGGTTTATGCAATATTTAAGAATTCTACTAAAAGTATTTAATGGTTTTTCTAACGAAAGGGTTTCCACCTAAAAATATCTTTTGTATTGTCTTTGATGTTTTGCATTTTTGAATGACGTTGTTAACTATTTAATGTTTACATGATATATTTAAAATTGCTAAAAGTACCCAATACTAATTCAAACCCCCTCTCAGTGTTGTGGAATATTCCAATAGTAGGCTTGAACCTGTCAAGAAGATAAGGGCATCAATCCTTAGCAAACACCAACTTGCAATAATTGTAGGCTCCAACCTAAACTTAGCCTTCAATACAACAAAATTTTGACTTCAAATCAGACTTGAACTTAGCCTTCAAGACACTAGGAATTGGATTTCAAAATAGTTCTAATCTAGATCTTCAAATACGAGATCTTAGCCGTGAAATCGACCTTAAAACAAAAGAAATCGTCCCTGAAACATGACCTTCAAATCAAAATTGCAACTTGGTCTAAAGACAAGCTTGAAACTTGGTCTCTACAGGGATAGAATTCAACTCTTAAGACAAGCTTGAATTTCAACCTTCTCCTCACCATAACATGGCTTACTTGACCTCCAAATACACCTGTTCTTGACCCTAAAAAACAAAACAAAAACCTTTCCCAAGCACAATGCTAAAAACCATTCAAAAGATGTGCCAAAACCCTTCCACAAAATGTTAGTTAAACTCTATTTCACTTCATTTCTTCTTGGTTCATGGGGTATGAACATAAGACTTGTTCCTTCACTCTCCTAAGCACGTAACCAAATTCTTGAGTTGAGTGGTTAGAAATGCTCATTCTCACGCCTATCTATAGTGCATTTGGCTGCTGTGTTAGGGTTGAATTGTCCACTAGATGGGTTGTCTGGTGCAACTTGAAAAATGTATAGTGAATATTCAAAATTTTATTTCTTCTCAATTATTAGGAGTTAGAAGGCATGCCATATATCATTATAAATGTCTCAGAATAAGATTTCCAACCATATATAATATGCGCTGGAAATACTAAGAGGGGAGGGTGGATCAATATTTCACTTTTTCTTACAATTTAGTATCATAAAGTATTAACCAATCACATCATGTTAAAGGAACACAAGATTTATATTAAAACATTATTTATATCATAAAGAAACCTACAACTTCAGGTTTTACTAGCCACTGCTAGAAGGAGCTACAACCCTTGATTATTTACCAGCCACTATAGGAAGGAGTTGTAACCCCTATTTTACCGACATACATTGGAAGGAGGCGACAACCTCCTAAAGGAAGCTAAAACTTCCTTTCCTAGCACCACCCTGCCACCCTTTATAATAAAATATAGAACAAGAAATTTCGACTCTCGTGCTAGAGATAGTGATCCAATTACGATTACAACAACACTGAAAAAACTTAATAATTATGTAATATTGTCAGTGTCTTCTTCCTCAACCACTTCTATTCATCAATGTGCCTTTTATATGCCTTATGACCACCTTCTAATAGTGTCTTCTTCCTCAACCACTTCTATTCATCAATGTGCCTTTTATATGCCTTATGACCACCTTCTAATTGCCTCAAACTGAGTCTATAACTACACAAGCTCTTACACATAACACATGTTGTCACTCGCAATACACTACGTAACAACCACATACAAAAATCAAAACAACCACTGACTGATGCATCTCAATCAAACTGCCAAATGCATAAAGGTATTTAGTGTGGACCCAAAGCATACTGCGGCTAAACTTAGATCGATCACACCATTACTAGTAGGTCATATCTCAATACACAACATATCACACTCAAATCACACACAAATATTTTCATAAAGAATTACGCAAGAGGTTTTTATGCATAACTGGATACTCGACCTGTAATAAAGCCTTAGACTTCATTCGACTCCAAAATCGATGCGTGTTAGGGATCATATCACATTATAATGTCATGGTTGGTTGGATATTGCCTTGTATTCAGGCACTCAGTTAATCACTAAATCAGAGATACCACCAAAATCCCATCTGATTAATAGACTTTAGATTCGTCCACTCATGCATCACACTAGATCGAGAAGAACATCTGGTTATCTATCAAAGAGATGTATAAAATCATTCATTAGTGCCAGAACATAAAATTAACATCAAATTGGGTAATAAAATTGTGCCAGAACATAAATAAGACAAAAGTCAACTACTCATATCGCTCAATTAGATTCCCCATGCACGAACACTCAACAAAACGACTTGATCCTCATAAACACCCCACACAGCTATTAGCAGATCAATTCTTCATGAAACAGTGAGACAATTCAATGCACTTGTGGAGACATTCGACCATTATTTATATACGCCGAATGTGATGACCATATCAAATCTTCCCATGACCGACCATCATTTTTTAATTTTCACACTCAATCTACATGGACACTGGTTGTCTATGGGTGACCTATCTCGGTTTGTAGCCAACTTGTGATTACGCATCCGACATGTTTAATTTAAGGCACGTTGTTCAACCAGTCTCTCATCCTCGCATTGGAATTTTAGATCATCTACGTCCTCAAAGTCTTCAAAGTCATCCTGATTAAAATCCACATAATATTCCAAAAAACCTTTTTCTCAATGGCAAGACCATTGTTCTTTAATATTTATGCAACAATAAAAATTATAGTAATAACCATTCTCAAAGCCGACAACTCCACTTGATCATGTTGTTGTAGATATATCTTGGTAAGATTTACATAGAGGAACAAATGGCTTCTTTGTGTTGAATACTTGAATCATGTTCTTCTCGTAGATTTTGTTTGGCATCATGTTGTTGTTATTAATGGAAACGACCTTAAATATCTTTACACCTTCATTTACTTACACTGTGATGATGTCCCCTAACATTTCTTATCCAATATAGTTGGATATAAATGGTTGATAATGTTCCTCTCTGTATGGTATCAAGTTCGATATGAAAAGTAAGTCCATTGAAGTCCTTGATGTGTGGAAAGTCCCTGCTTTGTGTAAGAAAGGAACAATGATTCACTACCCAAGGCTCCATTCCTTATGCCTTGCTTAGACATTAATGGAAAACCTGTCAACAATACGCTCCCATTTGTGCTAGGTAATTGGGGTACAAATGCCTCCAAAGATAGGGTATCCAAATGGAGCCTACTTATACTTTGGTTGGGTCATCTTGAAAAAATATTTCACATCTCCTCATTCCTATGGAATTAGAGAGAGTGCCATATTCCATTGGAAAGGTCTTGGAATATGATATTTGACTATGTATTTTCCTCTTTCATTTGGACAACCTTTGGCATCAATAACAACCATTTTCAACAATATTTTCCTTTTTTATTGATGGGAATACTTTGATATATGCTTCTTCTAACGACTGCTTCCACTATTTGCATTCTCTTAATACTTATTTTCAACTGGTCCCCCTATCTACATTCTCTCCCCCTTTGACATCAATATAAAAGGGTGCTCCCCTTGAGTTTTTGTTTCCTTTATTGAGATAAAGGAGAGATCACCCCCAACTTCAGTATGGGATATTCAAAGTTTATTTAGGAAGAGGTTTGGTCAAGATTTCAACAATTTTTTCTTTGCTACCAATATATTCCATCTTGACATTATGCTCGATGACTTGTTCTCTCAGGAAATGATACTTGATCTGAATATGCAATGTTTTTTAGTGTAGTACAGGTTTTTTTTGAGATATTGACGACATTAGTGTTGTCATAGAAAATAAAAATGAGCTAATCATATTCCACTTTGATTTCTTGTAATGTTTGTTTCATCCAAATAAATTGGGTATAATAGTTTGTCCTTCTATGTATTTGGATTTGGATATAGAAAGAGAAATTGATGATTGTTTTTTTCTTGACCAAGATACAAGATAATATCCCAAGAAAAATGCACTCCCACTGGTGTTTTTTTGTCATCAATTCTACCTACCCAATCAACATTTGTTTATGTTTTTAATGTGAAATATGTACTCTTGGGACACCAAAGCTCAAAATTGAGTGTTCCCTTTAAGTATTGAAACATACTTTTGATTGATTGCGTATGTTATTCCTTTGGTGTTGATTGAAATCTTGAAACCATTAGTAGACTCCCAATCATAGATCTGTAAAGCGTTGAATTGACTTCAGGAGATTCATCATCCTTGCTTAATTTGCATATGATAATCATAGGGTTATTAACTAGTGCACATTCCTCCATTCCAAAATGCTTGAACATCACCTTGAGGTATTAGGTTTGGGAAATGATTATTCCTTCATTGGTTTGAGAAACATGTAGTATTTGGTTTTGTTGTCATTTCCATATCGACGTATAGATTATTGTCAGCAACCCCTCTTTTGAAACCTGTTGTTGAAGATAGTGGTACAACTTGGCATTCCAAGCTCTTGGAGTTTGTTTTAACCAATACAAAACTTTATTCAATTTGCACACATAGTATTTATTTTTAGACAAGTCAAAACCTTATGGGTGTCCAATGTATACTTTATAATTTATGTCTCCGTTTAGAAAGTCCGATTTGACATCCATTTGATAAATTGTGATGCTTTTCGAACATGTAAATTCCAAGAACATTCTTATTTCTTCTAATATGGAAATTGGAGCAAAATTTTCTTCAAATTCAATTCCTTAAAATTTGTGCATAGCCCTTAGACAAAAAGTCTTTCCTTGTTTTTGATGATTTTTCCCTCTACATTCATCTTGTTTTTAAATACCCACTTAGCCATAATTATGTTTTTATCTTTCATTTATGGCACAAGTTCCTAGGCTCCATTTTTATCAATTTTTATCAATTCTTATTCCATAACATTTATCCAATGTTGGTCCTTACTAGCTTGTGCAAAGTCCTTTAGCAATATTTTGGATAGAAAATCAAGATTGTGTTTTCCTGGTGAATTAGTTATTCCTCTCTCAGTTTGTATTCCCGCATTAACATATCCAATAATTTGGTTCTTTTGGTGATGTTTTTGCACAGATTTAAAAGTTGTCTTAGATGGCGACCATTGTTCTGTTTCTTGTTCTTCCTTTGTATTAATCTCTTCTTGGTGCATGTAGATGGTATCTTTATAATTATCATTTTTTTTTCTTATTTCTCTAGCCAAGATTCATCTATTCTTACATCAAACATTCGACTACTTTGTGTATTCTTTTATTGTAACATTTGTAATCTGTGATTCTTATCTAGTATCCAAGGAAGATTCTCTTGTCTAATCTAGAATCAAAATTTCCCAATTTATCATCATTTATCTTCATGTAACATTTCAAAAATTTTGAACTACTTAACTGAAGTTGACTTGCCTTTCCATAAATCATATGATGTCTTGTTGTTGTTCACTCAAAGTTGTGTTATGTTCATGATATAAACTCTCACAACAACTACTTCTTCCCAAAACTTATTTGATAATTTGACTTCTAGTAACATTGTTCTCATTTTTTATTATGTTGACATATTCCTTATTTCTATGAATCCATTCTATTGTGGAGTTCTTGCAACTGAAAGTTGTCCCTTGGTTGCATTATTTTCACAGAATTAATTAAAATCATTTGAGGTAAGTTCACCTCCTCTCTCTAATCTTAGGCACTTCATTCTTAGATCACTTTCATTTTCAACTAAGGCTTTGCATGATTTGAAAGTATCTAGTGATTTTGATTTTTCTTTAAGAAATGAAACCCAAACCATTCTAGTATAATCATCAATAAACAACATAAATTTCATTTCACCTTGCATGGATTGATGTTTTTGTTGTTCTGCATAGATCTATGTAAACACGCTATAGTGGCCTTGATGTTGAGCAATTCTTTGAATTCAAGCTCAATCTTGTCTATTTCCCATGTTGGAAAGATTTGTAGATGACATTTGTTGGTTTCGATATTTTGGGAATATCTCTCATTGGTTGTGTTTTGTTGATTTCACCAAATTGTCAAAGATCAAGTGTCATAGCCTTCTATGCCATAACAAACCCCCATATGTTTGTCCAATGAAGATTTTTTCTCTTTTAATTTAATCAATATATACGTTTTCTTTAATCCTTATCGCTCTTCCCACTAATATTTCTGAATTAGTCTTCCTTATTTCACAATGTTTTGCATGAAAAATTAGATCATAACCTTGATCACACATTTGGATAACACTTAAAAGATTATGTTTGAGTCCTTCAATGTACAAAACATTTTGTGCGTTAGTCTGACCATTTTCAAGGCTTATGGTACCTCTTCTAGTGATTCTTGCAAATCCATTGTCTCCAAAAGACACATTTCCTCCTTTTTCTTCTTTTAGAGTAATAAATTTCTTTTGATCTTCAATCACGTGTCTAGAGAACCCATTATCAACAAACCAATTACTTTGATTCTTTCAAGTATAATAACTAGTTGGTGGTTCTTCCTATTTTCTCTTCCAAAACCCTTCTCTTGATGTTGTAGGACAGTCTCATGCCACATGTCCAAATTTTTTGCATATATAACACAATACTATACTTGGATAATGTTGCCAATGAATTATGATTTCTACTATCATCAATATCTATGATTATAATGTCTACAAGCTTATTTTTAGAGGTTTGATTAGAACCTCTTCCATAATCATTTTTCACATAAGATTCACAATCTCTTGCTTAATGACCAAAATTTTTGTATGAAAAACAGTGGCCCAAAAACAAAGTTTGATACTTAAATGAGTATGGTTGCCTTGATGGAATAGTTCTTTTGAAGTTGATCTACTTTGGATATGATCCAAATATTTGGTGATCCTTGTACCTTATCATATTGCTACATGCATTGTGAATGGACCCCTTGAGAGCATCAGAATATATTTTTTGTGTAGCATTGTTTCTAGACTCCTCCTGTCTCCTATACTTACTCTTGCTGATATTGGATATTTTAGGTTTTTCTTCAACTTAATTACCTAGTGACTTGGTGTTTGCATATTATTTTTATTATGCCTCACCCATATAACCAAGACCAATATTTTCATATGGTGATTGTTGAATGTTGAGAATAACATCCAGGGTTTGAAAACATTTAATGTTTTTCTTAAGCTTATCTAGTTCTCTCCTTAATGAGACAATTTTTGATTCAAGATTTTCCCTTTTTTATTCCTTTTATTTTAGTTGATTGTTGAACACTTGCTCCACTCTTTTTACTTCCTCTCTTTCAATTTTGATGAAGATGATTTCTTGTTCTTCTTCCTGAGTTTATCAATTTCTTCTAATGCACTGATAAGTTTTGCTTCAAGATCCACTATGCCTTCAACACTTTCTCTTGATTTTTATTTTTTCTCCTCTAATTTATCTGCGATGGATTCCTTATTTATATCTGAAAATAATATTTCTCTTCTATCATTGTCGGAATCATATTCTTATACTTTATAACAATAATTATCCTCTTTGGAATATATGTTTTTCTTTTTTCAAAGATTTCCCTTTGAAGACCCTTTTTCTAGGTTCTTTTTCATCATCACTATCTTCCTTCTAAGAAAAAATAGCAACAAAATGTCATATATTACCATAGTTAAAATAGATGAGAGATCAATTACCTTTGAATTTGTATTTTCTCTTTAGTTTTATAACTATTTGAGCCATTTTTATATCAAATTCATCACTAGAACAATCACCAGACCTGCATTTTCTTCACTTCTTATATGCTTTAAATGTCACTTCCCTATGTGATGAGTTTCCTATCCTCATTTCATATGTAGTGATAATTCCATATATCTCGCCCATTTTTAGATTCTCCAAATCTATTAATTCTTCTATGGCATAGACTTAGTCATCCAAACGCAAAGGAAGAGTTCTCAATTTTTTTTAACAACTATTGTTTCTTTCACTACTTCACCAAATCATTCGAGATAATTAACCACTTCATCTACTCGAAGAAAATAAACAATAACATATTTTTCATAATTCATTTTTTTGTTTTCAAATTGCCTCCAAAAAGTATGAATCTTTGCCTTCTTTACTTTGTCATCTCTTTCATAGTTGCTTACAAGCGTGTCCCACTTCTCTCTAGTTGATTCACACTACATAAATTTAAAAAATTATGTATTTGATAAGCCTCTTAAAATGGAGTTCATATATCTTGCATTGGAGATATAATCCTTTCTCCCATCTTGATCATGGTACTGGAATATGTTGTTTCTAAGTGAACTTCCTAGATAATGATTTATCGTCGACAGGAAGCCACCTTATTGCGAAATGGGAGTTACTGATTTCAGAGACAAAGGTATGACTCGATATAGCAATGTCCAGGGATGACTGTCATGAGAATGAAGGTTTATGAGTATTGCAGAAGGATGAGTATTCACTGGATGACTTCTCTTGAACATATCAGCGACACTGAGATGAGTTGGCAGCATTGACCCAAAACCGAAGTGAAGGTATAATGAACCATTGATATGAATGAACCTTCAAGAAGATTACCCAACCCAAACAATCACAATAATGGAGTGAAGTGTCATGTTCAAGAGCGACCTGTTACCGTAAAATTTTCTGTTCACTTTCCTAAATTTTTCCCGGTCATTTATCGACCAATACCTCTTTATTTTTTAACAAGCTTGAGGAGGATAACATTTGCTTGATCTATAATTCAACCCTTCGGGCGAATAAAGTATCGTTATTTAATAATTTAACGAGTCTAGCGATGAATGAAACTCGATTCTTGCCATGATTGACAAGCCCGTCGCTATTTTATGTTTTAAAGAGCTTAACGATAGTGACAACCTGGTCCTTTTTCATATTTAGAGAGTTTGAAAAAGAGGATGAAAGAAAAAGCCATAAGTACTTTTTCGTAAAGTTGTCGCTTAGATCCGAAAAAGTGTAAAATAATATCTGAGAGAACCTCTTTAGTCATGTTTGACCAAGGTATTCCTTTTTTGTAAATAATCTATCTCAGTCTGGAAAAGGGTTAAACTCATACGGAGTAGATATCAATTCATTTACTTTTACGAGCTCGAAAAGACAAGTGCTCGACAATCTTTTCACATTATCGGAGTTTGAAAAGAGCTGAAAGAAGAATCCAGGGGTTCCTTTTTCGCTGTTATCGAAGCTTGAAAAAGAGATAAAAGTGTGCTTCAAATCCCTTTTCATTTTTAACAAAGCTCGAAAAATAAGGAGAAAAAGTATGCTTTGTGGTCAAATCATTCTTGAAATAAATTTGCGACTATTTTGTTCATCAATTGTAAGATCTATTCAGAACAACATCAAATGGATTAAAAATATCCGTTTCATGATAAAAACATAATAAAACCATATTCATAGCAATAAATATGATTTGTAAACAATTAAATGACTATTAAAAAGAGTTTTACTATTCATTTTTACCATTCCATAGTTACCATTTGCATTTTGGAGCTTCGAACTTGATTTTACCCCCGAACTTTAGATGCTGATTGTGATCATTTCTGTGGACGGATTTCGTTACCGTTTGATCTAGGTTAGTGCCATGAACCCTCTCTTTCCTTCAGTAATCATTTCATTTCTTTTCAATGCAAATTTTTAGGGTTTTAGGGGCCCTAGGGTAAATTCTGCTCCTAAAGAGGGAAACACACCCTTGAACATCGAAAGGTGTGTTGCATAACAGCTAAAATGAAGGCTAGATGCATATACAATGCACTGTCTCTTGTCCAAGATTGCGTTGGGCGCAATATTCATTTTTTATTTTTACATCATGCCCAAAATTTGCCCAATTTTTTGCATTGAATGGAATCTAATGGTTCTTATGGTTATATTTCAGGTTTTCATCAAATTACATTGAAGATTACATGGAGGGAAAGAGAGCATGAAGAAAAAGATATGATTTCCCTAAATGATTCGGGCACAGTAAGGGGCCTAAGGGATTGTGGACCGTTAAAGTACTTCCAGTTGTCAGGGATGAGGCAACAAATAGAACTTTTGGAGTTCCCAGTTCGAGCATGGGATCTAGCTATCAAGGAATTTCATATTAAGAACCAAGTGGTTCCCATAATAGTAGAGGATGCATACTTTCTTACAAGTTTGTCGAGGAGAGGCTTGCCTATTTCTCTCTTAGGGTCTATTGTTGGAGGAGAGATTGTGAGATAATGTTTTGCAACATTTCTATCTAGGGGCAGAGCCAAGCAAAGATGGAAAGATAAACATCTGGGATGTTAGAGATTTTCCTTTGAGAATTATCCTTTTCATGATCGCAAAACTTGTTGGCACCGTTACACTACATGTAGCAAATAGATCATATATGCAGTACATGCTAGAGTGTATGGAGCCAATAGTCTTCAACTAGTTTGAAGCTGTACTTTCTCAGATAAAAGAACAACTAAACAAAGCAAAGGGAGGAAGGAAGAAGAACTTCAGTTATGGTTTGATCCTCATATCGTTTTCCTTAGAACGGAGTCCACTAATGCAGCCACAACATGTGACACTGGATGTGTCTAATACTAGAGATCCAAGGATGTAGAAATGGGTAGAACTAATGGGTAGGCTTGCAGGCCAATCAACCATTGTGTTCTCGACTGCGTTCTTCGCCTAGTTCCGACGACAAATTGTCGCCATTGATGAGTATGCATACGCAGGCGTTGATTTCTAAGGAGATCCAAATTTAGCTTTAACAGAAGGTGCTCAGTGGGGTGCAATGGGTAAGAATGTTTTGACCATGTTTTTTATTTTCCTAAGGTTTATACAATTTTTTTGTATTTTTGATGTTTTCCCAAGACTAAACTAAATGTTTGATGTAATGCAGATGTTGGTCGAGTTCAACCAGTGGGGGAACCAGAGCATGTAGCAGATGAGTTAACAGAGAGGGCTGTCGGGAGAGCAGTCCTTCAGGATCTTGATATGGCTGAGACTCTAGCTGAGCTTCGACAGCACATAGAGGGGTTGACCTTCGGGATTCCGGATTGCCAAATCGAAGAATTACCCATGGGACTGCAGCATCACACTATAGGTGTTCCTGACCGTTGGATGTGGTTACTATGTAGGATAGCTAGATCTATATCATGTTACCACGAGCACCACTAGTTTACTTTTGACATTTTGCTTACATTTTGAGGTCAGATGACCAATGTGTCTTGGGAATTTTTTTTGTAAAAACCTATAACTATCTATTTATTTGATTTCAGTGTTTTCTTATGTTTATTGTGCAATCCTATTCAATGATGTGAATGTTTTCTTTACATGTGTTGCAAATGTCTGTCTAAAACTTGATTAGCTAAAGAATCAGTCAATGTGTTCAAATTTTTGGAAATGTGTTGATATTGAATAAAATAAAAGTGTCTTTCCAAAAGTCGAACTCTTAGGAACAATCTATGCAGTGTTTGATTTTTAACAGTATAAACACTAGTAAGTTGTAATACCACAAGTTGTGAGTCTAACCTTATGATGATGCGGTTAATACCAAATGAAATGGTATCAGAGAGAAGTTCGATCAATGCGCTATACTCAACGATATTGTTTGTCTATCTACCAATACAAATCCCTTGAAAAATCACTAACTCATTGTTCGGAGCAAAAATGGCCCACGCTGCAGAGGATAGATTCTACGTACTACGACTAGCACCATCAGCATATCCAACAAATGGTTCCGAAGATTCAGACATCTGCGATGAAATGTAAAGTGGATTACTAACGTCAAGAAAACTCTGAAAACAAACTAAGACAGTGAATGCAAATCAATAGCATATATAAATAATATAATACAAAAAATTACTACGCTCATGATTAAGCATAGTAACGTTTCAGATACAACCGATTTCTGGGCTACGCCAACGGAATTACATTGTAATCAACTAACTCATAGGAACCCTTAGCAAAAAATATTTTGACAATATAGGGGCCATGCCATAATGGCTCAATTTTTCATGTACCTATTAGATATTCTTCCTGATCATAAAGTAAGACCAAGTCGCCCTCTGAGAAAATGCGAGGCTGAACATTTTTGTCATATTGCACCTTTATACGTCTCTTATGCGCTTCGTTGGCCAGTTGGGCTTCACGACACGTTTCATCAAGATGGATGAGGTTAAAAAGATGCGCTTCTTCTTCTGAGGTGTCAGGTAACAGGTCGATTGCAAGTTTTAATGACGATATTTCACATTGGATTGGAAAGATAGCTTCTAAACAATACACCAATTGAAAGGGAGTAAATCCGGTTGCATTTCTCAGCAAGGTTCGGTACGACCACAAGGTCGAGTATAGGATCAAATTCCAGTTTATTTTATGAACTCCTATCATTTGTTGAAGCATACGTTTAAGAATCTTGTTGATAGCCTCAACTTGTCCATTTGATTTTTGATAATAAGGAGTAGAATTATCAGGTGACAATCCTAACTCTGCAGTTAATTCAGTTATCATGTGGTTACGAAAATGCTTCCCATGATCTGTAACTATAGCCTGTGGGACCCCAAACCATGCAATAACATGATTAAAGAAAAACAATGCAGTTGACTGTCTTGTGTTGTTGAATGTAGGCATTGCTTTGGCCCATTTGGTAAAGTAGTCGACTGCGATAATAATATAACTATGCCCCTCGGATGAACGAGGATTACAGTTCATGAAGTCAATACCCCATTTCGAAAATGGTCCCATAGAGACAACAAGATGCATTGGTGTTGGCGGTTTGCGGATTTTACGATAAAAAATCTGGCATGCATGACAACTTCTGACTACGAGGATGCAGTCGCAAAATATTGTAGGCCAAAAGTAAACGGCACGGAGTATCTTCTGTGCGGTAGTGTATCCAGATAAATGTCCTCCACAAGCCCCAACATGACAATCATTTAAAACCTTTTCGGCCTCCTCATGAGTGAGGCACCTTCTTAAAATAGTATCGACACCACGATGATAAAGTGTATCGCCGACGATCAGATAATCTTTGGCTTGGTATCGAATACGTCACTGTTCAGAGCAAGAGGTATTAGGCCGAAAAGTTTTAGTTTGGAGATAAATGATGAAATATCCATACCAAGGATCAGATGATCCGATCAGAAACATAGACTCATCAGGAATTGATGGTTCCAACGTAGTTGCAATACTATCAGAGGGAAGGTCACAGAGAAGCTCAACCAAAAATAACGACTTTTTTTAACTTGGATTTGATGAATTCAAAATCAAATTCCTACAAAATGACAATCCATTTTGAATATTCCCACCCCAAAAATTGACGTGATAAGATATAATTCATGGGGTTGCAATCCGAAATGACAGTAGTCTTTCAGAGCAGGATATAGTGGCGAAATCTTTGGACAGCTTGAACAACTGCCAAGGCAAGCTTTTATATGTACGAATACTTAACTTCCATATCATTGAGATTACGACTCAAATAATAGATCAGATGTTCAATTCCATTTTCTACTTGGACCAAAACTATAACAATGGTCGTTTCAACCGCGACAATATATAGGAAATAATCATTTTGATATTTACGGGGATAAATTAATGACGCCTGGACAAGAGTATCCTTGACAACATCAAAAGAAGCTTGCGCAATATGGTCCCAATGGAAGGGAACCCACTTTTTCAAGAGTCGAGTAAATCCTTTAGCTATTTCAGCGTAGTTTGGAATGAACCTTCTTAGGAAGTTAGCCTTTCCTTGAAGTTTATATATCTAAAGTAAATTTGTTGGTGCAGGAAAATCAAGAATGGCCTGAACCTTCAATGGGTCAATTCCAATTCCTTCTTTTGAGACTACGAATCCAAGAAAATGACCAGAACTAACACAAAACACACATTTATGTGGATTGAGGCGTATTTTGTAGTGTCGACAGCGTAAGAAAATGGCTCTCAAATGAATCGGGTGATCAGTCCAATTTCGTGAATGTGCGGGTAAATCATCTAGATAAGGTTTAACAATGTGCTTGATGTCATTGAAAGCATAATCCATTTCTCTCTAAAAATTTTCCCCAACGTTCTTTAAACCAAACGATAATTTCCTATAAGTGAATGTGCCCCGGGGATAGATGAATGTTGTCTTATGTTGATCCTTTGGGCAGATATTGATTTTATTGTAGCCAGAAAATCCATCCATGAACAAAAATATTTCACATCCAGCACAATCGTCAATAATCTGGTCGATAAAGGGAGTAGGATAGTTGTCTTTTGGACAAGCAATGTTGACATCCCGATAATCGACGCACACTCTAATAGTTCCTTTTTTTTCATGACAAGAACGATATTTGAAACCCACTCAGTTAGCAGAACAGGGTAAATGAAACCAACGCACAAAAGTTTTTCAACTTTTGCTTTGATGGCAGTGGCTTTCTTTAGATGAACATGATGAAGCCGTTGACGCACCGGTTTGACATCAGGATACATATTAATAGTGTGGTCAACAATACTAGTATCTATGCCTGGAATTTCCTCGTAAGACGAAGCAAATACATCACGGAATTCATGAAATAGAGAGTGATATGATTCGAGTTCTGATGGAGAACAAGATACAGCAACATGAATATTTTCTACAATGCCAGGTTTGGTCGAAATATCAATAGAAATGGTTTCTTCAATATTTGATAGATTTCGCTCAGAATTGATTGCATTAATAGGTAAAGAATTCGAAAAGAAATTTTTGATTGATGGGTGATATAGTTCACGAAGATAATTTTCTTCAGAATCAGGAAGATGGGAATGATGATGATAATCTTCCCATGGTTCTCCTTCTAACATCATGGCTTCCAAAATATTCTCATTTTTCAAGAAAATTGAGGAAAATGGATCAGATGGAGTACCAAAATCTAAGGAACGATCAACCCAAACAACTGGTGACACTAATTTCGAATTCACCGCCCAAGCTAGATAGATTGATTTCTATGCCAGATCAATAGGGCTGGGCGGCATAAACTCATCCAAAGTAACAATTTCATAATCACCCGTACTCTCCCTTAAGGCAGATGGCGTGGAAGAGATCATGTAGCAAGTCTCTATACTTGCAATTTCTGTCGACGTCACAGGTGGTAATGAAAAGGTTCCCATGAGAGTGGAATCCTTTAAGAGTCCTACACCAATGTTCTGAAGTGCTAGTTGGGGTGTGTGAGAGAACGGACCACTTCCAGTTACCTACGAAGTGGAGGCAAAGAAGGATAACTGATTAATGACTGTGATAGTACCTTTATGTGGAAAGGCAATCATTCTAAAATATGTAGAAACAATTGCAGTCATAGCATATACCCATGGCCTTCTAAGTAGAGTATTATAGTCAAGGGGTCCGTCAACAACCTCGACATCAACATTAATTATTTTCCCCCCTAGTTGAACATGCAAGTTATTAATAATACTAGAAGGCTTATATGTACGTCCATCGAAAGCCTTCAACGTCGTTGATGATTGAGATAAGCACGGCGGGCCAAGTGACTTCCAACCATTTAGAGACATAATGCATGTGGATGATCCCTCATCAATAATAGTACAATGAACAAGGTGATTGAGAACATTTAATTGTATGGAGAATTCCGATCCTGTTGGTAGTCGTGGCACATAGCCGTATGATTAAAGACGATAAGATTAGAATCATTCGGATCAATTCCACCAATATCCGACAATAAAGCCTGTTTTTGGGAGGGAAAATTTTGTAATACCTCAAGATCAGACACAGTTGAAGGGGATTGAGCCAAATATTCAACTATATTATAATTTTGAGCAGCCCTTGCTCGAGGATTATATGTCGATTTGTGAATTACTCCCTTTGGTGGCTTAATTGTCAATTCAGGAATAGCAATAGGCGGTACCGATTTCGTAGACGGATTTGTAGTCGAGGTAGTAGGTTGATCAGTGGCCTGACTGCCATAATATTTAT
Source organism: Pinus albicaulis (assembly GCA_034641835.2). Classification (NCBI taxonomy): domain Eukaryota; kingdom Viridiplantae; phylum Streptophyta; class Pinopsida; order Pinales; family Pinaceae; genus Pinus; species Pinus albicaulis. The sequence continues at coordinate 1,269,397,058 of CM076578.1, read as the reverse complement.
TACGTGTTGACACAAAAATATTTGTTGAAGGTTTTGTGACAGATAACATAAGTATTTGAGAACTAGAAGCTGGATCTGTAGCAACCAAATTTGTGCCCTGATTCGGAAACGGATCTGTCAACACAACTGACGCATTGGAAGTCTTAATGATTTTTGAGACTTCGGCGTGGTGAGGACAATCCCGAACAAAGTGTTCCTAATTATAGATTATTCATGGATAACGAGGTTTCCTAGGTGCAGACGATTGATCAAATGATCTTTCCTGTGGGTTAGAAGTTTGCTTTTTCTTAGATTTCCCCTTTTTCTTACTTCCGGGTTGCTTGTCACTTTTGCCCTTGTCAAACGACATGGCATTAATTTAGGAAGAAGGTGTAGGATCAAATGCAGTAGTATGATGTTTGCTTGCGAATTAAGTTGTCTCCGGCATGAGAGTCCTTTAATTGAGGAGGAAAAATAAAATTAGATCTCGGCGCGTTAGGAATTTTTTCATAGAGCGTGCCAAAATGAGTATAAATCAATTCTAAATATTGGGCACGAGCAATAACCTGCTCTTCTGTGACGACGCCACCCTTAGCCACAACCTCAGTTATAGATGGTAATAGGGACTTAATGAACCACTCAGCAAGGAGTTGATCAGGAACAAATGTCTTAACCATTCTACGATGACGATGCCACTCATGAATATGATCAGAAATATGAGTAGCATTAGTTTGTTTGAAATTGGTTAAGAGTTCTGTTCCAGTTTCATTTCGTATGGGTAACTGGAAGTGAGTCAGAAATACAGTAGCTAGGGTAGTGAAATTATCAAATATGGCTCTAGGTAACTCAATATACCATTTTGCAGCCAGACCCGTGAGCGTACGCTAGAAAAGACGTAGTCGAACAAAATCATCATTTAGGGAATTTGATAAACACCATAAATGATAGGTCATGACATGAGTCGACGAGCCTTCCCGAGGGTTTCCATTGAACTTAGGAATATCCGAGGGTAATTTGTGAGGTATCACCGGCCACCAAGGAACATAGTTGATTGGATCATTGGTTAGCCGATTTAAATTTGGTAACTCTAAATTTGCAACAAAAGGAAACTGTTTATTAAGTTCAGGTTGAGCATAGCCAGGGTATGATGGAATTGCTTGAGCAACAAGCCTTTGAGCACCAACATAAGGAATCTACTGTTGGTAACCCAGATAGGGGTTGATTTGCAAAGCAAACACTTGAGAATTTTGTTGACCAAAACCTGGATATGATACTTGTTGAAATGAAGTCTGAGGTATTTGTGCCTGAGGTTGCCAAGGGGTCTATCCACCAATGTTATAACCCAAATTAGAATAATTTGGATTCGGTTGATAGGTATAACTAGGTTGTGGCTGTGACATCCCATAAAATGGTAAGCCATCTTGTGAATAAATGATTCCAGATACAGGTTGTTGTAAATTAACCGAAGGATTTGGAGTCTGTGGACCCAATATTTGGGGGTATTGGGTTGAAGGACCCATTTGAAAAGGTTGTTGTACAATAGTTTGATTCTGTAACAGGGGTAAATATGTATTAACAAGTGGAAATGATGTGGGTGTAACAGGTTGAACTGGTTGATACGAGTGTACAACCATTTGTGGTTGGATAGGCAGAGTGGGCTGCCATTGACAAACATTCATTTCAACATTAGGTTGACCAAAAAGTGACAGAGTTCTATCATAGTGGGTGAACAAAGGTTCCCCCCCAGCATGAGGAGGATAATAAGATGGAAAATATTTCTCTCCAAATGTTGGGAGTCTAGTTGATATGGTACTTGATGGAATATACCCAGAAGGACCGACTTGATATTTCCTTGATGATATGAATAAAGAATCAAGTCAGTCAGTACTCACTACAGTTTTACCATTTAGAATACCAGACGATGACATTGGTAAAGTCCATGGATTTGAAGATGCACCAGAGAAAATTCCGGATAAAGATTCATAACTTGATGGGACCATAGGGCCACCATGAAAATATGACTCTGGTGAAGTTGTGAACATTGACGGGGTAGCGAGGGCAGGTATTGATGCAATTAGAACAGATGGCCTAACCAAAGATGTTGGTTCAGGCATGGTTATTTGACCAAATGTATACCCTTTTGGATCGACGAGATTTTGAATAGGAATAGGATCAACAAAAGCAGAGGGTGGTGATTGAGGAAAAGACTCGTACAGGTAAAGATCCTCCCCAAAATGGGTTGGAGTTAAAGGTGTTTGGTCTTGTGGGATTTCTTCAATCAAAATTAAACCAGGTGGAAGTATTTCACCGTCAGACCCAAAGTATATTTTAGGTGGTTGCCTGTGTGATATGGGAGACTTAATGGCTACAGAAATTTGTGGGATGACCAATGCAGGAAAAAATTCCAGTTGTTCGACTTCGGGATTCAGATGTTCTGGAAAAAAGGAGACAGGATCTGGATCAACTTCTGGTTGAACAACGTTGGGTCCAGGAGGTATGGTCTCACTGATTGGATGGATCGTGACCATAGGTAGCTGTGAGGACTCCGTTTCGACAACAGTAGACAAACCGGGATGCGTAGAAACAACTTGAGCTAACTTTGGTATATGGGTAGATGATAGTACTTGACTCGGTAGAGTGTTGTCACCTTATCCGACCATGAGTAACTTCTGGTGGTAAAAGTGGTTTCAATGCTAATCTACGCGAATGATGGGGGAAAGGATTTTTTTCTTCCACAATTACTGATTTATTTTAACCAAAAACAAATAAACAAAATAAAAGATAATGATAGGAAATTTTTTTACCAAGAAACTGTGAACTGCAGAATACCTCCTGGTGAACCAAGAAGTACAGGCAGGCAATCCCCCCAAATGATGTGTTCGGTGTATCACAATTTACAAGGCGTCCAACTCAGTTCACTATGGATGGATAGCAACCTAAACTTGTCCTCCCAAATATACCCAAAGGAACGTGGAGGCCCAAGTCCTTATTAGCGCTGTCTGAGGGGAAACCGCACAGTGAGAGAACCCCTTTATACTTTTTGTACTGTAACATTGCCCGATATACCCAAAAGTACGTGGAAGAGCTATGATATACTTACGTACGTGGAGTGAGGTGTCACACTCGGAATGTATTGTAGACAATTAACGACAACTGCTATGTTTTACAATGCCAGAACACGTCTCTAGCCTAGACCTTCTAAATGCTATCGTTATTGTTCCAATGCTTTGTTAGGTAAACTGAGATAAATTTTAAGTTGATCTTGTTTATCAATTTTCCTTTCAATGTTCACCGTGATGATGTATTGGAAATTCCTAAAATGCAAACTAAAATGATAATAAATATTTCACTTTAAGTTTTTCAATGAAAATCCTAGCTACTAGAGGGAAAGAGCAATTAATTTGAGAGAAAACAATCAAAGAGCACAAACTAAAATGCAATTTTCCTAATTGTTCCTTTTGGAAAACACACAATCCACTACATGCAAATGCAGATTTTTATTTTCAGTCCTTTAATTTTATGAATGCAGAAAAGGAAACTAAGTGCCCCAAATCAATAAAAACAAATGCCTTTTAATTTTGAGAAATGAGGAATAGAACAACAATTTCTCTTTTGAAGGAAAAATGAGGTATTTAACAACAATTTCTCCTATCAGGAAACGAAGAATTAAACGACAATTTCCTTTTTCAAAATCAAATGGATCTAATACAGCAATGAAAATACTATGAAATTAATTTGTCAATGATAAAGAAAAACGCTTTAAATAAACATTGAAAAAAAATTTCTTTCAAAGGAGGAAGGATAGGTAAGATCATTGGTCAATCTGAGGTATCGGGCTCTTTAAAACACATCAAACAACGAATTGAAAGAAAATGAAATGAAAAAATCAATGGAATTTGGCTGATTCTAGGGGGAAATGCAGTCTCTAAGGGGAGACAGTGCATTGGCAACGCACCCCTGGAAGTGAGACAGTGCGTTGAGCGCAGTCAGAGAATGAAAACTCAAATTTTTAACACACTTCCAATGCAAATTTTGATTTCAAAAATCCTAATCTTTCTTAGTAAATGCTATTGGGTGAATAAACAACGAGAATCAGAGGAAACTACACGAAGGATGAAGGGTAAACTCCCCAGCAAAGTCGCCAATTTGTTATGCAGAATTATGGATTACGGATAAAACATTATTCCCTAGGTGTAGTGCTCATATAGAACAATAGGTTAAAGACTTTGTAACTAATTTTCCTAACAATAAATAGACATAGAACAAATCGAAGAACTTACTTGGAGTCCAAGCGCTTCCTATTCTCCTTCTGTTGCTCTTGCTGTAGCTTCAAATATGAGCTAGATCGCCAAAATATTTCTTGAAAATATGAACACTAAACAACAAAAGATAGAAATAATACAAATGTCTATTCAAGTTATTCAGTTAAATCATTAAAACATGAACCATATACATCAGATAGGAATTCATAATATGAAAGACATAAGCTTATATAGATACATATGTGGGAAAGTAAGAATCAATCTTTATTAATGGATAGAAGGGGAGGTTACAACCCATTGATTGATTTAGTGTCACCATCTCCAGCAGCATCCTAGCCTCAACAGAATAAACATCTCTCCAACAACATGTCACTCAAATCAATTCCTTAATTGAAATTCCACCAACATTTCTCTACTCAAATTCTTCCTCATCAAACACTAGGACCTGTGCTCAATTTATAGAGGAGTTGAAGGTAGTTTTATAATCAATTAATTTCTAATAATAGGCAAGACATGTTCCCAGTCTCAAAGGTATCAAATGGACACATGGATTCAAAGTTTGACACATTTGAACTCTTCTAGAAGGCACTGGCCAAGTGGAGATTCCGAAATAATGAGAATTTCGCTCCCTATGTGACCAACGCACTCATGAATGTCGGGAAGTGCTTTGCAGAGCATCCTTGAGTGGGGTTACTTTCATATGCAACGCACTTAGTCCCTTTAGAGGCAGTGTTGGTGAGCTCTCATATGATATAATATAAACTTCAAATATTGGAAACCTTTGCAGATGAAAGTCATGGATGATTTTTCTTGTTCTTTGTATTAGGGCATGTAACAACTGAAATGATAGGGAATGATAGACCGTATTCATTGGTTCTGGAGATGATGTCCAGTTAACCAGGTCATTGGGAATGGTGCCCAAATTGACGTATAACAATTAGTACACATCAAGAAAAATTAACATAAGAGTAATTAAAGTGAAAAACAAGTGAAGAATAATAATTCATGTATGTAAAAGAGTTGAAGATAACTAAAGTTAGAAACTAAAAATATCAGCTCAATTCCTTTATAAGAAAAATTGTATCAATGAAGAAGGTGATATTTAGAGATGCATTAAGGTGTGAATGCATTAGAGTTAGGTGAATCTTATAGGGTACTTGTTGGTGAATAAAAGGTTAATGCCTGAAGGCATTGAAGGTGTTTTAATTGTGATATTGGTGATTTGAGGTGTTTGAGTTATGTAATCAACAAGCTGTTTAAGAGAGAAAAAAATTAGTTTATCTATGCAAGGAAGGCACTAAGGCATAACAATATGTAGAATTATGTTTTATGAAGAAAGTATTTTTGATCTGAGTTTGAAAATTAATGAAAGATAAATCAACATGGCTAGCATGTTGTACCTTGCATTTCAGGGGTTGTATCTCCTTCCAATAGTGGTTGGTAAACAATCAGGGGTTTGAACTCCCTTTAGTGGTATTTGATAAAACCATGGGTAATAGCTCATTTCAATGGTAGCTGATAAAACAATGGGTAATATCTTATTTCAATGGTAGCTGATAAATTGAGGAGTAGTAGCTATTTTCAGTGGTAGCTAATAAAACCAGGGGTAGTATCTCTTGTTAGTGGTAACTAATAAATTGGGGAGTAGGAGATTCTTTTCAGTGGTAGCTGATAAAACTAGGGTAGTTTCCCCTTTCAGTGGTACTTGATAAATTGTGGAGCAGTAGCTTCCTTTAGGTGGCAACGTGAGAAAATTGCAAGTAGAAGCTTGCAGGAAGGGATGAAATATCAAGTTGTCGCTTGTCTTTTATGGCTTTAAGTTTTCATGTGTGTGTTAATGATTATTTGTTTCATATGATTGATTTATGATGCTTCTTACATTTATCATTTTCAAGTAGATTAAAAATTTTAATTTTGAAATAGTTGTATAATTTGGTCACCCTACTAATTCACACCCCCCCCCCCCCCCTCTTAGTAGTGTCATGGTCTCTAACAATTGGTATAAGAGCCAATTCATTCAAGATCAATGTAACAATTGGAAGGAATATCAGGGATTATGGAGAACCGAGATTGGATTACCTCATATGGAGTTCAATTTTTGAATGGATCAAATTATACAACTTGGAAGGAAAGAATGAGAATCTACCTACAAGCTCTTGATTTGGATATATGGTATTTGTGGAGAATGGAGTAATGGAAAATGAGTATAATGAGATAAATAAAGAAGAAATCATGAAAGGGTTGTCTAAGTCATATATTGAAAAATTGATATGTTGTGAGATTGCAAAAGAGATATAGAATAAGTTGGAGTACAACTATGTTGAATACACTCAAGCTACATGTGATATCGAGCCCTATCTCAAGAATATATCACACAAATATTGTGAATCAAAACAAGAAGAGGATTCCCTTATATTAAGAGACCAATATCTTGATCAACACTCAGAGAACACCAAGGAGATGAAATCTATAAGTAAGTCGTTGTTCTGTGGTAATTGTAGAAGAACACGTCATCTATATTCTAATTTCTCATGTGAAATTTATGATGAATATATAATTGTTCATCTAGTAATTGTGAAGAAGGATACATTCTTGTAGCTTTAGTAGATATAGAAGATAATGGGTGCACCTATGGTATATAATAAGATAGAACACCTAACTTGTCTATAGAAGAAACCTTAGATTCATAAACATAACAAGATATTGAAAAAATTGTGAGTGAAATAGACACTGGTTATGAATATAGTAGCTCCTCTATCGAGTTGGAAGATATTTAAGAAAAGATATATTTCAGAAGGTGTCTTTAATCTTCTTTTGAGGATATCAAGAACCTTAAAGCCATAATTAAGAATTTGGAAGCTGAGATAGCATATTAAAAGCTCAGTTGTCTAGATATCATATATTTTATGCTTTGGATGATACTTGAAGCATTCAAAGTCTCCCTCAAGTTCAGACAAGTTTGGATTATGAAAATGTTTTGGAAGCAACATATAAAGGTATAAGACCCGTCAATTTTGTAACAGTAAAAGATCCAAATAATGTTATAGTAACGCAACAACAAGAAGACAAACACATTACCAGTGATGATGAAGCCAAAGGTAAGAAACCCATTACATGTTTTTGTTATGGTAAAGCATGCCATTATGATTTTTAAGTGTCGAGATAAGAAGAAATAATTTCTTCATAGGAGAAAAAACATGTTGTTTCAGCCACAACCGTGAATTTATCATAGAAGTGATTCAAACAACCACACACAAAGATCATTTTTCCCTCAAGGATAGAATTTTCAAAGGCCCAAAAGAACTACAGATTCAAGTATCAGTTCAAGAAATTTGTTAAACAAATGCTATGTTGCATGTATTCTTGGAAAGAGATCCCATTTCTAAAAGAATGCAAACAAATCCATAACCTGTAGAAATTATCAATGAGGAACACTATATATCATCAGCAAGAACAATAGACCGAATAGAGCAAGAAGGAAACATTAGATATTTTAGAGCAATTTGATTTTTGTTTTAAAAAAAAATAGATATTTTACTATCAAAAGGAAATTAGCATATCAGGGTCTGATATTCCTCTGGTGGATCTCACTGATAGTATCAATCTGTTCCAGTTTTTCCTCAAACACATATCAAGTGAAAATAAAGCACAAACAATGAGAAATAAGAACTAAAAGAAATATGCAGATTAGCTCTAATTGATAAGAAAAATAATAATCAGTGGTACACATGCTCAGATTACATCAGAAAGTTACTCATACTAAATTAGAAAGTTACTCAGATAGGAAATTCGACAAATTCAGAGCATGCTATCAGAAGATGGTGGAATTCCTATCAGAACTTTTCACATAAAGGTGTGGATGGAAAATGGAGACAATCTACTAAGGGGGAGTAGATCCCTTGTCCTCTTCATTAAAAATAAGAGGATGGGTTCAAGTGAAGCCAATGTTGAAATAGGTAACTAGGTTCGGTATTCATAAATATGAATTGTACCCTTGATTCTTGTAGATTGTAAAAAGAAAGAAAAATATTATTATTATTTTTGTAGCATGGGTTTCATGCTGAAGGTCAAATTTATTTCTATGTCAAGCACCCATTGAGTGTGTCTAGGGTTTGTCATAGAGTCAAGAAGTTAATTGAGTCATTTTCATGTATGAAATACCCCACTGGGAAATTTGTATCATGTAAAGAAAATTTATGTAAGTCAAATTGAGTCATAAAATACCCTCTAAGATCAAGTCGACCTAGCTGAAACAAGTTGGCCTTCAAGGGATGAAAATTAAGCCTCATGAAGGCTATTCAGCCTCCATAAGAAGCCTATATATAAGGAGAACTCGAACTCACTTAAGGATCATTGAAGCAGCTTGAAAAAAACAAGAAAGAGACTAAGAACAAGAGCGAAGGAGGACATTCCAAGGAAGAAGAAACCAAAATTTTAAGGATTTTTTTGGGCTAAATATTCCCACACATGTGAAGATAATTATGGCATAATATTTTGCAAGAAAGACCAAATTGAAGACGTCATAAGGAGTCAAAATTTAGGTGAAAAATCATCAAGAAAATAAGTTGATTTACCAAGGAATAAGAATCACTTTGAGCAAGTTAAAAAGGATACCAAATTTACCATCTTCCACCCATACGTGTGAGCTAGGATTTCTACAATAAAGGCCAAAGTTGTAGTGAAAGAGCTGCAGGTATGAAATTGCAGTCAAAGAAGTAGTTTCAACAAATGTGAAGCAAGGTTAATTTGAGATGACTTTGGGAAAAACAAATTTCATCAAGAAGAAGTTTGACTTTGTCTTGGAGAGGTCTTGCCAAGGGTCATAGGTCTTGGAATTCGTCATTTGAAGTTTCTATAAGAAGAGAAGAATTATTGTGGGTTTTCCTTTCAAGAGGAGAGGTTTTGGTCCTGGCTTACAACCTACATTTTGTGTCCTCCTATCTCGTTGATCTTCATTTTCTGGTAGTTGTTTTATGATAAATAACACAATAATAATCAAGTGAAAGAAGAATCTAATAAAAGGTACATCAAGTTAAGTAAAATAACATCACAAGAAGTCATCAAAGTAAGAGAAAACACCTAATTAAGTTGCCCCTTGATTTATCAATAGCTATAAATATTAGATGCAAGGATAAAAAGAAGATATAATGAAGTAATGCATCTAAAGGTTTAAGGGAAGTATTCCCATTTTGTTTTCCTTAGTTTAGAAAGTTTTTAATGTACATTTTTGTTATTAAGTATTCTAATTGTTTGCAAAGGATTTGAGTAGTATTTTGATGTTGATTATGGGTGGAATTGTGTGGCAACATTACTGTGTTGATTTCAGTTATCGCTGAGGTTGTATGTTGCTAGCCACCGATCTCATGATCAAGAATGTTAGACTAAGTATAGTTGGTGTTGACAGAACATAGATGATGATGATCTATTTGTTGTTATAGTTTACTTGTCTCATGCCAAGTATGTTTACATGTATTGTTGTTGTTAATGATTGGGAACATATTTGAGAAGAGATCAGACATTGGTGAAAAGATAAGACATTGAAAAAAAGGTGATTGTTTGTAGACTTTTAATGCCATAAAGAGAGCATGACCTCAAGGGGAGAATACATAATTAAAAATTGGTATAAAAAATTAGTATAAGTTCTATACTGTCGCTAAGGATAAGTGCGCAAGTCAGAGGCTAATGGTATTTTTAAGGTTGCTCGACTGATAAGTTATGTATTTTTTTATCTCACCTTGTCTTGTGCTAATATTAGTTGAAGAAATATCATGATAGATGCTCTATAATATGTGACTACACACAGAGTATTCCAAAGAAAAAACTACTTCTATTTGTAGTTGAATGTTGATAATGTGTTTTGCAGGGAAAAGTTGAACATATGTTGACAAATTCAAGTTAATTGATGACGTTGTTGATCTTTCTGTTGAAGTCGAGCATATTGTGATGTTTGTATGAGTCTAATGCCATTATTTTTCTATCAAGTGAAGTATCATAGATGGAGAGTTCGTTAGTGAGTGAGAGTATGTTGTCATAGTTGGTATATGGGAGCATTATTTTCAATAGGCATGCATTGGTGAGAGACTGTATTTTTGTCATGTAAGCACTTTTGAGAGAATTAGTCTTGCCATGTACTCTATTGTTCTTATAAATCAGGCAAGTTGATGGTTTCAGTCATGCATAGGATATTTTATTATTGTTGTTAGAGGTCAAGTGCATGAGTCCAAAAAAGAGAAGCACTATATGTAAGCTTAGGTGAGACTTAGACCAACATGAATGAGTTTTATTATGGATCAGTTGTACGTGTATGAGATTCTTTAGCAAGAGATCCCTCTTGACTACTTGAGGTATATATTGTGAGTGATTACTATCTCTCCTTTCAACAAAATCTTCTCCACATGATAGAAAGGAAGCTTCTTAGATCAGATTAGATATACCTAAAGTTAACAACAGATGAAGAAGAACTTGACATGTCCACAAGATCATAATGACAAGGGGACATTAGTTGCAGGATATGTATCTTTGCCATTGGTGTGTTTATTTTACTAGTGAAATGCTATACTTTGTCAAAACACTTGTTGGTTGAAAGTGTATCCATTTTCCATTGACGCTAAAGGGGGAAAAGTAAACAAAGGAGGAGAGAAGTAAGAAACACATTGCTTAATTATAATGAGAATAAAGATATCAGTAACAAGGAGAGAAAAATACATCATTGTGTTCGATAAATGTAGCATGAGGAGTGCCCATTAATGTGAAGTAATGTTTAGTATTTCCATTAAGGACAAAGGGGGATATTTTTAGAATATGTTGTCATTGATGTCAAAAGCATTAATGTAAAAGGTGTTGATTTCAAAAGTATTGATGTCAAATATGTTATATGATGTTAGTGATTTCAATAGTAGTAGCATGGAGATTGTTATTAAATTTACAAGCATGTCAAAGGCATTTACATATGTGGCTAAGGCTACTAACCTTTAGAGCCATTTTTAGTTCATAGGATTAGCTCAAATTTACTTGGAAACTGTCAAATTCATATTGCTCGGAAATATCACTCCAAAGTTATATGGAATTCTTCAAATGACCTCCAATATAAAAATTTATTAAAGGTTGAAGTAAATAAACCAAAAATACCAAGTTGTAGAGCTAAATTGGTGCTAAGGGGTTAGTTGGCAATAAGTTTGGCAAAGCCAGCGTGAATTGGAGATATTTGTAAATGTTAGCAAAGCAGGTGGCTTTCCACATCACCCCAACGATTATGGTATATGAGTGTTTATTACCGAAAGTCATCAAAGGGTCGGACCCCACAACTACATCACCCCATAAGTATTTCCGTGGGAGTTCCAAAGCGAGCACATGTAAAAAACCCTGGGATGACAAAGTGTCAAGATAAGGTGGATGGACATGAAATTTCAATGGAAGGATTTGATTGGCAGAAGTTTAAAATTGGGAGGACCCATGGGACACGTAACCCCAAAGATTTTTCCTAGGAAGTTACAAAGGCAAGCACAAGATAAAAATCCTGGGATTTCGAGATGATGCAGTAGCAGGGTGACATGGAAAGGAATGGTACCAATAAATAGATATATGAACGTGTTGAAGTCCAACAAGAAATTGCAACACACACACTAGTGTGGGATCAATAGGTCCTAGCGATACATTAGTGTGATGGCCAAATTAATTAATTAATTTGGTGCAATGTCTAATGTAATTTTCCCTTAATTAAATTGGACAATAAAATGTAATCTTATCTCATGATCACTTGTAACAATTAAATTACTGTGATAAACTCAGTTAGCTAATGTATTTCGAGTTGAGGGTGGCTAGTGAGGCATGCAAATTAATTCTATTAGTTATGGAATTCTAATTGTATTTGGTGCATTAGTTTAATGCATGTGTAATTAGTTAACTCAGTTAGGCGAGTTAGAATCAATTGAACTAGTTGTAACTGTTTGTTGCACTAGTGAGAGATCAAGTGAATTAGATATTATTTAATTCAAAATCAGTGATCTGCCATGCAACTGATGATTTACTATTAATAGTTGCATGAATGTCAGTTCTAGTGGAGACCTAGTTGAGACAAAGGTTAAAGGGATGTTAACTATGAGTTGTGTGATTAGTAGGTTGCTTGCATGCAACCAGACATCCATTGGAGTGCCCATGATCCTTGTGTAATTTAGGAAGGAAAAAATTCCTAAATAATAGGGATTGCATTCATCAGGAATTGCGCAAGCAAGGCATTTTGTTTAGAGGCTAAGAATTGGCTAAGTGTTGGCCAGTTTTATCCAGGACAATGTGAGACAACTGTGAGAGTGCAAGAGACTCTTATGAGAAGAGTGCATTGTCATTGTTTCATGATTCCATGGTTAATATACAATATAAGATATAGGGGTTTTGAGCAGCAATATTTCTCCAGGAAATTATCTGTGTTATGGTTTGATTTGATTCTTTCTTTGCTTAATGTGATTGGCGATTGTGTTTAATTTCTGCAATTGATTTGTAGAAGGATTCAATATCTAGCTTTAGTACATTGTTAGATCGGATTGAATCCATTGATATACACATGTTTGTATAATTTCTACATGGTACAAGAGCACATGAAATCACTATAGTGGAGGAGAAGCTGAGTTTGTGACTGAATATAATTCAAATTTTCAAAAAGTATTCTTGGTGTGACATGCGATTCAGGATCAAAATGGATTTCAATGGCTTGAGATTGGAATATGCACTCGAGAGAATCTCTAAATATATTGCGTGGAAAGACAAGATGGAGGCAAAAATGGAGGACAATGGGTTGAAAGAATTCATTGACAATGATGTTCCCAAACCCGCTGTAGCAGATGCTGCAAATCTTGATGCTTGGAAAAAGAAGGTTGCAAAGGCAAGGATGATCTTACTGGAGGGAGTACGAGACCACATTGTCTCAAGTATCCATGGAAAAGCGACACCATATGCAATGTGGAAATATTTTACATATCTATTTCAGAGCAGCAATGATCATAGAAAAATGGCACTGAAGGATAAACTCAAGAAAATCAAAATAAAGAAAGGCGACACCATGCCGAAATATTTAACAAAGTTTGTCCAATGTCAGGATGAGCTTGGGAGCGTCGACATTACTTTCATGGATGATGACTTGGTGAGAATAGCTCTTCTAGGACTTCCCAAGAGTTGGCATAGTTATTAGGAATATGTCAATGGAAGGGAAAAGCTTCCAAATTGGGAACGACTTTGGTTGGATTTGGTGCAAGAAGAATTTAGGTGGAATACTAGGGATGGTTCTTAATCTAAGCATGGCGATGAATAAGATTGTGCTTTGGCTGCCAAGGTGAAGAAGGGGAAAGGAAAGAAATTTCATTCCAAATCCGAGTCAGGCAAAGATGGCAAGAAGCATGACATGTCTAGAGTGAAGTGTTTTCACCGTCACGAGCATGGACATTATGCCACTAATTGTCCACAAAAGAATAAGAAGAAGAAGGCTTTAGGATTTGTAGCTGGTGAGGCTTTGGCCTCGCAATTTGAGCTTGACTTCTCGCTCATTGCATGCATGGTGTCAAGTGCAATGGGATCGGTGTGGTACTTGGATAGTGGTGCATCCTTCCACATGACGGGAGACAAAGAAATTTTCAGTAGCTTGGAGGAGAAGGACCTCCAGATGCATATTGAAATGGGTGATGATGGGCGATACAGTGCTACAGGGATTGGTACAGTTACCTTCCAGAGATAGTCAGGTAAACCCTTTCAATTAAAAGATGTAACGCATGTACTAGGATTGAATAAAAATTTGGTCTCAGTCGCAATGTTGGAGGATAGAGGCTATGATGTTGTTTTCAGTTAAGGAAAATTTTTCCTATGACACAAAAAAATAGGACAAGCCAAGAAGGTTGGGATTCATGTGAAGAATCTCTATAAAATTGATGTAGATGGCTATGCAACATTGATGGGTAAGGCAAACAAAGTGGTGAGTCAGGATGAGGGTCAGTTATGGCACATGAGATTGGGCCATCTACACCACGGAGCCTTGAAGGTCATGCAACATATTTCTATTGGTCTTCCCAAGGTACTCTTGTGCAGTCAGACACATGCAAGGGATGTACTATGGGGAAGTATGCAAAGGCCACTTTTCACGAGAAGGAGAACTGAGCCTCAGAGATCCTTGAGAGAGTTCAATCAGACATGTGTGGACCATTATCCACTACTTTGACAGTAAAGCATAAGTTCTATGTGATATTTATTGATGACTTTTCTAGAAAGTGTTGGATCTAATTCATGTAGAAGAAAGTTCAGACGTTCTCAAAATTTCTTGAGTTCAAAGCACTGGTGGAGAAAGACACGAGGAAGAATGTGAAGGCTCTTAGGAGCGACAATGGTGGTGAGTACATCTCTAATGAATTCAATAAATTTTGCAGCAAAGAAGGAATTCGAAGAGAGTTGATTGCGCCTCATAACCCACAGTAAAATGGGGTCGCAGAAAGAAAGAACAGAACAATTGTGGGTGCAACACGAGCGATATTGCATGATCAGGGGCTACTGTTACATCTGTGGGCGGAGGCATGCAACACAACAATATTTGTGTAAAACCGTTGTCCTCATCAGATACTTGGCATGAGTACACCATAAGAGGCTTTTACTGGTAAGAAACCTGATGTTTCACATTTTAAGATTTTTGTCTCATCTGTTTATGTGCATGTGACCAAAGACGCCAGGAAGAAGTTGGAACCAACAACTGAGATTGGGATATTTTTTGGGTACACTGAAACTCCCCATAACCATTGAGTGTATTTTCCAAACAAGAATGACTGTTGTGCGCCGGGATATAAAATTTGATGAGGAGAAAGCCATGTGATTGTCCCTTGAGAGGGAGTTGGATTTGCATGCAGAGGAGGAACTATTGGTTCCAAAGAATGAACCTCAAGATGTGGAGCAACCACATGCAGATGATCATGGAGTGGCAGAAAACACTCATGCAACGCCATCCACCAAAAATTGTAGAAGGCGCACCATGGAAGCTGATAGATTGAGACTTGATGTAGCAGAGAATGTAGGAGCCCCTACTTCACTGCGTATATAGAGGCAGTCTCCAGACAATTTTGTTGGATACATGGCTCTTATGATCAAGTTTATTGTGACAGAACCATCTTCCTTTGAGGAAGTAGTGCAACAACCGATTTGGGTTGATGCTATGGTAGAGGAGTATGACTCCATCGTCAGGAATAGTGCATGGGAAGTTGTCCCAAGGCCTGTTGGAAAATCAATGGTTGGATCTAGATGGATCTATAAGGTGAAGCAAGCAGTGGCTGGGAGTGTGGAGAAGTACAAGGCCATATTTTTGGCCCGTGGATTCTCACAAGTTGAGGGGATAAACTATGAAGATACTTTCACACTAGTCGCGAGGTACTCTTCCATTGGATCTATCCTTGCACTTTCAGCATAGATGGGATGGCACATTCATCAGATGGATGTGAAAACTGAATTTCTCAATGGATTTATTGAGGAATAAGTGTACATAGAGTAGCCAAAAGGTTTTAATATCTTTGACAGTGAGTCGCATGTGTGCTGACTCAAGAGAGCACCGTATGGGCTAAAGCTGTAGAAATTTGCTGAATAAATCACTTATTCAATGGAGATTAACCTGATCACACATCAATTTCGAATTGCATGCATAACACATAATCTCTTCTACAATTAATTGTCACATGCGGAAAGAATAGAAGCAATAGCACATCAAATCATCACACACGTTAACACAGTATGTATGGGGAAAGCTTATAGCTGAAAACCCCCAGCTATAGTATATTATAAATGGAGAGAACATGCAGCAAATACATAGTACAAACTCCTCACAAGTACTCAGTACTATCTCCCAAAGCTACACAAAAACTAGCTTGGTTTTGAACAAATCACAGGTTCAAAACACACCCACTACTTCTCTGCCTCTGTTGCGCAATCAAGGCTGGTCTAAATAGAGATCCAGGTTTGAATCTCACTGGCTCCAACTGCGCAATTGTCATTGGTAATTTCCTCCAAGTGTGGTGCAAATCTCATGCACAACTAATGTCGCAACTGATAGCTAACTCAACTCTTTCATCTACCTCTTTCACTTGTCGCCACTGAACTGTCCATGCACTGAGTTAAACTGATGTGTTCTTTAGTTGAATAATGAGTTAATAATTAGTGAATTAAATAATATTTAATTCACCCAACTCATCTCTAGTGTATTAGCCAGTTAAACTAAATACAACTAGTTCAACTAGTTAACCAGAACACCACCTCCATTAACTCTCGCATCAACTCCACCGAACTCCGCCACTTGAGCTCTAACTGAAGTCAACCATGCATTAGCTCAACTAACTCATAGGAAAAGTGTAAATCCATCTGGCATCTGCATGTGCCACATCTGTAGCTCGAACTAAAGTGCTCCAAGAGGATAAGATAAAGTTTATAGTCCAAATATTATTAAGGGCTAATAATATTTGACTGTTCTATTTTTAGACAGGCAGTCTAAAAATAGACTTCGACCTGTATGTCTAAAAATAGAGGTCCATCTATTTTTACCAACTCGACCAATCATCCAAGAATAGCATACTGCAACTCCTAGACCATGCTCCATATGTCTAAAAATAGACATAGTCTAAGAATAGACTTTTCACACAAATCACATGTGTGTGGTCCCCACCTAGTTTAGGTGATCACTTTCCAACTAGGATCAGGAAAGATGTTTCAGGAGGCCTCCTTCACTGTTTCTTGTTGCCATTTTCAACACTCCCTCTCAACAAGAAAGGAATGTCTTTGCATGCGACATGCACCTCCATGCATTCACCCTGCAACCTTCACAAGCGCCATGCAACTCCATGCACCGCTCGCAACTTCGCATGCAACATCTCCGAAACAAAGGCTCCAAACAACTCAACGCTGTTGACTGAATTAGCATCTATCATCAAATTCTTCGACTTCTGCTTGGCCAACTGCACATGTCATCAGGAACCACTGCGTTGTTGACTCTTTGCACCCATGCACTCTTGCACTTGCTGTCAACTCTGATCCGCGCTCTAGTATCTGACACTGTCACTTTGATCTGCCTGCATCACTCCAACTGATCATGCTACTACTGCGCTGTGGGCACCTCGTAGCTAGGTTCAATCCATGAGATCCACACCATCTCATGAATCCTACCCAGAAATCTCCTCATGGGATTAATCATGCATGTCGCCCCAACTCTCACCTGGTGGTATAGCTGCATGCACTCCCTCTGCCTGTCTGGCATGAAATTTCTCTGCATGAGTGGTCTCTTCCACTCCATGATCCTCTTGTGGCTGCTCCACATCCCGAGGTTCACTATCGCCTGCATGCAAAACCCGCTTCCTCTCAAGCTTCAATTGCATGTCTTCCTCGCCTGCATGCAACACTTGCTCCCTCTCAAGCTTCAATTGCATGTCTTTCTCCCGCTCCCCAACAATAGGAAGCTCCGTAGACATCCCATCTACTTCGATTCTATAGAGATTCTTTGCTCGAATCCCAACCTTTCGTTCTTGTCCTGTTGCTTTGTACCAAAGGAAAACTTTTCCTTCACTAAAGACAACATCATACCCTTTATCCTCTAACATTGCGACTGAGATTAAATTCTTCTTTAAACCTGGAACATGCACAACATCTTGTAAAAGAATGAGTTTACCTAACTCCCTCTGAAAGGTAATGATACCAATTATATTCGCATTGTATTGTCCATTGTTGCCCAACTCAACATGCAACTGGAGATCTTTCTCCACCAAGTCACTGAAAAGTTTCACATCTCCCGTCATGTGAAAGGAAGCACCACTATCAAAGTACCACCCCGATCCCAATGCACCAGACACCATGCATGCGATCAATGAGAATTCCAGCTCAAATTGCAAGGCAGAGCCTCACCAACCGCATCCGCAAGTACCGCTTGTTCTTCTTCTTCTTCTTTGGGCAATTCATGGCGTAATGTCCATGATCGTGATAGTGAAAACACTTCACTTTGGACATGTCACGCTCTTTACCATCCGCACCGGATTGAGAAGACTTCTCCTTTCCCTTCCCCTTCCTTGCTTTGGCAGCCAAAGCATAGTCTTCTTCATTAGATACCTTTGATGAAGATCCATCCCTGGTAGTCCTATTGATCTCCTCTTGCATGAGATTCGACCACAGTCGCTCCCATCCCGGAAACTTCTCCTGACCATTGACACTATCCTGATAGGAATGCCAAGCCTTCGGAAGACCAAGGAGAGCCAGGTCAACCAAGTCCTCTTCTTCGACAGTCACCCCCACACTTCCCAGCTCATCTCTGCACTAAGTGAACTTCGTGAGGTATTTTGCGATGCTGTCGCCTTTCTCCATCTTGATGTTTCTTAGTCTATCCTTGAGTGCCAGCTTCCTTTTTTCACTCTTGCTTTGGTACAGATCTATCAAAGCTTTCCACATTAAATATGGATAGCCTTTCCATGCAAAGTCGGATACAATGTGATCCTTTACGCCTCCAACAGATCCTTCGACATTTGTTTGTTTCTTTTTCAAGCCAAGCTTCCACAAATGAAGCAAGATCATTAGAGGTAGGCTTTGGAATCTCTTTTTCCACGAATTCCAACAGCCCATTATCATCTGATACAGCCTCCATGTGGTCCTTCCATGCAACATAATTCGAAGTGCCTTCCAAGGCATATTCTAGTCGCAACCCGATGAAAGACATTTTCGCCGCGGCACCAAGAGCACAAATCTGCAAATTCGAATTTCACCACCAGCTGATAACTCAATCGCTTCCAATCTACACTTGAGAAAAAATTATTTCCAAATCAGAGATTGACTGCATGGGCTTTTACCAGACCTTTCACTTTCCGAAGAAAAATGAATCCGGAGGCTATCTGGCTCGTATGCAGGCTCTGTCCGAGGAAATAAGTTTGCAATCACCGTAATAGATATCGACAATTAATATAGCTCCGATACCATGTAGAAATTTGCTGAATAAATCACTTATTCAATGGAGATTAACTTGATCACACATCAATTTTGAATTGCATGCATAACACATAATCTCTTCTACAATTAATTGTCACATGCGGAAAGAATAGAAGTGATAGCACATCAAATCATTACACACATTAACTCAGTATGTATGGGGAAAGCTTATAACAAACCCCCAACGATAGTATATTATAAATGGAGAGAACATGCAGCAAATACATAGTACAAACTCCTCACAAGTACTCAGTACTATCTCCCAAAGCTACACAAAAACTAGCTTGGTTTTGAACAAGTCACAGGTTCAAAACACACCCACTAATTTCCCTGCCTCTATTGCGCAATAAAGGCTGGTCTAAGTAGAGATCCAAGTTCGAATATCACTGGCTCCAACTGAGCAATTTTCATTGGTAATTTCCTCCAAGTGTGGTGCAAATGTCATGCACAACTAATGTCGCAACCGATAGCTAACTCAACCCTTTCATCTACCTCTTTCACTTGTCGCCACTGAACTGTCCATGCACTGAGTTAAACTGATGTGTTCTTTAGTTGAATAATGAGTTAATATTTTGTGAATTAAATAATATTTAATTCATACCACTCATCTCTAGTGTAATAGCAGTTAAACTAATTACAACTAGTTCAACTAGTTAACCGGAACACAATCTCCATTAACTCCTCAATCAACTCCACCAAAACTCTGCCACATGAGTCTAACTGAAGTCAACCATGCAATATCTCAACTAACCCATAGGAAATTCGAATTTCCTTATGTCATCTGCATGCCCCACCTCCGGGGGTCAAACTGAAGTGCTCCAAGAGGATAAACTGAAGTTTATAGTCCAAATATTATTAAGGGTAAATAATATTTGACTGTTCTATTTTTAGCCCGACAGTCTAAAAATAGAGTTCGACCTAAATGCTAAAAATAGAGATCCATCTATTTTTACCAACATGACCAATCCTCCAAGAATATCATCCCGCAACTCCTAGACCATGCTCCATATGTCTAAAAATAGACTTTTCGACAAAAATCACATGTGTGGTCCCCACCTAGTTTAGGTGATCACTTTCCAACGAGGATCAGGAAAGATGTTTCAGGAGGCCTCCTTCACTATTTCTTGTTGCCATTTTCAACAAAATCAATCACCTCGTGCTTGGTACACTCATATTGCCAGCTATTTCATTGGGTTGGGCTTCATCAAAAGTGAAGCTGATGCGAACCTGTACCAAATTGTGCTTGATGGTAATCTCTTGTTTATCGTAATTTATGTTGATGATATAATTTTGAGAGGTGATGAGAAGTTGATAACTTCTTGCAAGAAGGATCTTGCAAGGGAATTTTAAATGAAGGACATGGGACTCCTCCACTATTTCCTTGGTTTGGAAATATGGCAGTGGGATGGTGAAATTTTTGTTTCTTAAGGAAAGTATGCCAAAGATATGTAATCTTATTTCATGATCACTTGTAACAGTTAAATGAGTGTGATAAACTCAGTTAGATCATGTATTTCGAGTATAGGGTGGTTGGTGAGGCATGCATAGTAATTCTATTAGTTATGGAGTTTGAATTGCAGTTGGTGCATTAGTTTAATACACGAGTAATCAGTTAACTCAGTTAGGTGAGTTAGAGTCATTTGAACTAGTTGTAATTGTTTGTTGTACTAGTGAGAGATCAAGTGAATTAAATATTATTTAATTCACAATGAGTGATCTTCCATGCAACTAATGATTTACTATTAATAGCTGCATGCATGTCGGTTCCTGTGGAGACCCAGTTGAGACAAAGGTGAAAGGGAGGTTAACTATCAGTTTTGTGATTAGTAGGTTGCTTGCATGCAACGAAACATCCATTGGAGTGCCCATGATCCTTGCGTAGTTTAGGAAGGAAATTTTTCCTAAAGAATAGGGATTGCATTCATCAGGAATTGTGCAAGGTGGGCAGGTTGTTTAGAGGTTGAAAATTGGCTAAGTGTTGGTTAGTTTTATCCAGGACAGTGTGAGAAAATTAGCAGAGTGCAGGAGACTCTTGTGAGAAGAGTGCATTGTAATTGTTTCATGATTCCATGGTTAATATACAATATAATATAGAGGGTTTTGAGCAACAAGCTTTCCCTAGGAAATTATCTGTGTTGTGGTTTGATTTGATTCTTTCTTTGCTTCATGTGATTGGCGATTGTGTTTAATTTTCGCAATTGATTTGTAGAAGGATTTAGTATCTAGCTTTAGTACATTGTTAGATCGGATTGAATCCATTGATATACACATGTTTGTATGATTTTCACAAAACCCAATAGATAATCCTAGCATTAAACAACAAATAAAATTAGACCTTAGCTTTAAAATTTTATAAAAAAATCATTGAAAAAAAACTAAGTTTCATACCCACTCTTCTGTCGTACCCGATGACATGGAAAAAGGACACTTCGAGATGTTATTGGTTGAAAGAGTAACATGGAGACATAGTAGGATGATGATGTTAGCATCCAAAATTTCCATGAAACGTGGCATCCTTGCACAGGTGGAAAACAAGTCAATGTTGGAAAGCTACCTTGTTCCCCAGATGTCCAGGAACCCTGACGATATTTAAATGAGCTTTCTTTAAAATATTCAGGCTGACGAGGCACCGAGACATGCTGGTGTACAAGTGGCAAGATTTGGAGACAACACCGAGACATGGTGACATATGAGCTATCAATAAAAATTCATCACGTCGATTTGGTGAGTCGTCCATGTGTACAGTGTGTGGCCCCACCGGGACACGTAATCTTGGCTGATAGATCCCAAAAGAATATTAAGGTTCTCCATTGTGTTTTTATGGGGAAATAAGGTTGGGGGGATAAATGCCTCTTTAGGGAATAGTCTCATGTGTGGTTTATGTGACTGATGGCGTAGAAAGTTTGTACATGTTGATTAAGCTTTCGGGGATATAGTGTAAAGGTACCAACATGCAGTTTTGCACGTGGTTTCATGTGTTAAGGTTTGATGCCCTTTGGAATGAATGGAATTTTATTGCAAGGAATAAAGGGATAAGCGCTTGGGCATTCATGGTTATAACATAGCACTTTGCACTATGAGACACACCAATCTACAATCTTGATTACAATGGATGAATGATTCTGTAGTTTTTTGGCGGTTATACCAAAATTTAGCCACAAAAACTAGAGGTGCACTAAATTGGTGAACATGAAGATGAAATATTTGGATACTATTTGGAAACATGGACAAAATATGCAGAGTATTTGGTAGTTTAGCCAAATTTGGAAGTCAGCCAAAGTTAGAGCCATAGATAGAAGTTATGCTAAACCATATAAAAGTTCTAGAATAATTAAAATTGGAAGTTTAACTCAGATATTGAGATCAAGGAAGAAAATCAGAGACATAATACTATTAGTACACATCAAGATCAATTAATGAAAGAGGAATTCAAATGAAACACAAGTAAAGAATAATAATTCATGCATGTAAAAGAGCTAAAGATAACTAAAGTTAAAAACTAAAAATATCATCTCAATTCCTTTATAAGCAAAATTATATCAACAAAGAAGATTATCTTCAGAGATGCATTAAGGTGCGAATGCATCAAATTTTAGGTGAATATCAGAGGGGGATTCAATGGTGAATATGAGGCCAATGCTAAAGTCATTGAGGGAATTTTAATGGCGATATTGGTTATTTGAGGTGGTTGAGTAATAAGTAGAAAGGTGTTTAAGAGACCAGAAAAAGAGCTTATCTATGCTAGGAAGGCATTGAGGTATAATAGTAGGTAGAATTATGTTTTATGAAGATATTATTGTTGATATGAGCTTGAAAACGAATAAAAGATGGATCAACATGGCTAATAGGTTGTAGCTTGCATTTTAGGAGTTTTAACTACTTCCAGTAGTGGCTGGTAAACAATAATGGGTTGGAGCTCCTTTCAGTGGTAGCTGATAAAACTAGGGGTAGTAGCTCCTTTAAATGGTAGTTGATAAATTGGGAGTAGCTGGTCCTTTCAATGGTAGTTAATAAAACCAGGGGTAGTAGCTCCTTTCAGTGGTAACTCATAAGTTGGGGAGTAGGAGCTTCCTTTCAGTCAAAACTGATAAAAATAGGGGTAATAGCTCCTTTCAGTGGTAGCTCGTAAATTAGGGAGTGGTGGTTTCCTTAAGGTGGTAGCCTGAGAAGCCTACAAGTAGAAGATTGCAGGTAGGGATGAAATAGAAAGTTGGAGCTTATCTCTGTCAAACGAATAAAGAAGAAGATTGATGTCTTTATATTTTCATATGTGTGTGTTAATGATTATTTTGTTTCGAATGATTGATTTATGATGCTTTTTACATGAATGTTTTTCAAGTATATTGAAAATTTTAATTTGGAAATAGTTGTAAAATTTGGTCACACTACTGATTCAACCTCCCCCCTCTCAGTAGCATCTTGATTTCTAACATCCATATGGATTCAAAACTCTCCAGACTTGCTTCCCTGTATTCTTCCTTTGTTGATCTAAGTGCCACTAAATATTGCTTCATACTACACCATGAGATCATGGTTAATCCCAAATTGAAACAATATCCAAACATGGATTTTCTATCAACAACACTCCTAGCCCAAACAAAATTTGTGTATCCCTGCAACTCTACTCCACCAACTTCATCATATCTTAGTCCAAGGTCCACTATAACTCATATATATATCGACACATGCTTCACTACCACCCAATTAACCTGCCTCAACTCCACCATGAACTGAATGAGTGTGTTCACACAAAATAGATATATGATCTAGTGTTCATCAAATACATCAATGACCCAATAAAATTATTACACATTATGGTATCCACCAATTCTCCCTCATAATCACTTAACTTCTTCAAGTTGATGGTAATATGTGTATACATCAACCTACATTCCTCCATTAAAACTCTCCATAGAATCTCAATTGCATACTTTCCCTACCTATTATAGCAACTACAACCATCCTCCAAAATTTTGCCTATGCTTAGATTTTGAAGCCGAATCTTCTTTTCACAGGAGATTATCTTGCACTGCTATCAGGTATTCATGTTTTGATTGATGTTTACCATTTATCTATGCTTGTTTTCACTTTATTTTCACTTAATTTATTTTTCTAATTCACAATCTAATCTCATGTCTTAGTCTTGCACATCAGTTCTAGGATTTCCTCTAGAAACTGTGCCATCCAGTAGGGCAAGCAACCTTGATGACTGGAATTGCGCAGTTGTGACTAGCAGTCAGCCTGGAGCTCAGAAAATGCACAGTCATGATAGGCAGCCCAGCACTGATCCCAGAAACTACATAATCCCTCATTACGCTCAAAACTTGCGCAATGCACTGAGCTGAAAAGTTGCCCAGTTCCCAAAATTGTGCAATCTTTCTCGGTGATGTGCGTGAATTTTTTTCCCGAAAAATTAGAAAATATGAAAAAACCAAAAATCATCTGTGAAATATATGGATCTAGTTTTAGTAACCTGAAAGAGGCACAATTTCTATTTTTGGAAACCTTCACCTTGTGTTGCTTTTCCCTTAATTTTTGGCATGCATGTCATAAACCCTAATGTTCTCAAAGATATTTAGTTAACACCCCTAGATCTCATTTGTACACTTTATCTTGGAACTCTAGCATTCTCGAGGAGATAAAGGAACCTTCGATGCGATCGTCATCACTTTTCCGGGTGAGTTTCACATTTATCACTATTTGTCACTCTTTTTTTCCGTTTGGCTTGTGTGAGTCCTGTTTTGGTTATTTCTTTGCATGCATGTTGGCATTTCAACTTGATTTAGTTGGTAGAAGTGTTGTTTTAAGTGATTGTTTTCATTTCGTAAGTGTTGCATCGATTTATTCATTTTACACTGATTGTCGTCGTTGCAATGGCTCTCCTCACCGATTTGGTTTTCTTCCCATTTACTTATTTTTTGTACTTGATTTGTCTTGTTTCATTTACACTTATTTAGATATACACTTAAGCAAATACTATCTCTCAGATATTTTCTTTTTCCACACTTCCCTTGGGCAGATCTGCCATTCCCTTGGCCGGTTTCACTTTTCCCAGCTGGGCACTGTGCAATCTTAAGTCTCAAGCCAAGAGCTTGGAATCTAGAACTATGAAATGCACATTAAAAGCTGGCCCAACTGCGCATTTCATAGTTCCATGTATTAGTTTTCATCCCTGGCCATTGAGACTACACAATGCGCAGTCTCTCCCAGCTCACTGCCCAACCTGAACTGCGCATTACGCAGTCTTAGGCATCAGGTTTTGACCTTGACTATTGGGAATGCGCGGTGTGTAGTTCCCTCAAGCAGTCAAACCCTCCTAGCAATGAAAATTGCATAATATTTCCCATCAAATGCTCGGTTTTCTGTTGGAACATTACTTGAAAGTTTTTTTGCTTAAAACTGATATTCGCTCGCCATGAATGCCTTTTCTGTCTCACAAGTACAAATTTTTTTTAGAACCTCTCCAACAGTCACTGTTACAATGGCACCCAAGAGAGATGCCTCAAAAGAAACCATTGAAAGAAGTATTGGGGAAGAAGTTGAGGAAGTTCCGGTTAAATTTCCAGTATATGCATAGACTCACTTGTTTGTAGAAAAGGAATCAAAACTGACATGGTAACAGACTAAATATGCTTTCACAATGGACTTCAGGGAAAATTTAGAGAACTGACATGTTTATCTCAACATCAGGTAGTCATAACTATACAGGGTTGAATGCAGGTATCCATCCTTCTCATGTGCGGATGTGATCCGCTGGGTTGTCTCACACACTTACAAGAAAACTATGACATTGACCAACACCAGCGGATAGAATACTTGCTACATTTCTGGAAATAAATTTTCAGCGTATGTATCATCTTCTTGAGCGAGTAAAGACCATGGATTCAATGTTTTATTCCACCCACAACTATGTAAGAACAACATATATTGTCAAGAGTTGGGTGAAGGAGCCCAAATTTTAGACAGACACCCATCCACACATACAAGACAAGGTCACTCAGGAATGCATACCATCTTCTAGTCATCTTAGCTTTCACAATATATGGCCAACCGAGCAGAAATACATTTCCTTAGGGGTGGGCTATCTTATTGAACCAAGTGATGAACAGAGGGAAGTTGTTCAACTAGTCATATATTTTGGCTCATCAGCTAAGAGACCATGTAGCACGAGCCTGAGATCCTCCTAATGGAGATATATCAAGGTTATATATGTATGCATACTTACTAGATGCGATCTTTGCACAAAATCAGTTTCCTGGCATGAAATGGATGTGGAAACTAAGATAAATTTATGTGCATATCTATTGCAAGCTACTTTCGAAATGTGGCCATAGAGGATTTATGGAGAAACTAACTGATCAATTCATCACCCCTCTATACAGGTTTATATTTTAGGAGGACCCACCTTGCATGTCACAAAGAGCAATGAAGGTGATATCAGATATTGCAGATTGGTTCACCTTACTAAATGACATTGACCAGAGTGTTCGACGAGAAGAAGTTGCCACATATTTTTTCAAGATATGCCACCGACAAACTTGTCATGCAATAAGTATCTTACCATCTCGCCACAGGGTTGGAAATAACACCGCACAAGACAAATAAAGCTCCATGGCCTGCTCTTCCTTTTCAGATTGGGTTATACGAGATTAAATATATCAAAGTTGCAGATACCAAATCAAAATCCATATTGAAGTTTGAATTCGGTACAAGAGACTTCAATATGTATGATCCGAGGGCAATTTTCAAGGACCAATATGAGATAATCTACTACAATGAGGTCAACGAGGAGGAACCATGGAATAATTTCTATAAATCCTCTAGACATCTTGAGTCAATCATTATAGCTAGGACTTCTCAAGTTGTTCCTCAAACGGAAACAGTTCCAGAAGAAACAACAACAGAAGACAACAACCCGGTACAAGATAAGGGAAAGAGGAAGGTTGGTGACAGTGGAGAGGAGGAGAAAAGATGGAAGATGTAATTAGATCTTATTATTCAACAAGAATATTTGGAAATAGAAGCAAAGAGGAAGAAAATAGCAGAGTGGAGGACGAGAGAGAAGCAAATCTTAGAGGAAGGAGAGCTAAGAGCGCATAAAGCAGAACAAGTCTAGCTAAGGGAAGAACGAGAGCTAAGAATAACAGAACATGAGGAGAAGCAAAGGGAGGAAGAAGAAGGAAGGAAAGGTGCCACAGCAGAGTAGATGATACTCAATCTGGAGCTTGCTCAGTAGATTGAGTATTTGATTGAAGTTGTGGACATGGATTTGGTACCAGAGCCACAAGATGAAGATGTGGACTTGATGCCAAGCGCACCACGGGTCACTGTGTAGACTCCACCAACTCTAGCTACAAATCCAGCCCCAAGCAAGGAAGGCGAGATAGTTCCCCTTGATGATGATTTGACAAGGGATGTGCATAATCTATCATTTGATGAACTCTAGAAGAAGATTGTACAAGCACAGAGAAATTACTTCCCAAATGATCATGCGTCACCTGCATTCATGAGGGAAACGGTGATAGTGGCAGACACTAGTAGGAATCCAAATGCTATTGGCAAAGCCAACTTTTCCTTCGCGGGTGCAGAAAAATATAACACTTAGTATTTAACGACTGAGAATAGACAATTGGTACAAAATCTATAGGCTCTCTAACAATAGAATGGACAGCTTCTTGCAACAGAAAAAAATGCATCAGGTCTAACTAGAGGAGATGAGAGCAACTATACTTGCTAAAGTATCCACACTATGAGACACTATGTGGGACCTTTATGAGGAACTTGTGACTGTACATAAGGTAGTTGTCCACTTACATGATTTGCAACGATAAAGCAGAGATTTTTTCAATATCCTTAAAAATGTGCAATCTTCCATCACCGACGTGCATGATTTGACAATGTGATACAAGGTGGCACCACTTACACTGGTAAAAAAGATGAAGTCGCAGGCAGAGCTAGAGAAAGCAAGAGTTTGGATGTTGATCCAGAACAACAAGTATCTCACCTCATTCCACTACT
This sequence comes from Pinus albicaulis, assembly GCA_034641835.2. Classification (NCBI taxonomy): domain Eukaryota; kingdom Viridiplantae; phylum Streptophyta; class Pinopsida; order Pinales; family Pinaceae; genus Pinus; species Pinus albicaulis. The sequence continues at coordinate 1,269,368,832 of CM076578.1, read as the reverse complement.
AGGAAAAGACCCTCTAGCGAATGTTTTTGAGGAACCCCTTATAAAAATAGCCCAGATATCTGTTTGTAGTTGAGGTCTCTAGAGGAGGTTGGTGAGTGGAGGTTTTTGTGGATGTTTTTTTCTGGTGTTTTTCTAATCATAAACCGCACTGGTGTGTTTAACTCACAAAGCACCGGTGCGTACCACAAATTGGCACACTGAGACACTGTGCTCTCCGCAAAAACCCACCTGGTGTGTCTCATTACTGGAGCGCACAATGCACTACTCAGAAACATGCCCAGTGCGTCTTCAAAACCCGCGCTCAAACAGAAATAGGCCCAGTGCGCTAGGAAATAAACTGTCCAGTGCGCCTCAAAAACCCGTGCACCGAAACAAGGTTAAATAAATAAATAAAAAATTCAGACAAAAAATCTGCATTTTCACTTCTTCAGTGCTCCGGAGCTCTCAAGCACCAGTGTGAATTTCCCTTGTGTGAGGCGCCCTGCCATCGATGCTCCCATTGCATGCACTGTTGTCATCCATTGCCCACCTTTCGGTGTTCAAATTTTGGAAAACGGTGGGCAATTTTAGTTTTTCAAATTCTTCAGCAAATATGCCTCCTTGACACCCAAATGTACAGGTATTTTACTTATTTATCAATAATTAAACTTTTTAGTAGATTAGGTTTTTCAAAAAACTTAAAATTTACCATTAAAAAAAAAAAAAAAATCTTGCGCGGTGCGCTTGAGTCATTCGGCTCGCACCATTCGCAGTGCAGCCTATAAATTTATAGGCCGCATCGCGAACGGTGCTAATGGAAACCGCATCGGGTCCAGCGTGGCACCGAAAACATGCACCATGTTTTTTTTTTTTTAAATTAGGTCCTGTAGTAGCCCGAGGCGAATATTTTAGTCAGCGCACTGCCCTCTGGACACTAGTACATAGTCAATGGTGCAGTCATTTAAAGGACCACATCGTTGACCATTTATTGATGTTAGGAGGGCGGTGCACTGAATAAACTATTTGCCCCGGGGTGCATAGTTTTTTCAGTGCACCACCCTCCCAACACTGGTACATAGTCAACGGTGCAGTCTTTTAAACGACCGCACTGTTGACCGTGTACTGATGTCAGGACGACAGTGCACTGACGAAGCTATTTTCCCCGGGGAAAATAGTTTTGACAACGCACCACCCTCCCGACACTGGTATATATTCAACGATGAGGTCGTTTACAAGACCACACCGTTGACCATGAATTAATGTTGGGTAGTGCATTGACCTATCTATTCACTCTGGGGTGGATACTTTCGTCAATGCACTACAGAAGAAATTACATTTCATGTTTTGCGGTGCGCTGCAAATTTCCATGCGCACCGAGGACTGTGCGCGATAAAAACATACGCACCGGTACCGATGTATGACTGTTTTTTTGGGCACACCAATTGTTTTTTTTCAAAAGAATTATATATATATATATATATATATATATATATATATATATATATATATATATATATATGCGCACGGGGTATGTGTGTGATAAAAACATACGCACCGGTACCGATGTATGACTGTTTTTTGGGCACACCAATTGTTTTTTCTCAAAAAAATTATATATATATATATATATATATATATATATATATATATATATATATATATATATATATATATATATATTTGTAAATGTATGTCTCATTTAATAAAAAAAAATGTATTTAATATGTGAATCATTTAGCGGCGTCAAAGGAGAGAAGAAAGGGAACATCAATAACATATGGCGAACCAGTATAACGTGGTTTTCCTGTGGGAGGCACAAGAGAGGGAGAGACTTATGTACCCTCGCCCTATTATGGAAGCCACCCAGTTGTTCCTAAGGGAGGTAGGCCTCCTCAATTTCTATGAGGAGGCTACATCCATGAAGGGCCATAATTGGTTATTGGGACAACTCATCTTCAGGTGGGATGCCCACCAACAGACTTTCCGAGTTGGTCCTAACTAGTGTTACGCGCCCAATGAGGAGGACATATATTTTATTACTGGCATATATACGAGAGGGTAAGATTTCCCTCGTTCCCAGAGGTCCCCGTCGGCTATGCAACAGGGAGTCAGTTGGTGTACTCCCATAGATACATTAGCGCCGATATACTTTCCTGTTGATTTTCAAGTCTCTGGTGGTCAGTTATGTATTGATTCGTTTGGTGCAGAGGAGGTGAGGTGCCTCTCACTACCGTTGTCGACCATTTCACTCCAGACCAGTTACAAGAAATGCATTAGTCGCCCTCTTTTTATTTATGTTGATTATTTATTACAGGCGGCACGACTTGTGAGGTGGTTTGCAATTTTTTTGTGGCATTTTTGTACAACATTAGATAGATGTCATTCTTAGGCACATGGGAGGGTGAACTTCCCTTTTGCTTCAGAGTTATTTTGTTTATTTTTTTAGAGGTTTCCAAAGACGAGGCCTACTTTTTTTCTGTAGGCTTGTAGGTTGACGCTGCACGTATGGATGGAGATGTGGGGCCAGATGATCCCCAAGAGGGGTGAGTCTGACTTTTCTGCCAGGATATCTCATGATATAATGGAGTTGCTATCCAAAGTTGATGATCACGCCTTCATTCTGGTGCCATGTCAGTATGCTGGCTTGGATTGGTGAGGGTGTGCCAAACATCCTCTTCATACAGGATGAAATGTCAGATGAGAGAGGTAATATTAGTGTTTTCTTTAAATTTATTCTAACACAGTCATTAACTTGTTTTATTAAATTGTTTAATGAAATTGTCTAATTATTGTTTTGTACTTATATATATTTTGTAGATATTGGGTCATTTGTTGGCGATGATATTCCACTACCAACAAATGATCCAGGTGTAGATCCTGCTGAAGAGGAGATGGCAGATGCAGAGGATCAGGCCGGTGACAGACCTGGTCCTCATAATCAGGCATAGATACCGGTGGCTATGAGGCGTAGGTATAACACTCGATTTAGGATGGAGTTGGTGACCAACTCTATCGACTCCTAGTTGAGGAGGGAGTCAGACTGGTTACTATTAGAGAGATACAGGTTGATGATAGGCTCGCAGAGATATGGAGGGTCATGCCCAGTGATATGTTAACCCTGATGCGACATATCGTTGGAGCTACCAGATTACTGTCGTGAGCAAGGAGGGTCGGTCGACGTGGGTGTGGTGGAGAGGCAATACGTCGACAGTCCAACAATGCATCATCTGATGATCATGAGGGGAGTGATCATCGTTATAGAACTCCACCTCCTCCTCCACCTAGTGCCAGAGATGATCATGATGAGCAACCTGCAACATCCAGTCATGATAATGATCAAGCACATGATCTTGGGGAGGGCGCAGGTTCATCTAAGGAGGTAGGTCCATCGACTGTGCAGGCCCCCACACCATCCACTGATCAACAGGTTGGACCATCCACGATTCATCATGAGCAGGCAGTTCCTGATTAGCATGAGGCACCTCTAGATCAACAGGCACGTGATCGACATCTATCTGAGCATGTTGAGGTTGCACCATCGACTAAGCAGGCCTCGACTAGTACTACTATTGATGTATGTTGAGAAACTAGCTCCAAAAATATAAGAAAAGAGATATCAATGCCTTAGAAATAAGCCACTTCAAGGGGGAAACCTCCAATACATTACATGAATGAACAATTCGTGGATGATACAAATTACAAAACCTCCTTTCTATATATAGGAGTACATGGGGCCACAGTGTAATCCTAGTCGACCTAACAATAATAATTTAAGGGCACAATAATAACAATATGGGGGTTACAAGGGTACAATAATAACAATAAGGGGGTTACACTAACAAAAATAAGGGACTATACTAGTAATATAGAGACCTAACATGCCCCTCTCCTTCAAAAAAGTGTTGTCCTCAACGCTTGAGTAGCTCTGGGTGCTTCTGTATAAAATTCTCATCCTCCCATGTAGAATCTTAAGTGGATAAGTTCTTCCACTTGATGAGATACTCTGAAATTGATCGATTCCGTAGTTGTCGAGTTCTTGTTTCCGTGACCGCTTCAGGTTCCAATATGATTTTTCCTTCCTCATCAAGTTCTGGTAATATTGTTTGAACTAGAAGATTTTCACCAATAACCTTCTTTAAGCATGAAACATGGAAAATTGGATGTACTCGCGAAGAAGCAGGAAGCTCCAATTTGTATGCCATAGTACCAATCTTTTGCAACACCTTGTAAGGACCATAGTACTTTGGCGATAATTTATTATCCTTCTTTGCTTGCTTGAGGGACATTTGTTTGTATGGTTGTATCCGTAAAAATACCCAATCTCCTACATCAAAACTTCTCTCGCTACGATGTTGATCTGCTTGTTGTTTCATTCGATTTTGTGCCAAATTCAGGTTATCCTTTAAGAGTTGGAGAACTTCTTGCTGATGCTCGATGTGATCTTCCACTGCTTGAACCTTCGAATTTTCCCTTAAAGATGATGTGATGGATGGTGGATGATGTCCATAAAGTGCCATAAATGGGGTCATTTTTGCTGCAGTATGGAAGGAAGTGTTATACCACCATTCAGCGAGAGGTAACCACTTGACCCATTGTGTTTGTTTATCAGATACAAAACAACGAAGATATCCTTCCAAACATTTATTTACTATCTCCATTTGACCATCAGATTGAGGATGATAAGATGAGCTATGAGCTAATTGAGTACCCAAACAAGAAAATAACTCCGTCCAAAAATTTCCAGTAAAAATGGGATCTTTGTCGCTCACAATAACCCTTGGGCTTCCATATAGCTTTTGAATTGTGTCCATAAATGTAGTAGCAACTGTACTTGCTTTAAATGGATGAGATAATGCACAAAAGTGTGCATACTTGGTAAGTCTATCAACTACCACCATGATGACACTCTTTTCTTCGGACTTAGGTAAACCTGTGATAAAATCCATTGAAATCTCCTCCCAACATTGACTTGGAATGGATAAAGGTTGTAGAAGACCCGAGGTCTTAATTGTCTCAACTTTATTTTTTTGGAAAACCAAACATTACGCTACAAACTTTTGAATATCAGATTTAAGGCCATCCCAAAAAAATTCTTTCTTCACCTTGTGGTAAGTTTTTAAAAATCTTGAGTGTCCTCATAAAGGAGAAGTGTGCAATTCCAAAAGAATATTTTGTTTTAGTTGTGGTTATTACAAAATGTCAGCAGTTTTCTTTGTAAAGATCCTTTAATAATCTCATCAGATCTTTCTAGATCTTTAACAACTTTTAGATATTTTTGCATATAATTGTTCCACCTCTTTCACTCCAAAGAAACATTTGGATGTTTTTGCATATAATTGTTCTTCCTACAATATTTTGAGCACCCTGTCAACATGTTGAACATGATCCTTCCAATACCTGCTGTAGATTAGTATATCATCAAAAAATACTAGCACAAATTTTCTAAGGAAGGGTTTGAAAATGGAATTCATCAACCCTTGAAATTTAGAAGGTGCATTGGTAAGGCCAAAAGGCATGACCAAAATTCATAATGACCCTCATGAGTTCGAAATGCTGTTTTTGGAATATCTTCAGTCTTCATTCTAATTTGATGATATCCTGAATGAAGATCCAACTTGGTAAAACAAATTGCTCCATGTAATTCATCCAATAATTCATCAATCACAGGAATGGGAAATTTATCTTTAATGGTGAGCTTATTGAGCTCCCTATAATCGGGACACATGCACCATGATCCATCCTTCTTGTGTACCAATACTACAGGAGTAGAGAAAGAACTTTGACTAGGTTGAATTATACCAGCCTCTAACATTTTTGCAATCATACGTTCAATTTCACTCTTTTGGACATAAGGATATCTGTAAGCTCGGATGTTTGGAGGAACACTTCCTAGAATCAAATGAATATCATGATCATGATCACTAATAGGTGGGAGTCCTTTGGGAGTATCAAACACATTGGAATGATTGTCCAAGACTCTTTAGAGATCTGGAGAAATAGATGATTTTGATGTTGGAACTTCTAGTGAGCATAATTGTGCAATTACGCCTCGTTGTTCTTTCTTCAGAAGCTTTGTCATGACATTAGAGCTTATTATCTTTCCTGGATTCCCTGTGATATGCCGTAATTCGATTTCCTTTCCTTCCGAAGAAAATTTCTTGAAAATTAAAGGATACCGTCCCCAAATATTGTAACCATTGTACTCCTAGTACGACATCAGCACCTCCCATTGGGATGGAAAGCATTGGACTATTCAATACATATTCCTCCATGGATAGCTTGATATTATGGCATTTTCCAGAGCAATTTATAGTTCCTCCATTTGCAACCATCACTTGAAATTCTGGTGCTGGGTATAGGAAACAATTCAATTCCTTGGCTACCTTACAATGAACAAAATTATGGGTATTACCTGAATCAATCAACACTATTACATTTTTATTCTTGATATGTCCTTCTATCTTAAGAGTTTGAGGAGTGGTAATTCCTGCCAATGCATTACGCGATATGGTCGGACTCATTTCCTCCTCTTCTAGGGTTGGTTCCCGGTGTATATCCTCTTCTTTTTCATTTTCTTCTTCCTCTTCACAATCTATGTAAAATAATTTTTTCTCAGCACACTTATGACCTTTAGTGTATTTTCTATCACAATTGTAGCAAAGCCATTTTGCTCTTTTTTCTTCCAATTGTTGTGGTGTCAACCTTGTAGTTTTTGGAAATCTAGGAGTAGCAACACTTCCCTCTTTATAGAAGAGAGTGGTAGGCTTCCTTGTCGCCATAATTTTACATTCATTTTTTCTTGCCGACTTGAATGCCTTCTCCAATGAATCAGATTCCAAAACGCGAACTTCATGTTGGATGTTATCCTTTAAAGTACCTATGAAGAGATCAATCTTGTGTTCCTCTGTAATATCAGTTACCCTTATATTCAATTTTTGGAAGTCCTCAATGTGCTCCCCCACTAAACCCTTTTGTTTGAGATTTATCAATTGACTAAAGAAGGTGTTGCTCTTTGTATCCTCATAATGTGCTATCATTTCCTCCGTAAAAATTGACCAAGTGACAATTTTTTTATGGGAGCAAAGCCATCGATACCATACAAATGTATTTTGTTCTAGATGTAAAGTTTCAATGCGTACCTTTTGTGTGTTTTACACATTATTGAGATCAAAATATTGCTCCATCTGTAGTATCCATGTTACGATATCCTTGCCATCAAACTTCCTCATATTCATATTTGGAATATGGTGGTTCTTCCTGCCAACATTAGAGTTTATGAAATCACGATTAGCATTTATTTTTTTCTCATCATGAGTTTCCTCTACTATCTTTTCACCATTAGGAAACATTTGTTGTATCAACTTTGTCAAACCTTCCATGTCTGCTTTTAGATCATTCTTCATGTTTTCCATTTTTTCATCGATCTTAGCTTCCATGTCCTCCATCTTAGCTTCCATGCCAACTTCCATGCCATCCATCTTAGCTTCCAAACCATTCATCTTAGCTTCCACGCCTTTCTTCAAATCATCCATATTAGTTTCCATTTCATTTCTTGTTGCTCTTTGCTTGCAATAGCGAAATTTGGTGCACTTGCTCATGGATTTTTTATATCTCATGTTGCATTTCTTCGTCTTCATGATTCATAGTAGAGCCTTCTAAAGGCTTAATGGGTGTTGAATTATTTTTAGGAGGCATTTTAGAACCCAATACTGATAGCTATGCTCAATAGGCCTTTGGAATCAACTAGAACTGATTTTTCAAACAAGACTTATGTAATTTGAAAAAAAAATACACACCTTTTTCTTGATTTTGAGGAGCTCGATATTGAAACTGAATTATCTCTGTGATTTCGGATCTTCAATATTTGAAATTTGGCCCTTAATTAACCCTCTGAATCTTCTTTCGAATGCCACAAGTTTGACCTGATTTGGATTCTTCAAGGCAAAGTTATGTCCAATCTCCCACAATGACCCAATTATGGACTGGTTCAGTATATTGAACTTGTATGACTTGCCACGTGTCACTGTTTCCTCCTTTGGCTGTGCAATTGATAGAAAAGAAGCTACAGTCTGTGTACTTGCAACCAATTTTTACAACATTCCAATCTGATGCTCAGAGAGAGAGGTATGAATATTTTCCAACGATAACCTCTTTGAGATGAAATTTGGGAACCTGAAAAAGACTTAACTTCCACAGATCATATCTCCGAAAATATTGCGAACCAAGCTCTGAAATTTTGCGATGATGTTCTTCAGGATTTCGGCTTCTCTCTCTAAAAATTTCAGCTTCTGAAACGTTCGTAGAAAAAAATTTATAGCAAAAATTCTACGATGACCTGTTTGGGACAGCGAAACCCTAGAATCCCAAGCTCTGATACCAAATGTTGAGAAACCAGCTCCAAAAATAGAAGAAAAGAGATATCAACACCTTATAAATAAGCCACTTCAAGGGGGAAACCTCCAATACATTACATGAATGAACAATTCTTGGATGATACAAATTACAAAACCTCCTTTCTATATATAAGAGTCCATGGGGCCACAATGTAATCCTAGCCAACCTAACAATAATAATTTAAGGGCACAATAATAACAATATGGGGGTTACAAGGGTACAATAATAACAATAAGGGATTTACACTAACAACAATAAGGGACTATACTAGTAATATAGGGACCTAACATTGTACCACTAGCTGATATTTGACATCTATATGCAGTTATATTACAGTTGTATATTTTTGACATTATATATATATATATATATATATATATATATATATATATATATATATATATATGGGGTCCATGTCTTTTATGTTCATATTATAGATGTACTTAATTTACATGTTGGTGTTCATCGTGATGTGTATATTGTTAGGTCATGTTAGATATGTTCATTTAATGTGCAGCTTGCAGATAGATGTGTATGTGATAGCAGTTATTTTACATGAGATGTATATTTGATGTTTGTGTTGTGATGATGTTATGCAATGCTTGTGTTTTGTTAGATTATCATGATCACGATGATTAGATGATGTTAGCGAATTTGAATGTGTTTTTTAATCGAATATGATCTTTGTACAATGGTTATCATGATCGTGATGTTTATTTTTAATATTAAATCATGATATTTATGAAATATTATGTAAAATTGTAATTGTAGTTGTATGTAAATATTTGTAAAATTTTAATTGTATTAATGTGAAATGATTGTAATTGTAATTTAAATTATAAAATTGTATTTGTGATTGTAGGTAAAATTCTAAAATTGTAATTGTAATTCTATTTTGTAATTGTATGTAAAATATTTGTAAAATTTTAATTGTATTAATGTGAAATGATTGTAATTGTATATATGTAAAATTGTAATTGTATATAAAATTTTAAAATTGTAATTGTAATTTTAAATTTAAATTTGATTGTAATCGTATGTGAAATTGTGAAATTCTAATTCTAATTCTAATTGTATGTAAAATATTTGTAAAATTTTATTTGTATTAATGTGAAATGATTGTAATTGTAATTGTGATTGTAATTGTATGTAAAATTCTAAAATTGTAATTGTAATTATATTGTGAAATTGTAAAATTGTAATTGTAATTGTATGTATTGTCATCATTCAATTTTATTAAAATTTGTAAAATTCTAAATTAATTGTCAATTTTGAACCATAACTACCATAAGTAAAATGTATACCGTAAATATTGTTAAATTATCATAATTGTAAATTTGTAATTTTATGAACATAAATAGTGGTAAAATAATAAATCTAGAATAATATGAATTTTTGTAACATAATAAAGTTTAGAAAATAATGCAAATAAATTCATGTACTTTAGAATTATCATTATTTTATTATGATTTTACATACCAAAAATAACAGTATACATTTTGAAGATATCATTCACACACATTTAAAGAAATCAAGTAGTTGTATTATTTTAAGAATTGACATTATAAAAAAAAAAAACTTTATACAGTACGTCATTGTTTTCGAGATCAACATAATTGCAAATTATCAAGTGAAATGATTTTAACATTAACACAATGCAAATCACCAATTAATTCAAAAAACATATTATAATGTTTTGAAAAAAAAGAGTCTTAGTTATAAGGTAATTAAGTCCTATTTTTTATAAAAACTCATATTAAAAAGTATAAATGATGAAATAACACATGTACCATATCACTCTCAGTTCTCATGATCACCTTCATTATCTTCTAGCTCGCTTGGCATGATAACACTATTGTTCTCAAAAATATGTTTTTATCTAGGGTCATGTCTCAATACAAACCACCAATCCCTATCCAACACAGTTGGGTAAAAAAACACCTGGCTGCAATGTTCGGGGAAAACATAGGGCTCCTTAGCTTCATCCCACATTTTTCTAAATTTGATACATATCAGCCTACTATCATGATATTCCTTTACATTATTCCGATCAAAGGTGTCCTACTACTTGCACCTAAAAATAACACATTGGAAAGAAGAGAAATCCACTTCAATGATCTCTTGTATCTTTCTGTTGTAACATAACGTCCCTCGTACTAGGTTTTGGTCACAGTGGCTATATCGACTAGATTGATCGAACTCAACTTCCACTCCACAGTTTTGTGTCATGTGTCCATCATCGGCATTTTTATGTGTGAAAATGGTGTCCATATGCCCACATGGATGGGAACAAATACACCTATAAAAAAGTTTAAAAAACATAGTGTTATGTGTCTTATAATAACCCAACAGTTAAAATATGAAATATAAATGTAATTACATTTCAAAGGTGCATTATCAAGTTAAAAATTTACATAAATATATTATTACCGAGTGGGTGCACCCAATCCCTATGTTTAGCGCATCCTCTTCAGCACACGGGTAATGACCAGTTGCACCATATTTCTCACTAACTTGGTCAACAACCCAACTGTTGGGGCATGTTTTTAGCATATTTTCTTTTAAGTGACCAAGATAAGGTGCACTTCTACCATTCAACAATCTGAATTATTTCCCATCACTATCCCATTTCATCCTCTTTTGTTAGTACAATGCGACCCATGGTTGTGTCGCTTCAGAATTGTAAAGAACGAATTTATTAATTGCTTCAATTTCTACATTCGTTGATGAAATCAAATAGACATATAGTACATATGAGATCAAAACATACATTATATCGAATTTCAACATGAATATATACTGTGTAAATTTGAAAAATTATAAGTTGCTTACTCTTTATCAAGTGCATTTTTTGGAGAAGCTCCCCTTCTCTTTTGTCTTCATCCCTTTCATCGTCCCAAACCACCGCACCTGGTCTGTTGTCAATCTGCTTGATGTACTCACTGGCATAATAGAAAGGCTCATACGATATATACCCCTCTGCCATAGATCCCTCGGGTTTTTCCCTTTGTCGAACAAAACCTTTCAATTTCTTCATGTACCTCTCTAATAAGAACATCCAACGAAAAGAAACCATCCCAACTAATTCAGCATCATCTACTAGGTGGATTATAAGATGAACCTACAAGTTCATAAAAATCTTCTGCAGTTCCTTCTCAAACATACAAACAATCTCAACTATCTCTTCACGCCACCTTTGAATGCTAGCCACATGAATCTCCTTTGACGTGATCCAACATACAAATGTAAATAATTTATATATGGCACGTCCTAGGTCTTGGGGGAATTCATGTTTCACACACCCATGCACAAACAAAGGATAATGACACTGCAAAGTTATAAACACGTGCAATAATATACAAAATTAGTTATGTTTTATGATCTCTGCATGGGATAAAATTTATTAATATAAAAAATAATGAAATCATGATTTTGACATTATACACACTCTTAGAAGATTCAAATGGTCATGTGATTTCAACCCCAACAAATGCTCATACACGGTGAAGTACCTTCGTAGCGAAGACCTAATGAAGATGGCACCCTCACACCCATTATAACTTCCATTGCCAAAGAAAGATCATCTTTTTTTAAAATCCATGGGACACCACCTTCTTTAAAATACCATGAATTAGAGGGACCAATGCCTACCTCTGATCCTGTACTTTATAATTGTTTTGGCCAATGTTTCTTTTTAGTTTTTGAAGCAATAATATCTTTCCTAACAACCAATGTGTCACTTTGTTTCGATGATATTTGCCTCCATAAAGAAGATGAATTTTTTTTAAATATATGCATGGGATCTAATAAGTGAGTAATCTTAAGATTCTCCCAATATGGGAGGTTATAAAAGATAGGTTTCCTTTTCATCCCAATGGAAAATTTCTCAACATAGGTGTCTAAGAATTCTGGATCATCGAATGATAGGCTCCCCATTTGAATCGAACATTTCTATGAAATCCATCTCCTTCTCTCTCTCATATTCTCTAAGTTATTCAGCCGGTGTCGTTATTGGAGGCCTTTGGGTTCTCTCTCGTTTACCATTGAAAGCGGATTTGTTCTTCTGTAAGGGTGTTCTTCTGGGAGGAATGCCCTGGAGCAGTCATACACTGGCTTTCGTAGGTTTTTGGACCATCTAGCTTTCAGCAAAGATCCACAACATTTACATCCAAAATACCCTTTTGTTACAAGACATGAGAAATTATTGTATACAATATATATGCATGGCACGTTAAAGAATATCATGAAGATCAGAACAATTACAACGAATTAAATAACTAATATGCGAAGAATATTGTTATGTATATAAACAAATCAATAAACATGTAATTTACCAGAGAAAACTCCTAAGCCTAGATAATCATGTGTCGTGTAAGAAAATATGCCATACAACATAAAACTCCTCTCTGTTGCGATGGGCCTTGACACATCGTATACATTTATCCCATCCCATAATTCCTTCAATTCATCTACCAATGGTTGTAAGTAGACATCCATATTCTTCACTTTTCTTCTACCAGGGACTATGAGAGCCAACATAATATGTTCATTCTTCACAGACAACCATGGGGGGATATTGTTATTGATCACTACTACAGACCAAACATAATAGTTGGTGTTTTGGAGGGAATATGGGTTGACGCCATCCATGGATATGCTGAGTCATAGACTTCGTACTTCACCCTTGAATTTTTTTGGCCATGTATCCTCTATATGATTCATGGCTATTGAATCTGTTGGGATTCACATGACTCCAAACTCACTTCTGTGTGAGGAATTCCATCCATGAAACATAGCTAATTATTTGCAACAAAATAGCCATTGAATCCTTAGGATTATAGGCATGTGCCTTAATATCTTAAAAGGAGGACCACATGATTTACCCTTCTTTTTTTATTTATCATACCTGTCATGCCCACATTTCAGACATATCTCTTTGTCTGCATATTCTCCTCTGTATAGAATACAATTGTTTGGACATGCATTATATGATATATACTCAACACCCAACATTTTCAACAATTTCTTTGCCCCTTCGCAGCTATCGGGCAAGACATTATCACTCGAAATAACCTGTAGTTGGTGATCATGGACAATATTAAATGTACATTAATGCTGATATAATTATTAACGTTCATAGAATTGACAATTTGTAATGTTCATTGTGTGATTATATTTCTCAAAATATAAGGGAGGACTTGATGGCCAATTACCTCAAAATTTCTAAGAAACATGCATTCGACAAGCTAAAATTTGCTTTCAAGTTGTACAGTAACATTGTTTTCCCCAACTGGGTAGACTTTGATTGACCGCTAGGACCAAAGAGAGGGGTGGTGGAAGCAAATTTAAGGCTTTCGAAAAAGGTATCAGTGATATGAGCATCACCCCCTAGCTGATCATCATTCTGGAATGCATCTAACAACATTGTCTCCATGGTAGTCGTATCCCTTAAGTAATCATCCATACCAACCTATATTTTATTGCCTCCATTTCCAGCTTGTGAAGAACTACTATTACTGTAGTCATTCCTAATTGGTGAATCTGGACATAGTGGGAATTGAATAGGTGGTTGATTCAACCATTCTTGGTATTGTTCCTCTCTGATTTTTTCTCTTAATTCAACCTTCTCTTGATTTGACATTGTTGTGGGGTGAAACGGAAGATAGGTCTCTCATCATCACTAGAATCCTAATAATTTAAAAAAAAATATTTGAACATGATTAGTACATAATCTATGATATCAATTAGTAAGCACGTCGAAAATTCATGATTAATTAGTTTGAAATTGAAATAATTACATTAATATACCAAACAATTATTATTACCATAATTGTCCCAAGATTGTGGCTAGAAGATGCAATGTTTCAATTGGCAGGGTGAAATGGTTGTCCATTTTCATCTACCAAATGCGCCTTGCGGTATGTTGCTCCTAATAAGGGCTTCCGATGTTTTGGAGTTGTTTGAATATTTTGTGAATCTGAACTCGATTCTAAATCTGCATGAACCTGCAAATTTGTATACATTAATTTTATTCAGCTGATTGACATGGATAAAATAAATAAATTCAATTAGATAAAGAAAATATAAATAAAATCTGAAGTAAATATTACGTCTCGAGATGGATGGGGAGAACTACGCGATGGACATTAAGAAATATTATGGAACGAGCTAGATTTTGAATAATTGTCCATTCGATATAATTATGATATTTTCTCCATGCATTTGAGAAAAATAAACAATAAAATTTGGTGTACATGCCTAAAAGTAATTTCGGTACCTTAAAAATGGGCTTATTGTTATCGGTGCTAATGTACAGTTAACCACACCGATGTGTTTTAGTTACTGCGCACCAGTGTTGTGTTATTAATTGATGCACCGGTGTCGAATAGCCGCAAATAAAAAAAAACACAACTTTATTTTTTTTAAGTGAAAAAAAATGGTAAATTGAAAAATGGGCAGCAAATTATTTTCGAAAACCTAACTTCATAAAAAAATTCATTAAATAGTAAAAAAATTTCAGGAAGAGATTTGCATGAGAGAAATACCTGGAGCAAGAGAGCACGAGAGCACTGTGGAGTAGTGAAATACTTTCGAACAGAACTATTCAGAGAATTAGAATTCCAAACATCTGGTGATTCAAACCCTGTAGCATAGAATTTCAAACCATCTAGTGATTAAATTATACTATAATAATTTTATTTTTTTACAGTTTCTATTTGAGTTAATACATGGTAAGTAAAAAATTTAAATTTTATTGTTCATTTTCAGGAAAAATAATAATAACAATAATAATAATAATAATAATAATAAATAAATAAAAAAAATAAAATAAAATAGATAATAAATAATAAACAAAAAATTAAAAGTAAAAATTAAAAATTAAAAATTAAAAAATTTAAATTTAAATTTTAAAATTTTAAAAAATCTATTCTTACGCTAAACCCTTGATTCTTTTTGTTTCTTCCCTTGCTTCTTCCTGTTTCTGTGACTTCAGAATTAGGGCTTTTCATTTTAAATTTATAGGGTTTGTATTGCTATATATATATAGGCATATGACATCTAACCCATGAAACGACTTGCAGAGTCAGATCCCAATCCATGTCAACCCTTGTGTGAATTTAAAAAAAAAACAGAATTTTGTAAATCAGTGCCCCCTATGTAAAATAGCGCACTGGTGCGTTATTTTATCACAACACACCACACACGTACTGTTTGATAAAAACAATTTAAAAACATTTTTTTTTTAAATTTGTGCGCCCTATGTAAATTATTACACCGATGCATTATTTCATTATAGCGCACTGCGCACGTACTATTTGATAAAAATAATTATTTATTTTATGTCTGTGTTAATCAGTGCACCGGTTAACATACAATGCACCAGGTCTCCTTGTTGATAGAGAGCACCGTACGGTGGTCCCCTGTTTTCTCGGTGTGTTTATAAGAACATGCCACACTGCCCCCTCGACAACATCATATGCTAAAAAAACTAACATAGAGGATTTTTATTAATTTGTCTGTGTTAATTAGTGCACTAGTTAACATATAACGCACTGGTTCTCCTTGTTGACAGAGAGCATCATACGGTGTTTTTACTGTTTTGGCGGTGTGTTTATAAGAACACGTCGCACCGACGTCAGTGCGTACTTCTTGAAAGGAGCATTGTTTTCTTTTTCTTTTTTTTACCTGAAAATTTTGTGATTTATTTATAAAATATATTAATGAATGGTATGGTACAGGTTTCATATTGATAAATAAATGGCTGACAAGAGATCAAGTAACAAAAATACTGATAGTACATCGAGAAAAGAAAAACAGGAAAGTTCTTTGTAAATTATTTACAAAAATTATTATTTTTGAATTATATGTAAGTTTAACTAATATGTATTTTTTACTGTGTATCATGCATAGCCACAAAATGACGAAGCTCAGTAAGATTATTTCTGATCTAGGACCAGAATCGCGTAAAAGCTTGATGGAAAAATTGCAGAAGGATGAATCAAGTGAATAAAAAAATACTATCGATCCAATATGAGTTTCTTTTTTTAATTTTCATTAATAATATACTTATAAATATTATATAACATATTTCAAACAATCTATTAATTCACATATGTTTAATTTTCTACAGGGACCAGCAACTCAGAAAATGAATGTTGTTCTTAAAAAAGAAAAAAATAGAACATGCAAATGAAATTGATTTGCTCCTTAGCTCATTTGAAGTGGTGTTGGAGGTTAACGAAAGGGGGGGGAACTTTTACAAAACTTTGAGGGATCTAGTGGAATGAATGTATAGACGTTCTTTCCACTTACAATACAAAATTCAATCCAATGATTCCATGAACCAAATTTTATCCAAACTACAGGATGAGTTTCCAGAGAATTAGTCAATGAGACATGTCAGACTTTTAATAGCAAAAACGTACAAAAAAAAATGTTATATTTACTTTTCATATATCAATATAAAAAATAAATAGTTTATTTTCATGTTACATTTTCAGGAAGATTATGAAAATCTCAAAGGATGAACGAGTTGATATCATAAATATGCCAGTAGGAATGTCCAAAAAGGTGTACAAGGAGATGGTCAAAGAAATGGACATAATTGCATCGCACGAGGAGCCATCTCAACACCAAAGTTCTTCAAATGTAATATGTAATCATTGAATTTTTCGATTAGGTACAATAAATAAACAATTTAGCATTAAATATTAATTTTCAAGTATTTTATTGCAGAAAAGAAAAGAAAGTGGAACTCATTCATCACATAAAAGAGGATGACAAGTAAGAAAAGGCTTGATATCTAATTTTGTGAGTAATTGCTACTTCCATATAACAACTTAACTAGATTTCATTTTTGTATATTTTAAGTTGTTTTACAACAATCATCATTAAATGTATTCAAACAGGTGCTAACATATAAAGAAGAACCATCAGACGAATTGATTGACATTGGGTTAAATATGGGTTGTCAGTATACGTTGCCATATCATAAATTAATTGTGGAACTTGTAAGAATCTATCGATCTTGTTTTACTTAGCTCCATATATAATTAATAGACCAAAAAATCTTTTATATTAAATATATGATTTGTTATGGGGTATAAAAATTGCAGGAAATAAGTGTGGAACTGCGCCAACATATGAAATGTTGAAAGATGGCATCAAATTTGCTTTTGAAAGAATGTGTACAGTTCATGAGTCAATTCTTGCTATGGTGCGTCATTTTTTTCCGATTTACATTGATGTATCTTATTTAATATTGAAATTAAAACAAAAACAAACAAAAAAATCCATTCTTACGCTAAAACCTTGATTCTTTTTGTTTCTTCCCTTTCTTCTTCCTGTTTCTGTGACTTCAGAATTAGGGATTTTCATTTTAGATTTATAGAGTTTGTATTGCTATATATAGGCCTATGACATCTAACCCACGAGATGACTTGTAGAGTCGGATCCTAATCCATGTCATCCCTTGCGTGAATTAAAAAAAAAAACATATTTTTTTTAATCGGTGCGCCCTGTGTAAAATAGCGCACCGGTGCGCTATTTTATCACAACGCACCACGCACGTACTGTTTGATAAAAACAATTTAAAAACATATTTTTTGTAATCTGTGCGCCCTATGTAAATTAGCGCACCGGTGCGCTATTTGATTATAGTGCACCGCGCATGTACTATTTGATAAAAACAATTTTTATTTTATGTATGTGTTAATCAGTGCACTAGTTAACATATAACGCACCAGGTTTCCTTGTTGACAGAGAACACCATACGGTGGTTCCCTGTTTTCTCGGTGTTTTTATAAGAACTAGTCGTACCACCCCCTCCATAACATCATATGCTACAAAAACTAACACTGGAGGATTTTTATTAATTTTTCTGTGTTAATCGGTGCACTGGTTAACATATAACGCATTGGTTCTCCTTGTTGATAGAGAGCATCGTACAGTGTTTCTACTGTTTTTCCAGTGCGTTTATAAGAACACGCCACACCGACGTCGGTGCTTACTTTTTTTAAACGAGCGTCGTTTTCTTGATTTATTTTTTACCTAAAAAATTTGTGATTTATTTATAAAATATATTAATGAATGGTATGGTACGGGTTTCATATTGATAAAGAAATGGCTGACAAGAGATCAAGTAACAAAAATACTGATAGCACATCGAGAAAAGAAAAAAATGAAAGTTCTTTGTGAATTATTTACAAAAATTATTATTTTTGAACTATATGTAAGTTTAACTAATATGTATTGTTTACTGTGTATTATTCATAGACACAAAATGATGAAGCTCGATAAGATTGTTTCTGATCTAGGATCAGAAGAGCGTAAAAGATTGATGGTAAAATTGCAGAAGGATGAATTAGGTGAATGAAAAAATACTATCGATCCAATATGAGTTTCTTTTTTTAATTTTCATTAATAATATACTCAAAAATATTAGTTAACATGTTTCAAAAAATCCATTAATTCACATATTTTTAATGTTCTACAGGGACCAACAACTCAGAAAATGAATGTTGCTCTAAGAAAAGAAAAAAATAGAACATGCAAATGAAAATGAATTGCTCCTTAACTCATCTGGAGTGGTGTTGGAGGTTAACGAAAGGGGGAAATTTTTTTACAAAACTTTGAAAGATCTAGTGGAACGAATGTATAGATGTTCTTTCCACTTACAATACAAAAATCAATCCAATAATTCCAAGAACCAAATTTTATCTAAAATACAAGATGAGTTTCTAGAGAATTGGTCAATGAGACATGTCAGACTTTTAATAGCAAAAACATAAAACAACAAAAAAGAATGAATGAAAAAAGTAATATTCCTTAAAAAAAAAATTCTAGAATTATATGTATATATTACTAGAAAACAATCATTTATAAATATCAATTTTGTTATATTTACTTTTCATATATCAATATGAAAATTAAATATTTTATTGTCATGTTATATTTTCAAGAAGATTATGAAAATCTCAAAGGATGAAGGAACTGATATCATAAATATGCTAGTAGGAATATCCAAAAAGGTGTACAAGGAGATGGTCAAATAAATGGACATTATTGCATTGCACAAGGAGCCATCTCAACAAAAACGTGTTTCAAATGTAATATGTAATCATTGAATTCTTAGATTAGGTACAATAAATAAACAATTTAACATTAAATATTAATTTTTAAGTATTTTCTTGCGAAAAAGAAAAGAAAATGGAACCCATTCAGCACATAAAAGAGGACGACAAGGAAGAAAATGGTTGATATCTAAGTTTGTGAGTAATTGTTACTTCCTTATAACAACTTAACTAGATTTCATTTTTGTATATTTTAATTTGTTTTACAACAATCATAATTAAATGTATTCAAACAGGTTCTAACATACAAAGAAGAACCATCAGACGAATTTATTGACATTGGTTTAAATATGGGTTGTCAGTATATGTTGGCATATCAGAAATTAATTGTGCAATTTGTAAGCATCTATCGATATTGTTTTACTTAGCTCCCTCTATAATTAATAGAACAAAAAATCTTTTATATTAAATATATGATTTGTTATGGGGTGTAAAACTTGCAGGAAACAAAGTATGGAACCACGCCAACAAATGAAATGTTGAAAGATGGAATCAAATTTGGTTTTGAAAGAATGTGTATAGTTCATGAGTCAATTCTTGCTATGGTACACCATTTATTTTTTATTTACATTGATGTATATTATTTAATATTACAATTTTCATTATTCTCACCAATGTATATACACTCATTACATATTATTTTTATGTTTGTAGATGGAAGTTGAAGAAGAAGAAAACAATCAAAACTGTGAACAAAACATTCCTCAAAATAACCCAATTCATGGAAGTAGCTCGAGCAGTGACAATAGTTCAAGCGATGAATGATGATCAATATGGTTGGATATCAAAGCAAGGCATTGTATTTTTTGAAATATTTTTTCTGTGAAATCAGACATTTTGTTTAATGTAATGGACATATTGTCCCAATTGAAAGATAGAGGAATACCAATAACTGTCCCATTTTGTGTGACAAAGAGTTTATTATTCATATATATATATAATAAAATACGTTTTAATTTATTCTATTTCATTCTCCATTGTCGTTGTGAAATGTAACACCAGTGATTAAATATATGGATGATTAAATATTATAATGAAGGGATGCGAAATATGATGATATGATATAACAAATTAATCCAAACATCACATTCAAATGCACTAATAAAAATTTAATTGATATGAATATTGTTATAAGATATTTGTGGACTTTTGATGAATAATGAATTTTAAAAAATCACAACAATTCCACTGTCACAGGTTGATGTTTCTAATTATACAAAATGAACACCGGTGCATGTTAGTTACTATGCACCGGTACGTTTGTATGCTAATGTGCACCGGTGTGTTTCTATGACCTATGGGCACCGCACAAATACCCTTACCAATTAGAATGCTTGGTGTGCTTGTGTGATACTGCGCATCAATGTGTTTATGTGATACTGCTCACCGGTGCATTTCTACGACCTATGGGCACCGCACAAATACCAATACCAATTAGAACACTCGATGTGCTTGTGTGATACTACGCACCGGTGCATTTGTATAATATTTTGCACCGCCGCGTTTATACAACTTATGGGCACTGCACAAATACCAATACCAATTAGAACGTCCCGGTGCGTTGTATCACCTATAGTGCGCCTGATGCAGTTTTACACCTTAACGACCCGGTGCATGCACCTTTGACTACCTCGGGGTGACTGTCTGGCTGACACGCACTGGGACGTAACTAAATGCGCAGGGGCATCCTAAATTTGTTTTCCATCTCGGTGCTTGGTAGGTTTATAGTACCAGTTCGTTCACTGTAAAACGCACTGGTGCGTTGAAACCTAATTAGCGCACCGATGAGAAAAACATCTGTAACAACCTCTGGCCACCCAGTTTTTTTTAGTTGTGTTGAAATTCTGTTAGAAGCTCTGCCAAAACCTCCATTACCGAAAATGGATATTGTAGCAAATGTTTTTTTGACAATTTTGGCCTATTTTATAACACTAAAAACCTCCGTTATATCCTCCGATAGAGGGTCTTTTCCTTGTAGTGTTCATCGAAAACATTTAGGCCCGATATGTATGGGTATATAACAATTTTGATTTCATGGTGAGAACCCACGAGATCCCATCAATTGGTACACTCACCGAGACTAAACGCAAACATCAAGTCTGACAGGAGATCGATCAGTACTTGGAGTAACTGAAGAAGATGGCCACCCAGGAGGACTTGGAGTTGAATAAACAGAAAATTTAGACCTACATCGGTGGCCCAATTTAGATAAGAAAAATATTTCTCCTGGTTGAGAAATAGGTTCATACCGGTTCCGATACATTGTACCCAGATGTGATGGAGGCGAGAGTCTGATTCTAGCCTGACACTATCACATAGTTTGGGGATACCCTTGAACAGTACAAAAATTGGCATCAATATGTGACTGAGAGGCATCAAGTTGAATTTTCCCAACTTGATTTCACCCCAAATCCAACATCATAGTGTTTTGTCTTGTTAGGTTGTCAAGTTGTATCTACCCTATTTTGTCTTATATGGGTACAAGTGGAAAATGTAATATTATTTCTAATTATTGTAAAAGTGAAATTCCAAGTGTCCTTGTTGGAATGTGAAGAGTCATATGTAATGTAATGAGTTTTTTGTAAGAATTTGAAGAGTCATGAGGGGATTCCAAGAGTCACAAAAGGGGCATGCCAAGAGTCACTCCCTTTGTTATAAATATATCCTCGTAACTCTTGTAATGGGATTTTGGCAGCCAATATTTTGGCTAGGCTTAGGCTTAGGAAGAGCTTGGGAGTTTTGTGTGAGACTTGGATTCTCCATAGCATAGAGGGAGTATACTTCTTTGGAGGAGAAGGTGTTGTAGACTTCACATTCCACTATTGGGGAAACTGGCTCATCAAATGTTGTATGTATGACTCAAACTATCACTTTTAATAAAACCCAAAGTTGACACACTTTCATGCATATATTTTGAATATATTATGACTAATATTGTTGTATTTACTGTTGGGAATAGGAATTGGAATTTAACTAACTCCTTCAACACTTAATTGTCAACCCGGGGGCTTTGTAAGCTTAGAGGTGTAGCACAGGAAATGCCAAGAATGATTTGAACCTTTCATAATTCTATCCCTACTTCTTTAATTACAATTTTCATAATCGAAAGAAATGACCACATGGAAATTAATACCAAATAAATTTTGGTGTTGGAATATAAAAGGAAAGTACTTTGCAGGAACTCAAATAAAAGGAACCCTCAATTAATTGTGAACAATCTTGATTAATGAAATAACATTTAAGATTATATTCAGTGTAGTCATGAGGCAGAGTGATGATTAGGATATTCAAGATATATGTCTTCTTCAAAGATATTCCTTCCTGCACTAAATTGTTGTTCTTTCACTGCAACAACGTTCCTAACTGGAACGTTGTTCCTGCACTAGAATGAAGTTTATGCACCGGAAGTGTGTTATGTATCTGCACTGAAGATTTTGACCTTCATACAGGAGTTCTGAGTCTGTGTACCAGAGCACTCTTTTCCTGTGCCAGGATATCAGTTCCTATACCAGAACAGAGCTTCCTGTACCATAAAACCAGTATTCATGTAATTGGTTTCCAAATCACTTGCAGAAAATAAAAAGCGTGTTAACTAAAGAAATAGATTGCAAATCGAACAGAACTCAAAAGTAAACTTTCATAAGAAAAAATATTCTTCAACCAATCTCATATTCAGAAATAAGAAATTATTTTAAAATTCAAAGTAAATCTTCATAAAACAGGAAACTTCTTTCATGCAAATAAGGAAATTATTTGAACTATGTATCAGCAAGCTTCTTCCTAAGATGATTGTTTATCATATGAATTAGATCTGCACTTTAAAAAAATTTAACTTAAAATTTCATTTATGGATTTTAACGTTAAGT
Source organism: Pinus albicaulis (assembly GCA_034641835.2). NCBI lineage: Eukaryota > Viridiplantae > Streptophyta > Pinopsida > Pinales > Pinaceae > Pinus > Pinus albicaulis. The sequence continues at coordinate 1,269,345,461 of CM076578.1, read as the reverse complement.
TCAATTCTTTCCACAAAAATAATAAGTGCAAGCACAAACCTTCATATTGCGACAATGTTCATTTTATTTTTATCAATGCAAATTAATTCTTAACTAAACTTGAAATATTAAGATTTCTTATACTCATAAATAAACACTATTTGCAGAAGAATAAACGAATATCTTGCATAGGGAAAGAAATAAAAATAACTTTCAGAAAGAAACCAAGTAACTTTGACATGCAGAAATGAAACTATACTAGTGCAAGCAGCTTATCTACACTCCTCTCACAGAAATGAAACAAGCATCAAAGGAAAAATTTATAAGTTAAGAATCATGCATAATCAAACCCACACACCTCATATCCGAGACACATGATTTGAAAACTAATTAAGGCATGTTACATATGAAAAAATTGGATATGATCTACTTCACACTTTGCATAAATAAACTAAGTTAAACACCTCTGTCGATAAGGGGAGAACGAGCTGGGTTGGTTGGGCCCTAGCCAACCAGCTCATTTCCCTGATACGAGATCTGGTACTCAACCACTCAATGACACATCACAACGAAATTGAAACATGAAATTGCATAATCAGCATAGTCCTTTGTATTAAGTTTCAAAAGAGAAAATTTACATCATGGATCTCTGATCCAACTCAGAAAAAAGATGATACCAAAATTATTACAGTTCACAACAAAATTCGCTATAGCATCGCAAGTTGTCCTCTATTAGAAAACTACATTAAATACATGTTCCTGGCCTATGGCTGTAACAAAAAATACAACAACAGTTCAAGTTAAGCCTTTCAGTTGTTATCAAAATGATAAACTAAGAAATATGGCCGAAGTCCTGGTCGTCATATCCGCTTCCTTCTCTACACTTAGAGCCCAGCAAATGATGAACTGATCCTCTTGATGAGAGATTTGCATGGTTTTTGAGCTTTCTTGACCACATATGGAAAATTTAACTTATTGTTTGACAGTTGCCTCGGAAGTGCAGGAATCATGGGCCGGTACAAGAACCATTCCTGCACCAATCCATCTCCCACGTAGATTAACACATTGCCTCATCAAATCACCTTAGGAAATAAAATATATTAGTTTCAAAATCTATTTAGGATATAAAATTTAGTAAATTAAAAATTAATTATATGTATTACCTTTAATATGAAAAACATAAAGCGAGTGCAGGAATGAGTATAAGTGTAGGAATAAATGGGTTCCAAGGTTAAAACCTGGGTTCAGGTAGTGATTTCAGAGTAGGATAGGGGTTAAAAAATAGAACAATTCTGTCAACCAACATTTACGATGTATTTTATTTAACTTATGCATATGCTTATGAACTATTTCACTTGCATTTGTATGTATCTTGTTGGATGTGTGTTGATGTGTTAATTTTTCACCTTAACTTGTGGACTATTTTTCTTTTTAGTTCGTGTGATGTCATTTTGATCGTGTGATCCTTCTAAGTTGTATACTATTACAAACTTCTAAGGGGCTCACTTCCTTTTCCCTTTTGTGCGTTGGAACCATCATGCATCACACTTGACTCTCTGCAGGGTCACACACTTGTTCTCACCAAAGACATTGTCCATCACTCTATGCATTTTTCAATACAAGGGAGATCACTAACACCCCATTGTTTTGATTCCTACTCCAAATATTGTGAGGTCTAGTTGGGACTTCATATCAGGGAGATCCCCTGAATGTTAGCAGGTCCAGCACTATCAACACTTTTAGTGTCAGTTTTTACATCCTTCCACCAGTGATAAAATAAACTCTTTGATGTCATGTTAAGGGTCCCATTCTGAATTTTTTATCATTCCATTAGGTCAGCATGCAAAAATTTAGTCATTGGAGGTAGCCCAAGGTCAAACCTCACTCTTTTCAAAAATTTCATTACTTGCTGGCTCATTTCACCACTTTGCTGAGTGTGCATCAGTCACGAGTTGTCATCGTCATTTCAGTATTTTCATCATGAATTTAATTCATTCAAAGTCTCCATTAGGTATTATGGTTTTCAAGGTACATCAAATCACCATTTGTATGCATAAAATTCCAGCAAGTAAAAGAGTGAAAATAAACACATTTTATTATGAAAAGTTTGATTTGTAAATTTAATTTCAATTCAATATGTAATTTTATGTTTTTTATTATGTAATAAGTTCTCATAGTTCCATGGTAGTTCACACTCAAGGTTCCATTAGCCAAGTAATTCAAAGCTCCAAAAGTCATAGTGTTCCAAAAATGAAAGGTGAATTGCAATGTTTAAGTCGAGTTTCAAAAGGAAAATGTGGGTCCCATGCCTATTTTTGAATTTTAATCAAGTATAAAGGGCCATCAAAGACCAAGGAGACACTCATTTTCATCCTCATGCATTGAGCTCTCATCTTCCCCAAGTCAAAAATCAAATTTTCAGCGAGAAAGTCGAATTTCCTTGAAGGTGTTGCGCTTTTGACTGAGAGGTGTTGCGCTCCTACTTTAGGCGTTGCGCTTTTGCCTAGGAGGCACTGCACTCCTGCTTCATGTTTTGCATTTTTTTCATATTTCACCTACAACCTAAAAATATTTTTGAAAGTGGTCCAAGCATAAAACCAGGGTTTTCTCAATCAAATGCAAGTTACACCTCTCAAAGCCCTCCTTTCACTTCATAATTTCAAATTTATGGTGTAAACCCTCCTCACTCATGATTTCAAGTTTTGAGAAAAGAAACCCTAGCTTTCACTTTTGCAAGCCAACATTGTTTTCCCTAGACCATATTTTCCCTTTCCACGCTTCAAAAAAAATTCCCCCTACCCCTACATCACCTTATCTCTCATTTCCAAGTCCCATTTCCTAAAACCCTACCCCTAGGCTACATTTTCCTAGGCAGCCACACTATATCCATGTAATCAAAATTCCTACCTTATCTCCCTAATTTTTTCTATCCCCCACCACTTCCCTAAGCTCCCTAACTCCCTTCCCCACTTCCCTAAATTTTCCTACACTTATCACAATTCCCTAACCCTACTTCCTACTCCCTCCCCTTCCCCTTTCCCCTAGGGTTTCAAAACAAAACATACACTATGGAGGAGGAAAGAGACATTATAGAGGAGGAAATATAGGAAAGGAGACACCACAAAGGAGGGAGGATTTTGAGGTTTGAGCCATCCAACACTAGAGAATTGTTGGCCTCACCCATGAAAGTAAATTACTTCAAACATGTGGGTTGTTTTGACTTCTATGAGATGGTCCAAAGAGTACAACATCACCCTGCTTTGACCATAGTTTTCATCTCTAACCTCCAAGACAATGAAGTGACCATATAGGGGTGACCTTCACCATCTCCACAGATATTATTGCTGCAGCCACAGGGATACCCAATGTGGGTGAAAAATGGTTTAAGGCCACAGATGTAGATTCCCAACATTATGAACCATTTCTCAAGGCACCGTACAAAAATGAAAAAAAGAAATTCTTTCCTTTTAGTCACCTACTTGATAGATTTTCTCCCATGATGAAGATAATCATGAAATATTTCACTTGTGAGGGCAGATTCTTCAAACTATACACCTATCACATCAGATTTCTCATGCATTTCACCGTACAAAAATGACAAAAAGAAATTATTTCCTTTTAGTCACCTACTTGATATATTTTCTCCCACGATGAAGATAATCATGAAATATTTCACTTGTGAGGGCAGATTCTTCAAACTATACACCTATCACATCCCTCACTATTTGTACAGGAGTATTGATAAGATGTCCTACATAGTGCAGAACAGAGAGTGTGAACATCAGATGAACATCCTCTTCCATCACTCTCTAATCAAAATAATTTCCCTTCATCATCTCAATCAGCTAAAAATTTCATGGGAGACCTTCGAGAATGATGTCTTCATTACTCCACCACCTCAGCCTACTAGACCAATTCCACCACCAGCATTAGTGTCTCAAAGACAAAAAAGGTCATCTAGCAAGGCTATAGTGAAGGAGGCCAAAGAGGCCAAAGAGGCCAAAGAATTCAAAGAAACCGAAAAGGTCAAAACCTACCAGAGGGGACCTAGGGAAGTTTTTTCTCCACAGATTGTGGAAGGGACCTTGCCTTCTTCATCAAAAAAGTAAGGAAAACAAAATCAAGAAGGGACAAGTGTCCATGAAGAGGAAGACCTTCATGACGAAGAAAGGGATTTTGAGTTGGTGGACTTGGATGTCCAAAATCATCATGCAGCTTCAAATATGATCATCAAAGATAAGGATGCCATAATCAAATAATTGCAGGAAAACATGGCAAGAGCCCAATTTTTCATATCATTCCTTGAACAAGAGAACAAGCAACTAAAGGACAAGCAGGTACTCATGGAGTTAGAGCTGCTAAAGGAAAAAAGACAAGACATCAAGGGTAAGGTAATGATGGAACCTAATGAATCTGAACATGATTATACTCAAACCATCAAGTCAAGACCAAAAACAAGAGGTCTTAAGATAGCTTTAGAGCAGGAGAAACATGGGGCAGAGCAACTCAGTTTTGAGGAAAGGATTGCAAAGGAAATTGAAGATGATAGAGAGTTGTGTCTTGACAGAGTTAACCTTCACCTTGAGAAGCTCATCCATAAGGCAAACAAATACAATGAGATGGTCAGACACATGTCCAATAGATACATCACTATAAACAAGATCTACAACATTAAGCTCAAGCAGTTGAAGGAAAAATACAAGCAAACCCTAATCAAGAAAAAGGAGGAGGATAAACTTGAGATTCTTGTTGATGCCTCCCTAATTGCTTGAGACACTTCAACAACACTCCATCTAACAAGTTTGATCAATTTTGGAAAAAAATTCAAGTTTTTGGGAATTTTTCCAAATTTTGACAAACTTTTAGCACAGTCCACTTGTCAAAAACGCAATGCCTAGGGCATTGTGGTTTTTATAGGAGCCTCAAAATGACAAATGGTCACCGCCATTCGATTCATAAGGACCTCTATAGAAAATTTTGACTATTTCCACATCAAATTTGGACATTCTTACAGGGAGAAATGGCCAAAATCATCCAAAAAATCACCTTTCTGCCTCATTTTTTAGGTTGGCATTGCACTTTTGACCAGTCTTGGGAGATTTCAGTTTTGAGGGCCTTAACTTCATCATTTTTATAACTTAAGGGAATTTTTCGAAACTAGACAGGATCATATTTCCAATGAGCTACCTTGGGCTCAATTTGGACTTCATCAAGTCCTCCAAAAGTGACCTTGAAGCTAGCATTGCACTTTTGTCAAGGGCGTTGCGCTTTTGCTAGTTGCCTGATATTTTCAGAATTTTCCATATTTCTCAGTTTGGTCATGGAATTGATGAATTTTACTGATGTAATTAATTCATGTAAATGTAATTAAGTCACTTTTAGTTACTATAGGTAGATACATTGGATGAAAATGTATTTTTGAGACAAATTAATCAGTTTCACCAAAGTTTGGGATGAGTTTGCTGACCTCCCTAGTCTTTGGGTTTCCAGTTGAGAACTTTGTGGATCAGCTCCACAAGTTAGGGATTCAACCCCTGAGCTGGGGAGAATCAGTTTTGGTCTATATTATTCACTTCTTTCCTCATGGCAAGGGTTGGATGTTGGATTGATCACTGAACACTATTGTAACCATATTTTTGGCAAGTAATAACAGACTGAGTTGCAGCTATATTGATGGAATTCTTGTGGTAAATTGATTTGACATTGTTTATTATTATGTTTTACAAATGTATGAATGTATTGTGATTTCATTTTCATTCCATTTCTAAATGTAATTGTTTCCTAAGTCAGAAAGAAAGAATTCATTAAGCTTATGCTCTGTTTTGGAGGAATAGTTACAGTTTGTTTCATCTTCTTCTTAGTAGAAAAGAATTCATATTTCTTATGCTATTTTCTCAAACCCTAGTAGTCTAAACCACTTCATCGTATGTCATTTTGTGTTGAACTGCTTACCAACCATGCTCCATCATATCCCTGCAATTTTTATCCTTGTTTTCCATGACCTAGTTCCTTCCTTGACCTATTCACCATCCAGAACCTCAAAATTCAATCAATCAAACCCCTCTGCTACTATACCTAGCCTAATATCTCATTGATCCAGTCATATTGACTGAGATCCATTAGAGATAGCCCTTTCCTACCTAGTAGGGCTAGCTACTTGGAAAAATATTGGTATGTGGTTACCTTTGCTGGTCTCTTCTCAGCCTCGGAGATCCGATGGAGTGATAACAAACACTACCCTAGGAAAATCTCTCTTGGTTGTTTCCACACCTCCAATCCTAAAAAGTAATGCATAAATATAATTCCCTTCATCTCAAATTATGAATCAAGTTCTTCTTTGCACATCCTTATGAACTTCTCTAATCCCATCAAGAATATATTGTCCACATAGAGAAGCAAGATAAGTGATTCACCCTCAACAAGTACATAATACAAGTTAAAATATTCTTCACTATTTGTGAAGCCCAAACCAACAATATATCCATCAATATTTGCATAGCATGTGCAAGAAGCTTGCTTCAGCCCATAAAGGGCCTTTTTTACCTTACATACATGAGACTCTCTCCCATGCACCTCAAATCATTGAGGCTCCTCAATATACACCTCTTCCTCAATAACCACATTAAGGAAGGAAGTCTTCACATCCATCTAATGTATCCTCCACTTCGTCTATGAATTAATAGATATGATTGTCATAATATGTGCATATCTTGTGATAGGAGAAATTTCTCCTCATATTCCACTCCCTCCTTATAGGAGAACCATCTCACTACGAATCTCACTTTATACTTCTCAGTGTTGCCATCAGTTGGATGCTTGATCTTGAAGATGTTGATAAATCTAGGGTCAGCTAGATTAGGTGATTTCTCTTACTTTAATAAATATTTTTTATTTATTTTTAATTAACTTGAGTAAATTATTATTTAACTTGATTAATATTGTGTTTTCTATCATCAAACAACTACCAAAAAATGAATATCAAAGAGACAGGACGACACAAAATGTAGGTTTTTATCCAACCCCAAAACCTCTCCTCTTGAGAGGAAAACCCACAAGAATTATTCTCTTCTTATAGAATCTTCATATGATGAATTCAAAGACCTAAGACCCTTGACAAAGAACCCTCCAAGACCAAGTCAATATTATTTTTTGATGATATTTCTTACACAACTTATAGCAGCAAACTTTGACCTTCCAGCAACAACTTCAAGCCCAACAACTTCGACCCCAACAAATTTTTAGAAACTTCGACCTACCCAAAAACTTCTAGCAACTTTGACTTGCCCAACAACTTTAGAAACCCTAACACAATAGAGAGATAGGTCCAAAACTTCGATCTTGATTCTTTTCTTCTTATCCTTTATTTTTTTCCTTTTCTTTTGGACTTGATGCTTCTCTCTTCTAAAGATCAAACTTGCTTCTTGTTGTGTCCAAATGAGGTCGATTTAATTCTTATATATATGCTTTCCAGGGGTATTAATTTCTTCCATTAGGTTAACTTGATATTTCATGTAGGCTGACTTGCTTGGCAAGGTCTTGGAGGGTCTTTATGGCATTTTTAACTCTACAAAAATTTTCTTTACAAGATACAACATTCCCAAAGGGGTCTTACATGTATGACAATTACTCTTTTGACTTCATAATTATAAGACAAACCTAGAAGCATTCAATGGGTTCTTGACTTATAAATAATTTTATCTAGAGCATGAAATCCATGCCTCGAGTGACAATAATAAAATTATTTTCTCTTTAATATCAAATACATAAAAGCATGATTATAATATATATTATGAATACCGAACCTATTATATATTTCAACACTCCATATTAACTACAGAGGTATTCATAATACATACACGGTACTTGGAAATTATCAAACTGAAGAATTCTCATAAGAAGAGTCGGATTGGTAAGCCATATTATAAGCTATTTTTTCAACTTATACCAATGCATCTCATCATACCAACCAACATTGTCACATCGCAAGGACTTTACTAAAAAATATATCTCTCCACAAGATCATATCACACTGTTGGTGAGACAAATGACTGATAGAAAACATCATCATTTCCTCTCAAATCACATGCCCCACCCGGGTGTTCAAGGGGTATGTCCTTTTAGGACAATTCATGTCTTGGAATAACACCTCCTGAAGGAATTTTTACTTCAACTACTATTTCCTACTGGATGCCCTACCACGTCCTAAAAGAGTGTCGAAAGAAATCTCAAATTCTTACCTAATCCTCCATTATTTATTCACAACTTAGAAGACAATAATGATGTGTCTATCTCTCCCTCATGGCCTTCAATAAGACTTGTGACTATTAGTCCTAGTCTAGTGCATGCCACATGAAGTAGAGAGCCATATACTTCACTCCCTCTTAACCAAGGAGGATCTAATCATTCCTATAAAAGGAATATACCCAAGCTCCCTCTTACCTAGGGACTTGTTACCAACAACAAATATCTACTCTCTAGTGGAGATCATGGTACTATAAGCTGCTTGTAGGGCTCCTCTTTTTGCATCATGCCATGAACTTCATCTTATTCATCATGGAGCCTTACTCATCATCACTTTATCATAAGGAATCAACCATCTTATCCATCACTTTCCCTTCAACAAACCATAGTGTTGAACCAATATTCATGCCATCCTTTTCTTCATCGGAAAGTGGTCTTATAGTTCATATCTGGCTTTTATTCATACAACTACCTCTTCCAAGTCATGTTTCTTTAAGGACCTTCCATCCAATGACATGATTACTAGTTGTAGGTGACTTCTAAAACCTCCTTTCGATGGCCCTGTAAAATTCCATCCAAATGTTTTCAAAAATCAAAATGAACATCAAATCAAAGTTACCTTTTTATGATTTCCTTTCATCATGGCATCAACTTCTTTCTCATCAACATCCTGCACATGTATGAATACATATCCAAGAGATCCGTTGCCAAGGTTCTCTTTTTCCAAAATACCTATCAAGGTATTACTAACTTCTTCATGGAGATGTCATAGTTAATCATTCTTGTTATCGGACGTTGATCACTTATCTTATCTTACGTGACTATATTCGCATATTTCACGAACTCTCCTTTACATATTGATTTCCTTAGGATCTTATTTACACGGTTATTTCAACATGAGAACCATGATTTTCAACCATCTCATATTCCATATGAGGTCATATTATGTTGATTTCATCTTATCAATATGTAGAATAATCCAAGGAACCTTGTCTACATGCCTTCGTGCATCTTTCTAAAGGAATATTTTCTTCTTCTTTTATCATGCTCATGAGATAGAGAATTCTACCCATTCTAGCTACAACCATATGATGACATAAATTTATCCATAAAATATATACATACATCTTCCTTCATGTGGCCATCTAGGCTTCCTTCAGGAAACTTCCTTTCCTTGCTTGAAGATGAAAGTAATTCAACCAACTTTTTATGTTGCACATATTTGTCATCATACCATCATACTTTTAACTTGTATATCCCACATAAAGTGGAATGTATACCATATGTGACACACTTACTTCTTCTTAAGTAGAGGTGAATCTTCTAAAAAATATTCCAATGGAGGATCTAAATGATCCTCATTCTTTCAAGTGTTCCTTTCTAATGATCATGATGTATTATGATATCTTTATCTTCTATCTTGCTAGAGGAATTTCTCCAACCATATAAATTTCTACTTTGTTGTCCTTATATGCCTTCAATGGATATGCCATGATATACTTTCTTATATCGAGATGACTTCTACAAAAATGTATACTTTCCACTTCCGCTATCCTTCCATGATTCTATGATGATGTCATCTCTATCATGATATAATGCATCCTATCATACTTGTGATGTTTTCTATAAATAGGAAAAAAAAAAGGTGAAGGAGATTATGTCAATCATAGTAGATATCGTTCACATCCTCCTTATTTGATTTCTTATTTTCTGATTCTTCCATTTCTTTGGTAACATGGGCTTCATTTCTTTCCTTTCTCTTCTTTTTGTCCTTCTTGAGTTTGGAACAATTCTTTTTAAAGAACCCATATTCGTTACATTCATAGAATTGTATATTTGACATTTCAATCTTCTTATTTTTCTGAGGATCAAACTTTCCAAACTTTCCTTTTCTCCTAGCCACGGAGACATATGCTTGAACTTGTTCATTTGATCCAACATCGCTTTTTTCCTTCAACCTAGTTTCTTCAATCTTACATAGTGAAAAAATTTCACTGAATGGAGTGGTTTCCTTCTTTCCATAGATACTTGAAACAAATTTTCCCCATTCATCAGGTAGTGAATTGATCACAACGGTGGTCATTTATTTATCATAGATTATTTATCCTAATTCTTGTATTTTATCTCTTATTTGTGACACCCTCATAAGGTATGAGGCTATCCCTTCTTCCTTTGATACCTTCATTTTGTATAATTCAGTTCTCAATGATATAACTTCTCATGCAGTGCTTACATAAAATAATTCTACCAACTTCTCATAGATATCCTTCGATTTATCCAACTTTGCTACATAAGGGATGATGGAAGCCTTGATTCATTCTATGAGGATTCTTTGAGCCCTTATTTCCCCTTTCATATACTTCAATATTGATTTCGATTTCTCTTGAGATGGTTTGGAGATTTAACCATTCACAAATTCAATAACTTCATCCTCTATGAGGATCAAATCTATCCTCTTCTTCCACACAAGGAAATTTTATGACCCAACCAGTTTATTACTTTCCTTGCACAATGAAGTCAATTTTATAGTATATTAATACATGAATATAAAGATAATTACTTTTCAAGTGAATATTCTCCTATGATGATGATATGTTCAACTTGATGCCTTATTGATTTTTTATGATGTTTTGCTTCCTTGAAGATGACAATACTTGTTTTTCTAGAGACGTCTTTCTTCAAATATGATTGAGATGTGATCCTTTCTTCAAAGAGAGGGAGATCACCTTGATTTCTTTGATTATGATGGCAGTGCTTCTTCTTGCTTCCTTTGGATGTAAAAATGTAGAATATGGAGACTTAAATATAATTCAAATGTGTAGTCCTTCTTTCTTTGAGTGGAGTTAGAGTCCTTGAGATCTTCTTCTCCTTGTGAAGATGCGATATTTTGAGATGACTACTAATCCTTCATGCTTCTTAGTCATGTTTAATGATTTCATTGTGCTTGTCCCTTATGTATCCTTCTTCAATGACATGATATTCAAACTTCCTCTTCTTGACTTGTCACCTTAGCTCTGATACCATGTTGATAAATCTAGGGGAAGCTAGATTAGGTGATTTCTCTTACTTTGATAACTATTTGTGATGTATTTTAACTTAAATTTATTAGATTCCCATTTAAATTTATTATTATTTGTTTTCTATCATTAGGCAGCTACCAAACAATGAAGATCAAAGAGACAGGAGGACACAAAATAAAGGTTACTAGCTAGTGACAAAACCTCTCCTTTTGATAGGAAAACCCACAAGAATTTTTCTCCTTATAGAATATTCATATGTCAAATTCCAAGACCTAAGACCCTTGACAAATACCCCTCCAAGGCCAAGTCAATATTATTTCTTGATGAATTTTCCTTACACAACTTATAGAAAAAAACTTTGAACTTCTAGCAACAACTTCAACCCCAACAATGTTTCGACAACTTCAAACTTCCCAACAACTTATAAAAAATTCCAACAACTTCAACTTTCCCAACAACTTCCAGCAACTTTGACTTTCCTAACAACTTTCAACAACTTCGACTTGCCCACAAACTTTAGAAACCCTAACATAAGATAGAGAGAGGTACAAAACTTCAATCTTGCTTCTTTTATTCTTATCCTTTATTTTCTTCCTTTTCTTCTGGTCTTGTTGCTTCTTTCTTCTGGAGATCGAAATTTCTTCTTGTTGTGTCTAAATGATTTTGAGTTACTTCTTCTATATAGACTTTCTAGGGGTACGAATTGTGTCCATGAGTCCAACTTGATCTTTCATGTAGGCCGACTTTCTTAACAAGGTCTTGGAGGATCTTTCATGTAGGCCGACTTTCTTGACAAGGTCTTGGAGGGTATTTATGATAATTTTTGAATCTATAAAAATTTTGTTTACAAGATACAACATGCCCAAAGGGGTCTTACAAGTATGACAACAACTCTTTTGACTTCATAATTATATGACAAACCTAAAAGCACTCAATGTTTGCTTTACCTATAGATAATTTTATCTTGAGCATGAAACCCATGCCTTAAGAATGACAATAATAAATTAATTTTCTCTTTAATATCAAATACATACAATCGTGATTACAATCAGCATTATGAATACCAAACCTGGTTACATATTTCAACAATATATCCATCTAAAAGTAACCACAAACTTTTCCTTTAGCCTCGACACAATATCCCACACATAATTCATCGTGATGGGCTATAGTACTCCACCATGGAATCGCTCGAAAACTTCCCATATGCATCCTCCTCAAAAGGGGAAGGCTCGGACTTACAAATTCTCCTTGACAAGGCCAAATAACTAGAAATATCACAAGTGGTATACTCCACTTTAAAGTGTTGCTAGGTTCTTCCACGTGCTCCTAAACATATCTCAATGTCTATTTTTCCCATCTTAGCCTCCTCATGGTAAATCTCCAATGAACATATCTCTCCTCCATATCTATAGGTTGTTTCCTTGTTGTTGGTGATGTTGGTCCTTTCTCAACCTTAGGAGCTTCTTGTTCCTTATTTTATACCTCCGATGGATACATATCATGAGACCTCCTAAAGGTCCTACCCTCCTATAATTTGAAATATTGACTGAAGATAACTCTCCTCTAATACATTGTAGACCTTTGATACCTGACTATAGTTACCAAAAATTCCCTTCTTTGACAAGGGCACCAACTTAGTCCTCTTCTCTATATGAATATGGGCATAAAATGGACTATCAAAGATGTGCATATGAATCACCTCTGGTCTCAATCCTATAAACATATCCTCGAGAGTATTTCCCTCCAATACTCTGTGAGGACTCCTATGTTTTAAATAAATAATTGTATTACAGGTCATTTCCCACAAAAATAAAGGCAAGTCTTGATCATAGATCATTTCCTTTGCTGCTCCCACTATGGTCTTGTTAGTTCTTTCGGTAACCCCATTATTCTAAGGGTTGTAAGGCATTGTGATTTCATTCTTGATCCTCTCCTCCTTTCATAAAACCTGAAACTCATTGGAGGTATACTCACCCACATTATCAGATCTTAGTACCTTAGTCTTCTTCCCAATCTAGTTCTCCATAATATATTTGAACTCTTGAAGCTGAAAAAATACCTTAACCAATCTCTACTCTCAGTCATTGTACATTGCATACTTTCAGTGACCATTTAGGCCAATCTTTCCTCAAATTTTCCTCTTGTGCTCAGAGTTTGTGTAATCCTTCCTCTCATTGATTGTTTGGTGCATTTGATAGCTTGATAGAATAAGATATTATATGTGGAACTAACTTTATGTTTCCTTGAATGCATCTCCACTTACAGGTGCTATCATTCAATATTTTATCAGTCTGACATACTCCACTAACATGATGCCTCCAGTTACAAGACAAGAACCATCTAAGGAGGCCACTAAAAGTAGTACTGAAGGTGCTAGAGAAAGTTAAATCAAGAGCACCTATCTTGGAAGATACCAGATGTTTTGTTGATAATTCTACTACTATATCATATCTAACCATATGAGATGCTTTCAATAAGAAATATTTACCAGAGGATCTATAATATAGGGAAATTTACATCAATGTTACGAGATTCAGGCTCCATAAAGTTGCTTGTAGGTATTCGATGTTGCCATGTGCAGAAGAAATCAGATGGATCTTTCAAGGTATAGACTCCAAGAACATGATCCTAAGCAGTGTGAATGGAAATAGCTGGTGACATATCAACCACTTGATCTCCAAGAATATTAAAAACTACCGATGAATGAAGAATATCTGAACTCTAAGTATTATGAAGTTTGGTCTCATTTGAATACAAAGGATGTGATCATATCATGGTATCAAGAGCCAACCAAGTTTCACCAAAATCCAGAGGGGATCTACAAGATAAAATCATTAAAGAAGGTCTACCAGTACCTCATGGAAATGTGTTGCATATTGTATGGACGGGAAAGCATCGAGTTTTTTGAAGAAGGATGGATATACATGCTTTACCTGGTGGTTACAGAAGGTAAGTTATTCAACTGGTCAAATATACTTTCCCAACAACTACGAATTAATGTGACATAGGTGAAGAAGGATGTAGAACACATAAAATCTTGATTCTTTATAGTTTCATACCCGTTGGATGGAATATGCACCTGAAATGACTTTAAGGTATAGAATGGAAGTTGAATCAACAACCACTCTCTGTCAACATATATTGTAATATCATTTCATAATTTATTTACAGGTTATTTTATGAAAAACTAGATGAGCACTTCTTTTTTGTGCTCTATTAGATGATCTTTGAGGAAGAGGTCATATGCATGATAGATCAAGATAAATAATCAGTTATTAAAGTTGCAAATTGGTTTGCTTCTTCTTAGGGCACCTATATCAGAGTCTTTGGTTCCCAAAAGCCACCACATATTTTACCGAAGTACATGATTGATAAGGTGGTCATGCAAGAGATTAGATATCATATTTTCTCATGACTGTCGCAGCTTTTGCAAAAGAAGAAGAAGTCACCATGGATACTTCTTCCCTTACAAGTGGGGTCTTATGATTTGAATGTTGAAAATGTAACTATGGTCGGTCTTCATAATTTCTATTGTAATTTATCATTATGTATTTATTGAAATATTGAAAAATAAATAAATAAAAAATATTTTTTAAGCATGGGTTTCATGCTCTTTTCACTTGCCCACTAGGTCAAAGTGTTAGGTCCCTATAATACTAGTGTGTCCCCTTATTATTATTGTTAGTATATACCCCTTATTGTTATTGTTGTGCCCATTTAGTCCCCATATTGTTATTGTTGCACCCCATAAAATACCACTATTGTTATTGGTGTTCCCTTACATTATTATTGTTAGGTCGGCTAGGATTATATTGTGACCCCAGGGACTCCTATATATATAAAGGAGGTTTTTTCAATTGTGTTATCGAAGAATTTTTCATTTATGTAATGTAAAGGAGGTTTCCCCCTCGAAGTGATTGATTTCTAATTTGTTGATCTCTCTTTTCTTCTATTTTGTGAGCTAGTTTCATAACATTTGGTACCAAAGCTTTGGATTCTAGGGTTTCTCTACTTCAAACAGGTCATCATGGAATTTTTTATATAAATTTTTTCTACAAAGGTTAAGATGCTAAAAAAAACCCATTTGCGAATAAATCCTGAGGAATTTTTTGTAAAACTTTCAGATCTTGGTTCACAATATTTTCGGAGATATGATCTATGGAAGGTAGGGTTTTTGCAAGCTCCCGAATTTCATCTCAAATAGGTGACCTTGGGAAACTCATCATAATTCTCTCTCTAAGCATCGGATTTGATTTTTGTTAAAAATGGTTGAAATCACATAGACTATAGTTTCATGTGTATTAATTTAAGATCCGAAGGAGGAAACAGTGACAAGTGGCATGTTGTACAAGTTCGCTCTATTGAAATAGTCCATAATTAGGTCATTGTGGGAGATTGGACATAACTTTGCCTTGAAGAATCTAAATAAGTTCAGACCAATGGAATTGGAAACAAGATTAAGAGGACTAATAAAGAAATGAATATAAAATCTTGGGGATCCGAAATCACATAGATACATCAGATTCAATATCGAGCTCCTCAAAATCAAGAAAAAGGTGTGTATTGTTTTTTTTAATTGCATAAGTCTTGTTTGAAAAAATAGTTTGAAGGGATTCCAAGGGAATATTGAAGCACGGATATTGGTATTGGGTTATAAAATGGGCCCTAAAAGGAATTCAATGCCCATTAAGCCCTCAGAATTCTCTGCTATGACTCATGAAGAGGAATAAGTGCAACATGATATATCAAAATTACAAGAACGAGTGCAACAAGTTTCGCTCTCGCAAAAAGTAACAAAAAATGAAATGGATGGTTTGAAGAAAAGCATGGAAGATACGATGGATGGTTTGAATAAAGGCATGGAAGCTAAGATGGATGGTTTGAATAATGACATGGATGGCATTGAAGCTAAGATGGATGTCGTGGAAGCTAAGATAGATAGTATAGAAGGCAACATGGAAGCTAAGATGGATGGTTTGAAGAAAGGTGTGGAAGCTAATATGGATGGTTTGAAGAAGGGTGTGGAAGAGAAGATGGATGGTTTGAAGAATGGTATAGAAGGAAACATGGAAGATTTGAAGAAATACATGGAAGGTTTGGAAAAGTTGCTACAAGAAAATCTTCCTAATGGTGAAAAAGTAGTAGAGGAAACTCGTGATGAGAACAAAAGAAATGTTAATCATCATTGCATAAACTCTAATGTTGGATTTAAGACCCATTTAAGACCCGCCATATTCCAAAGATAGATATGATGAATTTTTATGGTAAGGATCTGATAACTTGGATACTACAAATGGAGCAGTACTTTGAGCTCCATAATACGTAAAACACACAAAAGGTACGCATTGCAACTTTATATTTAGAACAAAATCAGTTTGTATGGTATCGATGGCCTTGTTCTTGTAAAGCATTGGCCACTTGGTCAATGTTTATGAAGGAAATGATAGCACTTTATGAGGATTAAAAGAGCAACACGTTCTTTATCCAATTGATAAATCTCAAACAAAAGGGTTCAATGATGGAGCACATTGAGGACTTCCAAAAATTGAATATAAGGGTAAATAATATTCCAAAGGAACATAGGATTGATTTATTCATAGGGACTATAAAGGAAAACATCCAAAAAGAGGTTCACCTTTGGGAACCTGATATAGTGGAGAAGGCATTTAGGTTGGCAAGAAAAATTGAAAGAAAAATTATGGTGACAAGGAAGCCTACCACTTAAAACTATAAACATGGAAGTGTTGCTACTCATAGACTTCCACAACCTACAAGGCTGACACCACAAAAATTGGAAGAAAAAAGAGCAAAAGGGATTTGCTATAGTTTTGATATCAAATACACTAAAGGTCATAAGTGTGCTCAGAAGAAATTATTTTACATAGGTTGTGAAGAGGAGGAAGAAAAGGAACAGTAAACTTAAAAAGAAGAGGATCTACACCAGGAACCAACCCTAGAGGAAAAATAAATGAATCTGACCATATCCTGTAATGCATTGGTAGGAATTACCACTCCTCAAACTCTAAATATAGAAGAATATATCAAGAAGGAAAAATTAATAGTGCTTATGGATTCGGGTAGTACCCATAATTTTATTCATTGTAAGGTAGCCAAGGAATTGAATTGCTTCCTATACCCAGTGACAAAGTGTCAAGTGATGGTGGAAAATGGAGGAACTATAAATTTCTCTAGAAAGTGCCATAATATAAAGCTAACCATGGGGGAATATGTATTGAATAGTCCAATGCTTTCCATTCCAATGAGTGGTGTTGATGTTGTACTAGGAGTACAATGGTTACAATCTTTGGGGATGGTATCTTTTAATTCTCAAGAAATTTTCTTGAAATTTTTTTCTAAAGGAAAGGAAGTTGAATTACGGGGCATCGCAGGGAAGTCGGGAAAGATAATAATCTCTAAGGTCATGAAAAATCTTCTGAAGAAAGAACAACAAGGTGTCAATGAAAATTATGCTCACTAGAAGTTCCAACATCAAAATCGTCTATTTCTCCATATCTCCAAAAAGTCTTGGACAATCATTCCAAGGTGTTTGAATCTCCCAAATAACTCCCACATATTTGTGATCATGATCATGTTATTCATTTGATTCTAGGAAGTGTTCCTCCAAACATCAAGCCTTACAGATATCCTTACGTCCAAAATATCGAAATTGAATGTATGATTGCAGAAATTCTAGAAGCTGGTATAATTTAACCTAGTTAAAGTTCCTTTTCTACTCCAGTAGTATTGGTGCACAAGAAGGATGTATCATGGCACATGTGTCTTGATTATAGGGAGCTCAATAAGCTCACTATTAAACCTAAATTTCCCACTCCTGTTATTGATGAATTATTTGATGAATTACATGGATCATTTTATTTCACTAAGTTGGATCTTCGTTCAGGATATCATCAAATTAGAATGAATATAGAAGACATTCCAAAAACAACGTTTCGAACTCATGAGGGTCATTATGAATTTGTGGTCATGCCTTTTGGCCTTACAAATGCACCTTCTACATTTCAAGGGTTGATGAATTCCATTTTCAAACCCTTCCTTAGAAAATTTGTGTTAGTTTTTTTGATGATATACTAATGTACAGCAGGTCTTGGAAGGGTCATGTTCAACATGTGGACAAGGTGCTCAAACAATTGCAGGAGAAACAATTATATGCAAAAACAACCAAATGTTTCTTTGGAGCACAAGAGGTGGAATATCTAGGTCATATTGTATCTTGGGAGGGTGTAAAGGTAGACTCTAACAAAATTAAATCTATTAAGGAATGGAAAGTCCCCATAACCATAACGCAGTTGCGAGGCTTTCTTGGGTTAACAGTGTATTATCGCAATTTTGTTAAGAATTATGGGAGAATAGCAACACCTATAACAACGTTATTGAAGAAAGATGCATTTTCATTGACTCCTGAAGCAACTAAGGTTGAACATCTTAAAGAAGCAATGCTCCAAGCACTAGTCTTAGCTATGCCAGAATTAAAAAAAAACCTTTATTTTGGAATGTGATGCCTCAGGAAATGGAATTGGTGTTGTTTTAATGTAATAAGGAAGACCCATTGATTTTGAAAGCCATCCAATCAAAGGAAATTATTTACAGAAAGCTATTTATGAGAATGAAATGTTGGAAATACTACATGCACTAAAGAAATGGAGACCTTACCTAATGGGAAGACACTTCAAGGTAAAAACTGATCATGATAGTCTTAAATACTTTTTGGAGCAGAAAAAATGGGTCACAAATATGTTGGGTTATGACTTTGAAATCATCTACAAAAAAGGGAAGCTAAATGTTGTTGCAGATGCACTCTCAAGAAAGGATGAGGATGTGGAAGCACTGATTTGTGCCATTTCTATTATCCAACCTGATTGGATAATCGAAGCAAGGGGCGAATGGAAGAATGACGAAGAAGTATGGACACTCATTCAAAATTTGTAGCAAGATCCTAGTACATCTGATACGTTTAGTTGGAAAATGATTCCTTATGGTACAAATATCACTTATATCTTTGTAATAATTCCCAACTAAAACAAAAGGTTCTTTTGTAATTGCACACCCCACCCTTAGGAGGACACTCGGGATTTTTAAAAACTTACCATAGGGTGAAGAAAGAATTTTTTGGGATGGCCTTAAATCTGATATTCAAATTTTTTTGATGGAATGTTTGGTTTGCCAACAAAGTAAATTTGAGACAATTAAGACCACGAGACTGCTAAAGCCTTTATCCATTCCAAATCAATGTTGGGAGGAGGTTTCAATGTATTTTATCACAGGTTTACCTAAGTCTGAAGGAAAGAGTGTCATCATGGTGGTAGTTGATAGGCTTACCAAGTATGCACACTTTTGTGCATTATCTCATCCATTTTAAAGTGAGTACAGTTGCTATTGCATTTATGGAAACAATTCAAAAGCTACATGGAAACCCAAATATTATTGTAACCGATAGAGATCCCATTTTCACTGGAAATTTTTGGATGGAGTTATTTTCTTGTTTGGGTACTCAAATATCTCATAGCTCATCTTATCATCCTCAATCCGATGGGAAAACTGAGATAGTGAACAAATGTTTGGAAGGATATCTTCGTTTCTTTGTATCTGATAAACAAACACAATGGTTCAATTGGTTACCTCTGGCCGAATGGTGTTATAACACTTCCTTCCACATTGCATTAAAAATGACCCCATTTATGGAACTCTATGGATATCATCCACTATCCATCACATCATATTTAAGAAAAAATTCTAAGGTTAAAGTAGTCGAAGATCACATCGAGCATCAAAAACAAGTTCTCCAACTCTTAAAGGATAACCTAAATTTGGCACAAAATCGAATGAAACAACAGGAAGATCAGCATCGCAGCGAGAGAAGTTTTTATGTAGGAGACTGGGTATTTTTATGGCTACAGCCATTCAAACAAATGTCCCTCAAGCAAGCTAAGAAAGATAACAAATTATCACCAAAGTACTATGGTCCTTACAAGGTGTTGCAAAATATTGGTACTATGGCATACAAATTGGAGCTTCCTACATCTTCCCGAGTGCACCCAATTTTCCATATTTCATGCTTAAAGAAGGTTATAGGTGACAAACTTTCGGTTCAAACAATATTTCCAGAACTTGATGAGGAAGGAAAAATCATAATGTAACCTGAAGCAGTCTCGGAAATAATAACTCGACAGCTACGAAATCGATCAATTTCAGAGTATCTTATCAAGTGGAAGAACTTACCCATTGAAGATTCCACATGGGAGGATGATAATTTTATACATAAGCATCCTGAACTACTCAAGCATTGAGGATAACACTTTTTTGAAGGAGAGGGGCATGTTAGGTCCCTATAGTACTAGTGTATCCCCTTATTTTTATTGTTAGTATAGCCCCCTTATTGTTATTGTTGTGCCCATGTTGTCCCCATATTGTTATTATTGTGCCCCATAAAAGACCACTATTGTTATTGTTGTGCCCTTACATTATTATTGTTAGGTCGGCCAGGATTATAATGGACTCCTATATATATAAAGGAGGTTTTTTCAATCATTTCATCGAAGAATTGTTCATTTATGTAATGTAAAGGAGGTTTCCCCCTCGAAGTCGTTGATTTCTAAGTCGTTGATCTCTCTTTTCTTATATTTCATGAGTTGGTTTCATAACACAAAGCCTTAATTGAAGGCTTCTAGGGTTTTCTTGAGTTATAAGAGTCATTATCATATGTATTTGACCCTTCTTGGGCTTTTGTATCATGTAAAGAAAAGAAAAAAAATTGAGTAAAATCAATCATTTTACACCTCCTCACCAAGTCGGCCCTGCCTTAATGAGGTCGAACCTGTTTGGGGAAATTCAATTCGTTGAAATGTATATAGAAGAATAATTTGACCTCCTTGGCATTCATTCACAACAAGTTCAATCTACAGTGAAAATAAGCCAAAAAGAAGAGCGAAGTCTAGAGGAAGGAAGAAAAATTCGAGGAGTGAAAATAAAAGTTTTTTTGCATCTCTTTCTCACATGTGAAAATTTTGTAGGGCGTCTGGGTAACTAAAGGGGGCTGAAATTTGTGATCTTATTGCAGGTCTGAAGTTTTGTTGCAAGAGGACCGAAATTTTAGTTGGAAAATATTTTGAGGGTGTTGACCCTTGTTGACTTTGGAAAAAATGTCTGCTTGAAAGGAGGGTTGACTTGGTGATTGGAGGGAATATTTGTCTTGGTCAAAAGGTCTTGGATTGTCTCACTTTGAATTGGTTATATTATATAAGAATATTTTGGCTAGGTTTTCCCCTAGTAGAGGGGTTTTTCCATGGATGAGTGCCTACATATTGTGTTTCTTGTTCTTGTGATATTCATGTATTTTTTATTTGGTTTGCTTGAATAAATATAAAATAATAAATAAGTAAAGTAGCAAACAAATATCACAAGTAATTATCAAGAAAAGAGGAATCAAAACCCTAATAATTACATGCATTGATTTCTCAACATGGAATCAAAACTAAGGTGAAGAAATGACTATTTGAAGATCACTTTGTTGGTTATCTTTTAGGAAGGAATACTTGAAGGAAAGCACTCATGAAAGGAAGATATTTCTAATAATCCCTTATTCATGGAAATATATTTGAATATGGGACTCAAGAACCTTAAAAATCTCTTGGAAGTTGAAAGAAGATTTGGTATCAAGGTCACATACAATATATCAAAAGGAGTAAAATATGCATGACTCTTTTCTGCACTTGCAGGTACACTTGATGATGAAAATGTTTGGATCATTGATAATGGATCCTCAAGACATATGACAGGATAAAGTGGAAAAATTCAAACCATATCAAAAGGATCATCATATCATTTAGTAAAGCTCGGAGACAAGAAGAGATATGTAGACAAAGCTCTTGGGTCTACTTCATCGTAACTACAAGATGGTGGAAAAATTCATCTCAATAACATTCTTGATGTCTCGGGTTTGAAAAAGGATTACTTTCTATTTTGGTTCTAGAAGATATAGGAGGTGGAATTTATGTTGTAGATGGAATAGTTCTTGTTTGGGGAAGGGAATCTAGTATTTAAAAGGATAAGGTTATTGGGATTTGTGAGGGGAGGTTGTATATACTTTTAACACCTCCTCCTGAAGCTTGTTCACATCTATATTATTCCCTCTAAGCTTTGGCATAGAAGGTATGGACACCTTCATTATAAAATATTTCCCTCCATAATTCAAGTGGTGAAAGGCATCCCCAACTTGAAGGAGGGACATGAAGGAGTATGTAAGGGATGTGCTTTAGCAAAAAATACAAAGAAATCATTTACAAGCAGTGACACAAGGTCTAAAGAAGTATTGGACCTCATTCATTCAGACCTGTGTGGACCAATGACAAATAACTCTCTTGGAGGCCTCTATATTATGTGACCTTCATTAATGATCACTCTAGGAAGACTTGGATTTATCTTCTCAAGTATAAGGATGAAGTCTTTCAAAAGTTCAAAGAACTCAAAGCAGAAGTGGATATATTGACATAAAGGAAGGTAAAGACCCTTAGATTTAATAAAGGTGGTGAGTATACATCTAAGGAACTCATAGCCTTTTTCAAGGACGCATGTATTAAGAGGGAGCTCATAGTTTTGTATAATCCTCAACAAATTGGAGTAGTAGAAAGGAAGAGTAAGACCATTGAAGAATTCATTAAAACCATGATATGTGATCAAGACCTTCCAAAATTCTATGATGGGTAGAATCAACTATGAAAACAATATACATACAAAATAGAAGTCCTCATAGATTTCTCGAAAATATGACACTAGAAGAAGCATTTTCAGGGAAGACGCCAAATGTAGGTCATCTATGACTATTTGGATGCCCTTCCTACATTCATATTCCTAAGGATAAGAGAAGGAAGTTAGATTCTACTAGTATGAAGGGAATTTTTATCGGTTATATCATTTCATCAAAATCTTATAGAATCTACATAAAATAAAATCGTCAAATTGGAGTTAGCATAGATGTCATATTTGATGAAAGCATTGGTGTTGTGAAACCAACTCCAAAAATAGAAGAAAAGAGATATCAACGCCTTAGAAATAAGCCACTTCGAGGGGGAAACCTCCAATACATTACATGAATGAACAATTCTTGGATGATACAAATGACAAAACCTCCTTTCTATATATAGGAGTCCATGGGGCCACAATGCAATCCTAGTGGGGCCACAATGTAATCCTAGCCGACCTAACAATAATAATGTAAGGGCACAATAATAAAAATATGTAGTTTGTGCAGTGGTAGGCACTGTCATTGCAGCTACACTAATACAAGGCAGTGGGGACTCACACCTACTAATATATCCATAATAGCCTTTCTCTGTACATAACAAGTGTTGTCCTCAACGCTTGATTATTTCTTGATGCTTCTGTATAAAATTCTCATCCTCCCATGTGGAATCTTCTATAGGAAAGTTCTTCCACTTGCTGAGATACTCTGAAATTGATCGCACTTGTCAACTTCTTGTTTTTGTGACTACTTCATAACTTCTTTCGATGTGATTTTGATCTTCCTGTTGTTTCATTAGATTCTGCACCAAAGTTTGGTTATCCTTTGAGAGTTGGAGAACTTGTTGTTGATGCTCGATGTCATCTTCCACTAATTTATCATCCATATTAGCTATTATTTTATCCTTCAGACCATCCAAATTAGCCTTTATTTCTGCTTTTAAATCATCTATGTCATCTTCGGTTGCTCTTCGTAAGATCAAAATTTGTTACACTTGTTACTGTAATTTTGATATCTCATACTGCAATTATTCCTCTTCATGCACTATAGTATAGCTTTTTGAGGGCTTAATTGGTATGGAATTATTTTTTGGAGGCATTATAGAATCCAATATTGATAAAAATTCTAAAATATGCCCTTGGAATCACTTCAAATTGCTTTTTCAAACAAACGTTATGCAATTTTAAAAACCAAATACACACATTTTTCTTGCTTTTGAGGATCTTGATATTGAAACTGGATTATCTCTGTGATTTCGGACCTTAAATATTTGAAATTTGGCCCAGAGGTAGCCCTCTGAATCCTCTTTTGAATGCCACAGGTCTGACCTGATTTGGATTCGTCAAGACAAATTTATGTTCAATCTCCCACAATGACCTAATTATGGACTAGTTCAGTAGAGCGAACTTGTACGACTTTCCACGTGTCACTGTTTTCTCCTTTGGCTCTGAAATTTATATACAAACAACTACTATCCATGTAATTCCAATCACTTTTTACAGAGTTCCAATCTGATGCTCATAGAGAGAGTTATGAATATTTTCTCATGATCACCTCTTTGAGATGAAATTTGGGAGCCTGAAAAAGACCTAACTTCCACAGATCATATCTCCGACAATATTGCGAACCAAGCTCTAAAATTTTTCGATGATGTTCCTCATGATTTCAGCTTCATGTTCTAAAATATCTGCTTTTGAACCTTCGTAGAAAAAAATTTATAGCGAAAATTCTGTGATGACATTTTTAAGTAAAATTCAGGAGCCTACAAAAATCCCTAACTTCCACAGATCATATCGCCGAAAACATTGTGAACCAAGATCTGAAATTTTGCGAAGATATTCCTCAGGATTTCGGCTGCGCACTCTAAAAAATTTGGCTTCTGAACCTTCGTAGAAAAAAATTTATAGCGAAAATTCCACGATGACTTGTTTGGAGCAGCGAAATCCTAGAATCTAAAGCTCTGATACCAAATGTTGTGAAACCAGCTCCAAAAATAGAAGAAAAGAGATATCAATGCCTCATAAATAAGCCAATTCGAGGGGGCAACCTCCAATAAATTACGTGAATGAAAAATTCTTGGATGATACAAATGAAAAAACCTCCTTTCTATATATAGGAGTCCGTGGGGCCACAATGTAATCCTAGTGGGGCCACAAAGTAATCCTAGACGACCTAACAATAATAATGTAAGGGCACAATAATAACAATATGGGGATTACAGGGGTACAACAATAACAATAAGGGGGGCTACACTAACATAATAAGGGACTACACTATTAATATAGGGACTTAACAATTGAACACAAAAGGTCCAATGATATTCTCATTGACTCTGATGAATAAGATATACCACTCTTTGAAGATGAAGAAGGACCAAGTGAACCCATTCAAACTACGATCATTCCCGAAGTAAATAAGAGGCCAGCCTGGTTGAGAGTGACACTTAAATATGTCGAAGGACATGGAGCAAAAAAAGAGACTTTCAGAGAAAGCAAGAAACCAAAGAGGTACTACATATATGAAACATATATGACGAAACTAATTGATAACCACATTTGAACAAGCCGCTAACACAAGAAATCTTGGTGCAAACCTTTCCTCAAATTTTTCACACAAAAAATAGGTTTGCACCTCGAGATATTTGATCCCTCTCGGCGCTTGATAGATTCAGAGTTAAGATGGATCTAGGTTGGTTTCAGTCGTGTGAGGCCAAGGAAAATCTATCGAACATATGATTAATTTTATCAATAATATGTAAATACATATAATATAAATATAATAATTTTATATATGTTAAATATGTCTGATATTTATTTGGCCATTTTAAATTTTAATTTTGCTTAGTTACCTCAGTTTGTTGAGATGATAAATATTGTTAATAACTTTAATGATGAAAAATTATTAAATAAAAATTTTGAATGCAAAGTGACAATGTAATAGTGTTGAATGATAGAAAATGTATATAATCAGAATGTAATCAATTACAAATAGAATTCATTGTGATCAATCTCAAATTATTTTCTTCTACTATTCTTATTTTCACCCTTGTTATTTTTGTCATATTTTCATATCGATTATATGAAAAGTATAGTTTAAATCATAAATCATTTAAATATTTAGCCCGAACTATTGTACTAAACATCATACATTGTCTATCTTTCTCTTCAATATTAATAGGTTGAATTACTATAACACAAAAATCAATGTACATTGTCAATAATTTTGTGTGCTTATACTAAAATCAATGCATAATGTTAATCCAATCACTTTAAAATTAATGTACTAGCCTAGATCCATCTTAACTCCGGAATATATCTTTATTTTGTGTAAGCACACAAAATTATTGACATCTATCCCCCTCCAACTCCACCTCGCTAGCCCTTCCTCTCTCCTCTCTCTCTAAAGTCGTCTCTCTCTTCCTTCCTCTCTCCCTCTATGTGCCCTCCAATCCTCTCACTATCTCCCTCCCTCTCTCCTCCTCTCTCCCCCCTCATATTTGTCTCCCTCTCCCTCTCTTACCCTTCTCTACCACTCTCTCTCTCTCTCTCTCTCTCTCTCTCTCTCTCTCTCTCTCTTCATTCCTCCTCTCCCATCTCCTTGAGTTTATCCCCATATCTCCCTTGTCACTCACCCTATCTCTCCATCTAGTGCAAGCAGTCAAATATAATTAGAAATCAACGTCTACACTGAAATTAATGTATCTAGTGCAAGCAATCAAATAGGATAAGAAATCATTGTCTACACTGAAATAAATGCATTTAGTGCAAGCAATCATATAGGATTAGAAATCATCTACATTGAAATCATTGCATCTAGTGCAAGCAATTAAATATAATTAGAAATCAACATCTACAATAAAATCAATGCATCTAGTGAAAGAAATAAAATAGAGTTAGAAATCACCATCTACATTGAAATCAATGCATCTAGTGCAAGAAATATTCTTCCCTCTTTCCACCCTCAAACTACGTCTTTACTTTCCTCCCTCTCTCCACTCTCTCACATCCTTCCTCTTCCTTCCTCTCTCTCCATCTCTCCCACATCTATATATATCTCTCTCTTCACCCTCAAACTCCGTTACTATATCCCCCTCTCTCCTCCCTTCTCTCCATCTCTCCTTCTTTGCCTCTTAACCTCACCCCAAAACATGCACACTCTCTCTCCATATCTCCCTTGCCACTTCATCTCTCTCTCTACTTCTCACTATCTATGTATTTCTTCTTTCCTCCCTCTCTCTCACTCCAACTCCATCTCTCCTTCTATCTCCCTCCCTCTCTCTTCCTCTCTCTCCTCCTTCCCCCTCTCTCTCTCTCTCTCTCTCTCTCTCTCTCTCTCTCTGCCCTCCAATTTTCTCTCTTCCCCCATCGCTCTCTTCCTCTCTCTCAAGTCCTCTCTCTTGTACTTCCTATCTCTCCCTTTCTCTCCTACCTTCATATTTATTCTCCTCTCTCTCGCTCTTTAACATCCAATCCTCTCTCTCTCTCTCTCTCTCTCTCTCTCTCTCTCTCTCTCTCTCTCTCTCTCTCTCTCTCAACATCTACACTAAAATCAATGCATATAGTGCAAGAAAAAAAAATAGGATTATAAATCACCATCCACACTAAAATCAATGCATCTAGTGCAAGAAATCATCTTCCTCTCTCCCCCATCCAACTCCATCTCTCTTTCCCTTCCTCTCTTCACTCTCTCACATCCTCTTTCTATTCCTTCCACTCTCTCACGTCTATCTCTCTCTCTCTCTCCCTCGCTCTCCCTCTCTTCACCCTCCAACTCTGTTATTATATCTCTCCCTCTCTCCTTCTCCCCCCATCCCTTCCATCTCTCATTATTTTTCTCTTTATCTCACCCCCAAACATACACACACCCTCTCTATTTCTCCCTTGTCACTCCATCTCTCTCTCTCCACTTCTCACTCTCTATGTATTTCTTCTTCCCTCCCTCTCTCACCCTCCAACTCCATCTCTCTATCCCACCCTCTATCCTCCTATCTCCCTCCCTCTCTCTTCCTCTCTCTCTTCCTTCCTCTCTCTCTCCCTTCCTCTCCTACCTCCCTCTCTCTTACCCCATCTCTCTCTCTCTCTCCATCTCTCTCTTTTCCCTCCAATCCTCTTTCTTCCCCCATCACTCTCTTCCTTTCTCTCAAACCTCTATCTCGTTTTTCCTCTCTATCTCTCTCTCTATATATATATCTTTTCATCCAATCCTCTCTCTCTCTCTCTCTATACTACTATATCCCTAAATTTCTCCTTTTCTCTCCTTATTTCCCTCTTCTCTCCATCTCTCCTTCTTTGAATCTTTATCTCACCCCTAAATATACAAACTGTCTCTCCACTTCTCACTCTCTATGTCTTTCTTCTTCCCTCCCTCTACCCTCCTCCAACTCCATCTCTATATCCCTTCCTCTCTTCTCCTCTCTCTCAAGACCCCTCTCTAGTCCTTCCTCTCTCTCTCTCTCTCTCTCTCTCTGCCCTCCAATCCTCTCACTATCTCCCTCCCTCTCTCATCCTCTGTCCCCCCTCCAAATTTATGTCTCTCTTCCTCTCTTACCCTTTTTTACCTCTCTCACTCTTTTCCCTCTCTCTCTTCATTCCTCCTCTCCGCTCTCCTTGAGTTTATCTCCATCTCTCCCTTCTCACTCCCCCTATCTCTCCACCTCTATCACTCTATGTCTTTGTTCTTCCCTCCCATATATATCTAGAGTTAATATATATCATGATATATTAATGTATATTATAATATAACAAATCTAATATTGTATTAATCCAAAGTTATTAAATATAATAATATTAATGTGAATATTAGATTTAATAATAATAATAATAATAATCTTTTAATATTTTTTTTTTGTAAGCTTAGGTGGTAATAATCTTTTAATATTAATATTAGGGCTAATAATGTTTTTTTGGCATGGCATTAATAATAATTTGGCCCATAGGCTTCACCTAAATAAAACATCTTTTTTGAATGTTCGTAAATATAAAGAGTTTTATGGAGTAAATATAAAAAGACATTTTATTTATTTGTCATACCTTTTTTATTTACCATGGTATTTGGCCCATAGGCTTGATATATAATTAGATGTTGATTTATTTACCATGATATTTGGCTATAGGCTTGGTATATAATTAGATGGTCTTTTTTATATTGATTTATTTGTTTACCATACCTCTTTTATAAATATGGTATTTAGTCCATGGTATTAATAATAATTTGTCCCATGGTATTTGGCCTATAGTCTTCATCTAAATAAAACTTCTTTTTTGAGTTTTTGTAAATATAAAGAGGTTTATGGAGTAAATATAAAAAGAGGTTTTATTTATTTACCATACTTTTGGAGTAAGTATAAAAATAAGTTTTATTTACTTACCATACCTCTAGTTTATTTATATTTTTATTTATTTATCATACATAAACCTCTTTATATTTTAAATTTATATTATGTTTATTTTTAAATAGGGCCGACGTTAAATCAAAAATGTTAAATTTTAAACATTACATTTATTTTTACATGTTTACGTAATGGGTTGTAGAGATAATACATAGTTACATTTTAATAATTAATTTTAGCCTATTAATGAGGTTAAAAAGTTATATATAATATAAAGAATCAAGTTATATATGATTTAAGATTCAAGTTGTTTTTTTGGCCGACATTAATGAAAATTATTTTTATTATTATTTTAGGACGTGACATACTTACACATCGGGGTCATATTGGGTCGTAGAATATGCGCCTCTCGGCTCAACCAACCTAGATCCATCTTAACTCTAGATCTATCAAGCGTCGAGAGGGATCAAATATCTCGAGGTGAAAACCTATTTTTTGAGTGAAAAACGTGAGAAAATGTTTTCACCTTGAGAGATTTGATCCCTCTTGATGCTTGATAGATCCAGAGTTAAGATGGATCTAGGTTGGTTTCAGTTGTGTGCGGCCAAGGAAAATATATTGAACATATGATTAATTTTATCAATAATATATAAATAAATCTAATATAAATATAATCATTTCAACATACCTTCAACCCACATGTTCATTGTCCAAATCCCAAATCCATATATGCTTAAGTGTGAATACCTTTTTTTATTTAACCAAAAATTGTGTGAAATGGACAAGTTACACTCTGAATTTTTGGTGCTTCAAAGTTTGTGCACGTGGTTCAAGTCTGAAATATGTAACTGAGGCTTCTCACAATTCTAAACAAGGATGCACTGATAAATCTTTGTGTGAATATGAATGAATGAAGGATATTTTAACGTCCACGAGACTAAAAATAGTCTATGGGACTACCCACTTCCTTGTTTTTTTCTTTCTGTAATTCAATCTTTTTCTTGCTCAAATTAAGGATGAGTTGACCCAACCTTCTAATAGTTCCCTCACTGAAAAGACAATGCCATGGAATTGATGCTAACATACTACGATAACTGTCCCTGATGTCTCTGAAAGCATCACATTCCAAAATGAAATGTTTTTCTGATTCCACTGCCCCAGAAGTGCAAAAAGTACATACCCTTTCTTCCCAAGCTTTTTTAGGTCTCTTCCATCGTCTCTTTTCACACCAAAGTTAATGTGAGTTAGTTCTTAATTGAGCAATAAGAACCTTTTCTCTCCATGGAATGGTAGCTCCAATTTACTCTTTTTGTTGGAGATCACAAGTGGGGATGAATTCCTGAACGTACTAATTCTTTCTACCCAACTCTTTTCCCCGTATACCCTTACGGAACTTCTCCAGCACAAAATTATTTAACTCCTTCCTATTTGGGGGACATGCATTAAGGTAAATATTCCATTTTTGCATCCATTTGTTGTTTTGTCTCATCCATGATTTCTTTCTTTTACTCATACCTTCATTGAAGATAACTTTCGGCCATCTACCTCCTCCCATTTGCTCAATTATTTTTAGATACCTTATAAGACGCACCATGGAAATTGCTTCGATGGGAGCTTCCCCTATTTCACTCAAAATTATCCTATAGGAAACCGAACTTTTTATTTTGAACTTGCTCATGATCAAACTTTTTTAATTTTTTCAATTTGTTTCCATTTTGAAACAGGGATGTTGCTAGCCCACAATTCACACCCATATAATAGCACTGGACAAACTAGGAGTCCAAAAAGTACTTTGATCGTGTTCCAATCCCATAACTCGGCGTCTACACATCTATTTTGAAGTGCATATAATGCTTTCCACCCTCCTAAAATTCTTTTCTTTCTGCAATCCTCCCAATTAAGCTTGTTGTTGAAATCGATCTCGAGGTACTTGTATTCATTTACTTCTTAAAGAATGTTGTCTTCAAAGAAGAATGTATGTTGGCTTTGCTTCCTTTTATTAGAGAAAATCATTATTTTGGTCTTACTGGTATTTACTTGCATCCCCAGTGCTTTACAAAAATGCTCAAGGGCATATACGTACATCTGCAATGCATGGGACAATCGAACACCATCCCCACCTTGAAAATTTAGGCACTCTTCTAGTTTGTCAACATATAAACCAAAAAGGGTAGGGGATAAAGGGAAACCTTGCTTGACTCCAATGTCACTTCTAAAACTTTCTGAAATGTCTGATGAAGTTATAATTTTGACTTTCACTTCTTCATAAAGCCTATGGACAACATCTCTATATTGTAAAGGAATTTCAATATCTTCCATTCTACGCCACAACTCATCCCTAGGGACCATGTCAAATGCCTTTTTGAAGTAAACAAAGCAGCAAAATACTTCTTCTTTGCTCTCCCAAAACTTTTCAACAATGTGTCTCAGTGTAATACCATGATCTACTGTAGAATGTTTCGACCTAAAAATTGCTTGCCCTTTTGCCATCTTTTATTTTACTTATGCCCACTTACTGATTCTATTTTCTACCATGCCACTAAAAATCTTTGCAAATAAAGGATTGATCATAATGGTTTTGTAGTTGGAAGGATTATTAATGTCTCCACTTTTAAAAAGGAGAATTCTTAGACTAGTTGTCCAATCCCTTGGGAATCCTTGTTGAACGACGTTGTTCAATATTTCCATGATGTATTGTGCCAAAATGTTCATTCCCCACTTTAGATATTATGCTTGAAGTTCAACAAAGTCCTTTTCCTTCCTTGTTTTCAACTTTTTAATTCCTTCCTCCACCTCATGTACTGTGAAAAGCTTTGTAGATGCGTTGATCATGGGAAGAGGCTCAACCTCTAATTCTTTTTCATAGAGTTTCCTTGCATAGTCAAACCATTGATTGGTTGTAATATTATTTTCAACCTGCCAAAAAAATTGGGTTATTCTTGCCTAGATATATCAGCGCTTCCCGTCTTGTTTGCATGAACTCATATTTTTTCTTTTTTTGAATTTGTTTATATAAATTTACTTTCATGTTCCCCTCTCCTTCCTTTTTCAAGGTTCTCCTTGCCATTTTTCATTCCTCATTGAACCACGCATTCAGAGGAAAACAATTTGATTATGATTTCCTATTTTTTTCTCTTTTTCACTTCTCAAGTGCACCCTGGATTATATTTGTTAACTCATGGTTGTTGAGGCTTTGGGGACCAATTTTCTCCTTCTGAATTGACCTCCTCAACATTGTTTTGAAGATAGTGCAATTTTCTTGTGTTAGAAGAATTTTGCCCCTTTTTGCCAATTGTTGAGAACATTGGTTTTTCCTCATATTATGTCTTTCTTCTAACTAGGACAAAATTTATATAAATTGGGTTATGCTCTGATTTTAAGTCCCAAATTTTCTCTCCAATCTTAACTTCATCTATTCTTTCTATTAGGCTTTGTGAACTAATAACATAGTCAATGACACTTTCCCCATTGTATGTGTTGCAAGTGAAGTTCTCGGACTTTTTCCATCTATCTAGATTATTGTAGATAATTAAGTTGAAAGCACCACACAACATAAGCAACTGCTCTCCAAAATGATTACTAATGTTTTCATCTTTTGAACATCTCAACCATCGAGAATTCTCCTCTTCAATAAGCTAGATAGGATTGTGATCCTCTTTGCAACAAAGAATATTAGCTTGTTGATTTGTTGTTCTAGCATTGAAATCTCCCACTAAAATAACTTCTCCCTGTTGAGAATATGCGGCAATATCTTTCTTTAAATCTGCATATGGATTTTTTTTATACAATCCCTTATTTTTGTAAGTTTTTTATAGTTGAGGTGCAAAATAACATGTCGCAATTCTTATGTCGTTCTCATTCTCTATTATTTTGAACCATAAATATTGTTTATTTGTATCTTCTTTCACTAACTGAATGTGACAACCTTCTTTTTATTTCACTGAAACCAGTATTCCTCCGTACCCTTTGCCATTTTCTGTTGCCTCGTTCCAAACTGCTAACTTCAAATAACCGTCAAATATAGGATTTTTGCAACCATCATGTTCATGAGTTTTTGTGAGACAAATTATGTCTCTACCTTCTGCAATAGGCCCTATCCCAAGTCCCCTCCTCCAAGGGTAACCTCTACAGTTCCAACAAACTAGACTTAGGTATACATAGGTAGGATTTGGGTGCTATGCAGTTTGGCACACAAGACTCGAATTTGAGTCTTCACCCCTTTTCATCCATGATGATCCTGTTGGTCTCCTCCCTATTATAAAATTACATATTTTTTATTTATTGTCAGTTTGTTGCCCTGTTTTCCCATGAGGCCCAAACACTGCAATAACCATTTTACCATTGTACAACCATGCTCTTTTCCCTTTGTTTCTTGTTGCTCTAACTTTCTCCACTTCTTCTCTTATCCCTTCTTGTTCCTTGCTAGTTAAATCTTCATCTAGGAAGAAGTGTGAGCCTTTCAAGAGTTTCTTTTTGCATAAGAGATGATGTTTCTCTTGCACACTTTCCATGATGACTTTTATAGGTCGAGGTCTTTCCTCACATATCTTTCCCACCCTCCTTGCTTGACAAATTTTCTCTCCACTATAATTTCTCTCTCAAAAAGTCCCTTGTCAAATTGAAAGTGCTTTCATTCTTTCCATGGTCTCTTATTCCCCTTATAATAAAATTTGTTTCTCTCTCCTTACTTTCTTTATGTTCTCTTTCTCGTGCTCTACAAGAACTTACATCTTATTTTTCCTCTATCCTGTGACCATTAGTGTCCTCAACCCTGCTTTTGATTTCTTTTCGAATGTATGTATTCTTGTTCTACTTTTTTTCGGAAAGGATTGTTTGGTGACCCATTTGTATATCTACCTGAGTTGTTTTAGAGATTATCAAATCTTTGTTTGCTGCCATTGCATCATTCCTGATTTTCCATGTTACCTTCATGTTTTCCCATTCTCGTTTTCCTGCCTATATAACATATCGTAACATTGTTACCTCCTCTTTCAAAATTCTATTACCTTCCATTAAACATTGATTTGCAAGTGTGATCTCTGAAATTTTGCGGTCTATTTCATGTTCATTGGCTTTTAAAATTTCCAACTTTTCCCTAGTGATTTGATGACCAAGTAAGAGGTGTAGTTGTGGGACTGTAAATGATTGACTCTTCTTTATTTTTGTTGCTCTTATTTTTTTCTTCTGGGTTTGTTTTCTTCTTCTTTGTTACAATTTAAAACAGAGAAGTTTGTGCTTCAAAATGCCTTAATATTGTTTTGCATTTACTCACATTTACCCAAATCCACTTTCATGTTTTGTCAGCTAAAGATCAGATGAGTTGTTTTCACAAAAGAGTTGTTTTCACAAAATCAAAAATTCCCTTGCCATTTTTAACATTTACTATTGATTAATTTTCCTTTTGAATTTCAACAAAAAAATTCGCAAAATCTCAAAGTGAATCTGCCACAATTCTCGTCAAAATTTAGGGATTGTTTGCGCAAAAATGTTTTTCAAAATGGAACTTCAAGGTTTACAAGTCG
The DNA here is from genome assembly GCA_034641835.2 of Pinus albicaulis. NCBI lineage: Eukaryota > Viridiplantae > Streptophyta > Pinopsida > Pinales > Pinaceae > Pinus > Pinus albicaulis. Next base: position 1,269,310,613 of record CM076578.1, on the reverse strand, counting down.
CCATCGCCATCTCTGCCTGGTAGTTGGAGAGATCCTGGTCATCGATCATGAACTTCTTTTCCTTCACACCTCGCTTCCAATGCTTCTGCAATTCCCTTCACGCCACCCTTCGAACTCTTCCAACGCTTCTGCAATTCCCTTCACGCCTACCTTCAAACAGTACTCCGAACCTTCGATGCTCCGATCCTATAATGTGGAGACGATTCGATCGGTGGTCTGATCGCGCTTGCTACTACTGTCGTTTCCGAAATAGAAGACAAGGATTGAGATTTTTGAGATTCTGAGATTTATCTACCTTTAGATTTTACGGGAGACCTGAAAAGAGACTGGAACATGCAACTAGCCGATGCTGTGAAATTTTGAGAGGAGGAATGCAAATTCTTCGCATTTGCTGGGTTAATGTGTGGGAGGAAGAAGAATTGGGGTTTTATTTTTGAATGAAAAAGCACGGGAGACTCATCCATCCATCCTCTAGCTCTTCCATTCACGACCTGTACCAGAATTCTAATTCCATTCTAAACCAGAACTGTCACAAAATCGTAGAAGATAACTAATTCCACATGTCCACACAATTGTAGATGTCCGCAAACATTCTGATATATTAGTTTCACGTGAGTTATTTTATGTTCCTCGCTATATTTTCTATTACTTCCTTGTTTTTCTATGGTTCTTTCAAAGAATCCACTTGCTCCTAAGTGTTAATTTTAGGAATATTGCTTCTGTGATCCATAAATTGTGAGAAAAATCTTTCAGTAAAAATCACATCCAAATAAATTTGGTCGACGCGTTTCGAACCAGCCAGTGTAATTCATCATCAGGACTTTATGAGAAAATCTGATCAGGAAACCCAATTAAATAGATACGATTTTTTCATCAAGTCCTGATCAGATTTTTTTATGAGAAAATCTGATCAGGAAACCCAATTAAATAGATACGATTTTTTCATCAAGTCCTGATCAGATTTTTTCATCAAGTCCTGATGATGAACCACACTGGCTGGTTCGAAACGCGTCGACCAAATTTATTTGGATGTGATTTTTACCGAAAGATTTTTCTCATAGGTCGTGTTAATTTTGGAGAAGGGGCCGACTTGAGAATTAGTGGAGCTGACCAACAATGTTAACCTAATACATAAGTGGTTTCATATAAAAGTTTTATCAATCCACTTTTGATAATTTTATAATTTGTTAATAAAGAGTTATGGAATAGTAAATTAGGGAAAGAATGAAAATAGTGATTTTTGTAAGGAAAATTGAAGCAAATTTCACTTACAACCTTTGTGAAGAGGGAGTTGAAGACAGAAGAAATAAACTGAACAGTGATATATTGAGGACAGTCTTCTCTTGAAAGATGAAGTTGTTGAAGCAATAAAATGTCTCTTGAGAACAAAACTAAGTTGAAAACTTATTTTGAGTTTCCTCTTGTGTATTCAAGTTGAAGCATGTTTGGAAGTTGCTTTGAAATGCTTGAAAACTTGGTTGGAAATTTTCTTGAAGACAAGGACCGATTTTGAACAATGTAAAACATCAAACCAAGGATAGTGAAGACTTTGAAATGTTGAGCACTGAAGGCTACAGTTATGGGAGCTTTTTTGAAGTAGTATTTGAGATTGGAGTAGAATCATTGACCCTTGTTGAAACAGGGTTATTGAGGATTTTTTATGTTGATATAACTCTCTTACTAAGATAGTCATTCTTGTAGCATTGTTAAAGACCTAAGACTCTTGTAGAAACTAGTCTTGAAGGCATTCTTGGAGAACTTGTTGAATGACTGAAGACCTCAAGGTGTAATCTTGGAAAAAATTGTTTACCGAAAACGAAGAGTTTGGGAGACACCTTTTGCAGTGAAAAAAGTTGCCATTGATGAACTAGTAGAGTACTGAAGACCTACTAAAGATACCCTGAAGCTATGTTGAAGATTTTCAAGGCTTGTTGTAGAAGGTATTTTGGGAGGCCTTCAAGAACCATTCAACCTACATTGAAGAGTTAAAGTAGATTGATGGGGTTGGTGCCCTAGAGGATAGGTGTCCTAAAAAATATCACATTGGAGCTTGTGCCAAAAAAGAGGGTTGGTTCCCTAGAGGATAGGAGTCCTCAGGAAGATAGAATTGGACCTCGTGAAATCCAAGTTGGTTCTTGGAAAAGTACAAGTTGGATCCTGGTGGAATGGAGATTGGTGTCTTCATCTAGGGTTGGAGCCCTAAAAATTATTGTACTCGATTTATTGTAAAAATAGGATTGGAGTTCTCAATATATATGATTAATAAAATTATTTATTATGTATTGTTCATTTTGTGTTCATTTTATAAGTGATACAAACTAGTAAAGTAACAATTGTAAAAGAAATATTGATTCACCCCCCTTCTCAGTATTTTCAACAAATAGTAGAACACAAGAACATAGAATGTAGGTTGCAAGCAAGGGCCAAAACCTCTCCACTTGAGAGGAAAACCTACAAAATATCTTATCTTCTTATAGATTCTTCAATTGACGAATTCCAAGACCTCTAGACCAAGACCAATACCCTCAAAGACCAAGTCCAAACTTTCCTAATGAAGTGCTTCCCTTGTCCAAGTCAAACCCAATCAAATGTCTTCTAGTAGCACAACTTTGACCCCCAGCTTCAGAATTTTGGCCTCTACTGCAAATCTAAAAAAATTTCCCCCTGCAACCACACGTGTGAGTGAAATCAACCTTCCAATGTCTCCCAACATCCTCGCTTGCCTTGCTTCCTCGTCTAGGGCTAGAAGGTGACCCATTCGATCATTCTTCCAACATAATTGATCCTCCTCCTATAGATAGATAATATCAACCTTGAAGCAACAAACCCTAGCTTCACTTCTTCGCACGTGTGAGAGAATATTAGCCTAGAAACAATATTCTTTGTCCTCGTCCTTCTTTTCTAGCCTTCTTTCTCCTCTCCTTCACTTGAATGAGTGATTGAATGAATGTGTCTCAAGGAGTTAGAGTTGCCTCCTTTATATAGGCTTCTTAAGGAGGACGTGGCTCCTCAAAATAGGTTGACTTCCAGTTTCCAGAACGACTTGGTCCTGAAGGGTGTTTTGACACTTTTAATTACAAAAATAATTTTTTTTACAAGTTACAATGTGCTTGATGGGGTCTTCAACTTATCACAATGAATCTTTTGACTTCCTGACCTAGGACAAACCTTAGAGCACTCAATGGGTGCTTGGACTCTAAAATAAAATGCCTTAAGCATGAAACTGATGCTCCAAAAATAAAAATAATAAATTTTCCATTTTACGAAATACAAGAATCAAAAGTGCATTTCATATTTATGAAGTTTGAACCTAGTTACACATTTTTCAACACTTTAATCCCACAGTTATAAATTGTAATAACCAAAGCAACATCAGAATGTTTGAGGACCTCGTGTTTCATGCTACGACTAAGCATATTATTAATATGTACTACTATATTAGAATTTTGGTATAAGATGGGGTTGTGAAGCTATAGTATTTTCCTACAAATGAACAAGTAGCCGATGTGTTGATGAAATCTCTCCCCAATAATAAGTTTGAATATTTTAGAGGCATGCTTGGATTGGTGGATATCTCTGATTCAGTTAAGAGGGAGAGATGAGTACCTTGTTTGTGTGCTCGTATGATGGTACTTGGGAGGACATCTTGGCCTATATGGTATTGAGATATCAATTATAATTTGGCCTACAATATGTCTAGATCCCTCTTTGGGAGGGTATCTTGGTCTTGATGATATGGAGACCCCTTTCTTAGGGTGGATATCTTGACCTAGATGATACCTAGATCCCTGTGAGGGTTGGTGTCTTGGCATGGAGGCCTAGATGGTATCTACATCTATTTGGATTAATACCTTGGTTATAGCCTAATGGTACCTATCGTGGAAATTTTCCTTGACAATACCTTAGTCCCTCTTGGGTTGATACCTTAGAATTAGCCTAGATGTTATCTAGATCCCTAACATTGTGTATGTTGATACTCTTCGGAGAACATGTCAAATTTGTTTCATCCGTGTACCTATTTGTACAATTATAAATACCTCCCTAATTAAGAGGGAGCGTTGAAAATGTAACTACGGTCGGTCTTCATAATTCTTATTGTAATTTATCATTATGTGTGTGTTGAAATATTGAAAAAGAAAGAAAGAAAGAAAAAAATTAAGCATGGGTTTCATGCTCTTTTCACTTGTCTATTAGGTTAAAACCTCCATTGAAGGCTTTTATGGTTTTATTGAGTCATGAGAGTCATTATCATATGTATTTGACACTTCTTAGGCTTTTGTATTATGTAAAGAAAAAATTATTTTGAGTCAAATCAATCAGTTTACACCTCCTCACCAAGTTGGTTGTGACTTGATGAAGTCAACCTTTTTTGGGGCAATTTGATCCAATGAATTTGGCCTCCTTGTAATTCATTCACAACAACATCGATCTTCAATGAAAAGAAGACAAAAAGAAAAATGAAGTCTAGAGGAAGGAAGACAAAGTCAAGGAGAAGTGAAAAGAGAAGTTTTTGGGCATCTCTCTCTCACACATGCAATTTTTTCTAGGGTTTATGAGTAACTACAGGGGGCGAAATTTGTGATCTTACTCCAGGTCTGAAGTTTTGTTGCATGAGGGCCAAAATTTCAGTTGGGAAATATTTTTAGGGTGTTGACCCTTGTTGAATTTGGAAAAATTTGTCTAGGAGATGTGTTTTTCTCTTGCTGAGTGCCTATATCTTGTGTCTCTTGTTCTTGTGATCTTCATTTATTTTTTATTTGATAATTTCTTGATGAAAGATAAAATAATGAAGAAGTAAAGAAGCCAACACATATCACAAGTAATTATCAAGAAAAGAGGAATCAAAATCCTAATAACTACATGGATTGATTTCTCAACACTGAACAATATGAAGGAAATAGAAGCAGAAGTTGAAGAACTCATGTGCCTCAGGTTCAGTGAGATGAGTTTTCAGAGATACGACCCTAGGGGAGTATGAAAAAACCATTGTGCTAACTTGCATTTTTCCTGACCTTATGTTTATATTTCCCTAGAAGATGAGGATAATATAAAGAATAGATATAATGCTTCCAGAGCAATGAGACCAAGTGATGAGGCAAGCCCTTCTAACACAACTCATATACCATACATCACTCAAGAAGGGAACCAACATGAAGTTCCTACTCAAGATAGAATTGCCAAGCCAAAGAGGAAGATTTTTCGTGATCTCAGAGAAGAGAGGAGCAGAAAATTTAAAGAGTATCCAAACACTAAAGGTGTAACTGAGGAAAAGATGCAAAGAAGGGAATTTGAAGAAGCTTAAAGGAAACGACAGGAAGAGGAGTAGAAACGGGAAGCAAAGTGAAAACATGAAGAGGAACACAAGCAAGAGGAAGAAAGGAAACAAAAAGAGGAACAACTAATGAACAAAATAGAAGACATGCAACGAACGAAGGAAGAGATGAAAAAGAAGAAGGAAGAAGAGACTATAAGGAAACAACATGAACAATCCTTGCAAAAGAAAAACTAATAAGAAAGGCAAAAGTTGTTAGAAGAAGAGGAAAGTAGGAAGAAACATGAAGATGACTTGCAATCACAGTAGGTGGATGATGAATGGGAGGAGGATTATTAGGAAGCATATATTATGTTGATCACAAAACAAACAAGCTATCAACCCCTGCCCCTCCTCCCCCTCCCCCGTCTTACTGGTGGCCATCTCCCATTCAGCGAAATGGGAATAATTCCTCCACCGTATGACAGATTCATGGACGTTTCAAACTTTACCAATGATCGGCTAAAGAGAAGGATAGTACAAGAAAGAAGAAGGTATTTTTCGGCTGACCCTCATCACCTTATTTCCATCAACACAGAAAGGGTGATTGTGTCGAATACTAGGAAGAATCTAAGAGCATTTGCAGCAACGAATGCAACCTTCATAAAATCCACTAAGGAGAACATTGATTATATGATGAGAGAAAATGAAACATTGGTAAAGAGAATGGATTCGAAAAGGAAACAAGGTGAGTGATCCGGATTTATGCAGGAATGCAACAGAATACACATATAACCATAAATACAAATATGCAGTGGAAATAACACCTCATTTCATTAATATCAAAGAACTGAAATTTGTTTACAGACAGAATGGAAATAAACTAGCTAGGGTGTTGGTAGCTTATCTATGAGAAGAGATGTGGTGGCTACATGCTTCTATATTGTGTTACAATGAGGCTCGTGGGCCTATTTATTATTCAGAAACAATGTAAAACCCTAAACATCCAAAAACCTAACCCTAGGAGATGAAGCACCAAAACTATGGGCCCCATTTGGGTAAATTGGTACATCAACTACTCGGGGACGTAACTTTGGCATACGATCTCTGTTTGACATGCACAATACCTCGTTAGAAACATCTATTCAAGGACTACAACTATTCATCTTAGAAACATTGAAGGAACTTCCATGTTCCTCCCGGTTTTCCCAAAAAACGTTGTTTAGGGCTTCAAAACGGCTCCAGAAGTTCAAGACCCAAAAAACTACTAAAAATAGTAAATTGTGCTACAATTAAGGAAACTAAAAAACTGAAAGAAACAATGGTGGGGCCCCAACTGGAATAGGCGGGTGGCCACCAATATCCACCTGGATTATTCCTCCCCCCTTAGGAAGCAATGGTCCCCATTGCGTTGAGTTCCTCCATGAGATGAGGAAACTTCTATTGAACTTGGTCCCCGGTGAACAACTTGCCTTGGTGCAGGAGTTGGCCAGCTTTGACAACCCGATACAGTTGGATCTTCTGCTGGCGAGTTTTCTTGATTCGCATGTCCATGATGCAATCCATGGTGCCCTGTTCCATGCAGTCTGGGTTTAACTCTGTTTGTGTGAGTTGTTTTGCGATGTTAGAGGTGGGAAGTAGGGCCAAAGGCGGTCCAAATTGAATACTGGGTGAAAACCAAGGAATGGTGGAATATTGAGCTCGAACGAATTGGCCCCTATAGCCTTGGTGATGGTGTACGACCCATATCAGAGCGGGCGAAGCTTGCGGTGGGATCCAACAAGGCGCTCCTTCTGCAAATGTAGCCACACTTTTTTGTCGAGCTGGAAATTGTGTGGAACCCGATATTGATCATGTCGTTGCTTGTACTTAGCATTGGATCTGTCCAATCTTTCATGAACATGTTGGTGAATGTGCTAAATGTGCTCAATGAAGTTGTTCGCTTTGTCAGCTTCAGACTGGACATGAGTCGAATCAGCTTGAGTATCTGCAAATGGCAAGGCTACGTCAATGGGACATAGTGGCTGGAATCACAAGCCCACCTGAAAGGGGTTGTGGCCGGTTGAGTTGTGGAGAGCTTGGTTATAACTGTGTTGTACATAGGGAAGGCTCTCATCCCATGTTTGTGGATGCTTGGAATTATACATGCACAGAATATGTACGATCATCTTGTTGACGACCTTTGTCTGGCCATTAGTTTGGGGATGGAAAGTTGTGGACTTGGTGAGCTTGGTGTCCAGCATTGACTAGAGGCTGGACCAAAATGTGTTGAGGAACCTTCTGTCACCATCTAAGATAATAGACTGTGGGATCCCAAAGTGCACCCACACTCGTTCAAAGAAGAGTTTAGTAGTATATTCTGTTGTGATATTCTTCTTGCAGGCCACCATAATGGCCATCTTCGAGAATCTATTGACGACCATGAAAACACATTCTTAGTAGATGGAAGGCCCGACATGTAATCCATGGAGATGGATTCCCAAGATCGACTAGGGGTAGGTATCGGAGTATAGAGGCCTTGCCTCTTGATGGTCGGTTTGGCAATGGCACAAGCAGTCCAGGATCTGATGTACTTTCTGACATCATGTTGAAGGTTCAACCAATAGATATACTTCTGCAGTACTTCCACTGTTTTCTCGACCCCGAAATGCCCAGCGACTCGACTATAGTGCGCTTCCCAAATCATCTTGGGATGCTCGCTTGAAGGAACAAAAAAGTGTCCTAGGTGACATAGCAGTGTATCATGGAGGTGAAATTTTGGAATTTGTGTACCCTCCAAGAGTGTCTTGTATGTGTGGTCGAATTATGGATCTCTCTTGTAGAGAAGCAACCAATCAAAAGTCTCATGCCCACAAGACTTGAGAACAGTGGTGAGCGCCATGATCGGTGGTCGGCTGAGGCAGTCTGCAACATTATTGTTGTTGCCATTCTTGTACTTGATGTTCAAATGAAACTGTTGCAGAAATGTGGACCACTTTTGATGGTGATCGTTCTACAACTTCCCTTGTGTCTTTATGAACTGCAGGGGTCGGTGGTCTATGTGGATTATCGTTTCCTTCCCAAAATGTAATTCTTCCATTTTCAGCAAGCCTGCACAATGGAATGCATTTCTTTGTCATTAAGTGGGATACTTGCGGACAGTGTCTCACTATGATATGCCACTAGATGCTCTTTTTGAGTAAGAATTGTCCCAATAGCATAGTCAGACGCATTTGTCTCAATAACAAATGGTTGTTTCAAGTTGGGTAATGTGAGCACTGGGGCAGAGCAGAGGCAATATTTCAATTCTATGAACGCCTTTTGTTGAGATTCCGACCAAATTAATTTTTCTTTCCCTCCTCCCTTGGTGACTTGACTCAAGGGCCAAGTGATATGAGAGAATCCCAACACGAACCTACAATAGAAATTAGCAAGACCCAGAAAGTTGCAAAGCTCTGTTAGAGTGGTTGGGGCTAACCAATCCCGAATGACTTGGATCTTGGTTGGATCCACATGCACCTTGTTTATCAATAATGTATCCCAGATACTAAACCTGGATCATGCCAAAAGTGCACTTCTCCAAATTGGCACACAACTTGTGTTGCCGCAGTGTTTAGAGGACTTGTCGCATGTGGTGGAGGTGCTCTTCCCAAGTCTGGCTGAAGATCAGGATGTCATCCAAGTACACTACTACAAATGAGTTGGAGAATGGCCACAATATGTCTTCCATCAGCCTCATGAAGGTTACAGGAGCATTCGTCAACCCGAAAGGCATGACCAACCATTCGAAAAGGCCCTCCTTGGCTTTGAAGGCAGTCTTCCACACATCGGAGGGTTCGATTGGTACCTGGTGATACCCAGACATCAAGTCAATCTTGCTGAAATATTTCGCCCCTTTGGGTTGGTCCAGAAGGTCATCAATCTATGGGACCGAGTACCTATTTCGGACAATGATATCGTTTGGAGCCCGATAGTCAATACAGAATCTCCAAGTCCCATCCTTCTTATGCACCAACACGTTCGAGCTCCCACAGGGCGATGAACTCGGCCGGATGTGACCTTTTTGCAGCAGCTCCTGAGCTTGCCTCTTGATTTCATCGTTCTCCAGAATAGAGCGTCGATAGATCGATCCATTGGGAAGCATCGCACCTGGGGTTAGATCGATTGGGTGCTTGACCTGACAGTGCAGAGGCACCCCTTGTGGGTGAGGTGAAGATGTCCTCGTACTCCTCCATGACCTTGTCCATTTGTTGTTTTCTTGTGGAGGAGCCCTGTCTGGAGGTCGTGACCACAGTATTCTTCTTTCCCTGAGGGCGGATCATCAGGAAAACAAATTTCCCGATTTTGGAAATGAGCTTATTGCATTGTTTTGCAGTAACCAAAGAGATAGTGGCAGGCGATGGTACCTCTGGTATCTTATACAACTTATTGCCCAAAGTAGCAATAACAATGTGAGGCCAAGACTCATATACAACATGTCACTTCCACAAGTATGGTTGGCCTAATAATACATCACAAACATCAAGAGGAGAAATGTCACATAATACCTCATCCGTGAAGGACTTGATGTTGTAGGGAAGGCGACATTGTTGGCTAACATGGAGATCCCGTCCTTGGTGAAGCCACCGGATGGTGTACGGTTGTGGGTGTGTTATGGTCGGCAAGCCCAACCACTTCACGACCTGTGCTGAAATGAGGCTCTTTTGGATCCCACTATCAACAAAGAATTGTAGCATGGAACCCTTTACCCATATTTGGGAGTGGATGAGATGCTCCTCCTCCTTTGCATCTTCCGGTTCCTCCTTATTGATCTCCACGGTGGCAACGGTGGCGTTGGGCCTTGCATCAATAATCTGCTTCCCTTTGTCATTCCCCTTGTCGGGATCTAATTCAGAGTTGGGGCATGCATCTTATTCAAAAGCCCTCATCTCAGCCACCAGTGACTATTTTTCCCAACACTCACTTGTGTTGTGAGTGGACCTCTTATAAAACTGACACCACTTTCCTGTGTCTTTCTTCGGCTTCGCAGTGTTGTTCTTTTCTTGCGTCTTTGGCAGGTTGTCTTGGGTCACCATGCCTTGGATTTTTCCTTTGTTTTGTGGTTTGGGGACACCTTTCCTTTGTTTTTTATTCGTAGTTCCAAAGTCTCGCTTCTTTTGTTTGAATTTATGCTCAATCTTGGTAGCATACCGATATGTCGTACCAAGCGAGGAGATGTCGAGGAACTCCATTTCCTCCTGAATGTATCTGTGCAGGAAACTACGGTACTTCAGCACCAAATGTTTCTCTGAATCTTTGATACCCAACTTTGTGCGCAAGGTATGGAACAGATTCATCAGCTCATGCACATCTTGAACCCTTTGTTGCCGTAGCGTAGTCCATTGTATGTACTTGTCCTCATAGCTCCCCACAGGATAATATTGTTCCTTGATGGCACTGCGGAAATAATTCCAATTGGGTACAGCCGATAATAGTGAGGGTTCGCTCTCATCCTTTTTCTCACAGTAGGTTTCCCACCAATCCTTGAGATGGGGGGTAGCTTTGAGGAGTGAAAAAATAATCTTCCCCTCATTGGAAAAGTCATGAACCGAGTAATATCCTTCTAATAGATGCAACCATCTATCTATCGCATTGGAATCTATTTGGCCCTCAAATATGGGAATGTCAAAGTTTACTTGTACCTTAAAAGGAGTTGCACCTCCAGAGTGGTTGTTGGATGCAAATTCGTCGTTGGTGGGTTGTCGTTGAAGGATCTAGGCAAAGTTATCCATCATTGCATTCCTCTATTTTTCGAGGACCTCCTCGAGCAATATTTTGATAGGATCTCCTGCTCCCTAATATTTCTTTCCATACCCCATGGGAGGTCGTCGGGGTTTGTGAGGCTGATCTTGAAAAGGTTCAACCAGATCGAGCCCTAACTCCTTATACCCCAACCTCATTCGAGACATGCAAAGAAGGATTGAGGAAGAGCAGACCGCTCTAATACCACTGATCCAGATTTATGCAGGAACGTAACAGAATACACATATAACCATAAATACAAAGATTTAATGGAAATAACACTTCATTTCATTAATATCAAAGAACTGAAATTTGTTTACAAACATTATGGAAATAAACTAGCTAGGGCATTGGTAGCTTATCTCTGAGAAGCGATGTGGTGGCTACAGACCTTTGAACTGTGTTACAATGAGGCTCGAGGACCTATTTATTATTGAGAAACAATTAAAAACCCTAAACGTCCAAAAACCTGACCCTAGGAGATGAAGTGCCAAAAATATGTGCCTCGTTTGGGTAAATTGGTACATCAACTTCTTGAGGACAAACTTTGGAATACGATATATGTTTGACGTGCACAATACTTCGTTAGAAATATCTATCTGAGGACTACAACTTTTGATGTGAGCAACATCAAAGGAACTTCCATGTTGCTCCTGATTTTCCCAAAAAACATCGTTTAGGGCCTCAACACGGCTCCGGAAATTTAGGACCCGAAAAACTGCTAAAAATAGTAAATTTTGCTACAATTAAGGAAACTGAAAAACTGAAAGAAACAATGGTGGGCCCCAAGTGGCATAGGCGGGTGGCCAAAAATATCCACCTGGATCATTGAGCATATCATGTCCAAAAATCAAAGATAGTCGTCTACTAGTGCTAGTAGAATGGAATTGAAGGAAACAATACTTAAAGAGATCAAGCGTGTGGAAGACATTATTCCTAAGGCGATAATGCTCTTATATGAAGTGAAAAAAGTATCACAAAAGATGGTGAAGATTCTAAAGATAACTCACATAGCCATAAATATGATCCGGGACTTGGGCACCCAATATATGAATACACCTGTACTATTGGTCAGAAAGAGCAGATAAGATGTTAAAGTAGATAGGGTATAAATCAGGGTGTTTTTGCAGATCTATGAGTAGAACCATACTTTTGTCACCAGTACCATCATAACATATTCGCAACCTAATAATGGATTGGACTCCTTGGTCAGGATGCAAAGGATATTTTATGTTGGCACATTTACATAAGTGAATAGAAAGAGCATATAAATATAGAGAAGATTTCTTGAAAAACATCAAACATGCAACCACTAAGGATGAGCTCGAGGTCACCAAAGAATAAATTATGCAGTATGTGACCGAGCCAACAATATACACATGAATTTAATTATGTTGTTGAGAAACATTCAAACATATTCTAATACCATATATCCAAATGCGTTGGAGCATAAAATCAGATATAATCCATATGTACCAGTGAAGGTTGAGCACATAGCAACGGAGTACAAAGTTTGGAACCAATATCTTACTCCATAGTTACATGATACAGTCGTCGAGTTATAATTCCCATAAGTCTATGCATGATGTATTATTTTGTCTTATGGCTAATATCCACATTTTCTCTTATTATAATTTTTTATTTCGAAAATAATAATAAAATGTAAATGTGTAAAGTGTGAGTCCAAGAGTTACACAGGGGATATGAAGAGTCATGATGGAGATCAAGAGTCATGATGGGAGGTAAAAGGTAACCTCACTTGTTATAAATAAACCCTCATAACTCAAGAAAATTTCTTGGACTTTTGGAGAGCTAGTGTTGGATTCTCTAGTTTGGAATAGGAGAGAACACAATCCTTTGTAGAAGCAAGTAGTAGCTTCAGGTTCCACTATTGGGGCTAATGTTTCACCATTGTAATTGTGTACTTGGAACTTTCACTTAGTCATCAAAAGCTTTCAAATCCAACACACTTTCATGCATGTATCATGAATGTTGTAAGAATATTATTTTAATTTTTTCGATATATGTTTATGTTCATACATACTAAAGGAAATGAAATACTTTGTTTCTTTGGTATATAACTTGTTGAAGGTGCATTGTTATTTGATTTCATGATCATTGTTATCTTGTGAACTATTTTTCAATTTAACTAATGAGTATTTCCTTACTCTCATGTGTCTTTTTTAGGATAGTACTATTAATTTTATACTAGCAGATCATTCTTTCTTCCCTTCATATGGAAGTCCCTTTTATACATTGCAATCAGTGTCTCACAAAGCTTACTCACTTGTTGACCTCAAGGTTATTCCTCTTGTGTTTTTTATTACAACTAAGGCATATCCTTAAGATCAACATATTGGAAACAAGGACCATATTCCAAATGGGGGTACTATACAAAATAGTGTGAGGTCTAAATGGGACTTCATACTAGGGAGACCCCCTTACTGTCGACGACTTCCAGCACCATCAACACCTGGCATATCTAAAAAGATAATATTGAATTTTTGCAACAATAAAATCCATATAGTAATTATGCCATTAGTAATTGGTTTGTTCATAAGATACCTAATAGCATAATGATCTGTATGGATAAAAGTATCATAAACAGTGATATAATGTCTAAACTTATTAATGGCATGAACAACAACTAAAAAATTATTTTTTGTAACTATATAGTTTAACTTTGTAGGAGTCATTTTTTTACTTATATAATATATAGCAAAAGTAAAATATTTTTGTCCCAATATAGTTCCCAAAACTATATCTAAAGCATCAATAGAAATAAGAAATGAGAAATACCAGTTTGGTACTCTTAAAATTTGTGCTTCAGATGTTTTATGTTTCAACAATTCAAAAGCTTTTTTACAGTCAAAATTCCAATGAAATTCACAATCTTTAGTAAGTAATTTGAAAAGTGGTGAAGCTATCTTTGTGAAGTTTTCTATAAACCTTCTATAGTAACCTGTGAATTCGAGAAAAATTATAACATCTCTTTGGCATGTTGGTACTAAAATTTTGGAAATGACCTCTACTTTTGATGAATCCACTTTGATTCCAGCACATGAAATATGATGGCCCAAAACAATTCCTTTGTTAAAAATCATAAAGCATTTTTCATGATTCAATGAAATATTAGATTCTTTATATATAACAATTACTTTTTCTAGTTTTTCCATAGCTTCTTCAAAAGAATTCCCATAAATAGCAAAGTCATCCATATAAACTTCTACACAATCATGGATCAAGTCGGAAAAGATACCTAGTACTACTCTTTGAAATTTAGTAGGTGCATTACATAAACCAAAAAGAAATACATTGTAAGCATATACACCCCATGGACATGTAAACTTTGTCTTATTTTGATCTTCAGGTGCAAGTTGAATTTGATTGTACACACTCAAACCATCAAGAAATGTAAAATATTTCTTCCTTGCTAATGTATCTAACATTTGATCAGTAAAATGTAGTGGTAAATGATCTTTTAGAGTTGCTTTGTTTAATTCTTGATAATATATGCATACTCTCCACTTTCCATTTTTCTTAGGCACAATAACCAAGGGTGACACCCATTGGATATCTAAACTTGGGTAAATAAAATTCACATAGAGCAATTTCTGTAATTATTCTTTAACAATTTCCCTTAGATTACTTCTCTCGGGTTGTCTTATTGATTTGGCATTCTCTTGTATATAAATATGATGCATACATGTGTTTTGATTGATTTCTTTCATATAAATTTATTCCCATGCAAATGCGGAGGAATGTTTTTGTAGCATCTTTATTAATTGTTTCTTTTGAAATTATTGCAAGTTATTATTAACGTTTAATATTTTACCTCGATAATTTTCTACCAAAGAATTGGAAATTTTTTGCATATAGTTTAATGATGTATTGGATTGTCAAGATGAGAAATATTCAATTCCACAATATTCTTGAAAACTTTGATATAGCATGTGCACACAGTAATTTTGCTCATAAAATGAAGAAAAATCATGATTCGTCATTAAATTTATTAATTGATCTTCCTCATCATTTTTTGAAATAGTTAAAACTATTTGAACATCTTCAAAGTATTCATCATCATCTTCAATCCATACTTCATTTTATATTTTAGTTATTGCTATTGCAGGTGGTTTAAATATGAACTTTTTAGTAGAATTTCCATCATAAATGAACATATCTGCAGATATACAACTTATGAATGCATCGATTGTAGCTAACCATGGTCTACCAAGAATCAATGAATATCCTCCTAGATCTGTTTTGGGAGTTAATATCATAAATTTAATATGATACTCACATGAATCTAAGGGTACCAACACATATTCTAATATACCCTCAGGTTTAATAACAAATCTATCTGCTAATTGCAATAAAGTAAGAGTATATTGAATATTGGTTAATATTAATCTATCCATAGTATTCTTGGTCACGATGTTTATATATGCACCTAAATCAATCAAATTGTTTGGAATTTCAATACCATTTTTATGGATTTTACAATGGGATTGCTTGGATCTAGATATTTTTCAATTATTGGTTTTCCCATCATAATATCTATAATCTTCCCTACCAATTATATTCTCTTGATGTCTTTTCTTTTTCTTTTAGGTTTATTAACACACAACTCCTTTATTTCCTTTGAAAAGATAGGTATTACCTTTATAGCTTGAAGAAATGCAAACTTGATGCAAATATTTTTCAATTCATCTAGCATGATATAATTAGGTAAAATTATTTTCCTCTCTACTCCTTTATCAATTTGAAGTCTCTCAAGAAAGGGAGGATTTTGTAGGGAAATAGAGGGTTGTTCATCTATAGGAATTTTAGGAGTTGGTTATATTTTTTTGTCATCTAATTGTATAGGAATATCTTCCTTTTGAGGAGTCTTTTCCTATTTAGGAGTTTTTTCCATTTCAGGAATTTTCTCTTCTTTATATTATTGAATGACAACAAGGGGTGTTTTCTTCTGCAAAACTAGACCAAATCTAAGTTGGACATCATTTAAATATAGAGAAGCTATCATAAAATATTGAAAATTTTGGGCTTTATCATTATAATTGGGTTCTTGAGGCACTTTATTATTGGGATTGGGGAGTGGTTGTGCAATTAATTGATTTCATTTTTGAGGAAATGAAGTGGATGGTAATGGAAGGGGTTGACTTGAAGTCAATTGAGGTTGAAATTATGGTTGGGAAGGTTGTGGAGTTTGAGGTGGAGAATAGTATTGAGGTTGGTATTATGGATATTTTTGGAAAGAGCAACTGACGATTTATACCATAAGGTCCTTTCCATCCTTGTGTCCAACATGGGTTATTAGGTTGAGGTGGAAAGGTTTTTTGTGATAGGGGTGTATTCCAATTACTTTTTGGTTGTGCATAGGATTTAAATTGTGCATTTGGATCTTCTGCCATACTTGTTTATTGAGATTGTCAAGGTATTTTAGGAGCAACATAACAAAGTGGTTTTTTTTAAATTGACCCAACTTCCTCTCGGTTAACAAATTTTAATCCATGTATAGAAGGGAAATCCTTTGTAGCATGATTCTCTACACATATAACACAAATTTTAATACTCTCAAGAGGACATTCTCGTAATGCATGGTTTTTCCTACATTTATGAAAAAACTAGAAAAAGTAACATTCTCAACTATTTGTTTGTTTTGTACTTCTAGCATATCAAGTTGTTCACTAATATTTCCAAGAATATGATTTTTAAATTTATCAAGAAAAATGCCAAGTTCTACTCTACTTACCAATTTGGATGCAGATTTACTTACTCTTGACATAATTAGATCTCTTGGATTCCTACCATATTTGATTTTCCTCTTGAAATATGTTTGCGCAATTCACAAATCTATTGAAAATACAAATGATACACATCTCCTTTAGCTATCAAATTAATAAGATCAATCCATTCATCCCTTATGGATTTTAGTAAGAGATTTTTCATTGTGTCAAATCCTAAATCATGCAATTTATCTCTTTTAACATTATAAGTAAATCTCTCCACTAAATCTTCAAGGCTTTCATCTTCTTTCTGAGTCATTTTGAAATATTCTTCTCTAAGGTCATGATGTATTCAATAATATTTGTATTTTTCTAAAAATATTATTGAGTTGAGAGGCTCATTCTACAACCTAGTATGAGAGGGTGTGTAAGTATGCTCGTCCTCACATGTTCATCTTAAAATAAAAATAAATAAAATACAATCTAAATATAAAAATAGTGTCGGCTATAATTTTTTTTTAAAAAGAGATAATATGTTATGCATTTAAAGTAATTTCATGTAAAGTAGTTAGAAGTAAAAAAAAGTGAGAGTAAGATGTTTAAATATTATACTTTAAACGAGTATGAGGGGGATGTTTAAGTATGTTTGTGCTCAACATGGGGTTGGCATGTCTCTCTTAAAATTAAAATAAAATACACTCTAAATAGAAAATTAATGTCGGTTATAATATAAAAAAATGAGTGTGAAATGCATTTAAAGTAATTTCATGTAAAGTAATTAGAAGTAAAAAAGGGTGTGAGTAAGATGTTTAAACCATTTTAATTTCTTCCCTATAAAATGTTTGGATGTACATATTATATAAAATATATTATTGTAAACTATATATATATTATATATTGTGTTAAAAAAATTGTTATATATCATGAAAAAAAAAATTATGGTTAAAATGTTTGAAGTAGTCTCAATATTTTACAATTTGGTCCTCTATATACACTATATAGCATTCAAAAACACAATTTAAACAATGAAAAATTACACATTATATTTTGCACTCTAAATAATTTTATAAGTGAAGAAATTTGATCTCTCTCAGCTCATGTTAGATCTGTACTTAAGATGGATCTATATTGGTTTTCATATCATCCCATGTCCTTATAGAACCGATTCCTAGACCCATGAAACATTTAAGAGCCCCATATTTTAATGTCGTGGGAAAAATTTTCATTTTTAAGTCTCAAGTAAATAATCATAGGATCTACACAATACCTCAAACTCAAAAATAAATGTTTCTAGATCCTCAGTTCTCATACCATGGAAGTTAGGAATAATTAATTGAGAAATATTACTCATAGTAGCAGTAGTATCAATATCTTGAATAATGAATCCAAAAGGATCATATTCTTCATGAAAACCTTCATCATCTCCTCTTCCTCCTCTTGCACCTTGACCCCTTCTACTGCTAATTTTTCACAATGTTCTATGTTATAACAATCACTTAAATAATTTATTCTTTCAGTAGTAATCACTTTTCCAATTTATTTTCAATCACCCAATAACAGTAATCAATTATAGATATAACAGTAAACAATATTCATAATATAAGGCAACCAAGATCATTGAGACACAAAGATTTATGTCAAAGTCCAGGGGAAAACCCCATAAGGGCGAAAACCCAACCAAATTATTTTTCTATTAGATAATAAAATGTTCAACAAAGATGCATTGTCCAATTACATCCATCAACAATAGTCAAATTCAAAGACTTGACTTCCAAGTCAAAAAATCAATATCTAATCAATGAATAGACAAAAAGCCAAATATGGTCAAAGTACTAATCCTGCAATTTTTGGCCCTATCAAAGTGCAGTAAATAGAAGTCAACAAAATCCCTAAATATTCAAAGTCAATGGCCAATTCTGCTAAGAAAAAATTGGTCAAAGAAACAATAAATTCGATCTTCCTTTCTTGGTCAAACCTAGTCAAAATAGTCCAATAATTCTGCCACTAAATCTGTCAAAGTTGAAAGTCAACCTATGGTCAACCCTAGCTTTGGATCTGCGGTAAAATATGGTCAAATTTCCTAGATCAAATTTGTTAAAGACTCCCTAAATTCGGTCTTCCAAAATAGATCAAAAAATTTGTACAACCAAGTCAAATAAGCCACAAGTAAATGTTAGTCAAAGATGCACAAAAACAAAAAGTCAACGCAGGTCAACAAACTTCTCTCTCTCCTTTGAATGTGTGAACTTGGCCCAACAATTTCAGAATAGGTACAAACCAATAGAAGAAGAGGTGATGAGTGATGTGATGCCTCCAAGTGAAGTCAACTTAGGTCAATTTATATGTAATCTTGGAGTTCAAATTTCTCTCTCTAGGATGAATTTTACTTTTCAAGTTGATTTGGACTAGCAAAGAGGGGTCTCCTTAGGGTTTTTTTGGCTTCCCAAATGGGGAAGCTTCTCCCTCAGCTGCTAATTTTCAGCACTCCCTCTCAACTAGGGAGGAATTTCCGACTACATCATAAGTCTCATCTCAAATGTGCATGTCTCACCATTACTGCATCATCTTTCATATTATCTCATCTATGCTCGTATAATGAAAAATGATGTCTCGATCTAAAGAAGAACTATCATCGCAGGGAAGATCAATTTACCATTAGGGTAAATATATTCTGACCCTATATCAAAGACAATATGGTAGATCAATTTTCCATAGGTGACAACGATCTTCCAACCCCACTTCCACTCGTTGATCGAAAATCCATCCAAATAATAGGGGAGATCAATTTACCACTAGGGTAAAGATATTCCAACTTTGTATCTTCGACAATAGGGGAGATCAAATTGCCACAAGTGAGAAATATCTTCCAACCCTATGTCACCCAACTTGATCTTAGTGATCAAGTGTGGTTTGAACACCATGCATCCTAGACTTAGGGAGATTAATTTACTAGATGCATCCGCCATAAGTAAGGATCTTCGCTCTGAAGTCTCCTCACTCATTGGCTAAATGAGTAGCAATACCAACAAGTTATACTTGTGGGTAGGATGCATGCTAGGGTATGTACTTTGTCAAGTCCTAAACTTGAATAAGGGAGCCCAACCTATCAAAAAGATAAGGATATTCCAACCGTACAGCTTCAAAGGAGTACCCCACGCCCCTAGGAGCTCCCAGAGATCAGTGTTCGTGATCAGCCGTGACCCCTTCCCGGAAGGGTCACCTCCACCAGTCCAATATTCTCTTTGAAGGCCAACAACTTCCCTTTCTATAAAGTCTTGGTAAGAATGTTAATATATTCTCATCTATCGATATTTGTTGGAGCCTTATTTCTCCATATCTTAGATATAGAGATATTTGATCTCAATGTGCTTGGAATTGTCGTGGAACATGGGATTCTCTAAAATTCAAATACCACTCTTGTTGTCGCAGTATATCATAGTCCTATCCAATACCTTCTTAAATATCTCTCCAAAGAGCTTTCTCATCCACATAGAATCACAACAAGCCATGCTAGCAGCAATTTAATCAGCTTTAGCCATATTAAGGACAACCAACTTCTGCTTCCTGCTCATCCAAAATATCATGGTAGACCCCAAGCTAAAATAGCACCCACATGTGCTATTCCTATCAACAAAATTTCCATCCCAGTCAGCATCGGTGAATCCATGAAGTCTCAAGTCTTTGACAATGTATATCAATCCATGATTGATAATCCCATGTAGGTATATCAACACATGCTTAGTAGCAACCCAATGTGCATGTAATGACTCCATCATAAATTGGCTCAAAGTGTTGACAACAAAACATATGTCTGGTCTAGTTTTCACTAAGAACATCAATGCTCGAATCAGCTTCTGGTACTCAAAATAATTTTCCAAATTAGGTCTCATAGCTTAACCACATAACTTCTTAAAATTTATCTCCATTTATGTGGCCATGGACTTGCATTCCACCATTCCAAATATTAATAGCAGCTTGACAACATATTTTCCTTGAGAAAGGAAAATCTCACCAGGTCTCCTTCACACCTCTAAGCCCAGGAATTAGTGCATCAAACCAAGGTCTTTCATCTCAAACTCAAAGTTCAATTCCATCTTACACTAGAGAATAAGAGGATCTCCAACTATCAAGAATAAACCATCAACGTACAATATCAAAAGCAAAGGCATACCTTGGATGACTTTGAAGTAGATATTCAAATCAACATTGCTTCTAGTAAATCCAAGTTTCATTAGATAGAATTCAATGTGAGCATACCAAGCCCTAGGGGCTTGATTCAATCCATAAAGAGCCTTCTTCAACCTGCACACATGATTTTTACTTTCATGCTACTCAAATCCCTATGGTT
Organism: Pinus albicaulis; assembly: GCA_034641835.2. Taxonomy (NCBI): domain Eukaryota; kingdom Viridiplantae; phylum Streptophyta; class Pinopsida; order Pinales; family Pinaceae; genus Pinus; species Pinus albicaulis. The sequence goes on along the minus strand of CM076578.1, from coordinate 1,269,289,525 downwards.
GCTCCAAGTATACCTCTTCCTTGAGAATTCCATGTAGAAATGCGGTCTTCACATCCATTTGATGAAGTGTCCATCCTTGTCTAGCAACAAGAGAAACGATAGATTAGATGGTAGTATATATGGAAACATGTGAAAAAATCTCATCATGGTCCTCTCCCTCTTTTTGGGAGAATCCTCTAGCCACAAATCTTGCTTTGTACTTTTCAATACTTCCATCTGCACCATGCTTAATTTTGTAAATCCATTTATAAGTCACAACATACTTCCCTTTGGGTCTTGGAACCACTTCCCACATGTCATTCTTCATGATGGACTCGTATTTTTTCACAACATTTTGTCACTGTCCTTCTACTGCCTGTTCCCGAATCCTGGAGGACCCTAACAGTGATCCTTGTGTCCCTTTTCCATCATGAAAATATGCCATTTCATCCCTTGCAGACTGAAGAATAAATTACCTGTTGATCATTCGTGGAGTAGCTCCTTAAAAAAATACTTATTTCTAGCAGTGCGACCCTTATGTCTCACCAGCACCAATGACCCATCCTAAGCTTGTGAGCAATGCCGATTGGCGCTAGTATGGACATCACACCCACAGAGATCCACTTCTAAAAGGTTTTTTAAAAATGGAAACGAAACTTCATGGCCTAGAAGCTTCGAGGGCGGAGAGTTGGATGTTTTTTGGACAAGATATGGCCGACCTTGCTCCCTTGGGCCTCTTGTTCCTACAAAAGAGGGACCTCCCAAAGAGATAATCCATTTTCCCATAATAAATGGATCCATGTCCCCTCCTCCATCTCTATAAATTCATCATCCTCCTGTTATCACTCATAATTTTTTTATTCATTACTTGACATGGTCATACAGTTCACTCCTTAAAAGGGTAAGGACTCATTAAAACTCTTTCAAGTTGGCATAGGAAATTTAATTTTTTCATATTTAACCTATCCTAAGTTTCAAGACCACCCTCATTTCATCTCAAAAACACCTCCATATAGGTCACATCATGTTCCATCAGTCATCATTTGCTGACATATTTCATTTCCCAAGCTTACAACTCCGAAATGAGGGTTTTTTGTTTTCAGAATGCAGAATTTTCCTGTTTTATGCATGTTTTTAGAATGTAGATTTTGGATAGCTGGAGATGTGTTTAAACAAAAACAAGAGAGGTTTTTCTTCAAGACATACTGACCTACAAAAACCTCCTTCAGTTTTTCAATATCTATCAAGGATAGGGAGAAACGATCTCATCTCTGAACCCTATGTTTTCAAAAAAAACAGAATCATTTAGTGATGAATAAACTTGCTAAAGGAGAAAAGGATGTTTTATGAGGAATAAACACCTCAAGACTCATAGTTTGAGGTGGTTTATGATTTTAAAGGTAAATGGCATGCTGGAAAAAAAAAAATTACAGTTGGAAGGCATATTTTTGAAGTTAGGAAAAAATCTGGAATTTGCATACTTTTCAGCAGTTTCGTAGCATTTCCTAGGCTTGAAGCCAGGAAAACGCTACGAAACCACCTCTAGCTTTATTTTTTTATGTAAAAACACATTGGAAATCTTCCAAAGGGTGTAAATTATATGAATAATGTGTCAAGGCATAATTAACACAATGCAGAAGGATAGAATAAAAAAATTTGATGGCAAAGGTCATTTTTGTATGCTACTAAAGTACGCTACGAAACTGTTGAAAACTACTTTCGTAGCGAATTGTTTTTTGAGGTTTCTGAGAAAATGAAAAATTATTTTGGAAATATGAAAGGGTTTTTTCTTCAGCACAGGCCCCTCTACAAAAACCTCTCTCAGTTTCTGCAAATCCATCAGGGCTTGGAAATTATACACTCATCTTTGCACGCTACGAAACTCCTGAAAATTTGTTTTCGTAGCGAATTGTTTCTTGAGGTTTCTAAGAAAATAAAAAATTATTTTGGAAATATGAAAGATTTTTTTCTTTAGAAAATGCCCCTCTACAAAACCTCTCTCAGTTTCTGCAAAGCCATCAGGGTTTGGAAATTATACCCTCATCATTGCATGCTACGAAACTGTTGAAAATTTGTTTTCATAACAAATTCATTTTTGAGGTTTCTGAGCAAATGAAAAAGTATTTTGGAAATATGAAAGAGGTTTTTTCTTAAGAATAGTTCCATATACAAAAACCTCTCTCAGTTTCGGTAAATCCATCAGGGTTTGGAAATTATACACTCATCTTTGAAGCCTATGTTTTCAGAATTTTCACTAACCAGATTTGTGAAAAAATTGTAAAAATTCGACTTCGAGGAGGTCCAGCTCAGCATCCACATGGCATAATGACACATCAGCACTCTATTACACTCAGGAAATTAGTTGGTTGTAGTTGATAAGTGTTATTTGATTTGTTTGTTGAACTATTAATGAAAGAAGAGTCATTTTTGCATTCAAACTCTGCAAAACAGAAATATCCCTAGGAAGTCTCCAAGTGATAGAATCATTTTTGAAATAGGTATATGAGGTGGGAATTCGAAGGTAGAAAGGTGGCATATCTTTTGTATGAGTCTTCATTCTATAAAGGACTGATTTTTAGAGTTATAAAGGGTTGGGATATGTTATGGTTGACTGCTACTATTGTAAACAGGTTTTTATATCAGTAATACAAAGTGGTTTTCTTCTTGACAGGCCTGAGATTCTCATGGGGATTTTAATTTTTTATTGATCTACACCTTATGTTTTACTACTTGCAATATATTTCATTGCTATTACTCAAAATTCATAACTCTATGCTCTGACTTCCTTTAGTAATGAGATGACTGTGTTTTCCTATTTTCTATGAGTGAATTACCTTTGTTAAAGACCCCTATTTGCCTCAGCTTCCATGTCAAGAATCCTTGCCACTGAACCTATTGATTTGTTGACTCCATAAGCCCAATGGTAGCAAACCTTCATATTTTCAACCTGCAAACATACAAAACCAAGACTCAATTCATAGAGTTAGCCATCTATCTTTATCATTAACCAATATCATAAATTACCTATTAGAGAGCCCTCTCAGACTGAAGAGGCTAAGATTCAGTTAGAAGTGGTTTGAAACAGTTACTCCAAGTTGACCATTGAAGTAGCCCAACAAGACTCAATTTTGTGATAACATTTTTGCGTCGTTTCCGGGGACCAACGGTGAAAATTTTCCCTGGGAAGAACGACAAAGTTTCAGTTCTAAGGTCTGAGAGCAGCAGACACTTAGGCACATATTGGTTGTATTTCTACTCTGGCGACTCCACACATCAAATAATAAATTGGAAGGTGACTCCACTGCTTGAATATTAGTATCTTGATGAAGTTTCAAGATGAGTTCCATTGCAAGAATAAATTCCAGGTATGCTCCTATGAATCGGTCTCACATCCCTGGTTTTCCAAATCATATGCCAAAGGTCGAATGGTTAACTGATCTTCCCATATTTAAAGATGAAAAGAAAGAAAATTTTGCTCTTCATTTGGTAGATTCCATATGCATGTATGCAAACTTAAGGTTCAGTTCCCTAAGGATTGTCTCATGAAGATGTTTATGGTCACTTTAGAGGGAAAATCATGGTCTTGGTACGAAAGCCTGCCAAATGGTTCATTATATTCTCTTGTTGATTTCCATGTTGCATTTTATGAGATGTATGAAGAGTTTCATCCCTCCTTATTGCTGGTCAAAGACTGTTGTAAACATTGTGTGAGTTTTATTGAATATTTGGAGAATAGTTATGAAGATGATGATTTCATGGATGAGGAATTTTAGAGGCCCTTCATAACAATCCCTTTCATCACAAAGAAGAAAGGATGGCCTCTCTCTTGGATGAAAATGAAACCCAGCAGGAGTTTATTTATGAAAATCATGTTACATCCTCTAATTTTGATGAAAAGTTGTAGTATACTTGTCAGTCTTTTGATCATCAGGAGTATGAGAATCATTTCAAACAACAAGAGGAAATATTGGAAGATAATTTCTATAATCCTCAGGTAAAGGAAGAAGTTTATTCCTCATGTCATTCCTTGCATCAGCCTAAATCAAATAATGATCACACTAATGAGGAAGTGGATGAAATTTTTTCTTTATCCTTGTCATCTACTCTGAAGTCATTTGAGTGCAAGTCAGAAGGTAAGATTCAATTTGTTGTTGAAGTTGTTAAAAACATTGAAAAAGACATTGAAGTTTTAGAAGATGAAATTCAATCTTATAGTCTTCATGATCAAGATCAGTCTTTTCAAAAGTTTTTAATACCAAAACACAAAGAGAGGGTGTTGCTACCTTTCTCTTTTGAGATTGAGTAAGAATACCTTATTTTTGAAAATCAGTTTGATAGCACACAACTAAAATATTGTGTGGCTAAGCAAAGCATATATGAGTTGTCCAAAGCTTCAGAATGTCTTGAGAATCATCAAACAGATTATGTCTTCTATGATCCTATACCTGACTACATAGAAGAGTTCTACAATCCATATTTCTAGTTATATTTTCATTATGAGGATCAGATACATTTTATGTTGCCTTGATCATTTCAGTATCATGCTTACTTTTGGTTCAACTGTAGTCAAGAGGTTCAAATGTCAAATCAGATCAATGACTGGCTTCATTGGAAGTTTCATGTTGCTTGAATTTAAAATGGATATTGCAGTTTTTAGGGTACGTAGGAGTGTGTGAATGAGCTCAAAGTTGACTGAGCATCTTTTCAGTGGGTAAAAAGTTGTTTTTTCAGCAGTAATCGTAAAGCTTGAGCCCGAGGAGAAGGCCATAAGAGCTTGGCGAAGTTTTCATAAATTTTAGAGTTTTTATTTTCGAGAAGATGGATGTCATTGGAACTAAAGGTTCTTTGGTGTACCACAGGGGCACATCATCCCAAGTGGAGCCACTGTTATCACTCATAATTTTTTGAGTCATTACTTGACATGGTCATACAGTTCACTCCTCAAAAGGGTAAGGACTCCTTAAAACTCTTTCAAGTTGGCATAGGAAATTTCATTTTTTCATATTTAACCTATCCTAGCTTTCAATACCACCCTAATTTAATCTCAAAACCACCTCCATATAGGTCACATCATGTTCCATCAGTCATCATTTTCTGACATATTTCATTTCCCAAGCTTACAACTCCGAAAAGAGGGTTTTCTGTTTTCGTAATGCAGAATTTTCTTGTTTTATACATGTTTTTAGAATGCAGATTCTGGACAGCTCGAGATGTGTTTCAACAAAACCAAGAGAGGTTTTTCTTCAAGACAAACTGACCTACAAAAAAATCCTTCATTTTTTCAATATCTATCAAGGATAGGGAGAAAAGAGCTCATCTTTGAACCCTATGTTTTCAGAAAAAACAGTCATTTTAGTGATGAATAAACTTGCTAAAGGAGAAAAGGATGTTTTATGAGGAAGAAACACCTCAAGACTCATAGTTTGAGCTGGTTTATGATTTGAAAGGTAAATGGCATGCTGGAAATAATTTTTTTACAACTGGAAGGCATATTTTTGAAGTTAGGCACAAATATGGAATTTGCATATTTTTCAGCAATTTCGTAGCGTTTCCTAGGCTTGAAGCCAGGAAAACGCTACGAAACCACCTGTAGCTTTATTTTTGTATTTAAAACCACTTTGGAAAGATTCCAAAGGGTGGAAATGATATGTATAATGTTTCAAGGCATAATTAACACAACGCAGAAGGAAAGAATCAAAAAAATTGATGGCAAAGGTCATTTTTGTACGCTGCTAAAGTACGCTACGAAACTGCTGAAAACTACTTTCGTAGCGAATTGTTTTTTGAGGTTTATGAGAAAATAAGAAAGTATTTTAGAAATATGAAATTTTTTTTTATTTAGAATAGGCCCCTCTACAAAAACCTCTCTCGGTTTCTGCAAAGCCATCAGGGCTTCGAAATTATACACTCATCTTTGCATGCTACAAAACTGCTGAAAAAAACTATTTTTGTAGCGAATTGTTTTTTGAGATTTTTGAGAAAATGAAAAATTATTTTGGAAATATGAAAGAGGTTTTTCTTCAGAATAGAACCCTCTACAAAAACCTCTCTCCGTTTCTAGAAATCCATCAGTTTTTGGAAATTATACACTCATATTTGCACGCTACGAAACTACTGAAAAATTGTTTTCGTAGCGAATTGTTTTTTGAGGTTTCTAAGCAAATGAAAAGTATTTTGGAAATATGAAAGAGGTTTTTCTTCAAAATAGGTCCATCTACAAAAAAATCTCTCATTTTATGTAAATTCGTCAGGGTTTGGAAATTATACACTCATCTTTGAAGCCTATTTTTTCAGAATTTTCACTAAGCAGATTTGTGAAAAAATTGTAAAAATTCGACTTGGAGGAGGTCCAACTCAACATCCATGTGGCATAATGACACATCAGCACTCTAGTACACTCAGAAAATTAGTTGGTTACAGTTGATAAGAGTTATTGAATTGATTTTTTGAACTATTAATGAAATAAGAGTCCATTTGGCTTTCAAAATCTGCAAAACAGAAATATCCCTAAGAAGTCTCCAAGTGATAGAATCATGTTTGAAATAGGTCTCTGAGGTGGGAATTCGAAGCTAGCAAGGTCGCATATCATTTTTATGAGTCCTCATTCTATAAAAGACTGAATTTTAGAGTTAGAAAGGGTCGGGATATGTTATGGCTGACTACCACTATTGTAAACAGCTTTTTATATTAGTAATACAGAGTGGTTTTATTCTTGACAAACCTAAGATTCTCATGGGGTTTTTAATTTTTTATTGATCTACACCTTATGTTTTACTACTTGCAGTAGATTTCATTTATATTACTCGGAATTCATAACTCTATGCTCTGATTTCCTTTACTAATGAGATGACTATGTTTGCCTATGTTCTATGAGTGAATTTCCTTTGTTAAAGACCACTATCTGCCTCAGCTTCCATGTCAAGAAACCTTGCCACTGAACCTACTGATTTGTTCACTCCATAATACCAATGGTAGCAAGCCTTCATCTTTTCAACCTGCAAACATACAAAACCAAGACTCAATTCATAGAGTTATCCATCTATCTTTATCATTAACCAATATATAAATTACCTATGAGAGAGCCCTCTCAGACTGAAGAGGCTAAGCTTCAGTTAGAAGTGGCTTGAAACAGTTACTCCAAGTTGACCATTGAAGCAGCCCAACAGGACTCAATTTGGTGATAACACCTCCAATGCCTCTGCTAGTTATAACATATATAGAAGAGCATAGCAGAGAGAGGTTTGAAGATTTCCATAAGCTTTGAAGGAGAGATTTGAGCCCTTAGCCTTCTCACACTGAGTTGAAAATGAGTGATTTGGAGACATGCCCGGATTCGAACCCGCTGAAGGAGAGCTTCGACATCAAGGCGCAAGTTTTAACTCCTCTTCTATTAATAATATGATACAACTGATATTTATTTTCCATTATTTTTCATGTTTATGATTAGGAATTCTAGCATTCCTTGATTAGTTAGATAGGCTATATTTGTATATGCATGTTGCACTTGTATGCTTCTTGTTGTTTCTTGGTCACTTGTGCAAATAAATGAACGCTGGTAGTAGCGGAAATCAAGTTTTGGAAAAGCAAAGGATCAAGTATCTTTGACGAAGAGCAACATCGCATCATCATATCGAGGTAGGCCATCTCTTTCAATCTATGTTTCATTTATAATATAGGAAAGTAGGTGTTAGCTTGTTTCCCTTGTCGCTAGACCCACTCTAGGGATAGAGGGATCGTCTTTGTCCGCAGAGAGGATTTACCTATACAGCAAGTTGGTGACTCCATCGGGGATTCATTGCCTTTAATCTCTTTTCACTCCTTGAGTTTTTTTGTTTTTCGTCCATATTTTATCGAATATCCACCTCTCCTTTTTCTAGATTTTATGATTGTTTACAGTCGTCAATCCTTATTCTGAAGTGATAATCCTGGCTTGATTTGGTCAAATCCTTTTTATTTTGGTCATTTTCCTTAATCGTCGTTGTTATTTCTCTGACAGGTGCGTTGATCAATGCTAAATGTTTTAACACATTCATGTTTTTTCCCATCCATTGCGAGGTGCAGCCTCACAGACATGTCGATTTCTGTGTGATTTCTTTTAGGGTTTCCCTTCATTGAGTGCCAGTATTTCTTACCCTTCCAGATTCTTTTCTTTGCTCATTTTCTCTTGTTATCTTCTATTTAGCAACATGATTTTCTCATTCAGTTCATTTTTGGTCTCCTTTCTTTCAAACTATGCATCCTCTTCACCATAGGGTTTCTAGGTGTTTGAGTCATTTGATTGGTTGCATGTTTTGTTGGGTTCCAGGCCTGCTGTTGGGTCGGTTTTGTCACCTATCTCCAACCTTTTGATTTGGTTTTTTTTTTTTTTTCGGTTTGTTTCCTTGATTAGGGTTTTCAAGTGTCCATCCCATGTGAATTTGATTCTCTCTTCTCCGTCGCAAGCATAGATCACATTGCTTTTTTTCAACAGAAGGATTTTTTTGTGTATTAGTCAGTGTGAAAAGCAGAGAGCCTTTGTTTTTAGCAAGTGATTCGGAATATCTCTTTAGTTTTTCGACTCTTTGAGTTTTGTAGCATTAGGATGAATTGTTTTGGAATTCGCAAAACAAGTGTTTGTGTTCTTCCATTTTGTGTCTTTTTGCATTTAGTTCATACAAAGAAAAAGAGTTTTGCTTTCATTTAGTTTTCATCTAAAAATTTTATGTTTTATTTGAAAGTGCATTAGATAAGTTGCATTCATAAATCATTTTTGAGATTCAAAATTGAACTTAGATTACGTTGTTTGATGATTGAAATCTGAAACGTCCATTGAGTGCATTTCTCATTCATCGAAAGAAAAGGAAATTGTGCATAGATTACAATTGTATAGTTTTTAAAAAATATTTTTGCATAGATTACATTACATGGTATACATATTTGAATATATTTCTTTGGATTGGGATAGTGTGATTAATATAGTACAGAAAAGCTTCGTTTTTTGCATTGTTGTTTGTTGCATCCCTATTTGAAAGTTTTCCCTAACTAGATAGTCTTCATCGAATTGAAAGAATTATTTTCTCATGTTAGTTGCATCATAAGTGTTTAGGTGACAATCGTTTTGAGCCTTGAAATTGAAACTTTAATCAAGATCAACTTTAAAACTAACCTCAATTAACCTAAGGATAATTTGAAACCTAACGCAAAACATTCAGAGGTCTAGGCTAGAGATGTGTTCTAGTGTCTTTAAACATAGGAGTTGTCACTAACGGTATGCTTTACAATCTGGAGGTGATATCTCGTCCCATGTGTGGAAGTGTATTGATGTATGATAAGTATATTTGGGACGCTCTCATCGAACAGTTACGCATCAGACAACACTAATACGAACTTGGACTCCCACGTATCATCGAGTATATTTTGCGAGACACCATTAGGCTACAAAACTGCCATAGGTAACTGAGTCAGCCACCTTGTAGACGTGATACACCGAACATAGCATTCGGGGAGATTGGTTGTCATACATTAAGTCTTTGGTAAATTCATTTGCTAAGGTGTATATTTCAATTCATGGATAGTTGGTAATCCTTTATGCTTAGTTTAACCCTTTTTGGTTTATAGTGTTTAATTTCTAAAATTTATTGTCCACGATAACATATCACATGTGCTCATCTCTGATCTTAGGTTGAGATTAATGGAAAAAATTTCGGAGTTTACCAACCAAGGAATCCCCTTAGATGGGAATCCTGGTTCCTTTCCTTCTTTAGGAAATGTCAGTGCTTCGTATATGGCATCGTTCTCCCTCCTGAGATTAACCATTGGTGTGTAGGTTTGGTTATTTTCGACCCCCGTGGTGTTGAACGTCCAAACTGATTCTCAACCAAGTTCTCCTCCGCCTGAACCATGTCAACCCCTTGTTGATCTTAAGGTTGACCCCTCACCTTCTTCACCCATTTATTCACTGTTGATATTGCAACAAGATTATGAGCTTAGTGGAAAGAAGTCGCCTTCACTAAGTGGGCCCGTAGGCTATTTTTGGCACAAAGTCTATTTTTAGACTATGTTAATTTTTAGACATGTGGATCATATTCTATAAGTTGCAGGATGCTATTTGTGGATTGTTGGTTAAGTTGGAAAAATAGATGGACTTCTATTTTTAGACATATTGGGCAGAATCTATTTTTAGATTTCCAGTCTAAAAATAGATATGTCGAATATTATTAGCTCTTAATAATATTTGGACTCTAAACATTATCGTATTCTCTTGGAGCACTTCAGTTAAGTGCACATATGTGGCACAAGAGATGACAGAAGGAATTACACTATTCCTAAGGGTTAATTGGAGCTATTTCATGGATACTTCAGTTAGAACTCATGTGAGAGAGTTTGGTGGAGTTGATTGAGGAAGTTAATGGAGTTTTGTTCAGTTTAACTAAGCTAAACATAGTTGAGCTAGTTGTATCTAGTCTAACTGATTGATACACTAGTGAGAGTGGTGTGAATTAATTATTAATTAATTCACTAATTATAAACTCATTAATCAACTAAAGAATACATCAGTTAACTTCAGTGGAGACCAGTTTCAGTGGAGACCAGTGAAGAGATAGGTGAAAGAGCAGTGTGACTATCAGTTGTGACTATACTGTTGCATGATTTGCAACAACCAATGATTGGAGATGCCAATGAGGATTGCGCAGTACAAGCCAGGTGGTTCGAAGTTATTTATGAGCCATTCTTCAGCATTGATTGCGCAGTAGAGGCAGGCTATCAGGTGGCAGAGATTGGAGCATGTGATTTGCTAGATCTAGCTTGATTAGTGTGTAGCAATTGGAGATTGTACTGAGAGCTTGTGAGGAGCTTTGTATGATGATTGTTACATGATCTCTATGACATATAATATACAGATAGTTGGGGGTTTTTAGCTTTAATATTTCCCATGAAATACTTTGTTCATATGTGTGATTGTTTTATGGTTTTAATGTGCGCATGCAATTGTTTTTATTTCCGCAATTAATGATTAATGGTAGAAGAGATTTTGTATTGTGCATGAAGTTAAAATAGTGTGTGATCAAGAAAATCTCGGTAGATAACATATTAGTTATTCAAATTTCTACATGGTATTGGAGCGATATTGATCATTGGAGCAATTGAAAAACATTGAAGCAGTTGAGTTTTGAGCTGGTGGAATTCAAATTTGCAGCAGAGTTTTCTTGGTGTCGAAGTTGAGATGTCTTTCAACGGATTGTGATTGGAGTATGACCTTGAGGGAAGCTCGAATTATATTGCATGGAAGGACAGGATGGAGGCAGTGCTGGATGACAATGGGTTGAAGGAGTTCATAGATGCAGAAATTCCAAAACCTACTTCTAGCGATGCATCCGTACTTGACGCATGGCAAAAGAAGACAGCAAAGTGTTGAAGGATTCTATTGGAAGGTGTGAAGGATCACATAGTGTCTAGCCTTCATGGTAAAGCTTCTCCATTCTTGATGTGGAAAGCGTTGACAGACTTATTCCAAAGAAAGAGCGACCAGAGGAAGTTGGTGCTCAAGGATAAACTCAGAAACATAAAAATGGAGAAAGGCGACAGTATGCCCAAGTACCTCACGAAGTTCATCCAATGTAGGGATGAGCTGGGAAGTGTGGGGGTTACTGTTGATGACGAGGACTTGGTGAGCTTGGCTCTCTTTGAGCTTCCGAAGAGTTGGAATTCCTATCAGGACTCTGTCAATGGTCGAGATAAATTTCCAGGATGGGAGCAACTTTGGTCGGATATTGTGCAAGAGGAGATAAGGCGAAGTACCAGGGACAGATCTTCATCAAAGAACTCAGATGAAGAAAATTTCGCTTTGGCTGCCAAAGCAAGGAAGGGGAAGAGCAAGAAGAATTCTTCTAAATCCGGTGCAAAAGGAAAGAAGCAGGACATGTCCAAGGTGAAGTGCTTTCACTGTCACCAACACGGACATTACGCCACTAATTGTCCACAGAAGAAGAAAAATAAGCAGGTTGTTGGATCTGCAGCTGGAGACGCCTTAGCCTCGCAGTTTGAGCTGGATTTTTTGCTGATCGCATGCTTGGTCTCAAGTGTGATGGGTTCAGTGTGGTTTCTTAATAGTGGTGCATCTTTTCATATGACCGGAGACAAATATTTTTTTACTGATCTGGATGAGAAAGATCTTGGAGTGCACATCGAGATGGGCGATGATGGTAGATACAATGCGACCGGCATTGGTACCATTTCCTTTGAGAGGGAGTCTGGTAAACCCTTCGTATTGAAGGAAGTGATGCATGTTCCAGGATTGAAGAAGAATCCAATCTTTGTGGCGATGTTAGAAGACAAGGGATATGATGTTGTCTTTAGCGAGGGAAAGGCTTTCCTGCGCAGTAAGGCAACTGGTGAGACCCGGAGGATAGGGGTTCGAGTTAATAACCTTTATCAATTGCAGGTAGATGGCTGCGCAGCAATGTCAGGCAAGGCAGAAGGAGTGGTGAGCCAGGATGATGGCGAACTGTGGCACAGGAGATTGGGCCACCTTCACCATGGAGCTTTGAAAATTTTGTAGCAGATTTCTACCGGGCTTCCCAAAGGTACACTTGCACAGTCAGATTAGTGCAAGGGATGTACTTTGGGAAAATTTGTGAAAGCCACCTTTCACGAGAAGGATAGTCGCGCCACGACAATCCTTGAGAAAATTCACACAGACGTGTGTTGACCTTTCTCAGTAGCTTTGACAGCAAAACAAAGGTACTATGTGATATTTGTTGATGATTTTTCTCGTAAGTGTTGGATCTTCTTCATGCAGAAGAAGAGCGAGACATACTCAAAGTTCTGTGAGTTCAAGGCACTGGTTGAGAAATAATAGGGGAAGCGGGTGAAGGCTCTTAGGAGCGAAAATGGTGGTGAATTCATCTCTGGCGAGTTCAAGGACTTTTGCAGTGTAGAAGGAATTCGAAGAGAGCTCATAGCACCTCATAACCCACAGCAGAATGGGGTTGTGGAGCGAAAGAACAGAACGATCGTGGGTGATGCATGGGCGATGTTGCATGATCAGGGCTTTCCCATACACTTGTGGGTTGAGGCATGCAATACTGTAGTATATGTGCAAAACTGTTGTCCTCACAGGATACTTGGCATGAGTACACCCGAGGAGGCGTTTTCTGGTAAGAAGCCTGATATTTCCCATTTGAGGATTTTTGGTTCACCTGTTTACATTCATGTGATGAAGGATGCTAGGAAGAAGCTAGAGCCGACCGCAGAGGTTGGGATATTTGTGGGGTACACTGATACGCCCCACAACTATCGTGTGTATTTTCCAGACAGTCGCAAGACTGTTGTGCGACGAGATATAAAATTTCAGGAGGAGAAAGCCATGAAGTGTTCGCTTGAGAGGGAGCCACACTTGCATGCAGATGAGGAGATATTAGTTCCTAAGGATGAGTCTCTGGATGTGGATCAGCCATAAGAGGAGGTTCATGGAGTGGAAGAGACCACTCATGCAACGCCAACCATCAAAGGGCGGAAGCGCACTACAGAAGCTGAGCGACTGGCTCAAGATGCAGAGAGGATTGTAGGAGCACCTACATCACAGCGCAGACAAAGACAGTCACTTGACCGGTATACTAGATACATGGCTCTTATGAGCAAGTGTATCGTGACAGAGCCATCCTCTTTCGAGGAAGTTGTGGAGGATCCCGCATGGGTAGATGCCATGGTGGAAGAGTATGATTCGATTGTCAGAAACAGTGCATGGGAGATTGTCCCAAGGCCGGAAGGGAAATCAGTGGTGGGTTCAATATGGATCTACAAAGTGAAGCAACCAGCTGACGGGAGTGTGGAGAAGTACAAGTCAAGATTTGTTGCCCGAGGCTTCTCACAGATTGAGGGGATCGATTATGAGGAAACCTTTGCACCTGTCGCAAGGTATTCTTCCATACGGACGATTCTTGCTCACTCAGTGCAGATGGGGTGGCACATTCATCAGATGGATGTGAAGATTGTGTTCCTCAATGGGGTGATTGAGAAGGAGGTGTACATAGAGTAGCCCGAAGGTTTTGAGATCTTCAGCAGCGAGTCGCATGTGTGCAGGCTCAAAAGAGCGTTGTATGGGTTGAAACAAGCACCTTGTGCTTGGTACACACGGATAGACAGTTATTTCACCGGACTTGGATTCTCCAAGAGTGAGGCAGATCCGAACCTATACCAGATTATGGTGGAAGGTAAGTTGTTGATCATTGTACTTTATGTAAATGATTTGATTTTGATATGTGATGAATTTTTGATACACTCATGCAAGGTTGATCTTGTAAATAAGTTTGAGATGAAGGACTTGGGCCTCCTTCATTATTTCCTGGGATTGGAAATTTGGCAGCGCAGTGATGGACTATTTGTTTCTCAAGGAAAGTATGCCCGGGAGATACTGGAGAAGTTCAAAATGCATGGCTGCAAGCCTATTAATACTCCTCTTCCTGGTGGATGGAGGAAGGAGGATGTTACTTCGGCAGAGGTAGTGGATGCCACTGTTTATCGACAGTTGGTGGGGTTGCTTATGTATCTGGTCAATACGCGACCCGACATATGCTATGTTGTTAACCAGCTTTCACAAGCTATGGTTAAGCCTACCAAGCTCTTTTGGAAGGCAGGTAAGCATGTATTGAGATATCTCAGAGGCACATCGGGATATGGATTATGGTACAGACAGTCGGATGAGGTGAGGCTATGTGGCTTCACGGATGCAGATTGGGCAAGGAGCCCAACGGACAGAAAGAGCACATCTGGAGGGACTTTCAGTATCGGGTCGACAGCAGTTTCTTAGTACAGCAGGAAGCAGAGATCCGTGCCACTCAGTTAAGCAGAGGCGAGTTTGGCTGCATGCGAGGCTATATGGATGAGGAAGATCATGGTCGGGTTGTTCGGTTCACACTTAGATCCTACTGTGATTTATTGTGATAATCAGAGTTGCATCAAACTCTCGGTTAATCTAGTATTTCATGATAGATCTAAACACATTGACATCTAGTACCATCATATCAGAGATTGTGTGCAGCGGAAGATCGTGTTACTTTCTTACATTCCTACGGAGGATCAGGATGCTGATATCTTGATGAAGGCGCTCACGAGGAGAAAATTTGAATACCATAGAGGCAGGATAGGGGTGGTAGATAATCCCTATCTTGTTGAGAGGGAGTGTTGAGATTGCAAAAAGATGATGAGCTTAGTGGAAAGAAGTTGCCTTCACTAAGTGCGCCCGCAGGCTATTTTCAACGCATAGTCTATTTTTAGACATGTCGATCATATTCTATGAGTTGTAGGATGCTATTTGTGGATAGTTGGTCAAGTTGGAAAAATATATGGACTTCTATTTTCAGACATACTGGGCAGAATCTATTTTAGATTTCCAGTCTAAAAATAGATATGTCAAATATTATTAGCTCTTAATAATATTTGGACTCTAAACACTATCTTATTCTCTTGGAGCACTTCAGTTAAGTGCACAGATGTGGCACAGGAGCTGACAGCAGGAATTATGCTATTCCTGAGGGTTAAGTGGAGCTATTGCATGGGTAATTCAGTTAGAACTCATGTGAGAGAGTTTGGTGGAGTTGATTGAGGGAGTTAATGGAGTTGTGTTCAGTTTAACTAATATAAACATAGTTGAGCTATTTGTATCTAGTTTAACTGATTGATACAATTAGTGAGAGTGTTGTGAATTAATTATTAATTAATTCACTAATTATAAACTCATTAATCAACTAAAGAATACATCGAGTTAAATTGGTATGGACAATTTCAGTGGAGACCAGTGAAGAGATAGGTGAAAGAGCAGTGTGACTATCAGTTGTGACTATACTGTTGCATGATTTGCAACAACCAGTGATTGGAGATGCCAATGAGGATTGCGCAGTACAAGCCAGGTGGTTAAAAGTTATTTATGAGCCATTCTTCAGCATTGATTGCGCAGTAGAGGCAAGCTATCAGGTGGAAGAGATTGGAGCATGTGTTTTGCTAGATCTAGCTTGATTAGTGTGTAGAAATTGGAGATTGTACTGAGAGCTTGTGAGGAGCTTTGTATGATGATTGTTACATGATATTTATGACATATAATATACAGATAGTTGGGGGTTTTCAGCTTTAAGCTTTCCCATGAAATACTGTGTTCATATGTGTGATTGTTTTATGGTTTTAATGTGCGCATGCGATTGTTTTTATTTCCGCAATTAATGATCAATGGTAGAAGAGATTATGTATTGTGCATGAATTTAAAATAGTGTGTCATCAGAAGAATCTCGGTGGATAACATATCAGTATTCAAATTTCTACATTCACCTCGTTCTTCCTCTTCGCCTAGTGAAAGTTTGGATTCCATTAACCAGGTGGCTAAGAAGAAGAATAAGAAGTCGAAGAAGAAGAAGGACAATAATTAAGGGAGAAAACCAGCAACCATTGCTACTAATGCAAATGACATTGAAAAACCTCTGATTTCATCCCGCAAAGTCAAATTCCCTTGCATGCTATGTAAGGGTGACCACCTTATTAGAAATTGTCCTGGTATTCCTAGGGTGCTAGAAGTGTGTTTTATTGGCCCGATTCACCATCCTTCTTCATCGACCTCTGGATATCATGATGGTGATGAACCCTCAGCTAGAGATATTAAGACTCATAAGGAACAGGATAAGGTCAAATTTCCCTGTAGGTTATGTGAAGGGAGTCATCCAATTCACCTTTGTCCTTATATGCATGAAGCCTCTAAAGTGTTGGATACTCTTACGACTTCTAATTCCTGTCTTCTAATTGGTTACCAGAATTTTTCTTCGAGTCCTCTGCTAGTTGATCAAGCGATTGATCAAGATTCATCTCTAGTCAATTTAGCTCTCTCCAAAAATCAATATCATGAACCCATTCCCGACCAATCACTGGTTGAGGAAAAGGTCGACATGATTCCACCTACGGTCCATAGAGTCTTTTCCATAGAGATTGGATCTCATACCACTCAGATTATCTTTGTTTCCTCATATTCCCTGGGATGAGGGAGCTCCTCCCGTTCCCGCAGTCCAGGAGGGTGATCCTCTGGCTCCTGTTCCCGCAATCCAGGAGGGTGATCATCCTGCTCCCGTAACGCAAGGGGATATTTTACCCATTCTGATGGAACCCCCTCCATGTAGTTTGGCTACTTCCTTTGATTGGATTTGACTGGCAGGATATCGTCTTCCTTCTTACATACCTTTTGAGATTACGGTACAGGCCTATAATGTGTTCGTACCAAGCACGATTACAGATGAAGGTACAACTATCAATATTCTGTCCTAAACTACCTAGAAAGCTTTTCGTTCTCTGCAGCTTGTGCCTGTTACCCAGAAACTATTGGCCTTTAACAAAGGAACCAGTCAACCGTTAGGGATCCTTATGAAATTTTCTATTACCTTGGGAGGAAATATTGTCTATATAGACGTGATGGTTTTCCAAGGCCCCTTAGATTTTAACTTACTCCTGGGTTACGACTATACTTATGTCATGGGAGCGCTTGTCTCTTCCCTCTTTCGTGGGATCTGTTTTCCACATGAAGGTTCGATTGTGACCATTGATCAGCTTTCATTCATTGGTCCTAACATGAAATCTAGTCTACCATCACCCCTTAATGGTCCTTACACGCCGATGGTATCTTCCCCGCCACAGGTTAATTATGTGGCAACCTATTCCATGCCCACATCCAATAATAGTGTCGTCAGTGATCTCATGTACCGTGTTTAGGGGGAATTGGATCCCGATTTCCAAAGTGTTGTTCTCCCATCAGATGAGCACCTCTTGGAAGCCATGACCTCTTATATGTCATTATCAGCCCTTCGGAGCATATTTCCTTTTCTTTTGTAAAGCTCCTAAAAAAATGAAACAAGCCCTTCAAAGAAGAGTTCCTTTTCTTGTGTCAAGCTCTTTAACAAATGAAACAAGGTGTCAAGCAGATATTTCTTTTACCGTTTCAACCTCGTTAAAAAATGAAACAAGTTCCCTTTCAATTCAAGTTTTTGATTCGATCTCGTAAAATCCAAGTTGAGTCTTTCACTTGATCTCTAATTGAACCTTCATTCCATCCACCTGTCAGTAACCATGCAGTCTAATCCGGTGAATGAACTGAAGCTGGGGGGCATGTACCTCAAATTGAGTCACCATGCTGGCGGCATTGAAACTTATCTCAAGCACACTTTGTCTCCATTTAAAGCTTGTGTAAAAATGAAACCAATTCCAAGCATAGTTTTCCATGTTTTCAAGCTTGTGTAAAAATGAAACCATTCCCATTTTACCTCTCATGATTGCCATTTTATCAGCATGTTTTTGCAGATGAACCTTGGTCTTCTCATTCCATCGTCACTGTCTTCTTGGTTGATCATACGCCTTCACTTGGTTGTTTTACTCATTCCTGAGGAACCGCTACAATGGGTGGTCTTGTTAGCTAGCCTCTTGACCTTTACTTGTTCCGAGAATTTCCACCATAACCGAAACCAATTGCTATCCTTTATACCACTTGTTCCTCTAGGAGGAGTCAACTTTCAGCTCTTTTATGACTCTCAAAAAATGAAATTATTTTCAAGTACTTGTTTTTTTGAACTCGTTAAAGTAAACAAAATTATGTTTACCCAGTATACTTTTACCCATTTTTTGGGCTGGGATAAAATATTTACGAAAAACGAATACCTTAGTCAATCATGACTAAGAGGTTCTCTCAAACTTTGTTTTCTACCTTTTTGGATTCAAGGGACTATCAACGAAAAGGGCTCTATGGAGTTTCCTTTTCAGCCTCTTTTCAAATCTCTAAACATGAAAAGGCGTCAAGTTTCACCTTTTTTGTATTGGTTAAAATTTAACGACATTGGAATTGTCACCATGATGCTATCGAGTTCCTCCTTCCTAGGGCTCGTAAAATGTACTAGGATGGATTTTTCCGAAGGACAAACTTATACGACAAGCATATTCTATCCCCTTCAAGCTTGTATTCAAAAATAATTAGGGTACTCACCAGAAATAGTGGGGGGGGGAATAGAATTATTTATCAATTGCGTCAGTAGTATGTCGCTCTTAAACATGACACTTGTCTGCAGTTCAAGCCGAGTTGGGGATATCCTATATTCATCACTTTGTCTCCATGCGTTTGGGAAATTTTTTTCCTCTCATTCAATTACCTGTTTTTTCAACATGACCTCTTATTCCATTTGATTCAAATACTGCCAACCTCCGGAGTCGTGTCACCGATATGTTCAAGAGAATTTCCTTCTGCAGTTTTTCATTACATGATTCTCTTTTGAGTATTGACTCACAACCATCTTGTTTCTCTATCTGGTGTCGATGATTTGGGATACATCATGGCCCTCCTTCAATGGATCGCTTCCTGTCAACTTCATCTCATTATCCGGAAAGTTGATCTAGAGACTCTTTTCATTACCTTAGATTATGCATGTCTTAATGGCAGTTTTTTCGCATTCGACAATAGGTCCACCTCATTGGCCTTCGATCAAATGATTTCACGAGTGTTTGACTTCAGTTCCTTATTCACATCTCATGGATTGTACTGCTATTACCTTGAGGGCCATCATCATTATTGGTGGTCTCTCTCATGCTTGTTAATAGTTTACATCATTGACTGGTAATTAAGAAATTTTCTTGCATGTTCAACTTCAACTCACTCATTCACATGCCTAAATTTGTACTTGATTGGGTCGTGATGGAATGCAAGACCCTGGATTTTGTCTGATAAAGTCCAGGTTGCGGGATGATATGAGTTATTCATGACTGTATACATGACTCATTTTGATGGATGGTTGTGACCATACCTGAGTCCATATTTGTGATCCTTCTTATTGTTGGATGGTTGTGTCCAGTTATGGATCCTATTACATGATCTCTTTTATGGACGATTGTGTCCATGCCTTATACTCATGTATTTATATGATAGATTTCAATTGTATATATGTACTTGATTTGTAGGTTTTCTGATCGCGGTGCCTTGGTCTTGGCACGTTCTCATAGATCTTTTCACCCCTCACTCTCGTTTTGCCTTCATGCTTTAGGGGGCATCTGTTACATAGCATTTTGTCACTTTCCCTGTACTCCCTATTCCCGAATCCTGGAGGACCCTAACAGTGATCCCTATGTCCCTTTTCCATCATGAAAATATGCCATTGTGTCCCTTGCAGTCTGAAGAACAAATTCTATGTTGATCATTCCTAGAGTAGCTCCTTACAAACATACTTATTTGGAGCAGTGCGACCCTTCTGTGTCTCACTAGCACTGATAACCCATCATTAGAGGTAGTTTTGGCCTAAAAGTGCCCATGAAATTTTCACATAATTTCCATATCATAATATGCAAACCAATCAAAATAATTTAAATTTAAAAAGAGGTACATGTAAATATTTTAGAGGGAAAAGAAGAAAGACTACTTTTTTAAAGTGCATTTTATGCTTATCTCCTTATATGTTTACTCAAATTTCAAGTGTAGGCACTCATTGGATGCAGAATTAAATTTTCCATCCAATGAGCACCCATTGTGCATACTTTTGGGAAGACCCGCATTGATAAAAATTTCATATACATTAAAAAAGTGTGTTCAACCCATTATTTTAATGTATCTGCATTTTTTTATCAATGTGGGTCTTCTCAAAATTATGCCTAATGGGTACTCATTGTATGTGAAATTTAATTTTGCATCCAATGAGTGTCTACACTTGAAATTTGAGTAAACATATAAGGAGATAAGCCAAAAATACAATTAAAATTATAGTTTTATTTTTTTCCCTCCAAAATTCATAACTCTTATTTTATTATTTTAACTATTATTTTATGATTTTTCCTTACGAGGCCACTTTTAGGCTGAAATTTCCTCTAATGCCTAAGCTTGTGAGCAGTGCCGATCGGCGCTAGTATGGGAATCACACCTGTGCTGATCCACTTCTGGAAGGTTTTTTAAAAAGGAAACGAAGCTTCATGGTCTAGAAGCTTCGAGGGTGAAGAGCTGGATGTTTTTTGGATAGGATATAGCTGAGCTTCCTCCATTGGGCCTTTTGTTTCTACAAAAGAGGAACCTCCCAAAGAGATAAGCCATTTTCCCATCATAAGTGGATCCATGTCCCCTCCTCTATCTCTATAAATTCATCATCCTCCAATGTCTCTACTAGTTAGAATAGATATAGAAGAGCATAGTAGAGACAGGTTTGAATATTTCCTTAAGCTTTGAGGAGATAGTTGATCCCTTAGCCTTCTCACACTGAGTTGAAAACGAGTGGTTTTGAGACGTGCCCATATTTGGACCAGTTGAAGGAGAGCTTCGACATCAAGGCACGGGTTGTAACTCATCTTCTATTAATAATATGATAAAACTGATATTTATTTTCCATTCGCTTTCATGTTTATGATTAAGAGTTCTAACATTCCTTGATCAGTTAGATAGGTTATATTTGTATATTCATGTTGCACCTGTATGCTTCTTGTTGTTTCTTGGTCACTTGTGCAAGTAATTGAACGCTGGTAGCAACAGAAATCAAGTTTTGGAAAAGTGAAGGATCAAGTAGCTTCAACAAAGAGCAACATCGCAGCATCAGATCGAGGTAGGCCATCTCTTTCGATCTATGTTTAAATTATAATCTAGGAAAGTAGGTGTTATCTTGTTTCCCTTGTTGCTAGACCCACTCTAGGGCTAGAGGGATCATCTCGGTCCACATATAGGATTTACCTATACAGCACATATTATTCAGCCATAAAATCTTTGCACACTTGTTCTTTCACTACTTCTTCAAAAGTGCATGGTTAAGCATGTATGATGTTTCTCATAGCTAAAACATATCCCTAATATCAACATGGCTTCTTGCTTTCTCTAAAGGTTCCTCTTGTGGAAACATGTCTCTCAGCATCATGTAAGATGTCAGGAAACCATAATTCCTCTTTCTAGTAGAGGGAGGATCACAAGGAGGGGGATCCATGGGTGTCATGGGTTCATCAACAAAATCATGCACAATCTCATGCGTAGTAGGCTCTTCTTGTATATCCATGGAATCATCCTTTCTTTCTATTGTAACTTATTTTTACTCCTTTAGATTTTGTAATTTTATATTTATTTCAAAAATAAAATAAAAATAAAAAATAGAAGAAAAAAAGAAAAAATAAAACAATCAAAATAAATGAAGAATAAAAAATCAAAAGAAATAATAAAAGGGATTTTAGGAAATATATATAAAATAAAAAAATAAATATATCCCAAAGTTAGTTTGCAATTCTAAATGCCACTTTATTTATTTGTTGATTTTATTATATTAGTATAATCCTTTATATTTATTTTAAAAAGGATTATTTTATTTGTAATAAGGTTGAAAAGACATTTTTTTCGGGTAGTGATAAAGTCAAATTTGTTTTGAACGGATGATATCAGGCTCGTCCAGATCAACGACCCCTGATCGATTGCGGGACCCCTCGTAGTGTCGACAGTTAACGAGGAGGGGGGGGGAGGGGAGTGCTGCAAATTTGTTTGCCCGATCCCTCTGTTGGATACATGGAAATATTGCATGAATTGTGGTACCCCCCTCACAAAAACAATTTACCATCCATACCCACCCCCACATACCACTCTTCACTTTTGCCTTCCTGTCACTAGCTACTCTACCATTTTATCCCTCCTGCCAACATATCACCATACTTAACTGTTGTTATCCCTACTGTAAAAATGCCAGATGGTCATTGCCATCCTTCTCGCCAATGTTCCTCTTCATTAAAATCATACGTGCTAATAATGGTTAGACTCTTAAAACTGTTATCAAGAGAAATTTCACCAGAAAACTACCTCCAATTGTCATCTTCAGCCTGCAATCGTCCTGCAGTCAGGTAAATTCTTATCAATTGTCTTAGAAAATTTTTTTCCTAATGGCTTCTCATAAGGGAAAAGAAAAAATGGTTACTAGATAATCCTCTGCTACCACTTTTGATTAACCTAGATGAACTCCCATTAAAAGATACTCATTTTAACATTGCAGATACCAATTGTGAATTCGATATATACAAACTTCACAATTGGGCCTTTCAAAAGTACGAAGATGCCAGTGATGAATTTTGTTTTGGGAGTCCCTATTACCTCAACTTTGTTTCCCACGGACCTATCATTTTCTAGAATTTTTTGCCTTGTGTAAAGCTCAATATATACATATCCAATGAGTTTTAATAGCCCAAAATAATGAGACTCTTTTATATGTGAATTTTGAATCAATTTTCCAAGCTCTCCAGCTAAATCCTCAAGAACCTTTGCATCCATTTTCCACTGATGCATTAATGAAAATTTACCAAAAACTATCATTTTCAGACAAAGCTCCTATTTTTTAATCTTTCTTGCTTGAGAATTCTGAGTTTCCCAGGACAAATCCTCCCTATTCGGTTACTATGTTCCCTGAAATGTCTAGGCAGGTCATTTCCTTAGTGTCTTGTCTATTAGGATACCCTAGCGATCAATGAATTGATGAAGTAATTTTGGGTTTTCTGTCAGTATTTTCCTCAAGTAAAAATCCTTCAGTAATGTTCAATTATAGTCAATTTTTATCAGATGCAATTCATGATCAATTCTTAAAGTTCAGTGTACAAGGTTCCTTCAAATATCAATTAATATTGGTTTACTTGTTTCTATATAATTAGTTTGAAAGGTTTAAATACCCTTTGCGAAAGTTAGATGCTACTGGTAGCCCTCAATCAGTCATTTATTGTACATCACCAGTGAGAAAGAACTCTGAATAATTCTCATTTAGTGATTTTTTTAATCAATTGTCGTATGTGGAAAATTGCTTACTAAATAGTGATGTTGTTCCTAGAGTTTCAACTGAGATCAAGAGAATGTTGCATCTAAGTGAACACACCAAAGCCAGAGACTGGCATTTATACCATAATTTTACTGAAATTACGATTTATGGATGTGAGTTACAACCATATAAGTTTCATGTATTCCTCCCAATGAGATTTTTTGATCTTGAATATATTAGTAAAATGATGAATGTAGATGAGGTTCATTTTGTTTCTAGGAAGCAAAAATATCAATTTAAATTGAAAGCACAGGCCCGCCCTTTTATAGTCAACACAAGGGATCCAAAGAAAGAGTTTGATGTTTTATTGGAACATATGAATTTCAAGTTAAGTTTCAATTGTTCTTATGACCCTCTGGGAAATATATCACTAGTAATATTTGCAGAGAAGTCAGCACCTTATACCCATATTAAAACCATAGATTGAGATATTTTAAAAATAAAGATGATTGGTAAGATAACACCTTGCAAGAAGTTGAATAATAATTTCTAATCAAACAGTGTTAGAGACTCCAAAGACTATACAGAAGGAATTAAAAAGTTTGAGGTAGATTCAGTCTCCATCAAGGTCATATTTTCAGCAAACAGTTTTTAAATTTATAAAAAGGAGGAAGATAAAAACAACAAATGAGGAGGAAGAATCCTCAGAAGTCAAAACTTCTGAAGGACCTTCTACAATTTTCTTTACATGAGAATCACCATTATCACTGCAGCAAATAGAGGAGACCATAACAATTCCTTCTTCTCCTTCATCTCCTTCTTCGAGACAACATATTATATTTTCTATATTTCTAGAAATGAAAAAGAAGAATGAAGCATTCAATACTTTGACATATGTAGAGTTTTGGAAGTAATCATCCACAACGCATAATAGGTTAATTTCAGCATTAGACAGTGAGAAGGGATAGTTCCAATTGGAATTTCTGGAGCCAAAGGTCCCTGTACCAAATATAGTTGAGGATTATAAAACTTCCATGTTTTCTTTTGCCACCAAATAGATTCATCCTATAGATCCAATTGACCTACACAAGAAAGCATGAGAGATGATTTACACATCCTTGACAAGTTCTACTATGGAAAATTCTAAGCTGTAAGCATCATTAAATAACATTCATTCTCAATTAAAGCTAGGAAAAAATTATTTTCTAGCTAAGGATACAAGAATCAAAGGGCTTGAAGATCTGGTATTAAAATTAGGACTAGATCCTAAAGATGTTAAGGCAACAAAAGAGATAATCAAGAATAGAAATTTTGATATTCAAGTGTTAAGGAAACAATTGAAACTGCCCACCTCTGAACATCCACAAGCACAAGAATTTGGCCAGTTAGGGAAGGAAAATAGAAAACATGTTAAAATTATTGTTGAGCAGAACATGCAAATAAAGAAAATGGAAGCTTAAATGGAAAAAATTGATCAAGGAAAGATAGTAACAACTCAGTGTTACAGCAGGCACTTCCATAGTGACAACTTCTATGGCAGGTACTTCTATAGTAGGGGCATCTACAACAACGGTGGTCGTAACAGAGACACAGCCTACTAATCAAAATTCAATAGAGAAATTATCTAGGGTCACAGGAGATTTATCTTTGAAAGATAAAGAAATTGAGAAACTCAAAGTGCAACTTGAAAAGGTTCAAGAAAGTAAAATAAAAAACTGATAATGCATACTTGGCTGAAATTCAAAACGATTTCAAGTTAACTAAGCAATTAGAAATTTATGAGAATGAATCATTGATTGCACAAAATTCATTTTAGGCGAAAGAAAATATCTGGATTGATATTAGTGCATCTATAACTGATATATGGCCTTCTATTGAAATTATTTTTGGGCGAGAAGATTTTTTGTAGAGATCCAAAGCAGCAGTAGCAAAAATGAAAGAAGATATGGACCATAAACCAAGGGAGGATACAAGGATAATTAAAGTCTTAAACTCTAAAACAAAGGATTAACTTGAATAGTTTGGGATTGAAGATAAAAATGAAGTAGTCTTAGATGCAATAAAATTTTTGACAAAAATGAATTTGATGTTGAATCTTGAGAATAAATGTCAAAACCAAGAAACTCAGATTAAGAAATTCCATAGAAAGTTCAATGCTCTGCATCAAAAAGGACTCCCAGGTTTGCAAGGTATAGGTGCCCAACTGATTCCACTCTAAGATTATCAACACGGGTTACATGAGACAGCTTCAGATAAATCCAAGTTTTCCAAAATCAGAGGAGTTATAAGGTAAAGATTTCATCGAAGGCTTAGATTATGATTTATTCATTCAACATGAAATTAATCATTTGTTTCTAATTAGGCCTACTTTTGAAAAAATATACTGAATTTGATGAGTCATACAAAAAGTTAATAATTTTTTTTCTATCCGAGATGATAAGATATGGGATAAATTATGTGAGCTCATTGAATATAAAAAAATGCTAAATTTCAGTAACGAGAAGCTAGAAAAGCAGGAGCGGACATAATATTAACAAGAGCAGTGAACAGAAAATCACATTTCTAAGCAACAATCATCAAACAAAAATCCTCAAAATATATGCAAAGTGTTCAAATAAATTCATATTTGTTGTTTTTCACTTCTATTTTTGTAAATATCCAAATCATTTTGGATGATATTTTAGTTTCTAATAAATTTTTATTCAAGTCTAGATATTTTGAGTCGAACTCTATAAGTATTTTATAAATCAAAGGACAAAGGGTGGAACCCTTGTGATGAACCAATGATATTATTTAAATTTTCTAAGCTATTTCTGAAGATAATAGAACAATTGTGGATTCATTCTGAGCAACTTGTGTATCTCTGTGAGTTCTTCTAGTTATTCGTTTATGTTTCCATTTTTGTTTTTTCTACACGTGTTCAAGGTAACATAGGAATTCTGGGTAAGATTAGATTGAGTGTAAATCTCTATGAAATCCCCTTTCAAAGTTATAATTATTTAAAGAGATTAATTAAATGAGCTGTTTGTCTTGGTTAATTCCTCTACATATTTTAATTGTTTCCATTTGTCATCTCTTGAATGTGTTCTATTTTGATATAGAAGTTTTTTATACGCATCTGCTATATATGATAAATTAAATGTTCAGTATGAATGTTTAGTAAGTTATATATCTTCTTAAGTTCATTTTTTCAAATCAATTTGAAGATTAATTATGTTAGTAATAAAGAATCAACCCTTCTATTTTATCAAAAATACTTAGGATTTACATATGTTTAAAATTTCAAAGCATTGGTCATCCAATTAAAATCCAAACCTTACTTAGATGCTTTGGCACAATTCCTCAACCTATAATTGTCTACAAAGGTACAACACTTTCAACATTTGCAGGGGGAGGAGTGTACCTTACTTTCCCAAGAGAAACATCTTCATAAAATGTCACGTCCCTCATAAACTCTATATCCCTTTAACTAGGTACATATATTCTATAAGCTTTATAATTTTCACAATAACCAACAAAAGTACCTTTCTTTCTTGAAGCTTTTAGTTTGGTCCTCTTCTCCTTCAACACATGAAAATATATGGGGTAGAAAAATATCCTCAAGTGTCCAACCTCTGGCTTTACACCTATGAAAGTTTCTTCGGGAGTCCTCTCACTTAAGACTCAGTGAGGAGTTCTATTTGAACATAGATAATAGTGTTAGCAGCTTCTCCCCATAGAAAATTTAGCAGCTTTTGATCATATAACATAGCTAAGTCTACTTCCATGGTAGTCATGTTATTCCTTTCATCTACACCATTTTTATCGAGGTATAAGGTACGATGGTATCCTTCTTTATTCCATATTCCTTGCAAAATTCAATTCTCCTCCAGTGTGAGTCCTCAAAAATTTGATATCCTTTCCGGCTTGATTTTCCACCAGTGCCTTGAAGTCCCCAAACATGTCAAATTATTGATAATTTTTCTTTTAAAAATAAAATCCATGCCATGTAGGATAAATCATCCAAAAATATTATATAGTACAAGTAGCCACCAAGAGAGGTCACATGCATAGGTCCATACCATTTGTCCTGCTTCTACTTGAAGGGAATAGTCCCACTTCTACTTGAAGGGAATGGTCCCTTCACATGTTTTACACTTGCACATCCTTGAAAAACTTCGTCATGATCAGCTCGTATCTTAGACATTCCAGAAACCATCTTTCTCACATTAGGCAAAGCTTTGTAGTGAAGCTAAGTGAATCTTTGGTGTCACAAATCACATTTATGAGAAGCATCATGAACCTGGGCTCGGATAAGGCTCCTAAAAACTATATATAGGCCTTTATTTATGTACCCAAGAGTGAAGGTATCTCTCATACTAGTTCACCTTAGCCAAGCAAGGGTGTTCCCATTAATGAATGCAACCTTGAAACCCTTGTCTTCCATGGAATAAATTGAGACAAGGTTCTTCTTCAATCCCAACACATATAGGACATCATGTAGATGTATTATTTAACCATAATTCAAATGAAAAGAAACATATCCAAACCCCTTCACAAGATATGTAGAATTATCTCCAAGTATTATCTTCAAATCAAACTCCCTCTCAACCAATTTTGAGAGGACTTCTCTATATCCAGTGAAATTTCTAGAAGCCCCATTATCTACCAACCAACTATTAAAATAATCTCGAGGAGAGGAACTAGAAATAACATAAACAAGAAAATATTCATAATATGTTTCATCTGCATTATTATATTACCTTGAATTCCTTGATCCCTTGGGAGGATGGTCCTCCTCTCCTCATTCTTTGATTGTTCCTCGGAGAACTTCTTTCTTCCATACAATTTTAGGCATAATGAATATGCTTGTGACAATTATAGAATTGGATGTTGTACATGTCCTTATTGGATACTCTCTTGTTGTTTTTGAATAATTTATTGTTGTTCTTGGATCCTTTCCCTTGCTTTCTTGACTTCCAATTTGAGGGCCTTCCTTTCTCTTTCTTATTCTTGGCTCAAGAAACAAAATAAGTAGGTTCTCCTTCTTCATGCTTTTTAATTCTCTCTCTAGAAATCATATTGGAATCCTCTTGAGTGCACTTTCCTAATATCTCATCAAATGTGGGAAACGTTTCATTGCTGCTAATGGTTGTGATAAATGTGTCCCAAACCATAGGGAGGCCTCCAAGTGTGATCGCTGCCAGCTCTCTATTAGATATAATTTCACCAACAGACAAAATTTTACCATTTGTTTGAGATATCCTCATGAAGAATGCTTAAATGGTATCACCCTTTTTCATATTTATGTATTTGAGTTGATTCTTCAAAGAAATAATTCGGCTCAAGTTGTTGACTTCATACATCCCAATCAACTTATCACACATTTCTTTGTACCTCTTCGTTTTTGAAATATAAGTGATCAAATTATCTCTTAAAGAGTCAATAATTATTTTCTTAGATTTGATATCACCTTTCTTGTAATTGGACTTGGCAACAATAGTGGCATTCTCTATAGGCTTTGGTACCTTGCCTTCAACATACACCATATCATCATTATCTGCCAAAGTCAAATCCACCCTGGCTCTCCAAGCAACAAAGTTGGAGGAGTCATTCAACTTCTCCTCTATCTTGAAGTATGACGTAGACATCTTAACCAAGTCAATTTTTCTTAAACAATAGATAATATCTCGTTAAAGGGATGATTTCTCTTGTCTCCTTGTGCTTTTCTTCACCTCAGCTTTGATACCATGTTAATTTTTCACAATGTTCTATGTTTTAAGAATCACTTAAACAATTTCTTCTTTCAGTAGCAATCACTTTTCCAAATTATTTTCAATCACCCAATAATAGTAAGAAATTGTAGATAGAACAATAAACAATATGCACAATAGAAGACAAACAATATCAATGAGACACAGATATTTAGGTCAAAGACTAGGGGAAATCCCCACAAGGGAGAAAACCCAAACAAATTATTATTCTATTAGATAATCAAATGTTGAGCAGAGATACATATTCCAAGTAAATCGATCAACAATATTCAAAGTCAAAGCCTTGATTTCCAATTCAACAATTCAATATCCAATCATTGAAGAGACAAAATTCAAATATGGTCAAAGTACCAGTCCTGCAATTTTCACCCTATCAAAGTGAAATAAACAGTAGTCAACGACAACCCTAACTAGTCAAATTCAATGGTCAAATTAAAAAGAGTCCATTAATTTTTCCACCAAATTGGTCAAAGTAAAAAATCAACCTGCGATCAACTCTAGCTTCATATCTACGATCAAATATGGTCAAATTTCCAAGATCAAATCAGTCAAAGTCTTCATGAATTTGACCTTCCAAAATATATAAAAAAAAATTGGTGAACAAATTCAAATCAACCCCAAGGAAACATCGGTCAAAGATGCCCAAAATAGAAATTCAATGTTGGTCAATACACTTCTCTCTCTCTCCTTCACGTGTGTGAACACGGCCTTACAATTTCAGAAGATGTAAAAACCAATAGAATAATATGTGATGAGTGATGTGATGCATCCAAGTGAAGTCAACTTAGGTCAATTTATATGTAATCTTAGAGGTTAAATTTATCTCTCTAGGTCGACTTGCACTTTTCAAGTTGACTTTGACCAACGATAAAAATAAAAAAATTCCATGTGAAAATTTATTTTTTCCAAATGCAAGAGGGGTCTCCTTATGGTTTGTTGGGATTCCTAAATGGGGAAATTTCTCCCTCAACATCTACCACCTCCTTGTGGTATTCTACCTCCTCTACCTCCAAAAATTCTTGGTCTTTCCTCTCCATTATGTACCTCTCCTTCTCCTTCTTCCATTGTAGATTCTTCAGAGCTTATATAAAATTCCTCAATAGGATTGTTTCAACTACTTCCTCTTCCTCCACTAATGGTTCTTTAGGAAACAATTCCCCTTCTTATTCTTCCTCTTCACTAGGTACATTTAACTCTTACCCAAAGAGTTTTTCACCTGTTGAAGAAAGGAATATGACTCCTCCAATATGGGATGTAGGTTCTTCTACCATAAATTCTGTAGATGAATTTGGTGATTCTCTAGGTATAATTTCCAATATTCGTACCTTGGGAAGTCTTGATCTACCCACAAATGATGGAATACGTGTAGTGGAATATGTTGTGGCACTATGTATTCTATTTTGGGTGGTTGGTGATGTTGGCATTGAAGTACATCTTCTAACAAATTTACCTCTAGAATCTCTTTCTCTATACATGTATCCTAAATTATTGGAATATGAATTTTTAACCATGCATCTGAAGAATGAATGAAACTATAGTGAAATGCAATTACAAAAACTCTTCTTAGGAAGAACCCAACAATTATGATGCACAAGTTCTTACCTTTCGTCTTACCGCCCCTCCTAAATAGGTTGTGAAAATAGAAAGGCATCCTAAATTGAAAATAAACGCCTATGTATACTTCGCCTAAAATGGCGCCAAAAATGTTGGGTAACTTAATTGTTTGTTAAATTACTTGCATTAAATTATCAATCGAGGGTTCATATTCTTATGAAGTATACTTGCACTATATATGCCAGGTTATTCAATTTCAATTGAAAAGGAAAAATATTCTATAGAAATGGTTGCGAGATGAAAATGAGACCTATTCATGAAAATTTCTAAATGGGAACGCACACATGTTCTTTCCCAAAGACTGTATCCAATAAAACATCAAATTCAGAACTTGAAATGTAAATAAATTCAAAGAAAAACTATTTTAATTCTAAACTATGAAAGCTTTGAAATTATATTCTATTGGATAAGAAATGAAACCTATTCTATTGAAATTTAAGGATAAATCTAATCAATTGAGCTTTGAGACAAATATAATATATTTAATCTACAAAACTTGAAAGGAGACCTAATATATTATATTGTGAAAGAAAATATAATATATGAATCAAAATCCCCGGATGCGGGTGCTTCAATGGAGAGTTAATGGGATGGGACGGAGGGGTGGCAAGCCCTGCCGACATCTGCCCAACTGGTACGCTACGTTAAATGGCCATCTGCGCAATGGCATGCATCATTTAAACTCCCCTCCTTCCAACACCATGGGCTCTGATAACTTTAGCACTCGCTCGACTTCGACTA
Organism: Pinus albicaulis; assembly: GCA_034641835.2. Taxonomy (NCBI): domain Eukaryota; kingdom Viridiplantae; phylum Streptophyta; class Pinopsida; order Pinales; family Pinaceae; genus Pinus; species Pinus albicaulis. The sequence goes on along the minus strand of CM076578.1, from coordinate 1,269,257,706 downwards.
TGACGAACCCTGCCTCCGCATGCTCCGGCGGGATTTTCACAATGGGAGTAGTTAAGGAGACAGATCTGCTTGGTATGGGAAGGACGGACTTGCCGCGAGTTGAGGCATGTCTCGTGGTGGATGGGTACCAAACGCAACAGGTTAAATATCACCTGGTCTCGACTTTCTTACAGAATTGCATTGGCGTCATTAGTTGTTGTATGTATCGTTGGGAGAGGGTCTATCAGTGTTTGTTGCGTTCTGTTCCGAGGGAGGCTCATCCTCCTGGGAAATTTAAGTTGCTGCTGCGACTTCATCCGAGCTCGGGCCACCCTCTGCTGGCTTTCTCAACTGTCTTAGTCGCGTTCTGGACCCTGCTTCATCTCACAATGTCGCGGATTCGACACCGTTTGCGGAGCAGAAGAGGTAGCTCTCGGAGTCATCCTTCTCATGTTCATTCCAGCCCCTCTCCGAACTCTTCCTCCTTTGGCGAAGGCTCGAGCCACTATCCCAGGACCCGAAGCGGTCGGGGGTGCTCTCAAGATTTCTGCCTGTTCTGGGGTCCCCATTCGCATCGCCCTCCAGCCTCCCCTTCTCCTACAACAGGCACTGCTCGCTTCACCTTCAACAGTTCCCTCAACCGCCCTCGAATTACAGCCATTCTCTCGGTGGTTTTTCTCGAAGACAGCTTGCCAGGGGAGTCCAGCTCGCAGCCGGCCGTTCCTGAGGCGAATGTTGCAGTTCCTGACACCCAGTTCTCGCATTTCAATCTGGGCAGTGGCAGTATCCCGTCGCAACCTCCGTCTTACCCTGTAAGTTCAGTTCCGGATGAAGACATGCTCTCTGCTGAACCTGGTCCCTCGGCTTCTCAAGAAGGGCTTGCTCCTGACATGCGTGCCACCGGCTGGTGCAAGATTGTGGAGGAGACTCCGGAAGATTAATGGGTTTGCTGCTTGGTCTTTTTCTCTGTTTGTGTCACCCAAATTTTTGGGGTTTTTTCTGTTCTGGTAGCTATGAAGCTTTCTGGCCCCCTTTTGTTTCTTCTGGGTCAAAGCATTTCTTGGAAAAATCTAGCTCTGCACCCCTGCGTGGGTCTCGACAGTCTACTACTCTGTTTTTTCCTGAATTTTCTGCCTCCAAGGCAGTAGTCACTGACTTCGGTCTCGTTGTAATATTATCCACTTGTTAATAGATCAGTTTTACTTAGAAAAAAAAATATATGAATCAAAATAAGATCTTATCCATGATACTTGAAATTAAATTTATTCTAAAAAGCTACAACAAGGAAATCAATGAAATGTTAATCTAAAATGAAAACCAAATGACAAGAATTAAAGTGCAGGAAGCCTAAGATATTAGTTGATGTGTGCGTACTAAACTAGAGATAGTCATAATTGTCAACTATAAATCTTAGACTAAGCGATAAATGAATAATGAAGTAAATGTTTTTGTCATTTTTTATATTTTTCTCAAGCGCCTGATCTATGGGAAAGCAAAGGAAAATAAGTAAAAGGCAAGATTAAATCCTAACTAAGAAAACAAAGCATCTAAATCTAAACAAGAGAAGGTATTAATCTAAGTGCAAGGAAAACATACTATAAAGAAATAAAATGAATAAAAACTATACTATTGATCCTGAATGTCTTCAGGGGGGCCTCATGAGGACTATGAGGTACTAGAAACTCATATCACGAAATTAAAATCACTAGCAATGATTATAACAATGCCATAATAGAGTTTTGTATTACTAGTATTGCTTAAATAGAGACTTCTCCACAACAATACATCTCAAAAATAATAATAACTTATGAACTATCTTTCACTTACAAATGAAGCATTTATATCAAGTTTAAAAAATAAACAACTTAAGGATTTATTACCTTAGAATTAGAATCGAGACTAACATTTGAGTCATTAATTAAAATAGAAGCCTTGCTTCTCATGATTCACTAATGAAGGAGTGAATCCTGAGAAGGCACATCATCAATCTTCAATATTATCTTCAATCCTTTCCCGCTTGACTACAGAAATAATTCACTGGATATTTGGTGTGTTACAGGTGCACCATAGCTACTTTGACCTTAGGTTTGACTCAAGAGCTGTGTTGAGCATGTGATCTTCCATATGTGGCCAATAGGTGCATTCCCATCTTGAATACATTTGGAAGCTTCTCATATACTCCAACTTATTTTTAATAATCAATAACATAAAGAACCTTGGATCCAACTATGGAATATTAGATTAGCTGCAGAAAATGCACAAATTCAGTAGCTATTGTCTAGTCAAACTAATTTCACAAAGTAAAACACATAGAATTGAGTTGATAATGGGAATTTACCTTATTTACATTGACCATGTGACTCTTAACCCATGGAGAAGATGAAATGGAATGGGAATAGGTGAAAAAATAAATGAAAAAGGAAAGATAAACTGTCAAAAAGAGTGCAAATTTGGAAACTCAACACTCGTCATCCTAAACACATTCTCCAATGACGTGGTTCCCAAAGGAAAACCTCATGTTGGATGTTTCCCTTCAAATTCCCTATGAAGGCATTAGTCAGATGCTCCTCTGGAATATCAATTACCTTCATATTCAATCTTTGGAAGTTCTCAATGTGCTCTGCAACTGAACCCCTTTGTTTGAAATTTATCAATTGGATAAAGAAATTATTGTTCTTTTGTGCCCTCATAATGTTTTATCAATTCCTTCATAATTTTTTCCAAGTGACATGTGATTTACGATTAAAAAAACTATTGATACCACACAAACTAATCAAATTCTAAATATAAAGATGCAATGCATACCTTTTGTGTTGGTGCATGTTGTGTAGATCAAAGAACTACTCCATCTATAGTATCCATGCTACCATATCCTTACCATAAAACTTCCTCATATTGATCTTTGGAATGTTTCTGGTCTTCTAAAATCATGATTCACATTCCTTTTGTTCTCATCATTAGCTTCATGGAATATCTTGTCACCACTAGGAAGCACTTCTTGCAGTATTTTTTTCAAACCTTTATGTCCCCTTTTATTTTATCTTTCAAACCATCTATCTTAAAATTCATCATTGCTTCCATTTAATCTTTGTTTGTTCTTTGTGAGAGCGAAATTTTTTGCAATTGGTCGTGTAACTTTGATATATCATGTTGCATTCCTTCCTCTTCTTCATGTGTCATAGTACATATTTATGGGGGCTTAAAGGATTTATCATATTTTTTTTTGGGTGGCATTTTGGAACCAAATAATTATACATATTCTTCACTATTCCCTTTGAATCACTTCAAACTTATTTTTCAAACAAATTTATGCAATTTGAAAAATACACACCCTTTTTGTTTTTATGATCTTGATTTTGATCTCGTTGATCTAGTCGACCTTGAATCTATTGTATCTATGTGATTTCAGCCTCCCAAGGCCTCAAAATTTGTCTTAAAGTAGTTTTTTGTGTCTTATTTTCAACCCCACAATTAGACCAAGATTTAATTCTTCAACATAAAGTTATGCCAAATCTCCCACGATGACCTGATTATGGACTGGTTCAATATAAAAAACTTGTACAGGTTGCCATGTCTCACCATTTCAACCTTCACCCTTGAATATTGTATCCAAAAAACATTTTATGGAATTCAAATCGGATGCTTGAAGAGGAATTTATGATGATTTCCCCCAGAGAACTTGTTTAACATTAAATTTAGGGCTTGTAAAAAAACCTATCTTGCACTTATAATAATATCAAAACCACCACCGGATGCAGTTGATTAATGAGCATCAGGGAACGTGGCACATCGTGCACTTCCCGATGGATTTCGCTTGGGTAGCCCATGTGGCTCCCGGTACAGACATTTACTCGGCTCATAACTCACCACCCTGCGCGAGTTTTTACTCTCTCGGTCGGCTCAACAAGCTCTTGGTTATGGCGGTTATTCGCGACATGGATTGCATTTGCAGAAGCTTGACTGGTGTGGCGGACGGTTGCAGATTTCCTCCTCCTTTGCACGCGATTTGCTCGCTAGGATGCGCTGAGGCTAGTGTTAAAACGAACACTGGGAGGCGTTGTTCGTTAGCTGCTTGTTTTGAACCGGTTCCGAATTATCATTTCTCTAACAGTCCGTGGTGCAGCGTTCGTGGTCTCAGTGGTCTAGTTCCTGCTCCTTCTGCTCTGCCCAATGGTGCCCCGGATTCTCGTTCTTCCCCTGTCAACTCTGTGCGTTTTGCTGAGCCCAGCCCTGAACCGGTCACCATGCCTCGCCTCCGCGAGCGCATGAGATGCAGACGGGGTTCCAGCCGTGGGCATTCTAATCAGAGGCGCCCTCCACCTCTTCGCAGCTCTGACCCTTCTCTGTCAGGGGATGCTAGAATTCCTGTTGCAGCGTTTGGTGTCGATTCAATCTTTTCTCCCGTTTCTATCCCCGCCCCTCCGCCCTCCACTCGTGAATCTCCCAGCATTTCTCCTCGACCCCTTCGGCCCTCCATTAGACAAACCTCTCAGCGTGTTGAGCTCCGGTTTGATTGCACTTCATGCAATGCCACCCTTACAGCTTTTATAGCTGTCACTCTTCGGGAAGAAGTCCCCAACATAGCCCCGCCCAGCTCTTCGACTTCGCCCCCCCCTCTCAGCTCCAGCTTCCCTTGGGCTGCTCCAGCCTCTTCTGTTCCGCCTCCTCAGCACGAGTTCAACATGGAGACAGGGCGCACAGGTAGAGGGCGCGCTCCCAGCGAAGGACAAGCGGATAGAAGTGACACGTATGCCTGCAGAATCACCGAAGAGTCTCCCTCTCCTACTCATGGATAGCAGCTGAAAAGTTACTCAGGTTTTTTTGTTCTGTTCATGTAGAAATCATATGCTTCCTAGCTTTACTGCTCTGCTGAACACGCAGTTCACTATCTTTAGCTCTTATGTTAGTTTGTTTTATGTTAACTTAAAATCGGTTTCCCTCTCTTGGGCGGTTCAGAATTTGTGGCTTAAAGGACTGGTTTCCCATTCTGGGCAGTCCAGACTTTGCTTGAATTGCTTGAATATCAAGCCCAGCGCTCAGGCTCACCGAGCTGACGCTGGTGCAGTTTTGTACCAGTACTTTTATACATAATAGAATTAGTTATACTTAGAAAAAAATATATATATATCAAAACCACAACGAATATTTTACTGAAAATTGAGCCCAACGTACTTAAACCTATAATATTCATACTATAAAATTTTGATACCTTTATCCTGAGCCAAAAATATGTTATAAAAAATTCAAGACGACTAGTTTTGACAAAGACAATCCCGAGATTCTCCTGCTATGATTCCAAATGTTATGTACCAAGATCAAAATAACACAAAAACATAATAAAAGGTAGATCAACACCTTGATAAATGAACCACTTTGATGGGTAATCCTCCTTTTACATCACATAAATGATCATTCTTGGATGATTCAATAACAAGGCCTCCCTTGTATGTATAGGAGTCTAAAGGGTAAAACTATAATTAAGGACTACGTAACAATAATAATGTAAGGGCACAACAATAACAATATAGGAGCTACACTAGTATTATAGGGACATGTTTGTTGAAATTATACAACAAGCATGTATATCTTGGATTCACCCAATCTAAAAATGTGCTAAATTTAAATACTAAATTTATTCTACAAGTATTTTGCAGAATTAAAAACATAATCGCCAATCACATGAACATGAAGAAAGATCAATCACACACAACACAGGTAAGTTCCCAAGGAAAGCTTTCAGCTAAAAACCCCACTATCTTCTATTGTATATCACATCATGGATCATGAAACAATTACATGCAAAACTCTTCTCACAAGAGCCCTCAGTACATATGTTAATTGTCTCACACTGTCATACAAAAATTGGAAATTTTCTTAGCCAATTTACCGCCTCCAGACAGCCTGCCTTGCTTGCACAATCCCTGCTGAATGAAATCCATGAATTGATGCAATCCTGCCTTCCTTTAATGCGCAAGTATCATTTGCACATCCAATGAGTGTTTTCATGCATGTGTGCAAGCGGATAATGTCACAACTGATAGTCAACTTCCCTTTCACCTAGAACTCAACTGGGTCTCCACTGGATCTGACATGCATGCAGCTAATAATAGTAAATCCTCAGTTGCATGTGAGATCACTGATTGTGAATTAATTAATATTTAATTTACTAGATATCTCACTAGTTTATATTCAGTTAAAACTAGCACAACTGATTTTAAATCACTTAACTGAGTTAAACTGATTTACAACTTGCACCAACTCATGCACCACTGCACTTCGAACTCTGTTACAACTAGAATTACTCTGCATGTCCCACCAACCAACCTTTAACTCGAAATCCACTAGCGAACGGAATTTTCCACTTCAGTTAACTATTTCAAGTCCACATTGAGAATATATTACAGTTTAATGTCCATCTAAAATAAAGGATAATAAAAATAGACATGCACCGAAAAATAGCCCTGTGGGCCCCACCCTAGTGTAGGTGCTTAATGTAACTACGTGCTAAATGCAACCAGGTTCTTAATGCACTAGTGTGGGTGCTGAATCTTCTTGTTGAATCTCAACACTCCCTCTCAACAAGAAAGGGATTATCCTTCACCCCGATCTTGTCTCTGTGGTATTCGAATAATCTCCTGGTGAGCGCCTTCATCAAAATATCTTCATCTTGATCTTCCGTGGGAATGTACTGAAGCAACGTGATCCTCCTTTGCACACAAT